>JACMZG010000022.1:21933835-22067723 GCA_018340805.1 Microvelia longipes
ATCAGAATGAAAACAAACAATGTAACCTGACTATGTGAAACCTCCATCTGTGTTCAACATCAAACGCTCACAGTGCATCTTAGCGCCCTATCTTTATTTGAGATTCCGAACAGTCATTTATCGATTATTTACTTAATCGATAGTTCAATCGATTGAATGTATCGATTAGTGTGGAAAGAGGTTCAAAGAGTAACCACCGAAATCAGCTAATTTGGATCCAATTTATAATTTTAATTTATTCTAAATGAACGTAACTTAAATATGTTCAAAATCAATTGCCTGGAACTACTGTAAGTAGAATTTTATGTTACCCGTAACCGTGAACACTGTACTTACTCTGGAAAGCCGAGGAGACGATACCGGCGAACGTGCAAGCGAGCTGTTCAGCAGGACAAAAATTGATGTTGTCTAGCTTATACATCCTATTTATTACTATTATCTGCAGAAATCATCATTTGTTAGTCTGAGGATTCTATCACCGTCAATTAGTTGCAACTTCTATAAATTTAACAGCCTTCAGCTGAACTTATCAAACTGATCAGTACTGTTCTGTTCTTTGTATGATAAAGGCCTTACATTTTATTGTATACTGTAAATCTAAAACTGTATTTATGATTTTGAATAATCTAATGTCCTATGTCCTATCATCTAGGTTCCCGTCAAGTGTCTTACCCGTCACAACGAAAGACTGTGTGGTGTCGGAAGGAGGACTAGAGGCAATACATAACTCTGACCTTTGGCTCATTTGTTCACCTATTATTATGATCTTCTTTATCCATTTTTCTTTATTATTTGTGCATGTCTCCGTTGTGGTATGTATTCACCTTATTACTTATTTTACCCATTTTTAGTTACCTGCTGCTCGCTTAGCCATTTACAACTTGCTTTTGAATAACTTTGTATGCTTTACTTATTTATTGCATGTATAAATTTAGCCTTGCCAAAATTCAAATATTTATTAACATAGAATTATTTATATTTATTTATTATTGCAATATATGTATGAATTATTATTATGTTTTCATACTAGCGTTAATTCCCTCTTAGCAAATAAGCATAAACAATATTTATGGTCAACTGGTTTTTACAGTCCTCCCAGCGAACCAGCCTTATTTTCAGCACCTCTTTCAGTGGGTCTTTTACCACCAAGAGACTGAAACATTTGGTCCTTCTACCGGGATTCATTTATTACTTCTGCGATTCTATTGTTTATGTCATTTTTGTATTTATTATTGCTTACATATTATTTTGTTATCAAAGTCAGGTTATTTATATTTTGTTTATGTTAAATTATTATTTTCCAGGCAATTATGTATTTATTCTGCGATCTTGGATCCATATCATATTTTTTGAAATATTGCGACCTGTGCTAGACGTTTATCCCACTCCGTCTTGACACATTTAATATATAAAATATACTCAAAATCTATCACTATATATGTGAAGGTTTATTTCAGGTACATAATAGATACCTGTTCGATCTCACTGTATTCACTGCTTATTTACCAAATAAATTTAAGCAGATTAGTGGTGCCTAGGTACTCACATCTTCAGCGACTAGACGTATGAAAGTCTACATTAAAATATATCAATTGATAATTTAATTTCTAATTTAATTTTCTTCGAATGTACAAATGTACAGATATACAGTGATCAAAGTAAATTAATAATATTGTTATTGTTTTTTTTTTAATTTCAGCGATATTTAATCAATTTAAATTTGTATAATTGTTTATTACTTATTATTTAATGTTAATTCTCTTCTGCGATATCAACCAAATTGAATTTATTACATTGGTTTTGTCTATTTCTTCAGCAATATTAATCAAATTATTTTTATTAAATTTTGTTTGTTTATATTTTCTTCTGCGATATTAACTAGGTGTTATACACTTATTGTTACTTGTTTAAATATTGTTAATTTATTCATTGTTAAATTTATTTTTCAATCTTATAGCCAATACTGCTAATAATAAATATAATCTTGTGATAATTATAAACATATTCTGTGATTTTTTTGTTTTGAACTTCTCAACGAGCGTATCTACAATTAATCAACTCAACGATTTAATTATATTATTTTTAATTTTGTCTAAATTTAATTGTTTTTTTTTATACATTTCAACATGCCTGAGCACGGAAGTGATAATACAGATCTGATACCTGGATTTGACATTACTGAATCAATGCGGAATAGGATGAGACTTATACTGGAAGATATAAAGGATATCAGAGACACGGGGCGACTTGCTAAATCTAACCCGCTGAAGAAGAATATTTTTGGGAATGTTTAACTCATTATCTGGTTTATATGAAACTTATAACAGCACTTATAATGACTTAGCTGACTTTAAAAATCTTGATGGAACATCGGTATTGCTTGATGGAGATATAACTCAGGAAAACTGCCCGTCGTTACTTTCATGAAATTAATGGTTATCACAATACTATCAAAGGTAACCAGCCTGGTGCGAGTACAACGCCAGGTCATAACACTACTGTGGTAAATATGGTTGGTTCTACAGCCAAGGCTAGGCTACCTACTATCGACCTTCCTAAGTTCAAGGGTGATCGGAAAACTTGGCCACGTTCCGTGATCTTTTTGAAAGTTTAGTCATAGGGATAATGAACTTACAGATGTCGACAGGTTTCATTATCTGTTGTCATTTGTTGAAGAACCTGCTTCGAGCATCATAAGTAATTTACCTATTACAAAGGATAATTTTAAAGTTGCATGGGAAGCACTTAAGAAAAATTACAATAATCAACGATTGCTAGCCGCAGCCTATTTAGATCATATTAAATATCAAATCTCTTGATCGTAGACCGTCATCTGAAACTCTTGCTAAACGCATCTCTGAGATATCCGAAGCTGTAGGGGCATTTAAGCTTTTAGACATAGCTGACCCCAAAGAATTTATATTTTTTCATTTAGCTAGCCGCACTTTGGATAGTGCTACTAGAGTTGCTTTTGAAAACGCTAACTCAGACACATTTCCTACTTTTGATGCGTTAGTCGACTTCCTTCGAAGAAGAGCTACTGCATCCGAACTAGCTTTACCTGGAACTAGTTCTTCAGTTTTAATCATAACAAATATCCAGCTAGGAACTCAACTGGTCGAATGCTCTAATTTCTAATAAAAACTTTAATCCTAATTCTTCTAAATCATCCTATGAAGCTACTCCCAAAGGTTATACTCGATCATCTTATCTGAATTCTTCTTGCTACGTTTGCAAACAGCAGCATTCCATTGCGAACTGCCCTAAATTCGGTAATGCTTCTCCAGAAGAACGGACTCGACTTCTTCGCGATTGGAAGGGGTGCCGCAACTGTTTATACTTACATTCCACGAACCTTTGCCCCTCCAAGTATAGCTGTAGATACTGTTCTAGAAACATCACAGTTTGCTTCACATTTATAATTATAAATCTGTGAGACAAGCTTCACAGAATAATAACAACACTTCTCCTGCTTGCGTGAACATAACTACGACGAATCATACACTTGCACCTGCTAATAATGAGAACGTAGACGCTCAACAGAACACAGATAAAGTTGCTTCAGCATTAAGCTCAACTGTTGTTCGCTTGACTGAATCTATTTTAGGTACTGCGTACTGCCATATTGGCAGCCGTACCTGTCGACCACAACCTGCTCGATTGGTTATTGATTCTGGCAGTCATGTGTCTATGATATCTAAAGACCTGGCTGACCGCATAGGATTAACCATAACGCCTAGCGACACTCAGATCCGAGGCATAGGTGATACGCTTCTTGAAGGATTCACAGGACACACGGAATGTACTGTATCACCTATTAATCGACGTCATCCTAAATTTGACACCAGTGTTATAGTTCTTGAAACTATCACTGGACTACAACCCGGATTCGACTCACCACCTGAAATGTGGAAGCCGTACATGAAGTACGAACTTGCAGATCCCGAATTTTGGATCTCCAAGCCTGTTGATTTTCTTATCGGCGTAGATCTTTTTCCAGAGATATTAACTGGTAAAAATATTAAAGTTATTCCTGATCTTCCACAGTTAGTTGGAACTGTGTTTGGATTTTCAGTTATAGGAAGTATTAAGAATTTAAACGAAGCTACTTTTAGCAGCTCTCTACTTACCTGCTCTCCGCGATCCAATCCTGATTTTACTGACCTTAATAATGAACTACAGCGATTCTGGGAACTTGAAGAACCACCAGTGGCTCGGAAAGTGGACCCATTAGAAGAGAAATGCGAAGCTCATTTTCAAGCGACTCATTATAGATTGCCATCTGGGCATTATGGAGTAAGATTACCGTTCAGAGATGATAATCCTAAATTTTATGAAACAAGAAAATAGCTCTTAAGCGTCTTCATCATCTTGAGGAAAGCTTGAACGCAACTCCTTGCTTAAAACGAAATATCATGAGTTCATGCAGGAGTATCTCGATTTAGGTCACATGAGTCCTGCCCCCCAACCTGGTAGAGTACTCATACCTCACCATAGTGTTACGAAGGGTGAAGGTGACGCTATGAAAATAAGAGTCGTCTTTGACGCTGCTGCTAACTACGGTAATGGATCACTTAATGACTCTCTCCTGATTGGACCGAAACTTCAAAACGACATAGTGATAATTCTTCTAATTTTCGAATTCATGCCTTTGTATTTACAGCGATGCCGTTAAAATGTTTCGGCAAATCTATGTGCATCCTGATGATCGCACATACCAACACATACTCTTTCGATTTGATGCGAGCGATGTAGTACACGAGTACGAACTGAATACGGTGACATATGGCACGTCTCCTGCCCCATATCTGGCTCACCGAGTCATCAAACAGTTACGAGAAGACGAAGGTGTTAATTTTCCTTTAGCTGCTGCCGCTTTACGAGACGATATGTACGTAGATGATCTGGCAACGGGAGCATCCACGATACAGCAAGCGCTAGAGCTTCAGAAACAAACTATTGGTCTTATGGCCAAGGGTGGTTTCAAACTTGGCAAGTGGGCAACTAATCATCCCGCCTTAACTTCTGTCTGTTCACCAGACAACGTTTCAACTCAAGATCCAGTGTCCCTAGAAACTGAAGCTGACAGCAACATCGTCAAAATACTGGGGATGCAATGGGATCCTACCACCGATGAGTTCATGTATAAAATCAGCCAGCCAGACGTTGTGAATACCAAACGAGGAGTACTATCGTCCATAGCTAAAGTATACGATCCGTTGGGGTATTTAGGACCAACGATCATTCTCGCAAAACTTATTATTCAGACCGCGTGGAAATTGGAGCTTGGTTGGGATCAACCATTTCCTGCTGAACTACAAGAGCAATGGGAGAACTTCGTAGAACAGCTTACATCTTTAAGTGAAATTCGAATACCTCGCTGGATACTTTCCGAGGATAGCCATACTCATCGTCTTCTCATTTTTGCCGACGCGTCCGAACGCGCTTACTGTGCTACTGCTTACTTATACCACTCGTCTAATTGTGGTTCTCGATGTGATCTTCTTATGGCAAAAACAAAACTCGCTCCGGTCAAAACAACTACTATACTCGTTTAGAGCTGTGTGCAGCTCTTTTAGCTGCTAGGTTGCGTCAATCTCTTATCCCATTTTGCACTCGAGTTGGCCGACCTTTTAAACCTACTGCTTCACTGACTCTACCATCGTTTAGCTTGGCTTTCTACGCCATCGTTTAAGCTTAAAACTTTTGTTGCGAACCGCGTGGAAACTATTTTAAGTCTCACCAAAGGAGACTCCTGGCATCATGTTTCGTCTGCTGATAACCCCAGCGATCTGGGCTCTAGAGGATTATCGTCAGAGGAATTGATCAATAACGAATTATGGTTCCATGGTCCTCTTTGGACACAGGGTGAACCTGGAACATGGCCTCTTGCTAGCTGGCGCAATGGGGACGAAGACTTTAATAAAGATGAGCTACCAGAGCTTAAACCGAAGTCTACCTTTGTTTTAGTAGCTTCTCCTTCTACGGTTCCTGCTATCGTTGCATGGATTGAAGAAAAATCTTCTTTCACGACAGTCATAAGAACTATGGCTTATATTCTGCGTTTCATAGATAATGCTAGATCGAGTTCTTCGAAGAAGTGGAGTGGACTTCTTCATCTGAGTGAGATTCGTCGGGCTCATCTTGCTATAATGAAGCACTATCAAGCTTATCGCATTTTTAACACGATACCGACTCAAATTTCAAAGGATACGCATATTCCTACGAATTTACAGCCTTTATGTCCTTTCTTCGACAAGGATGGAATATTGTTGGTAGGCGGAAGGCTGCAAAACTCAGACTTGCCATACTCTATGAAACACCCGATCTTGATACCTTCTAAATCTCACCTTGCTAAACTCTTGATACTACATTATCACCATTCATATTACCATGCTGGACCTTCTTTAACCATTGCTCTCCTACGCACGAAGTACTGGATAGTAGGAGCAAGCAATGCTGTTCGATTTCAAATTCGGGCCTGCGTTAAATGCAAAAGGATAAAGGCAGCTCCGATTCAACCTATAATGGGAAATTTACCAGCCGATCGATTCCAAGAAGTGCGAGCCTTTCTACACGTCGGCATCGATTTTGCTGGTCCGTTTATTGTGCGGGAGTCTAATAGACGAAAGGCAGTGCGCCATAAAGCTTATTTATGCGTGTTTGTCTGCTTAAGTACAAAAGCGGTGCACTTGGAGGCAGTCTCTGCTTTAACAACAGACGCCTTCCTAGCTACGCTTTACAGATTTATTGGTCGCCGCGGTTGCCCAGAGAAGATATATTCAGATAATGGGACCAACTTTGTGGGCGCAACCAAATACCTTAAAGACCTATATGCATGGTATCTTAGCGAAGAAACACAAAACGATCTTCTTGTCTTTAGCTCAACTAAAGAAATAGAGTGGATTTTTACACCTCCTTCAGCGCCTTCCTTTGGAGGAATCTGGGAAGCTGCTGTCAAAGGAGTGAAGAACTTATTACGCACAGTGTATGGTGAAGCTGTCTTCACTTTTGAAGAGTTAAGTACCCTCTTTATTAGAATAGAGGCTATTTTAAACTCGCGACCACTGTGCCCTCTTTCTTCAGACCCTAACGACCTAACTTATTTATCCCCTGGCCATTTCCTCATCGGTCAACAGTTACTAACTGCACCCGAAAAGTCGTTAATTACTTTACCCGAGAATCGCCTGTCGCGCTGGCAATTAGTATACCAGAAATCTCAACACTTCTGGAAGCGTTGGCGTCAAGAATATTTGTCCACACTCCAACAAAGAAATAAATGGACTGCTAGAGTCCCTAACGTCCAACTAGGAGATCTAGTTTTGATCAAAGATGAGCATGCTCCTCGTCTTCAATGGCCAGTAGGAAGGATATGTGAAGTCTACCCCGGATGTGACAATGTTGTTCGTGTCGTCTTAGTGAAGACTTCTAGGACTACTCTTAAGCGACCCGTCAACAAATTAATACCTCTCTTGTCTGCTGATTATACTGGTGATACTGGTAAGACTGTAGATGAGACTGGTCACTGAATTTAACCCTTGAAATTTTAGGAAAATTTCGGTAGGCGGCATGTTCAGAGATGACTGAACTTTCCCTTTGTTTTGGTATTTTTTATTTGCCCCTACCTTGTCTTTAATTAATTTATATTATTAACTAACCAATTTTGGCATGGCTACTTACGTAATTTTAAGTATTTTATCAACTTAATTTGTATATTTGTAATTTTATGAATCTCATAAACCCCGCTTGTAGTATAGCACTTGTCATCATTCTTTTACGCACTTTCACTTTATTTATCACTTGTGCTTCTTCCGCAACTTGTTCATCACTTTCATCTATACTTATTTCTTCCATTTTACTGTCTCCAGCTCACTATTATATTTAAAACATTTATTTTCGGCATTTATCATCAGAATGAAAACAAACAATGTAACCTGACTATGTGAAACCTCCATCTGTGTTCAACATCAAACGCTCACAGTGCATCTTAGCGCCCTATCTTTTGAGATTTCCGAACAGTCATTTTATCGATTTATTTAAATCGATAGTTCAATCGATTGAATGTATCGATTAGTGTGGAAAGAGGTTTCAAAGAGTAACCACCGAAATCAGCTAATTTGGATCCAATTTATAATTTATTAATTTATTTCTAAATGAACGTAAGCCTTAAATATGTTCAAATCAATTGCCTGGAACTACTGTAAGTAGAATTTTATGTTACCCGTAACCGTGAACACTGTACTTACTCTGGAAAGCCGAGGAGACGATACCGGCGAACGTGCAAGCGAGCTGTTCAGCAGGACAAAAGTTGATGTTGTCCAGCTTATACATCATATTTATTACTATTATCGGCAGAAATACACCATTTGTCAGTCTGAGGATTCTATCACCGTCTATTAGTTGCAACTTCTATAAATTTAACAGTCTTAAGCTGAACTTATCAAACTGATCAGTACTGTTCTTTTCTTTGTATGATAAAGGCCTTACATTTATTGTATACTGTAAATCTAAAACTGTATTTATGATTTTGAATAATCTAATGTCCTATGTCCTATCATCTAGGTTCCCGTCAAGTGTCTTACCCGTCACAACGACAGACTGTTGGTGTCGGAAGGAGGACTAGAGACAATACATAACTCTGACCTTTGACTCATTTGTTCACCTATTATTATCATCATCTTTATCCATTTATAGTTATATTTGTGCATGTCTCCGTTTTGTGGTATGTATTCACCTTATTATTTATTTTACCCTTTTTTAGTTACCTGCTGCTCGCTTAGCCATTTACAACTTTGTTTTTAAATAACTTTGTATGCTTTACTTATTTATGTGCATATAAATTTAGCCTTGCCAAAATTCACATATTTATTAACATAGAATTATTTATATTTTTTATTATTGCAATATATTATGAATTATTATTATGTTTTCATACTAGCGTTAATTCCCTCTTAGCAAATAAGCATAAACAATATTATGGTCAACTGGTTTTTACAGTCCTCCCAGCGAACCAGCCTTATTTTCAGCACCTCTTTCAGTGGGTCTTTTACCACCAAGAGACTGAAACGCTTGTTACTTATACAACTAAAGTTGCTTTTTTGTCAAATCTGAAAAAAACAACTTATATTTGTAGGTGTGAAAGACTTTATCCTCAAATTTATCTAGGACTTGGTAAGCCAAGATCTTATTACTTTTACTGCAATTACGCAATACATTTTCAAACCAGTAAGTTATAAGATACTTTATCACATCTAGAAAAAACTAAGTAAACTTTTATTGTTAATCGCTAAAAGTAATCATGTCAAATTGTCAATAAAAATATACCATAATATGTAAGAACTGCTCTTCTCGGTATAGAGTTGATTTCTTTACTTTGTGGCTCGCCTTTAGACTGTACTCTGACAGTGAATTTTAGTAGATTTATCGATAAATATACTTATTAATGAATACAGATATTACCTTATTGGACCATGAAATCATGCCAAGCCTGAGCGTCACAGCCCTATGAAGACCATCTACTAATTTGCCAAGGAGTTTTTCCTCTACACCTTTACTATAATCAATATTAACTTTACTTCCCTCATCACTTTCAACTCGCAGTTTTCCATCTTTTTTCCAAATAATCTTCACCTATTTAAAACATTTAATATTTATTTGCATATCAAGGAAGGGAAGAAAGTTTTCCCTGTACGAGAAAACTTTATTAGATCCCGAGGCCGCCAGACTGAGGAATTTAAATAATTTAATTCTTGAGGCAGCTGAGAAAGTTTTTTCTCTAAGTATTTCATGCACTTTATGTAAGTACCAAAATACAGTAAACTATTCCCCAAATGAGAGATTTTTTGCGAAATAGACAGCCGATAATTCAACTCTTTCTAAGCTACATAATGTATTAGGATTCTTCAAAATAATTAGGGTCTTTATTTTTGGTAAAGTTTTACAATCAGACATTTCTCTGAACCATTAATATAATATAAAACAAAGCCTTAGATTTAGCAAGAAGTGATCTTTGTTGAAGAAACAAGTACCTGATAATGTCATAGCTTTGGAAGTCAAAAAGTGGCTTTATTAAATGTGATAATACAAATTTTTGTTTGTCTTTAAATTTAATAACGCTATCTGTACTAGTAATAATTTAACAAACTATCTGAAACATTGCAATTCTTGTATAATCTTCTATTCTTCTATATTCTTTTATAGTATTAAAGGAAATATGTTTTTAAAAAATTACATACAAAAGGTTAAAATACCTTCGGAAAAGCTTCAGGTTCGAGGGTAAGTCCATCTGGCGAGTCCTTAGCTTTAGACTTATCAAGATCAACTTGTTTACCTTCACTCATAACTTGTTCAACGGGTTGCAACAACTGTGATAATCTCTCGACCATGGTGTTCCTTCCGGCAAGGGAGACCTCGATAATCTGCAATCAAAATGCAAGAATATTAGTGAAGTAAAAGTGAACTGTATGGTAATATTCTGTACCAAACGTCTTTCCACAATGTTTCATAACACCACAGTTAAAACCAGCTTAATTAATTAAACCTGAACGGTCATCATCATGGTCATAAGTCATAATATCCCAAGACTCACATACATATGTATTGAAAGCCATTTTTGATTAAATTAATAAATATTGTGAAGAGACTTCTGGTACTGATTATTTGCGATCAATGTATTTGATTCTGTGGAACTTTCTTAATGAATAGTCTGATTAAAGAATACATGGGGTAGGGGTATTTGATTGACGTGATTTAAAGTGCCCCCAAATAATAACTTTTCGAGTGGCCAATAGCGAGACAACGTATACATTCATTTAAATATCAATGCATATAATTCTTTCCCAAATTTAACCATACTTGAAATCAAGAAGTTCCAGTTCAAACTCACTACAAACTAAATTATTATAACCCTCTGGCAATAATATCTCTATGTCTACAACATAGATAGCCACAAACATCGATGATGTTTCCCGTTTAGGGTAAATAACGTTTTTCCTTACCGGCTTGGCCAGTCCTGTGATATCACTGACTTTCTCTGCAACAATTTCATAGAAATTATCTCTTAGCCTCTTTAATTGTTTTTTATTGAGTCCTCTGGTAACTTGCACATCCATTTCGTCTTCTTCCTTGTCTGTCTTCACTGTAACTTGTTCATTCGATAGCGTAATTCTGACTCCTTTTAGTTCCTCTGGTTCCAAAACAGTCGAGTCATAATTCGCTTCAATCAGCGATGCTTTGTCTAAATCAACAGGCTTATCGTTGACAAATATCTTTATTTCTTGTTGAGATATATTTAAGATTTCATTGAATCTATTGTCATCTTTTAATGTTAGATATCTGCCACCCTGCAAAAATGTAAGAATAAAATACAATCATATATAACATTTGATTGCGGCCCTAAATCAAGAAAGCACAACAATAAGTTATAATCAGTCCTTAAATCCAAAGTCACAGCCAATCCTTATTGAAGAACTCTTAGACGGCTGCTTTCATGGGTTGCAACTTAACATTGTTATTTTGTGGTTTAATTTGAATTCTGACTATGTATATATATATATATATATATATATATATATATATATATTATATATATTATATATTATATATTATATATATATATATATATATATATATATACACACACACATATATATATATATATATATATATATATATATATATATATATATATATATATTATATATATATATATATATATATATATATATAGATAATATACATATATATATATACATATACATATATATATATTGTATATATATTTATTTCCTAGTGCCTAACTAGGAAGTAGTAGCATTAAGCACCGGCTATTTATTCTATTGATTGGATTGCGAAATTGAAATACGTATCTAACATACCCTCTTAAGAGACGACATTAGTTGATACCTAGTTCCAATCGACTTCTGGATAATATCTAGTAATTCCTTTGCATGACCTGATTGTATACCAGTACTTCTGCCAACTGATACCACTGCTTTTCCTTTGACATGCAGGGAAATATTTCCATCGTCTCTCTCTATCGTTATCTTATCATTACCTTCCTCAATGGTCTCACCGTCAAGCTTAATCTCTTCAAATGGTGATAATCCTTCGATGAGTGAACCCAAGTTATTACATTCGCAATAACTTAACATCTAAAAATAAAGTTAAGGTTTAAACTTAAATGTAAATAAATAGTTTTTCAAACAATGTTCTTTCCCCAAGTTATAAAAATATTTTTAATTTTTAAGTATGAAGTTAATTGGGCCATGTTTTAGGATGCTGAGAAAAAACTCCCCTCTCTTATACAATCTCGGCTACGATGATCTACCTCGATATCGACACCAAAAGTTCGTGGTTCGACCCGGGCTATACACTTTGTTCTACAAATAGAATTTTTTATATAAACGTTTCACTTACACTGGTATATGTTGTAATCAATTGAAAATGTAAATAGAGTAGAATACAAATTCATTTTAATACTTACTAATACAAAGATGCAAATCTTATGAAATTTTGCGTTTCCCATTTTCCGGTTACTTTCAGCGATTTTTAAAGGATAAAGATCATGCTATATCTAAAAAAGAAACATTGATTGGATTAAAAAATAATAATATTTAAGAACTATTATCTTTAATTATAGCTAGCGCATGTACATTATTGTTTTATAGCCAAGTATGGTGGTCATTATTCTGTAATTTTGTAATGTATTAGGGCTTAATATAGATATATGTCTAAATTAAAAGTTGTATGTTCTAACACAACGTGTCTAATACTATAATGAACATTTGAAAAGATTGATAATAGTTTAATACAATGAAAAAGAGTTGCAAGGATTAATAAAATAAGATATAATAAGTTTGATACTTTGATAAAGAGTTGCAAGATAATAAAATAAGAGTTTGATACTTGATAAAGGTTGCAAGGATTGATACAACAATTTTGATATCTCAATAAAGAGTAGCAAGGATTGACACAAGTTTAACTCAATAAAAAAGATTTGAAAGGATTAACACAATAAGATGTAACAAATTTGATACCTTGATGAAGAGTTGCAAGGATTGATACAAGTTTGATAAAACTAAGTTTGATACTTTGATAATTAATTGCAAGTAAAGTGATGTAGAAATCCATACAGTAGGGGTGGGGGTGCTGGACACAGTGGTCCAACTCCCTTGTTTGAGATGGTGCTAAAAAACAGGGGCTGGTTGCATCTACTACCGTACCAAGCGCTTGTTTTCACTTTGTACAACTGTTATAAATATTGTTATCAGTTTTAAATCGAGACGTCTCTAAACTAGAATGTAAACAAGACAAATTTTCTGAACATTTTTAGTTGTTTATAAGATTATTTGTTTAGAAAATAAGATAAAATTAGCATTTTTCCATTAAAAGAACAAATAAAAAAGCAATAAACACGCAAATTAATTTCCATTTCTGCACGTCATGGTTATCATGATATCAAGTCTAATTAAAAATAACACAGCGTTTATATTTTTATAACATTTTATGAAAATTATAGATTTAAAATAATTAATAAGATATTTAACATTGTTAAAGATTCCTTTAAATAATTTAAATCCTAAAAATGAAGAACTAATTATTTTATATATGCCGTACAAGGTGAACCGACCTGCCTCTAGTGGAGAAATAGTGAACTTAAAGCAGGCCCAATTAACAATAATTGTTAATAAAAAAAACTGCAAAATTAACTCATAACCTGCAACATAATAACCTCTACTTATTAATTTCTCCTCCTTTTTACCATTATATATAAATGTACCATTTATTAATGTAATACTCAACTCCCAAGGAGGGACTGTGTATATTTGTCGACAGTGTTGGTAATTTTTTTAATTTTTTTTATTTGGTTTCTTCAGATCACGCATTATAGGAACTAACTAACTGCTCAGGCAATAATAGCATTCTTTACTCCCTTGGTACATAAATAACAATTTATAGCTCGAATTAAAAGAATAATAGAAAAGAATAATTAAAACTTCGTTGATAGCTCGAATGAGGTGTGAACGGATGACTACAGTGAAAGTTTGACTGAACGATAAAGAGTTAATGTCACAAGAAAAATATTCTTGCTTCACAAAGTGTTTAAAATCTTTACGAAGAGTTCTATTGCCTTTGGAACTAACACAAAAATAATTCTTTGGAAAGCTTTTCAGAATTTAACTAAAAAAAAATTTAGAGCATGGTTATCAAAAATTTGCTCACTTAAAAGTTTTTTTATCTTACCTTTTCTATTGTCACAAAAAAATGGTTAGAAATGTGCACAACCTAAATCTAACAAAAGCGTTAATGTTCAACTATGATTTAATCAACCACATGAAATTTTACCTCTCACAAATCAACACAAATTTGATTACAACACTATCTCTCAGTACAGAACTAAATTATTATTAAAATATATTTTGGTAATGAAAATTATTGAAACAAGTGTTACGTTATTGTTTTAAAACAAAAAGAATTATTTATTAACTTAAACAATGAATATATTAAACAATGAATAACATGTTACAATAAGCTTATGTTACACATGTTGCTATTATGTTATCAATACTATTTCTTCTGAAAAATATATCCCAACTAACCATAATGTTGACAAATTTAATAGAATTATTTAAATTAGAAAAAAATAATCACGTACAAACCTTTAAATTTAATTTGTTTTTAAAAAAAAATATTTAAAATTTAATTTTTTTCTAAAAAACATTTAAAATTTAAATTTTTTTATGATATTTAAAATTTTACAGATCAGTAAAAGACTACAATTACTTTTAAAAATTCACAATGAAGAAACGTACCTGCATTGATTTCAAAGATTACCATTTGGACTTAAAATCGTTGCTCACGCGTTTATATCGGTTATTGTCATTTTAATGTTTGCCATTTGGACTTAAAACAACGCTCACTTGTTTCACTGGAAGTAATTTTTATTTTATCACATTTAAAAAAAATCAGTTGTTATATTTTTGTTTTACCTTATTTTTATAGTTACTTTTTTTATAGTTATTTTTATTCTTTATTAGTTATAGCATATTTTGTATTTTATCTTTTATAATTGGTTTTAATATTGTACATTAATACCAAACGTGAAGTTATAATAATAGAATTAACAAAAATACAGGGATAATATTAAATCATAAACAAACTAATTTGAACTATATAATATGTATATTATTAAAAAAATAAAAGTGATCAAATCCCCCAAACTGACTACACGAGATTTATATTCTATGTTGTAGTGTGCAGTAAAAAGTAATTAAAATATTGTGATAAGATTATTTTTAGTTATCATTATTTATAGTTATTTCTTTGACATTGATTTTTAAAATGTTATTAGTAATTGATATTTTATATTTTGTCACGAGAAACCAATCCTGGAGTCTGAAACATTCTGACTGGGAGTCTAGAAACATTTTTGACTCCTGGGAGTCTAGAAACATTTCTGACTCCTGGGAGTCTGGAAACATTTCTGACTCCTGGGAGTCTGGAAACATTTCTGACTCCTGGGAGTCTACAAACAGTTTTGACTCTGGGAGTCTAGAAACATTTTTGACTCCTGGGAGTCTAGAAACATTTCTGACTCCTGGGAGTCTGGAAACATTTCTGACTCCTGGGAGTCTAAACAGTTTGACTTCTGTCTACTGACTCCTGGGAGTCTAGAAACATTTCTGACTCCTGGGAGTCTGGAAACATTTCTGACTCCTGGGAGTCTACAAACAGTTTTGACTTCTGGAGTCTAGAAACATTTCTGACTCCTCTAGAACATTTCTGAGAAACATTTCTGACTCTTGGGAGTCAGAAACACATTTCAACATTTATAACATCTTGTGTCTGTTATAAAATAATTGTTGTTAGCAACAACTGCAATTAAGAACTAGAAAAATTTTTAATGTTGTCGAAACTGCAAATCTCTATATAATGTCAACTTATCCTAAGTTGCTTGCTTATTCATGTCGCAACTGTTTACAAGATAAAAGAGTGACTCGGCTAACTTTGGAGTTCAAAATTTGTATGGCATCCCTTTTTCTTATTAAGTTTATCTTATTTACTTTAATGTCTTACCTTGTTTTAAGTTATATTGATACTTGATTCTTTAATGTTGGTTAATTTTGATTTTATTGTATGATTTTAGTATATATGCTTTTGTGTTTCTTCAAACTTTGTGTTAGTACACAAAAGTAAAAAATCAAAGCCCCCGTCTGATATTTTTATCGATTTTTATAGGATGTTCAAGTTTTCCGAGTGGGTATGGAGAGTTTGGGAGCATTTATTTGCTTTAAGCAACATATAATTCTCGTTTAATAATACGGGCTCCATGAGCTTTATTATAACTCCTTAAATACCTTACATCTCTAAAAAAATCCCCATAAAATTAAAATTTTTATTGATCCCAGTACAGTACTAGTTAGAGTTTAATGTAATAATAATTTGTCTTAATCCTAGAAAGGAGATAATGGAATTGCCAGTTTCACTGTAAATAAAAAAAAGAAATACTATATACAGTTACTCTATCTAATCTCTTTTTGAAAAATTAGATGAAGACCTGCAATACATCACCTCAACATGAGTAAATCTGGGTTTATAAAGAGTTTTTTATTCAAAACTCTTTTTGGATTCTGTTGCTTTGTAAGGCTTATTATGTTGTTATTATGCTTGAAGAGTTTTTATTATAAAGTTATGACAAAGTTATAAGACTTCTGTAATATGGATATCTTATTCCATGTAATAACGCTTCCACGTTTTAAACTACTTCCATGTGGAAGCAGTATAAACTAAGGACATACTTCAGAGTAGGGACAATTAAAAAAATTTTACTTTACTAATTTTAAAGTCTCATAAGACGAAGGACTTTAATAAAACTATTCTCTGTGCTGGATGGTGATGGGAGTTTGCGTGCGAAGATATCTGTCCGTATGCGTAGGGTTGCGGAATAGAGTTAATTAATACATTAGTAATTGACAAAAACTTGTTTACCAAAATACTTTCAGGTAAAAAACCCTAGTGTCCACTTAAAGATTAAAGATGAGTCAAAGAAAATAACAAGGAAGTGTTTTAAAAACAAGCCAAAAGTAAAATAAAAAAAAAACTTTATTATTTACACACAGATTACTTTATTTAATAAAATTAAGCGTTAGTTAAAATTAGTAACATTAATTAATAAAACGTATTCTCAAAATAAAATAAATATTTACAATAACGAATAATAATAATGTTAATCCTAGCTTAATTATATTTTTCTTTTTAGTGGACTATTGCTAATTTTTAAATCAATAGCCTCGTTATTGACTAATGATTGAATAAAATGCAAGTCAGACATTAGGACCTTAATCGCACTTGTAGATAGCTTTTTTAATAGATCGCCTTCGACATTCATTTTGCATGGCTAATAGCACCTGGCTAGTACTAATACCTCAGGGAGCCATTTGTCTAGTCCACCTCTGGGAGCCATTTGATGGTCTAGTCCACCTCTGGGAGCCAATTGATGGTCAGGCAAAGGAGGGGGTTAACACACAACGTTTTAGATGTCATAATTCTTGAAACTGAATTGGACAATTATACTCATTACTTAGCTTTTACCTACTGCGAGATGGGATGACAGTCTTTTGTATGGTACACATTAGGTCTGCTAATTTTGTATAAATAACCAAAATATTGATCCTAAAATATAGAAAACAGTATACAAAAACATAATATGTCAATGAATTGATATAAACAAGCATATTATATGAGTTATACTTTACTGTGTATAGAAAAAATAATGTTTTTGAACATTTCTTCAAAACATATATTCATAGGGCTAAGTCATGAATATATTTTCATAAGTCATGAATATATTTCTCATAACACCTGCGCTGTTATGAGGATTGTAGGCATGCTCAGTTTGTACCAAGCATGTGCAGTTGGTTCTTGACGTATGTTTCGTTGTGAGTTCTCTCAATTTTTTGGTTTTCGATGGGGTCACTATTTTATATGGCAAATCAACTTAGTGCGTCATCCCCTTTATTCAAGATCCTTGGGTGTGATGCGGTCTCGCCTTGAACAACGCGCCCTTCTAATGGAACCTTCTAAAATAATTTTGCAAGTACTATCATTCATTAAATGTAGTATACTTTTAAATAAAAATATATTTGGCAAACATGCATCTTCTTTACATAACTACATTACATAACTAACTATAATGTTGTTCGTTTAATAATTATTATGATAGTTAACCATATTGTCTTCTACTATGATAATAGTCATCCATATGTTTTTAAAGTCTAAGCCATTTTCTGCAGATCAAAAATAATTAGAAAGGCGGTATGAATCAAGATACTATATAGGCGTGGTTAAACCGCTCTTTAATTATATTTATTACAACTAATTTTTCAATATATTTCTCACATAATGGGGTTCACATTCCAAAAAAATATAACAAGATACAAAAAAAAACGCCATTTCTATGACTAAGCCAGTTTGTTACAAAAAATACCTTATTTTTATTTGTCTTTATGATGCCACTAAAGGTACATAAAAAATTGTTGTCTTTCTTAACTCGCATTTTCAAGAAAGAGTTACTATTGAAAAAAATATTTTTTTTGATGTAACCGACTTATAACATCTTATATCCAAAAGAAAACACATTCAATTAAAGTTTGAAAGTGCCTTCTTTTTAGTTTGTTCGAATGCCGCAATGACTCAAGGAGCGCTGACTTGGTAGTGTCTCTAATATACTTATATAACTTCTTTGCAGATGTATAAAATTATTTATAAAACAAATAGCTTTATCACTTTGAGTATAGGGCCGCTGTAATAAGACCGTTTGTCTGGTACAATAAGACCGCTCTATACTTAACCTCGTACCTAATCCTTTATTTAATAGAATGATAAAGCACATTCTTATAACGGTTATCATGCAGTATTATTTTAAAAATTCCAGAATAATTTCATATAAGTGACAAAAAATGAAAAGAAGGAAAGTTTATTAGTTTTATCTTACTTTGTGCATTGAATGAGAAAGTTTTGTTATAAAGCTTGTATTGTCATTATCACTTTTATTAAAAAACAATATCCATGTTTCGGCACCTAGGTATGTAAAGATAATTAATTAGCCATTGATTATGCTTTAATTAATTGAAGAACCAGCTACCATCAATACTTGCTGTTGGTACCAACTTAGCAAATAATTTTGGACTTAATGCGTGCCCAATTTCAAATCGATCCAAATCGAGTCATTATAATGCCAGTTAATATCATCAAATCAATCATTTTTGGAATCACAACTAGACCTATGGATTAATTTTTAACCACGTTTTAGCACTTTAGTTTAAAACATACTGTTAAATAAATTGACAACACAGACTCTTGTGAGTGTTAAGGTGCATTCACAATACTGCGGTAGCGATGCGTGCGGGCGTTGCGTGCGGTGACAGCTCAAATTCCAACCTATGTAATCTTATGGGACGTTCTTAAACAGCTTGGGGTAGCGTTGCGGAAAATGGAAATTTCCGCAAACCTACTAAACCCGCACAAATGATCTAGTGATTAGCATTTGATTGATTACAAAACACCTTAAAGGCCTGACGCGGAAGAAACCTTTCTGTTTTCAAAGTTTTGGAATTTTTCTTACCCCCTCTTCCGATTAAGAGAAAATACTTTTGTTTTGTTTGGATTTTGATTCTTGCCGTGCTTTTAAGTCGTTTTATTTTTTATTATTTTAATTTAATTTTAATAAAAGAGTTGTTTTTTATCTAAAATATGAATATTATTTGTTATTAAAACACAATATTGTATTTTATTACTTTTGTTTGTGCTGTGTCTTTTTAAAGTGTTAAATTTTTCCTTTTAGTTTTGGTTCAAAGTTGTTTCTTTATGTTTTTATTTTTAAATCAAATATCCTCGGTGTTCGCCAATTTTAATGGTATAGTTTTATTATCTTGATCCGTTTATTTTATCTTAATGTAATTGTTCTGAAATGTTATACATTATTTCTGTTCTCTTGGTTGAATTGTTCTGTTCTCTTGGTTGAACTAGAAGAAGAACTGTCATTTAGTGTGAAAGTTCCCATATTATCAGACATGATTAAAATAAAAAATATTTAATATAATGAAAAATTAAAATGAAATCTAAAAAGACACAGCTCGTCCCAAAACAACCTTTTCTTCTTCGTTTTTTTAATCTTTGTTAAGATAAATATTTTTGTTTCCAAAATTCGGAACAAGAGTGCGCTGCGTTAGCGGCTTTGCGGCCGTAGCGTTGGCAATTGTGGTATTTTATTGTTAACAATAAAATACTGTGTTATTTCTATTGTATTATGTTCTACATTATATTTTCAAAAAAGTATAATTTCTTTATTCCCAATTATACAACGTAAAAGAGTATGATCACGTGATTTAAGTTTTGTGTCTTTTTACACAATCAGTTTTTACTTTTAGATTTGACAGTCATGTACGTATTACTGTAATCTTTAAAAATACCAAGTATAGGATTAACATAAGAAGCCGCCCAATAAGCACTTAATCCTATTAGCGGTAAAGATCCAATAAAAATATTTTTGAAAAAATCACACTTTTTTTAATAAGAGCAAAACATTTTGTTGACATTTTCTATAGTTTTTTTTCAACAGGAAGGGATATCAATAGGATTTGAAGAGGTTGACACTAGAGGGCGACCTTTTTTCAAGTACTCTAGTTCCATTGTAATTCGAATATCCTTATTTAAACCTAAACCTTTAAAACTATTCAAGAATTTATTGTTATAGAGAAGCAATGATTTCGTATTGTAGTTACTTTTTTGTTGTTATTTAGTCATCTTTTGATGTGGTTTAATATAATATAATATTTTTTTTACTTAATAGGTTTCATTAAAAACTGAAAAGGGGAGCAATAAATAAAAATTAATAAAAGACATTTTTAAAATGTTTAAGCTAGAAAATAAGATAGTGGATGAGGGTTTAATTTGCATGAACATAAAATAATATATAAATAATAACATGATTAGATCTTAGATTAGAAATGCCTTAATTATAATCTTAGATAAACATATTCACATTTTTACCTCGTATTAGTGGTAGCACCTCTGTAAAAAAATAAAAATAAAATGCCCGTTTTAGGGCCTTTCGGCCCATCAGGGTATTCACCCTGCGGGAACCACCTCAGGTGGGTTGCATCTACTACACTGTAAGAATTAATTAAAGTTGGCGAAATCATTTTAATACAAATACTATTCATAAAATCTTAGAGCATAGCCCGGGCTGCGAACCCCGGACCTCCGGTGCCGAAATCGAACGCCTTTACGATCCCGGCCACGGAAGCAGACTATGTAGACTAGGTAGCACCTCAGTAAAATCTACAAATTTACGTCCTGATATATCAATAAAGAGTTGAATATTAAATTTATATTAAAAAATTATAGATTCAATTTTTGTCAGATAAAGGCTAGGGTTTTACTTTGCGTGATTTTCACTTGAGTAAATCGATAAAACGACGACAAACTTTTTACTTAGTAGTCTTAGAAAGTAAAAAAAACAATCCTATAAAAATCTGATAAGTATAAGTAACAATAATTACAAGGTATAAGACTTTTCAATAAGTTTTTCTGGTAAGTATTACAAAGATGAAATAATAGCGGCTCGAGTATATTTCCCTGAGGTACACCACAAATCCTTCTTACCTTTCGTCCCTACTCTACCAAGTAGTTTTCCTTCTTAAATATCTTTGATTAGGTTTTTCTTCATCCAGAATAGTTGTTTGAAGTGGAAACTCGTGCTTTATACTTAATCTTAATGAAAAACAATATAGTATCGGAGTAATGAGAACCGCTGTCTTAATTAAGATAAGAAATATTAATATATTATTAATATATATTATTATATTATTAATATTTAAATATGAGTATGTTTTTTTAAAGCATTTTATGAACATATACTTCAATAAGTAATAATAAAAATACCACCTATACTTCTATACTAGAGGATAAAAAATGGACAAGAAAAAAAACTTAACAATGTGGATTGTTGTTGATCATAGAAAATTTAAAAAAAATATAAATGTTAGTATAAGCAGAAGTGTTCTAATACCGAACATATTTTGTAGTTGGTAATTAAGTCAAACAAAACTCAACCAAAAAAGCATAGTGTCGTTAAAATCAAACAATATTTTTTGCCATATTTTAAATCTCTTAGCGTTGCTACGCAGACTTGAACTTAGTGATAAAATTAATCTACAACGACTGCGTCAATATTTAAAACACTAGCTGAGAATTATTTAACTTGAGACTAATCGTTTTAGATGATTTTCAATTATAATTTTATCGCTATAATTTAAATTAAATAAAAAAAATATAATATAAAAAAAAATAAAAATAAAAATATAAATTATAATTTTAAATATAATTAAAACTCGATTCGTTCGCTAGTTTGATAAAACCCTTACTTAACACGAAAGATGGAACTCGGTTCGCTCACTTTAAGCCTAAATCAATTAAAATATTTATATTATGCCGAAAAATGTTAAAACTCATTTTTATCTCATTTTTTTAATTGAGAAATGCGTACATGTTGAATTTTGTGAAAGTTGTATGTATCACTTTCATCTTTTCTCAGTTAGAGCTTTCCAAATATATATATTACTTAACCAATTTGGTTAGTTTTTACCTTTACCGCCTTTTAGGCGTCCTTTTTAAAAAATGGGAAATTTTGATTTTTTACACGTGTGTCATATATTTTTCTTTTTCTACTTTTAAAGAGCATTCAAACGATATAACTTAATTACGATAAGGGTTAATTTTTCACACAAAATTAATTTTTAATTGGTCCGCCATATTAGCCGTCGTTTTGAAAAAAAAATTCGATTTTATCCAAAAGTATACAGCTGTTACATATAATTAGTACTAAAAGGTCCCAAATTTGATAAAAATCGATCAATTTTTACAGCAGTTATTGACGGCGAATTCCATTTAGCCGTCTATTGAAAAACTCACTGACGTTCGTTTAATTATATTAACGTCTATTTAAAAATCCTGGACGTTCTTAAGATTAAAACATTAGAATTAGATGTAGATAATAAATTAAGATTACTAATTAAATAATTGTATTCGACCATAAGATTTGTGTTAATTAATTTCTTAAACTTAATATATTATTAATAACTTATAAACATTTTTACTGCCTAGTACTTATTATTACCAATTTCCATTACTTTATTACCAGCCTTATTACTTAGTAATTGAAACGAATATATTTATTTACACAAAAATATTTTTAATAACTTTTGAGCTTTTGGACTGTTATAAGTTTTAATAACAATTAAATTAATTAAGACTTAAGTCCTTTTTTAAAATTTATTGATAATAAATTGACAAAGAGCTTTTGACAGGATCCTGGGCGAAGCTCTTCGTCAATTTATTTTCATTAATTTAAAAAAGGCCTGAAGTCTTCATTAATTTAATTGTTTTACAAAAAAAATAATTCAAATTTTCTAAATTAATTTTACGTGTATTGTACTAAAAATTATGGCACATTTATAGTTTATACTCCTCTTCAAGCAGCAGATGTTAATTTAGAATTATTTAAATTATGTTCATGAAAAAAAAAAAAAAAGAATTAAAATACCACAATACTTTATTTTTCAATAAAAATGTGTTTTTGTCAAAATTATATTTTGCAACAAAAGAGTCGAAGTACGTTACATATTCAAAGGGAGAAAGTACGGTACTTAACTAAGCAGAAGTACTGTACTTAAAGTAAATAAATATAAATAGTTGGTATTGTTAAATCTATCTGGGTTTCCAATACGGGGCAGGCTGAATAGAAGTGTCCCTGACAGCGGCTTCAAGAGTCCGCTAAACAGCTGCTAGGTACACGCGTCCTTAATAAAACTGTAAACCTGAATAAATAGGTTATTATTCATGATTAGAGATGATGATGATGCTTTAAAGTAGTAATTTAATGGTATGATTTGTTCCTATTGAAAGGGTTAGGTCTCATTGTTTTTACAGAAGCGCCCTTATTATGTTATTTCTAAATTTGATTTTAAAAGCATATATAAAAAAAACTTATAGCACCGGTATCAATAGTCTTCTCTTGAACGAGGCGATGAGGATAGTGAACGCACCAAATTTTCAAATCAGTTTTTTTATGACACAGAGGGGTAACGCAACGGCCTCTAGAGGCAAAGCATTATCTGACGGAATCAAAGCAGCCATTCCCTTAAAGGGGATGACTCCCGATATTCCGAAGGTTCGTCTAACCTACTTATTATCCTCTATTAAAAAGAATTTCAGGAGCAAAGCCTAGCTTATAATCCTGACCTAATCAACGAGTGAGACCGACGTACTTCTCGCCTGCCCAGCCAAATATCATAAGAATCGAATGGAAAAAATAACCATTTAGTGGGATGAAGAGGAGGTTACGAAGCCTATTTAACATCAAACCAAGGGATGAAGACCTAAAAAATATGTTCACCGCGTCGTATTATACTGCAAAGTGGCCGCAAGCTGCCTATGAAATACCTAGAAAAATTTCATGGAAAAACATATAACAACACAACAACAAATTATACAATACAAACAACTAATACACATGGGCTAAACAACTTCTTATAAACGGGCTGAAGGCTTGCTTTGTGGTCATACCAGGAACCGACCGAGATGCAGGAGAGAAACGTGCGATAACATGTGGAGTAGGAAGACTACTGATAAAAGATGGAAGTATACCTATATCTCGATGAAAAGACCAAACCGTTTCTTTTCATATGGCATTTAAATTAATAGTTATTTGTTTATAATCGAATTATTTATTTATTCATAAATCCATATATACATATATGGTTACTCTGCATAACCTATTAAATATAAAGATACAAATTTTAAATATTTGCCCCTTTAAAAACACAGTATATAACTCATGTAATATTTGTATGGAACAAATATTATATATATATATATATGACATATGTATGGCATATTTGTATATGAAAAAATAAATACATTTTAGATAGGGTTAAGTACAACATAAAAGAAATAAATAGTTATAAATTGATTGTCAATCTATGTAACGTATTAAGCCGTTTGACATGTCCTATGTTGGTAAGATAGTCCACATTCATCCATCCTTCTGTTTACCCATTCATCCCTCCCTTTGTTCATTCACAGCTCCCTCACATGCACAGCTATTATACTATTAACACAAACACAATACGAGAGACAAGATTAACAGACACAACACATTTACATATATATATATATATATATATAATATATATATATATATATATATATATATACAGACAGACAACTTTGTGAAAACCACTGAGGAGGTCTTAAAAGCACCTGTGCAGACACAATATTTTTCCTAAATATCTATGGTATATATGAGTAAAAAGGATAAGTTAATGAACTTGATGATACAATGTCAATCTAAAGTGCATCTATTATAATGGATTACAAAAATTTTACATTAGTGATTTTTTTATGTTAAAGGTGTTCTTTTTCTTCGTAGCAGTGCACACAAAATGAGAAGAAAAAACACTGTCCACACAAGATATTTGTGAAATCCAAAGTGGCGTTAATGGTAATAATGAGTTTTGGCTGTTTTCTATTATCTGGCATAAAATAAATGTATTATTTATTTAGAAATCTAAATCAGAGCCTCTGTTACTTAATGATTCGTCTGGTGAAGGGGTTATTCAGTCATGCCCTACTATCTAGTGGATTTACCAATAACTAAAATCTTTCTCTTGACATCCCTCTTACTAAATGCTCCTGACATCTATTGGCCAACTATTAAACTAAAATATTAGTTTTAATATAATATCCTGTAACCAAAATTCTGACGCGGAGGTACTCAAGTGAGTCGCGTTTTCTTTGGAATGCTCGATTTCCAAAAAAAAAAATCCATTTGTTGATTGATTTTCAGTTTATGAGTTATGCCCAAGTCTGCAATGCTTCAAGTAATAAGTCAGTATGTTTGGAGTTTTTGACACAAACCTTGTTCAAGGGTTAAAATTTGTAAAAAAAAAAACAATAAAGTAAAACTTTAAAAAAAAAAACAGTTCTTTAGGTCTTGCATCGACTCTGAACCTGTGTTATTCTATTCAGTGCCCCAAGAACTGATACCAATGCCACTAAATCCTCTTAAACGGTACTACTAAAAATAAGTTATGCTCTATGAATATTGATCGTGCAAAATCTCTCTGAATAGATTGTATATATTCTCAGACCATTAGATATAATTAATTATCTCAGAAATGATGTTAGAGGTTATTATTATAGTCCAAGAGCCAGGCCTAAAAAATGTGACTCATTTTCTACTACTTCAAACCCAATTTTTCTGAAAATATACCTTAAAATATGAGGGAAAAGTATAGTCTGCCTATCCAGAGTGAGCCTTTCATATGAATGCCCTCGTTCAAAATATTAGAAAATCGCCAAATTTCAGTTTTCTTGCAATAAATGGTTCCCTGTAGGTCGTGTTCAAAACACGAAGAGAACATTATTAAAGTTGATAAAATTTACTATAAAACGAGTGTTTTTTCGTCAAGATCGGATAACTACAGCTAAAGTTATTACATTTGTTAAATAGCCAAAAAATGCACAAAAAGCCAATATTTTTTCAAAGAATTCGCTTACTTTGTGTATATTGAAATTTTTTTGTGTTTTTGAAAGAGCCATAACTTTGGTTGTAGTTATCCGATTTTGATGATTGAACACTCGCCTCAAAAATTTTTCAAAGATGAGAAGATTAGACATCTTTCTCATCTTTGAAAAATATTTGCACACGACCCTCAGGGAACCCATATTCAAGAAAATTGAAATTTGTGCGATTTTATAAAATTTTGAGCAGGCGCAAACATATTAAGGGCTCCACTGTTTTTCTTCACAATTTAAGGTATATTTACAGAAAAATTTGGTTTAAAGTAGTACAAAATGAGTCACATGTTTTCAGGTTCGGCTCTTGGAATATTAGGATAAAATTAAGCGTATACAAATTATTGAGTTATGCTCCTTTTCTTCAATATACATAATTAAAATATTATATTATTTATCCCAGCGCTTCTTACGATAGCCCTTTAAATTTAAGATAGAAACGTAAACAGGTTTGTCGATTCCAGGATTTTTTGAAGGAAGTGCGCATCATCAGTTCTGCAGAACATTTTAGGAAGTCTTGTAAAGCTCAAATCCAGGAAGTCTGACTAACATGATCTTTATTTATACAAACATAATAAGGATCACTTTCGAAGGTTTTAAAAAATAAATATAACTTCACTTTACCTACAATATCTATGAATTATTTATATACACACATTCATATAATGTACACACACACAAATATATATATATATATATATATATATATATATATATATATATATATATATATTATATATATATATATATATATAATATAATATATATATATATATATATTATATATAAGTAGAATTTCATGAGGATAAGTATGTGTGTGCTCTCTTATATGTGACAATTTAATAATTTACTGCAATCAAGGTCTTTAAAGCGTATAAGTCTAAGTAAAAGTATAAGTACAAAGTCTTTATACTTACCTTTGACGCAAGGATGGTCAGGGGTTCGCATCCCAGGTTAAGCTCTTAGTTTATATAAGATAAGTATTCAAATATTTAACGCTAACTTTAGATTACACAGAGAGCGTAGCGGTTGCCACCACCACCTGATTTGGTACCTACAGGGGTTATCTCTCATGGGCCCGCAAGGTTCTGAACGGGTATTTTATTATTAAAACTCTTGCAAATAACTTTCAAATGTTACAAATAATCTCGGTTACGCCTGTATTGTGCTACTATCTATCGGTTATAAGAATGAATAGGATATTGATTTTTAAGTATAGTGCTATACTGGTGAGGGTTACTGTAAGTTTATAGTTACATTTCATGCACAATAGAATGAGCCACTTGTATACAATTCTTACCTTATCTTACTAACCGCAAATATAATTCTGTTATGCTATTTTTTTTCTTTTTCTCACATATTTTGTAGATGTCTACAAAAAAGTATTGTGTTAGCGAAAAAATCCGAAACCGGGATGTCACCTGAATTATTCGTTTTAGGTGTTTTAAGGCCTTCTAAGTGGTTTTCACAAAGTTTAAAAATTGGAAAATAATCCAATTGAGTTTAAATTTAGTACAAGTGTATACCATTACACTTGTATACCGTTAAGTATGTCTATGGTTTTTGTTGGATCATAAGAGTTGCGCAGCATCGAGCGGGATGCCTGGATGGGTGACCGTGGGGAATAAATTTACTATCCGAAGCCGAGCTAAGCGAATCCTAGGACGTGTTGCATAATACATTTAACGACTCGTATATTCTGAGGACGAGCGAAGCGAGTCCGAAGTAGGGAGGATAAATGGAATCGTATTTTATTAAGTTCTGAGGTACCCTGCACCTATTGTTTTTAGTTAGGTCCTAGAAAGCATGACACAGGACCAGAATTATAGTTTTACATTTATTTGATTTCATTTTAAAGACGAACAACAAAATTTGTTGGTCTAACAATGCCCCTATTTTTCCCTTTTTCTGAATTTAACTTAGAACAGCGATTTTCAACCCTTGGGTCGCGGACCGAAAAATTCGTTCGTAGACAACAAATTTTGGGTTGTGAAAAAACTGTTGGTACAATTGTATTATTTTTAAATAAAATTAAAAAAATTAGGTACGGAGTACTTTGGAACTTTTCTTTAACACCTCGGATTCTCTACGCTCATCCTCCTCGGACTCACTTAGCTCGTCCTCAGAGTATACCATTCGCCAAATTTATATTGTAACACGTCTTTTCTTTTTTTGCTCGTCCAAAGATAGTTAATATATTAATTTTATTCCTAGCAGATACCCATCCAGGCACTGACTTCGCTCGATGCTGCTTAACTTTTATGATCCAACAACAACCATAGTTATACTTACTGTATTAAAACGAAACTTAATATACTTATTTATTACGTAAGGAAGCACTTGTTCCAAATTACAGCTAAACTGTATTGTTTTCTGATTGTATGAATGTATACAAGTAAATCAATAAAAATTAAACTAATGCTGATAATATGATGAAACTCAGCATATATTTTGGCCTTATCTATGATTACATGCGTGCCCAATCCCAAACCGATCAAGATTTCTTCGCCAGATTTTGTTTGTTTTGTTCCTTATTTCATTTTTTATTTATTTTGTTTAAATAAAGTCACAAATCAAACGTTATAAATAAATACTAAAACTGTAAAAAGGTAAAATAATTAAGCTATAAAATATAATAAATCAGAAAGTGAAAAACTTAAAATAGAAAATATTGTTAGTATTGACAATTGTAAGACCAACTCTGACATTGTGAGTGCTGCAACAGCATTAATGCCATATTTGCTGCCTCTAAAAGTTTTTAGCAAGTATTTGAAAGCCTTTTCTACTTGTTTGTTTATTTAAGTCATAAGTTTCTTATCTTAATTTAATAAGTCATTGTTATCTTAATTTTTTACTGTAACCTATAAATACAAATTAAACATAACATTTTAAAGAATAATATTCTTATAAAATGTTGTATAGTATGAAATAGTATATGCAACTATGCAGCAAAGAAAACATTGCCGACTCGTGTCAGCGATTAACTCCTTTCCACTTGAACATACATTCAAACAGACAACTTTTGTGTGTTATGAAAACACCTTAATTTAGATATGATTTCAGTTAGGGGTTTTTATTGCAAACTTAATATATTAATATAGCTTGTATAATAATATAAGCCATATTTAAAGTATTAACTTAATAATTATAATGTATAATAATACCTCTTAATTATTCATTTATACCTATGGTATACAAAAAAATGTAAAAGCATAATTTAACCTCATATTTATTTATTTTTATTTCTTTTTCTACAATTACATTGCTAGTATTAAAATGTTTTTATTTAAGAAATCTTTCACAATAGAGATATAAAGAATTGTTTCTTCTTCTTAAATGGAAAAATATCAGTTCATTTGAAATTTGGATGGCAATTTCACCAGAAAATGTATAGAATTACTACGCTGTTGAAACCTACGTTAGGCCATCAATTTGCTCGAGATTTTTAATTTTTCTAGAGAATTTTCAACCAAAAAGAGTGTAAGGAAAACAAAACGAATGATTTTTATTAAAAATTGTTCTCATTTTTAGATTTTCCGATATTTTACATTATGTCGCGAAGAGTTATCAGCTCACTTAATAATAATTTATTAAGAAATGTAGTGCAATGGAAAGAAAACTACACATCAGGATAAGTGAATTAGGGATGTCTAGCTTGATGACTTTGCTCCTTTCTGCTTCTTTAGCAAGATCGTGCTGATTGGCAGGCAACAATGACTTCATTTTGGCTTTTTCAATGAAATCGTTGAACGAGTATATTTTGGTGTAGACGTCGAATGACATTAAGTCCTTTCCACTTGAAAATGAAACTAATCCAGTTAGTTTTTCGGAACAGAACAACGGACTTCCTGCATCAGCTCCACTTCTTAATCCTAATGCGCAGTATTCTGTTTCCTCTAAAAAAATAATATACATTAAACGTTAAAAAATGGTCAACAATTTATAAGTTATATTGGCATTACATATATGTACGAATCTTTCGAAAATACGTCTTTGCATAGTCTAAAAGACTTAGGCCGTATTCAAAGACAATTTCCTAACATTCTCCTTAAGGGTTCCTTAAGTGGTTCGTGGTTAAAAAATGTTTTTAAACCACGAAAACCATGTTTTTCCTACTTTTAAACACGGGAACGATCATTTAAATTTCGTGACTTAAAAAAATTTTCCTTACCTAAACCTAACATTCTCCTTAAGGAGACTTAACATTTCCTAACATTCTCCTGAAGGAGCCCTTAGTTAGGAAATGTCTTTGAATACGGGCCTTAGTTTCGGCACAAGTGTCGAAGATACAGGAATTATTTTTATTTTCTGCACGAGTACCCAAGTAGTTCTTCTCTGTGACTCGTTATCAGTGATTTTTTAATTCTTATCAATAGGTATTGCCAGTTTGTGTTCTTGGAGTTTATCGAATTTGCTTACCGAACTTTTGAGTAGTTATTAAAGTAGATAGCTATTAAAAACAAAAAGCCTTCAGCTCTATGCGTAGCGACGTCCCCACGCCTTCCACTAACCACTTTGCGACCACATTTTTGTTTCCCTGTATTTTTTAGTCTTGTTATTAGTGTTTGTATGTGGTATCACTGCTACAATATTAGCCAATTTTGCAATAATCAAACGTAATGCTAATAATAATTGACTTCGATTTCTTGTTTGTCTTATATGGTAGAATAATTTTTAAATATTTCAGCTTTATGCAAAAAGTTATTGATTTTTAGTAAATTATTAACATTTTTCATTTTAATAATTATGAATCATTAATAAATCTAAATCATATAATATCCCTGCAAGCTTCACTGACATACAAAGCATAGGTCAAAAGGTCTATTATCAGTCAGATATAAGTAGTAGCGAAGTAGAAACAATAAGCGAAAAAATAAATACCACAATTTTTGTCAGTTAAGAAAAAAAAACTAAACTAATAATTGACAAAAATTTGTCAATTAAGAAAAAAAACATTCTTTTTCGGTCTACTAAATCAGTGATGACTTTCATTGGATGGCATTTTGCTGTTTCTTGTTACATTTTATAACTAATTTATTGTCATTATAACTGTAATTATCATTGATAATCTCATATAATAATTATACTAATCAATATTATTTATTATAATTAACACATAGTGTTTACCATCAAAATGATCGATCTCCTTTTTACATCGCGATTCATCAGAAAGATTTACAAAAATTCTCTTCAGTTCATACCTGTCTTCTGATGAGTTTGAGTCTTGAGGGGTTTTCATCCATGTAACAACTGAGCATTTCTGAAACCAATTTACAATGTTAGTCATATAAACCAAATTAGTTAACTATTTTTAAGGGGGATGTATAGATAGACTAACCCTTTTTAGCGATTTTCCTTTGAAACAATTTTACTAATAAAGTAGCTCGCATAGCGGACTCGAATAATGGTGTGACAAAAACCGTTTCAGAAGTCCCTCGAGTATATATATATATATATATATATAATATATATATATATATATATATAATATATCTGTGTGTGTGCGTGTGTGCAAGGTATCAAGTTTTTACCAGAGAGGTAGCATTTAAAAGTAAATTAATGTCGCCTTAGAGTTTAAAAGTATTAGAGAGACCCGCAAAGTTTGTCTTTTCACTATTTAGGTCTTAAGTGCGTAATGCCATTTCACTGAAATCGTTGTATTTTATTTTTGTGATTCATTATTCTTAAAATTGTCAAACAATATTAGATCAACATTAAACACATAAAAGTAAGCATTATATAAAGAACTAAAATCTAGCTCAATATGTATAACCTGACGATAAGCAGGATGCAGTTATGTTGTGAGTTGTCCAAGGGAGTAGAGTGGAGGTTAGCGACAGTTTTGGCAAGGGAGAAGGAAGTATGTTAAGCTCCTTCCCTATTTTAACATTTAAGATCTGAGGGTCAACAGTTCTAATGGGACTGCAGTCCCATTAGATCTTTTGAACTTTCCCATGTACAGATGGGTTCCTGCGTTTTGAATTTAAGATAGGTGAATCAAGCTTAGATAATGTAAGTAATAGATAGTGTTAAGAGTGAGATGATAAAATAACCTATAAACTATAGGCACGTAGTTTGAGTCTGTTTCTAAACCCTCTAAGATAGAAGATAGTGTTTGCCTAAACCCCAGCTTATATTTAGTTAGGGATATTTTACGAGTACTAGACATCGCATAGCCTTAAAGTAGAAGAATGACCTGTGTAAAGAATTTTATCAAAACATGAAAAACGACTCCACACTTGGAATTTGTTATTTAGGGTCCAAAATTAAGGTTTTCTGGTATTGACCACCGCTTTTTCGACTTTTTGATCACATAGAGTAGCCGTATCGACTTCAAATTTATTCGATTCGGCGCCCAAAAATACATAGAAAACAACAATAACAGTAATTTTGGTATTCGATATTTTTTCAACTTTTTGGTCATTAGAGTGGTAGTATTGATTTCGGGCCGGTTTCATTCGATTCAGCGCCCAAAAATACTTAGAAAACGAAACCCTACTTGAAATTTATTTTTTATCGACCTAAATTTTGGTTTCCAGTAATTTACAATGGTTTTTCGACTTTTTGGTCTTTTAAAGTGGTCTTATCGACTTTAGACCGGCTTCAACAAATCTAGAGTAATTAAGAAGGAAGTTCCATTCTATTTCTGCATTAGCTTTATATCGGTGGAAGTTTATGTACATTTGTGTGGGTCTAACCATAGGTTACAGAGGCACTTGATAGACAGATAGCCTCAAGGTATATTACATAAGGGTATATTACATAAAACCCAGGGTTGAATGCGGAGTTCGACTAAATCACCTCTTACAAATTGAAAACCGCCTGTGAGCTGTAAACGTTCGGCTTCTCTTTTAATTCACCTTAAGTCCTTCTGGTGAAATTTCAGTGATGGATTTTAAGGTGTTACCTCTCGGGACTTAATTTAGCTAGATCCTCCCTAACTACTTTACTACAAAACTGGCGGGACTTCACAACTTCCACTCACCTCTCTGTTGCGGGGGATCTGTGTGAAATATTTGGAAGCATTCCTACATATTTGACACAGCCCGGGCTATGCTCTCAATTTTTATGAATAGAATTTGTTGTAAAAAGATTTCGCCAACTTTAGCTTTACTTTGAGCATAGTAGATGTGACCCACCCGAGGTGGTTCCCGCAGGGTGAATACCCTGAAGGGCCTAAAAGACCCTAAAACGGGCATTATTATTATTATTCTTACGTATTAGACATACCACACTACAAGTTCCGCAGTCGAGGGATTTTTTCTTCCTCCCTTCTTACCAACCTCGGACCCACAGTCTAACCAACCGAACCGATAGATTCTCAAGTGAGTTAAAAGACAAGCCGTTTGCAAAGCTATATTTCTAAAAAAAAATCTTACCACAGGAATAGGTAGATCTGAGGGAGCTGCGAGAGGTTTCGGTTCCATATGAGGATAACTTGTTAGTTTTATGAAGCTTTCAGTTCTTAACAGAGCTATGTCATGGGTAGAATAGTTAACATGATGTGGAATTTGATATTGCGGCATCAGATAGATATCAATAACTTGGTACTCTTGCATTTTAAAGTCGTCATTTACTTTTTCAGCATCATGTCTACAACAAATTCAAACATTTATTCCCAGTGTCATAATAAGTTGAAAACTAGCGGTAACAGTGTTGAAGGTAGACAGTGGGCTTTTCTGTTTTCTATATACATCTAAGTATCCATCTATATACCTATCTGTCTGTATATATATATATATTATATATATATATATATATATATATATATATATATATATATATATATATATATATATATATATATATATATATATACAGGGTGTTTCATATAAAGTGTCCACCAAAGAAAGAGGTGATAGTACACCTCAAAGGGAACAAAAAATGTTCTATAATTTCAGCCAAGAACAGAAAAAACTTCTCTTATGATTGCCTTCCGGGTTTTTATTATAGAACATTTTTTGTTCCCTTTGAGGAGTACTATCACATCCTTCTTTGGTGGACACTTTATATGAAACACCCTGTATATACACACACACACACACACACATATATATATGTATATATTCCTAAGAAAATATTGAAAAAATCCTTCGCTTGCCATATTACTCAAGTAATTATTAATATATGTATAAAAAATATCGTTGAAGGCAAAAATATTGAAGGCAGGAACTCGCTTCTTTTAATACATGCAATGACTGTATAACAAAGGGATATTAGTAGACACGGATATTCCTTTATCAAGGTCTGTATGTCAAATAGTAATATCTGTACTAAAGGGATATTAGTAAACTTCTATTATACTTCGTCAGTACGTCTGCATGACAAAGGGATATCACTAGATTTGGATATTCCTTTTTCAATACGTCTGTCCGACAAAGAAATATTAGTAGACTTAGATATTCCTTTCTCAATACGTCTGTACGACAAAGGAATATTAGTAGACTTAGATATTCCTTTTTCAATACGTATACGTCTGTACGACAAAGGAATATTTGTAGACTTAGATATTCCTTTTTCAATACGTCTGTACGACAAAGGAATATTAGTAGACTTAAATATTCCTTTTTCAATACGTCGGTATGACAAAGGGATATTAGTACACTTAGATATTCCTTCTTCAATACGTCGGTATGACAAAGGGTATTAGTAGACTTGAATATTCTTTCCTCAATACATCTATATGACAAAGAGACATTAGTAGACTTGGATATTCCCTCTTTAATGCGTCTGCAGGACAAAGGGATATTACTAGCTTGGATATGCTTTCGCCACTTCATATCTCACAAATAAGGATGAAACAGTCAACTCGGTTCCGCGATGAATCTCGTTCTACGATTTCCCAGATTATTAATTCTTAATCTAATAATAGAAGAAAGTCCATAGTACTTACTCAGGTAATGATTTGACTATCAGATCTTTCGGTTCCACTAGGCTTCCCATTTTATCGAAAAGTCTTGAAGCAGACGTCGCCACAAGATCTTTGGCTATAATTACTCCAGTCATTAAATGGGTTCCGTTTCGGTAGATCCTTACTACTGACGAATAATGATCTTTATTCGCAGGTTCTTTACCAACCAATCTCCTTCTTCTGGTTTTGGCGTCAGAAAATCTTAATGCTTCAAGAGGTCCAAAGATGTATTCACTCACATCCGATCTTTTTGTATGTTGGACTCCAATGGTTGCTCCCAGAGGTTTCCATGTTTTTGCTAATTCTAATCCCTTACCATTTTCCACGTGCGATAACGTATTATCCAATTTATCGTACATTTCACCCGGCGATTTACCATTTAATTCATCACTTCTCACGAATTTCGATAAGCTATTATCCAAAGAAAATCGGGGTTGTTCTTCGAAATATGGTAATTTATTTTCAATAAAATCCGAAAAAAATTTATCAACTTTTGAAAAAAATCGACATATTGGTTTTTTTATGAGGTCCAATGTGGGAGATTGATCCGGTGCTATTAGATCCAATTTTGACTTTTCAGGCTCGGATAAACACTGAGAACATACCTCTAAAATAATTAGGAAGACAGTAGTAAGATACAGAGGGTTGGTCTTAGTCATTCTCCCCATCCAGCAAGTTTTCTAAAATTTCATACCTAGCATAATCCGAGATTAAATAAACACTTCATTTAAGCGAAAATATAAATGCCATTAAATAAAATTGTCAAAGTCTTTTTAATGACATAAATGTCATAAAATTAATGATTGATAATTGATGTTGATTCAAAAATTTCTTTGAAAACTTTTAACCACTTTATAATTTATATAATGTTTCATGAGCTTATACATACTACATTATTATAAAATAAATATCTCAGCATTGTGTATTGTCCCATAAATCAATTTCTGTATAAACTCACATTTTACGACTCTATGAATAACTAGATATTACTACTAAATAGAATTAAATTAATGTCTGTGCATCATGTATTGTGGTTCTGTGTTTATTTTTATGTAGAGTTATGCGATCGTAGTGCAAGAACTTGTAAATGTCGTTTTGAGGCTTTTTCGAAATAGTCTGACTCAGTAAACCATGGTAATAATGTCGAAACAACCTACTTCCCAATAGGGTTCGGGTCCAAAGCCAATGTTTGGCCCGATTCCCATACCAGCATGTAACCTAATTCATTTGCGAATTTTCTTTTGAGAAATTCGCTAAAATAGAACAACGTTTAGTCTTAAATAAAAAAAAGATTAAATATATAAGCACATCTTTTGAATTTATTTGTATTGTTATTAAGGTGGTAACCGTGAAATAAAATATTTCAGCACCTATTCAGCAATCACGTCAAACGGAGTGTTTTACGACCTTTTAAAAACTCTTCAATAATTGGAAAAATTAAAGCGGTGGTCCACAAGCCCGTGGAATTTCTTTTAGAAGGCTTGTTTCTGTTTTCGTGGTAAACAATCCGTTTTTTCGTAAGGTTCCGCTTTATATTTTATTACTACGTCAGTTACTCAAATTATCAGCACTGATTTAATAATTTTGTCTCTATATTTTTGTAAAAGGAAATGCGCATATTTATACCATAGCTTATACTATACACGGCACAGCATTATTCACACGCTTTTAAAGCTTAGTTTATGCTAATTTTTGGTAATTATCATTAGGCAATTTAAATAGATTTAAATTCGAAAACATCCGTAGCGACTCCCTACTTAAAATGTGTTGTTAACGATCGTATTTTAGGTTTTCTGATACTTAACTTGGTTTTTGTTTTTTCGACTTTTTGCCCTTTTTTTAACCGACCGTCATGTTCATTTCCGGTAATTTACTATGGCTTTTTCAACTTTTTGGTCACTTAAAGTGTTCGCATAGACTTCGAACCGGTTTAGCCTCCAATTTTTTTTCCGGCCAAAATTTTTACCTCGAATTTTACTGATGTATTAAAATTTTCCTGACTCCTTACCGTCGCAACAACCTGGTTTTAAATACGGTTTTTGTCCTTGTCAAGGTTGATTTTTGTACTAAGTTTGATTTAGAAATATTTATCTGTTCGAAAAACAGCTTGTGATCTATATGAATATTATTCTAAGATTTACTCATTGTTAAAGAACCATAAATAAGGAGTTACACGGAGTCCAGAGAACCATAGAGATATATTACTAGAGGAGGCATAAACCCTATCTACCATACTCAAAGAGGCTTGAAACATCTTTTGGGCTTTCAAGGCTATGGGTAACTTAATTGTAAACTACTCGAAATATAGGTATGAACTTCATTATAAATAAATAGTTTCCTGCCGTACATACATTTTTTTGTGTTTTGTTTTGTATAACAAAAGTAGTTATAACTACACAAACACACACACACAGATATATATATATATATATATATTATATATATATATATATATATATATATATATATATATATATATATATATATATAAAGTTTTGGTGTTGCTTAATTAAGCATTCTTCTTTAAGATTCCTGTGTTCTTCAATTATCGATTCATTCATTTTATCTACATTATAGTACTATTTATAAAACATAACAATGCAGATCAGGTTTCTGCCGTGGGTTTTACAGATAAATAATTATTATTACTTAAATCTACCTAGTTTAAAATTAAGTCTTTATTGGTAAAGTTAAATTTTAACTGGGGGCGGTTACTCAACGTAAGGGTTGGGTTCCTAAATTGCTTTTAACTTGTTTTTCACCATTGTTTCGTGGCATTGCTCCGCCCCTAACGGATCCGCCTACATACCACCCCCAGTATACTGCCCCTAACTAAAATCAGTTGTTTAAAGTCACTTCCGGTAACTAGTTGAAGAAACAGTAATTTAACTTACTTATTAAAACATTGTAAATTACAGACGTATTATGAATACACAGTAAATAATCGCTTCGCCATAAATTTACAGTAAGTCTTAATAATCTATTTATACTTATATTTCATAAAATGCAAAATGATTATATAATTAATTTTACCTTATAATTGATATTCATGCAATTTTACTTTTCCTCATTTATACCGTAAATATTATGGGCAAATTATTGTGCTTGCCCCTATGATAATAATCCAAAACACAGATTTTTCTTGAATAATTCCGCTACTTATGTCTCAAAGACCTCTTGGTTGACAATCCTTAATCCTTAGTTCTACATGTACGGTCCGGAAAATTAATAATTGTTAACGTCATTGTTATTATTAACGTCATTAATTGTTATTAATGACTCAGAGAAAATGTCAAAAGTCCATAAATCGCGGATAATGATTGGATAAATGAAAAATATGGGACAAATGATGATAAAAGATTTATAAAAAATCAGAATATTAATTATCAAAAGATTTGACATTTAGCCTGAACTTAGTCTATAAAAGAACAGCAAATTTACACAAGTTGACATGTTTATACGTTTTTTTCTTTTCCCCATTTATAACGTAAGTATACAGGAAAAGTATTGCGTTTGCAAAAAAATCCAAAACCAGGATTTCATATGAATTTTTTTTAGGTGTTTTTACAGGGGCGGACTGGCCATTAAGGGCGAGAGCGGCAGCCCTCCTTGAGCCTCTCAGCCAAAAATAAACTAAAAGAAAAAAAAAAAAATATAAAAAAAACATTAAGTATGTTAATTTGATATATTCATAACACAAGATTCAAAGGGGCCCAATACTTTTAGTTAGGGCCTAGAGAGAACATTTGTCTCTAGCTTCTTAGAGACAAATGTTTTAAAATACTTAAACATTTTCACAATTTGTTATCTAAATTTATGTCCTTTAAGGTCTCCATTTTTTCTTCTTGGACTTTTAAAGGTTCTAAACGAAAGACTAGGACCACAAGGGGCCCAAAACTTACTTTATCAGGGCCCTAGAGAAGTACAAAAAGGGCCGTATGAGTAAACATAAAATAGATTTATTAAATATTTCATTTAAAGAATAAGCTTAAATTTAGCTTATAACTTTATTTTATAATTACTTATTTATTTTATTTACTTAAGTTAATTTTAATTTATTTAATTGAAATAATATCATGATTTAATTTTATTACATATAAAATTAAATAAATTAAATTAAGCTTACTATAATCATTAATACTACTTTAGTTAAAAGTAGACACCTCTGAGAAGCATTATAGGAAACCCCCCTTCCCATTGGGCCGCTTAAGATGTAGTTTTGGGCCCTTTTAGGCCAAACCTTCCTTGGGCCTTTTTGGCTCAGTTCGCCACTTTGTTTTTAAGACCTCCTTTGTGGTTTTTACAAAGTTGAAGATGCGAGTGTGTATCAGTGTGATTTTGCTAGAAACTGTAACCTTACATTTTCAGTTTAGAATATATACAATGCGCCAAATTTATATTGCAACATTTCTTCGGACGCACTTCGCTCGTCCTTAGATGGTAAATGCATCGGTATCATTCTCAGCGGTCACCCATACAGCACTGACCACGCCTAATGCTGTTTAATTTTTATGTTCCATCAAATATCATAAATATACTAGTCGTATTAAAACGAAACTTTGTTTACTTATTAATTAAGTAAAGTTATACACTTGAACCAAATTTCAACTCAATTGGATTGTCTCCTGATTTTTCACATTTTTTTAAAAAAAGTCTTCAAGTAATTCGATAAAAATTGAACTAATGCTGATAATGGGATAAAACTTAGCACATATATTAATCTTTGACATACCACATTCGTGCCAATTCTCAATCCGATCTCAGTATTTTTCCGCGTTTTATGATTTTTCGAAATCTTCGTTGAGTCATAATTGTGGGTTAATGAAGCCAAAATTATTTAGAAAATAAATTAAATAAATAAATGAAGCAAGTTATTTATGCCATAAGGCTGAGAAGTGTGTCTTTATGTCACGGCAATTAGATTTACCGACGAGCGAAGCGAGTCGGGAAAAATTGCCAAGACATAAAGACATTCTCAGCCGGATGGCATACACTATTTTTTTTGAGGTAGCACTCATTAAATAAACAGCGCTATATACTTAATTGAAAAATACAAACGTCCAATTAACTCCATATTATCGTCGTCATTAAATTCATCTATAGCTTCACTATTGTCTATTGATACACTAGCTAACTAAATTGTCAATTAGTTAGAACACCTTTAAAAACGAAAAAAAAATTAGTCTACGAACAAAAACAGAAACAAAACATTTTAATCTCTTTTCTCTATGAACAAAATGAACGTTTTTAAAGAAATCTCATGAGTGTTTTACACAGATTGTTTTTTTGAACACGCTACATTACAGTAATGGCGGCAATATATGAATTACTTTTACGTCCTAGGAGTTTTTTTTATATTCATTATTGTCCTCGGAGGTGAAAAGTACTAAATAACCTCCTATAACAATAATGATTGGCTTCTCATCCTAAAAACGGTCCAATAAAGTGCTCAATTACGTACTACCTCAAAAAAAAATATATACATATATATTTTCCGTATAGCACAATTACAGCGGTAGACTGATTTTTGTACAAAGTTACAACTCTCTAGCATGAATACACTGGGAGCTACGATGATAACAGACACATACATACAGACAGACAACTTAGTGAAAACCACTTAAAAAGTCTTAAAACGGATAATTCTAATGACAACCCGGTTTCGGATTTCTTACAAACACAACACTGTTTCTATTTACCTACGGTACAAGAGGAAAAATCTGGCGCGGTGGTATACGCATGCCGGTCCAGTTTCCTTTGGAATGCTTGTTCCGTGGTTAACAATTTATTTTGGAAGGATGAGCATATAGTTTTTTATAAGAAGTATAATGAATATCAGACCTTTCTTTGAAAATTACTGAAAAATGAGAGTTGTAAGCAATACATTACTAGTAATTAAACGAACGTCAGGAAGTATAATAAAAACGGCCTTAAAGGTCCTAAAATGTGATTACCCCCTACGGGAACAACCTCAGGTGGGTTGCATCTACTACACTCTAAGAATTAATTAAAGTTGGCGAAATCTTTTTAATAAAAATGCTATTCATAAAATCTTAGAGCATAGCCCGGGCTTCGAACCCCGGACCTCCAGTGCCGAAATCGAGTGCCTATACGATCACGGCCACGGAGGCAAATATATATAAATAAAATTAAAAAATATATATATGTATATTTGAATGAAAACCAATAAATATTTAAACATAATTATTGCACCCGGCACAGCACAGATTTATTAATCTAAAGTGCAGGTCTAAATTCCTTATTACTATGTATTGTATTGAATTCTTATTCTGTTAAAATAAAGATTTTCAAAAAGAAGTTCATTATTAGACGGCAAATTGTCAGGATGTATTGTATTTTTTCGTATAGCGATTTGTCTCCTGTAAAAATTCATTCTTTTCCTTAACTTCATAGTGATATACTGAAGCGCATAGAGATTTAAGTTTTATAATTAGATAAATAAGTATTTCGCCCTTCTGGAGCGAAAATATAAGATTGTTGTTTTTATTTTTCCTCATATAAATACCGTAGGTATATAGGAAAAGTATTGCCTTAGCAAATAAATACAAAACCGCTATGTCACCGGAATTATCCGTTTTAGGAATTTTTAAGGCCTTAGTGATTTTCACTAAGTTGTCGGTCTGTATGTGTGTGTCTTTTATGCCTGTTATCATCGTGGCTCCTAGTGTATTTATCCTAGAGAGTTGAAACTTCGTACAAAAATCATTCAACCGCTGTAGTTGTGCTATTCGGACAACGTCATTAACCCTAACAAACACCTAAAAAAGCATAAATCAATCTACAAACAATTAAAAAAACATAAAACGCAGAAGAATATTGCGATCGGATTGAGATTTGGCACGCATGTGGCTATGTATCAGACTAACATATGTGCCATGTTTCATCTCATTATTAGTTTCAATTTTATCAAATGCCTTGTGTACGTTTTTTTAAATTATTGTAAATAATCTGAAAATTATTTAATTGAGTTTAAAATTGGTACAAATGTATACCTTTACTTAATAAATAAGTATCTAAGTTTCGTTTCAATAAGACAAATATAACCTTGATTTTTGTTAGATCATAAAAATTAGGCTGCATTGAGCGTGGCCAGTGCTGTATGGGCGACCGCTAAAAATAATACGGATGCATTTACTATCTGAGGACGAGCGAAGCGAGTCCGAAGACATGTTGCAGTATAAATTTGGCGACATGTATTTGACGAAATGTTTTTTAATTTACTTTGTACTCGTTTTTTAATTTGTTATTGCATTTTGACATGCAACATAGACATTGTATTTTGACATTTTTGACAATTGAGATACTTTCCTTGGGAAGTAACCTCATGTATTTAAATAAATAAATAAATAAATAAATAAATGTATATTCTGAGGACGAGTGAAACGAATACGAAGCAGGGAGGATGAACGTAGCGAATCTGATGTAATGAGAAAGGTTCCGAGGTACCCCGAACCCGATTTTTTTAAGTAAGGAGTAACAGTTATATTTCTAAGGATAATATAAAATTTCCCTCGAAAATTTGCAAAAACAACATAAATCTGAGCACATGTACAAAAATGGAAGTCTGCGAAAAACAGTGACGGAGCAAATCGAAAAAGGCGCGGGGAGTCAAACTAAAATAAAAGCGAGGAAAAATGAACAAAAATAATTATATTGACAGATTAAAAAGAAGAAAAAAGTCGAAACTGATTAAAAAACTAAAGAACACAGTAATGATTATTTAAATCCGTTTATTTCAACCCTGGGACTGGAAGACTTGTTGAGTTTTCAAAGGGGGTTTAAAAAACTGGCAAAATGTTTAATTCTCTCCTATTATGCGATCCTATGTTTGACTAATTTCTACCTCATTGTCTTCCATCTTCTCCTTTCTAAGAAAAACTCATTAAAAATTTATCAAATGTAAACATTTTTTCAAAATGGTTGTTTTAAGTTGATTGTTTTTCTGAAAATTACTTTCTTTCTAACAATGTTTATTCTTATTAAATCTCATAAAAAAAGAAATGCTTAGGGAAAATTATCATTTTACTTGAAATATCTTTGTTTTCCTCAACCGTAGGTATATATGGAAATTATTGTGTTTTCGGAAAAATCCGAAACGGGATTTCACCTGAATTTTTTATTTCAGGTATTTTTAAACTCTCGTGAGTGGTTTACACAAAGTGAAAACCACTTTATAGTTATATTTTTTAATTTACTTTATAGTTATTAAGTTATATTTTCAAATACAACTTCCGTATATTAATTGAATATATATGTAAACAAAACATTATTTCATTAATCGACATGTAAACTAATCAAGTTTTTTCTCTAATAAATTTATTTAAGTCGGTATATAGTAAAATAGAAAGTTTAATCACCAGATGATTATGAGGTCCCAGTTAGAATAAAACTAGAAACGGAGCTATAATAGGGAGAAAAAGAAATCTTTTACTCCCTTGGGAAAGACATGGTTTCCCTTAGGACATCTCTAACTAACAGAATAAAACATAAGGACCTTCCCTTAACTATATACTAACCCGCATTACACGACATAATAAATATTATTTTATACTGTCCCTTGTTTCTTTAACTAACACTTTGTTGGTAAATAAAACTAGAGTCTTGTACACTTATTCCTTAAAGAAATCAACTGTTTTTTTTTTTACTTTTCCTTATTTATACCGTAGGTTTATAAGAGAAGTATTCCGTGACCGGAATGATCCGTTTCAGGTGTTTTGAAGATCTCTTAACTGGTTTTCACTAAGTTGTGTGAGTGTGTGAGTCTGCTATCATCGTGTGTCTCCTATCTCCCATTGTATATATGCTAGAGAGTTGAAACATGATATAACGGCAATCGTTAGGTCTAGACCTAACGATTGCCGTTATATTGCCTTTGATAATAAGAAGAATATATATAATATATATATATATAATATATATATATATATATATATATATATATATATATATAATATATATAATATTTCTGAGGACAAGTGAAGCGAGTCCGAAGTAGTGAGATGATTGAAGGAAATCCGGTGTGTTGAAAAAAAGTTCTGATGTTGCCCAGACCCGATTTTTTAAATTATATTAAAAAAAACTGGCAGCCGAAATCGAATCTTGAAAACTTGAGGAGGCTAAGCGAAGCAAGACCAAAGTTAAACCATCTTAAGCTGTGGATATTCATGACATTCTGAAAACGAGCGAAGCAAGTTAAAAGTCTTATCCCATGGTAAGGCTAAGGTTAGGCTAAGGCCATGGTGGGAGGTAATAGTTATCCAAGGTCCATACCTTGGATAGCTATTTTATTTATATTCGAGCCGCAGTAATGCTATCTTAAGCTTTGGATAATTATGAAATTCAGAAACAAGCGAAGCGAGTTTGAAATCGCGAGGAAAGTACCGACACACCCTGTACCTAATAGTTTTATTTACTATTTTCATATACCTACGTAACAATAAATATTATGAATTGATTATGCTTTCACGCAATTATGTGAAGTGGTTTTGGTTATCATAAATCTAGATTGTAGATATCAGTAGTAAGCTAGTTTAAAATCTGATGCAGTCATGCGATGCTAAAATCATATCAGGCCCATAAGACCATTAGTTAGTAAATGGTGTCTCTTTAATTTTAAGCTTTCTTTGTTAAACTGAAAATACTTATCTGATTATAAAACTTATTGTTTTTAATGTTTTATTACTTCTATTGGTAAAATCTGCCATTAGTTGCTAAAATGGAGTATGAGACAATATATATCAAGCTTATTTTTAGAAAAGGGCTACCCAGAAAACACAAGGGCCGATTAAACAATAAAAATAAAAACTAAATATCTTTATAAGGCTCGCTGTTAGGACTTCTCCTAACATTTATTATATTTTGAGAATTTTTAATTTAAATTTATTCCAGCAGAGTGATATACCATAGTTCCTATTTAGATTTAATTTACTCTATATTTAGGCCCCCTGGAATTAATTCAGTATAATAAACCCGCAACGCACCCATGTTTTGCAGATTGCTGGTCACAATTTATAGGCAACGTAGACTCAGCAACTTCTAGATCTATGTTTAGAGTTGCTGTGGCTGTTCAAGCTGATAAATTGTGATCCAGCAACCTGTGAATGCAGTTGCAGATAAAGTGTGGTTAGAGGTGGTTAGTTTTCAGTTGTATTTCCATAATTCATTCAAGTTAAAGCCATTTCTGTCACCAATCGCGATTCAACGCCATTTCTTACGGTTGTTGAGAGTGTTAACAGCGCCATTTCTTGGACATGGCCACTTCTCACCAACTCGTTCGTCACCATCACCAACACATCAACCTTCATGGTCTTATACCATCTATCAACAACTAAGGATATCATCGCCACCTTCAATTTATCGCAGGTTTACCACTTAGACATATAAGTTTGTATTAAGAGAGCAGAAGAGAAGAGGACACTTCTTCAACAAAGGGTTCCCGGGGTCTCCTTGCACGCTCATGCCAAATATTTATTATGTACAGGGTTTATGGTATGATTTATAACCAATTAATATCCTAAAGTGTTATTTTATCCATTTCATCGTTTACAGAAAAATACAGTCCAATCCATTATTCATTTATGCTAACCAGCTTAGGTGTGAGGTGAATCCTGGTTCGGCCAATTCACCCCAACACTCGCTTATATGAAAAATACGTAAAAAAGGTGCGGTTGTGGTTTATTCATTTGAAGGATCCAACTTGGTGGGAGTATAATAGTAATAATAATATTTTTTATTTACATTTTAAAAACAATACTATTATATTCTTTTTTGCACTTTTTTTAAAAATTTTTAAAGAATGTTAAGAATTTAGGGTCTTTATCTTGCCAATGTGAGAGCCCTCGATAGTTTGAAAAAATTAAGTGAGGCTCTGCTTCTGGTAATCATATATACTTGTAATTAATTAAAAGTTGACTATACAAATATAAATTAATTACATAAATATTTAAATCGTACGATACGATAAAATCACCGAAAGCAAATAAATAAGGAATTTGTATTGAGGTTACGTCACTGCAGGTTGGAAAACCTTCAGTGTAACATGCACTGGGAGAGCATAAAAATTAGAATAAAGAGAATAAAATATTAAATTGCTGTATTACGGCTTGATGAAAACTCAGCTAATTTATCGTTTCTTACCTATCAGGCTGGTTTCAGTCCGTTTATTTGGAGTTAAATAAATCTCCTCTTTAAAATTTTAACACGGGTCGCACGCAAGGGTCAATATTAAGCTCTATTTTATTTTTAATAATTATTTACCATTTATTAAATTTATTAATGATTTGATTATGAGGACTTATTTCTAAGTATAGTATTACAGCTATTTTAGACTGGAATAATACCAATAACTTAAAGCTTAACAAATCAAAAACTGAAACCCTATATTGACTATAGATCTAGTTTAGTTCAGACAGTTTAAGTTTCTGGGAATCATATTGATAGTAAAATATTGTGGAAGCCCATATTGAAAATTATTTAAAAAATAGGCACCGGGATATATATGTTGGTTAAATTATCCAATTGTTTATCAATAAAATCATTATTGATTGTTTACTATGCATATTTTTTAAACACCTATGGTATCATGTTGGGGTAATGATACCATAGATCATTACTCCAAAACAATCTCTCATTATCATCTCAATCTCATTACACTAGTTCAGGATCTCTTTCTTCAACAGAAAATAGCTATCAGAATTATTTTAAATCACATCCTGAGAAATATTCAGGACTAAGATAATTTGAAAACTATATTCCCTATTGTGTTACCACACACTTACCTTTACCTTTACTATTTAAAACCAAAAACTATTTGTGTGGTTTTAGTCTGCTTGCAAAAATGTTCATTTTCCGTATCGCTTCTGCAAGCTGTTTAAGATTACACTGATTGGAGTTAGGTGTACCGTCGTACACACGCATCGATACCGGAGAATTGTGAATGCACCTTAAAGATAACGCTTAAAACTGCTTTAGCTTTTAAGGCTTAGCCAAAAAGACTCCCATTTTTTCTACGACTATTTAAGTAATATTTCTTGAACCGTACTCAATTTGCTAAATTAAATTGTAAAGTAGTAAAGAAAACCGAAAAAGAAATGTTAGTATGACTAAATTTTATGGCAAATATTTTTTAACAGGTATATCCCATATTAAACACCAAAACAAGTCGTAAAAAAGTACAAAAAAGAATTAAACTGAAAAGAAAATTTTCTTTTTTTTAATACTAAACCACTGAAGTTGAAAATATCCACAGAAAAAGAAAATAGAGAAAAGTAATTTCAACAAAAAACAATCCAATGAATACAATCAAAAACAATCGAGTTACCAAGGATGTTGCAATATTAATTCAAACGACCATAAAGCGGCTTATCGTGTTTTACGCTGAATAGCGATGAGACACAATTCCCTCCAGTTATAATTGTTTCCACCAGTTATAATTCAAAATTTAATCATAGTCCCTTCAATCTGCCGCCTCTCTCGTTCCCGCTCTACAGTCACATTACCGCCTCTCCCTCAATCTTGATTATTTCAATACGATTTCCAATTACACTCATATTTGCATAAATTTATACAGAATATAGAAAGTTTTTCTATGGAGAAATTCAATTTTCATGTTTTTAATTGAAAGCGGGTAGAAAATAGTAGCAATATTTAATTTCAAGTTTTTAGATAATAATATTTGTAGTGAATTTTCAATGAAAGAATGAGATATATTGTGTTTTTAAAGAGGTGCTGCCACATCAATTTTAACCTAACATTTTTAGGTTAAAATTGCGCCCATGTTTTTAGAGAGGAAATAATTCCCACCATGGCCAATCTGTCAAAATAAAGGAGGGAACGAAAATCAAGACGGAAAGTTATAGTGTAAAACGGTGGAATGAAACAGTTTGCATATATATGTATATATATATATATATATTATATATATATATATATTATATATATATATATATAATATATATATATATATATATATTGTTTGGAAAGGCCCATTCAGATGGGTTCCATAAGAGTAATTTATAATTTGTTAATAGTAATTTGCTAATATTTACATCGATATATCGTGGTATTAAACATGAGATTAATCAGTCAAAATGACCTACTTTAATGGGTCCTCAAATACTTAAACTCCTTTGATGTCTGAGCTTTTTATTTCTGAAATCTGTGGCAAAGCGATTTTAAAAAATCGCTTTGCCACAGATATTCAGAAAAATAGAAAAGCTACATATATATATAATATATATATATATATATATATATATATATATATATATATATATATATATATATATATATATATGTTCAATCAACGCCCTACATAGTCAATTACATCCCTCATACTTCAAAACAAACACTTGAACGCAACATCAATACCACTAATTAGAGTCTGACCTAAAAACTTTTTAATCAGAAACCTCCTGCCAACCCCAAATCCACTTTAGACTTAATTAATATCCAAATAGATCTCTACATTTAATTAATTCTACTATTGAAATTCATGATATACCAAATATATAATTTCTACCTACTAGGGATTAATATCGTTAATTTAATATCGATGCGTGTTATTAAAATTGTAAATTAAAGAAGGATTAGTTAGTTATTTGCGCGTCTAGTTAGTGACTTTTAGATATTTTGAATGCTAAAAAAATAGAATATTGAAAAGTTATAATTTTTTTTATTAAGATTGAAATCAATTGAAATGAAATCTGATCAATATAGTTTATCATTCAACCCCTGTTTGGAGAACTGTTTTACCTTGTCCTCATATATTAAAACAATCTGTAAATACTGATCCTATCTTACTAAAGAATTAAACTTTCAACAAAAATCTAAACCTTCTTTCTCAGTTTCTAAAATAATAATAAAATATCTTTTAACGACTTAATACAAACATACTTCGTTTTTACATATGTAAATAACAATCACAGGTTAAAAATAAAATTGAAAAGAAATAAAAAAATAATGAGATATACACATTCAAAGATAATATATACAAAAAAACACATACAAAAATAATATATACAAAAATAACACTTACAAACATATATATATATATAACACATACAAAAATAATAAGATATACACATCTAATGATATAACATATAAAAAAATGACACGTACAAATATAATAAGATAAACACATACAAAGATAAAGTTGAAATTATCATCTAATATATATTATATAAGTCAAGAAGAAAATGTCTATAATAAACAAATTTGAAACATCAATTTAAAGTTTAAAATTGAATTAAAAATTAATTCGGGTAATAATTAAAAAATTATTAACTCAATAATGTATGAAGAGTTCCGAGGTATCCCTTACCTAATTTTTTAAAAGTAAATTGATAGAAATGGAAGACAAATCTTTGTTACAGAATTAACCGTCTGTGTCGGTTAAAAATAAAACTTAAAGACTGACATATAAATATTTACCTGGATATACGTAAAAAAGTTTTGAAAGTATTTACATTTAAATATATCTTTATTTATTTACTTCAGCATTATGTCTATTGAAAGCGTTGAGAAAACTCAATTTCTCTATTCATAGGCAAAATTAATCAAGAAAACTTCGGCCGAATGAAATTGAATCTGTTTTTTTTTACTAAAAAAGTCTAAATGATGAAATTACAATGCTTCCGGGAGGGGAGACATCCTCTCCTCCCGGAAGCATCGAATCCTCTGGGAGCGATTAGCCTAGTCCAAATCTGGGAGTCATTAGTCTAGTCCACCTCTGGGAGCCATTTGTCTAGTCCACCTCCGGGAGCCTTTGTCTAGTCCACCTCCGGGAGCCATTTGTCTAGTCCACCTCCGGGAGCCATTTGTCTAAGTCCACCTCCGGGAGCCATTTGTATGGTCCACCTCCGGGAGCCATTTGTATAGTCCACATCTGGGAGCCATTTGTCTAGTGCAACTCTGGGAGCCATTTGTCTAGTCCAACTCTGGGAGCCATTTGTCTAGTCTACCTCTGGGAGCCATTTGTCTAGTCCACCTCCGGGAGCCATTTGTAATATAAACGTATTGCTTATGAGTTAACTCTGTATGCTGAAATTATATGCTGAAAATTATCTACTGCCTATGTGAAAATGTAGTCTATCTACTGCGCATGCTGACAATCTAGTCACTCTACAGCACATGCTGGCAACCAAGTTCATCTATTGCGCATGCTGATAGTCTACTCTATGTACAGCGCCTGCAAATAATCTTGTCCATCTACTCCGCATGCCTTTAAAATTTAAAGGCAAATTTAACGACAGGTTTCCCAACTAGGAAATAGCAATTTATACTGTTTATCCCCGCATTTATAAGGATCTTCGTTTAGAATAATCTAGAGATGTCTATGTTAAATGTGTTTATGTTGATGTTTAATTTCAAATTTAAATAAAAGGCGCCAACCTCTGTTTTGATCTCTATTTAGAATAATTTTTTATATGTTAAAACCATCAGGAGATGTAACATTCTTTAAGTATGAAGCCATGTTTTTTATGTGTGAATATAAGCCGTATAATTATATATCTGTTTTTATTTAACCCATCAGTTTATAACCTTCTCAAGCAATAAACAATGAAAAACCATAGAGAGGTAAGTTTGCCACTAAAATTTAAGAACTGCGCTGTTATAAGAATCGTAAGCATGCACAGTTTGTACTAAGCATGTGCAGTTGGTTTTTGACCAACTTCAGTTGTGTGTTTCGTATTGAATTATCTCTATTTTTTGGTTTTTGAGGGGGTCACTTGTTTGTGAGGCAAATCGAGTTAGTGCGTCATCCCCTTAATTCAAAATCCTTGATATCTTCTAGTACGTTTGTGAACCCCGTAAGTTTCCTAAATGTGACCTTTCCTTTATGCGAGATCCTGATAAATAATAATTAATGTATGAATAAATAAACTTCCACAGCTAAATGTATTTATCTGTAAGAATCATTACACTCTTATTTCTGTGATATAAAAAAGGAATTAGAATCAAATGGTTTTTACAATAATGTTAGTGAGTCAAGTTTAAAATAAAAATCTAAGAGAGAAGATAGAGATAGAAGGTTTTTGTTTAATTTTACAATGTATATTCCCATGAGGAGTAACGTGACAGACAGCGCTCTCTGGTTGACGTAGTAATTAAAGGAACTAAACCGTGACGCGTTAACTTAATACTGAGTGAGCAAACAAACACCTCTATAAGCCCTTTTACTTTAATTTAAAAAGAAACAAAAAAATCAATTTCAATTAAATAATACTGTAGGTTTATTGCTAAGATTTTATTGTAAGCTATGGAAGGTATTTTAGATTCTAAAGAACACAAGGAACGTTATTTTAGTTTTTATATATATAAATACATATATATATATATATATATATATATATATATATATATATATATATATATATATATATATTATTATATATATATATATATATATTATATACGTGTTTATAACATCAGAATGCATAACATTCAAACATAAATGTCGTTTTCTATGATTTCCATTTATTTTATCACATGCCCCATTTAAAGTATTACATGTGTTATTAGATGATATTTCTAAAAGGAAGTGAATTTTAATTATTGAGTTTTTATTTAAATATATAGTCAAGCAAAAAAAGAATTATATATATACATATATATATATATATATATATTATATATATATATATATATATATATATATATATATATATATATATATATATGAATAATATGATATGTATAGTATATTATGTATGTTGTGTTGTAATATATATGTATAAATAATTAAAAATGTTGAATTATATTAATTAGTATGACTTTTTATAAAATATAATAATAATAATATAACAAAGGAAAATGGAATATAAATTAATTAGTAATAAATTTTATTAAGTAATTAAAGAAATAAATTGAAAGGGATAAAAATAGTGGATCAATAGTTGGTGATATTGAATGAGCATAAAATATTTTATATGAATAAATCAAAATCAAAGGAATTTATGAATTTAGAAAATTTCTGTGAATATGGATAAATTTGTTGGAGACCAAATCTTTTCTTGTGTTATATCTAGCATTAGTGTTCTTCTTTCTTCCTCAAACAGAGAACATTGAAATATAAGATGGTTACAAGTTTGCGAAGATGTTTTGTCACAAGACCAGGATGGATCTGGGGTAATTTTGAATCTATGAAGATATGACTTATTAGATCCATGTAGGAATAGAGTTAATTTGTAAGTTATTTTCAGGTCAATATTTCTCCTTGAAACAACAGTGGGGAAGAAATTCTTGGTCCACGAGCCATTATTAGCGAATTTCCTTTGGAAATTCGCCTAATGGGATAGGCGTCATGGCGGAATTCGAACCTCGGACCACGACACAAATCCGTTTCAGAGGTCCCTAATAACGAATAAATACATTTCGCGAGACTTTATATACATATATATATATATATATATATATATATATATATATATATATATATATATATATATATATATATATATATATAACATATATATATGTATATATATATATATATATATATATATTATATATATATATATATATATATATGTATGTATTTCTAGACACTTTCTCGTAAACACTCTATCTTTCGAACGGATTAATATTTTTAAACCAACCTTGGTACAAAAATCAACCTTTGGGAGGACTTGAAAACCAGGTTTTTGTGACGTCATTAACCCGGTTTGCTGAGTCAGCGAAATTTTAAAAAAATCGGAAAAATTCAGGGTTAATATTTTTTGCCGCGAAAAAGGTCAATATTTATGTTTTTTTAAATGCTGAATCGAATGAAACCGGTCCGAAGTCGATACGACCACTCTAAGTTACCAAAAAGTCGAAATAACCACAAAAAATTATTGAAAACCAAAATTACGGTCATTGAAAATTAAATTTCAGTTACTCAATTGTCAAGCACTGCTCGTAACTCATTTTGTCTGTATTTTCCAAAGGAAATGCGCTAAAACCTTTAAAGATAACTGACTAAGCTTAAAGATAAGTAACTAAGCTTTAAACAAGTACAAATAATAGTGCGTACTTCTAATTTTAGAGGTATAGTTTTGTACGACCAACTGGATAATTATGCGCATTTCCTTTGGAAAATACAGACAAAATTAGTTACGAGCAGTGCTTGACAATTGAGTAACTGCTTAGGTTCTAAAGCATGAACCGGAACCACGCAATGGGCATGGTTCTTGCATAAGCAAGAAATGGGTTGTTTAGCACGGAAACACGCATTCTAAATTAAATTCGCCCGACAGCGGACCACCGCGCCGGAATTATTTATTTAGTAGTTGTAAACTTATATAATGTAAAAAGCACGGAAACACGCATCCAAAGGAAATTCGCCCGACATGCGGACCACCGCGCCAGAATTTTAGAAGAACTCCATATTTCTTCCCATTTGTTAAAAAGAAACACTTGGGTTTTGATCTAACCTAAACTTATCTAACTAATCTAAACTTTCCTAAAAATGACTTATCTTCCTTATCTCAATTCTAAAACTAGCACAAGCAGACTAAGCTTCTCTATCTCAATTCTAAAAATCATTACATTTTAATATCTCGAGAACTGTGCTTGCCTCAAATGTACTTACAGCATTGTTGGACACAGAAAACGTAAAATTAGACTTTTATGAGGTTTTTCGGATGAACAGGTTGTGAAGGAAATTGATGTAAGGGAGTGATATCAATACTGCTACATTAAAAAATACTGCTATATTAATAAATAAATTTAATTTTATTACATCTTTACTGAGTAGCAATATAAAAGTCACTTATAAGTTGATTTTTAATTCACCAGTAAGTTGTTTTTTTTAATTCACTTGTAAGTTGTTTTTAATTAACTTGTAAGTTGATTTTTAATTCACTTGTAAGTTGATTTTTAATTCACTTGAAAGTTGATTTTTAAATAACTTACCTCTAGAAAATCATTGCTATTAACTTTAATCAAAATAAAAAGTGTAATACTTGACTTAATCACTAAATGAAGCACCATCAAGTTGAGGGGTGTGAATTAGGGTTAAAAAAGATAGAGTTACATAATGTCAGACAGATGGCGTAGCGAAACGTTTCGCTAGATGGCCTCTGGCAAACATATGTTTCAGAACCATCCCTTGTTTACTCTTTGATTATCCGATTAAGATCTGTCATGATTTATGGCTGTTTTTAATAGACTTTTGAATCAATGCTTTTATTTTAGTGTTGTATTGCTAACTCGATCCTATTTTCAGCATTAAATCACTTTTGTTTTAGTATAATTATTTTTTTTTAAAAATGATTAATGTAAAATGTAAGTATGAAGGACTTACTTCATATTTTCATGATATAATTATATAATTAATTATAATTATATAATTATAACAATCATTGATTCCTAAATCAGAGGTTCCCAAAGCTTAAGACGATTACGGACAACATTACACCACGCAAAATATTATCAGGGTCCAAGGAAAATAAATAAAGAGAAGGAGTACATTATACTTTACGAAATAAAAAATCCTGGCTCGGAGGTCCACAAGTCGGGTGTACTTTCATTGAAATGCGCGCTTTCTTGCTTATCTATGATGAAATAATAGTAAATAAATCTATGATAAAATAATAATAAATAAATCTATGATAAAATAATAACAAATAAATCTATGATGAAATAATAATAAATAAATCTATGATGAAATAATAATAAATAAATCTATGATGAAATAATAATAAATAAATCTAAATGATAAAATAATAATAAATAAATCTATATAAAATAATAATAATAAATCTATGATGAATAATAATAAATAAATCTATGATAAAATAATAATAATAAATCTATGATGAAATAATAATAAATAAAATCTATGATAAAATAATAATAAATAAATCTATGATGAAATATAATAATAAATCTATGATAAAATAATAATGTATAAATCTATGATAAAATTATATTAAATAAATAGTAAAAAATAGTAAATAAATAATAATAAATCGATCAATGTCTGCTAAACGCGCATTTTTTGTGTTTTGTTGTAATTAATTATATTAATAGTCGAAGGTGTTTGTGTTATTTTTAGCGAATTTCCATAAAAAAGTACGCTTACAAAATTGTTTGATGACGAAAGTAGAGGGAAGAGGGTGATTGAATTCCGCAAGGTGGCATGCATGATGGAAATTCGCTAAATACACGGCATAATGTTCTTTAATACAAAATAATTTAAACAATAGATGATGCAAAACACCAACTAATAGATTTAGGATTTTCTTCTGACAAGAACCACATAGTAGTGGCTGCAAAGCGGCAAGGGGCCAAAGGCCACTGTTTTGATGTTTTAAAATCCATCTAATAAGCCGTCTCTAGTAATAGTATGTCTATGCCTTATCTCTATCTATATGCCTTAGGTGCGCACTAGCAGTATTTAGTTCTTATTAAAAGGGGTTTTCGACAGCTCCCACAGTACAGGTAGACTAACAGACATCCCTAATTACCGTGTCAGTTTGATCTCCTATGAAAAAAGAAACCAGTTTATTTTTCAACAAGAGGTTTCTTTTCATACAATCAATTTTGTTCCGCGATCGATAAAATAATTTTTATTTTCCTTGGTGCTATAATTGAAAACTTTAATGCCTTTTAAGTACCAAAATGAATACATCTTTAATCAGTTTCAGATACCAAATAAAGAGCATTAAGTTAGGGGAACACATAGTTGAAAATTAAGCACAAGCTAAGCTGAGCTATACTTGATTTGATTGATAGAAATCTGTTATTCACCCCTCTTAATCCTTGAGTTCTAAACCACTCTTGTTGTTGTCTACTTATGAACCCCTTTTATTTATCTCAATTATCACTCTGTACTTAATACGCCCCCCCCCCCGCTTTAGTAATCTTTTATCAATGAAATCTATGTAAGTATAAACAACAAGTTACTTAAAGCAAATTATCAAGTAAGATGAAAATATCTGATTCAAATAGATCATAAACTCATAAAATAAAAAGTCATTTCCCAATATTAATGAATTAAAAAATTTAACAAAATCGGGTACGGGGCAGCCCGGGATTTTTCCTCGCCACATCGGATTTGCTACGCTCATCCTAACTACTTCGGACTCGTTTCTCTCGTCCTAAGAATAATCAAATCGGCAAATTTATACTGCATAGTGAGTTCAGACTTGCTCTACTCTTCCTCAGATAGTAAATGAAGTCGTTTTATTTCCCACAGTCACCCTTGCAGGCAATGACCTCTCTCAATGCTGCTTATTTTTTACCGTTTTAAAACAAAACTTGGTTATACTTATTTATTACATACAAGGATATATTTAACCAAATTTCAAACTGAGTTGGATTATTTCCTGATATATTTACAAATTTTAAAAAAACCTATACAAGTCATTTGATAATAAACGAACCAATGCTTAAAATGAGATGAAACATAACACATATGTTAGTCTTGTTGTCATAGTCTTGTCATATGTTAGTTTACATCCGTTTTATGGATTTTTAAAATGTTGCTAGCCATTATTGCGAGTTCCGGAAAAATATTTTCCGGATAGCAAAACTAGACCTAAAGATTGATTTTTGTTCCAAATTTCACACTCACACACACAAACAAACACATACACACACACATACAGACACAGTAAGAACGATTTAGGAGGACTTAAAAACACTTGAAATGGATAATTCAGGTGACATCCTGCGTTTCGAATTTTCTAATATACCTACGGTATAAATAAGGAAGAGTAAAAAATATATACATGAAAGAAGTGTAAAAATTATCAGATCGATTGGAAGATTAGCACGCTAGTGTCAAAGTTATATTTCATTAGCAGTATAAATTTAATTTTTATCCAATGAAAAGAATTTTTGTTTTAAGAAAAGTCGCCAAAAATTGGAAAATTGCTCAAGTAAATTAAAATTCAGCACAAATTGGAGTGTATAAAAATATATCAAACTATTAGAAGTTTCATTTTAATGAAAATGCGTCTTAACGGGTTTTATAGTATTGTTCGTGCTAAGCAGAACCAGAGTCTTCATATAAAGCATAATATTAAGATTTTTACACTGAGGGAAAGCGAAGCAAGTTTAAATCAGAAAAGATGAGCATAGCTAATTCAATACTTAGAGATAAGTACTTACAGTGCCCGATTTTAGCAAAATTTTATTAGAAAATAACGTTTAGAAGTTTTTATTTATTTTTAATTTACAAGAAAGAACTATGACAATGATGAGATCCCTTTTTATCCGTAAACTCTGGATAAATCAACCCTTTACCCTTTCTGGTCTTACAAAAACATTTAAGGGTGTCATTGTATGGCATCCCCCTGGTTTAATACCTCCATTCAGTTGATTCTCTAGACCTAACCAATGGTATATATATAGAGTCAATAGAAATACTCTTTAATTGACAAAATACTTCAAAGCAAGTACTTAACACTTGCTAATCTGTTGATAATCAACGAATTGTTACTACGTGGTTCATTGATTCATTGTCGAATGAATCAGACTGAGTTTAAAGTGTGCATATGTATTTCAAAGATTATATACGAGTCTCAAAAACCGACAGAAGTATTTTCAGATACTCCACAGAAGTATTTTCACTAATTTAATGCTTAGTTTATGATAGTCTTTAAAATATTTTAACGCATTTCCTGTTTATATAAATAAAACTGAGTAAAAAGTAGTATTGCTACTGTTTAGGTTGCATGAGAATAACCTAAAAACTTAAATAGGGATGGATTATTAAGCAAAGAAGTACGTATATCAAAGAAAATGCTTGTGGACCTCCGCGTTAAATTTTTTAGACAGCAAAATAGGCTGTCATCTAAACCTTAAAACATCCTTAAACAAATCATAAAAAATGGAAAATTTTACTAATCATGTTGAAATTTGTCAGAAATTTTACTCTTTAAGTGAAACCTAGACCCACAGCATATTTGTTAATATACTGCGTTGGCTTTCGCCTACGCCCTGTACCGCGTATATTGTCATGAAGATTTAGGTCTTCCTGTGGTGACCACCTCTATGTAGAAGAAGAATCTGACGTTTTGCTTCCCCTGTGGGAACATCTCCATACCTCTTCATGAATGTAGGACATCATGGATGAAAACACAATGCTCTAAAACACTGAACTGAAGTTAGGAGACGAGGGTTGCCCTACCTGTCTCTGACCTTGTCTTTGGCTGGCTATAGTCGATGTCCTACATCCCTGAATATGCCTCCCACAGTGGAATCGAACAGTTATATTTTTCATCAACATTGACCGGTCACCACTGGAAGACAACATATTTGTTGATATTGATTGCCTGTATATAATAAACTGTTATGTATTACTACATGTTGTTTTTAATGTTTTCGTGAACGTAGGAATATAGTTTTCGTATTACATAGCTATCTACTGTAATACTTTCCCAAGTTTAAATTAAGCTTAAATTATAACATCATAGACATTAGTAACTTCTTTATTCGTATGTCGATCGTAGTGAGACTGAATTAATACTACTCTGAGCTTTGGGTAAACATCAAATTCTGAAGACGAGTGAAGTGAGTCCAAACTTGGGAGGAGAAGCACTGAGGTACCCTGCCCCGTTATTTCAAAGGGATTGAACAGCACTTCTTAGCGGTTTCATAATTCTTTGTCTATTACAGGTAAAGTCAACTGACTTGGATTTCTGAACAACATATCTGGGAATGACTTCATCCAGCCCGCCTGGACCTCAGACATCTATACAGTTACAGACACCTAAACCTAATCAGGTAGGGTGATGATTTTAGGATCAATTTATTTATATGCGTATAATTACACTTCAGTATTGCTAAAAGTTGGCAGTATTGTAAAAATAACCTACAAGGTTACTTTCATTAACCTAGGTTTTAGTAAAAATCAAAAGCCGACTTTCGACCACTTCTGATCATCCTCAGCCATTGTAATTGGATTCAGGGCTTTACATATTCTAATAAAGACCAAGGCGTTTTTTCTGGGACTTTGAAGAGCATGAAGTTTTTCATATGCCTTTAAGAACCAAGGAGCATGTCCTAGACCTAAAAAGACCAAAGAGTTTTTCATAGGCCGTAAAAGACTAAGGAGATTGTCCTAAGCATTTAAAGACCAAGCAGTTTCTCCTAGGCATTCAATAAACAATGTATAGGTTTTCACGAATTTAGTACGGTTGAGGAAAACCCGATACCGAAAGTGGGCTTTGGTTCTAAAGTAAAAGTATACTTAGGAACATAATCCTAAAATTGACCTCCAAAAAGAAATATACTTTGTGAATTTTTATTAAAAGCTTTGTATAAAGGGCTTTATTGTAGTATACCTTTTTAGTAGACCAAACTCTATCGAGGAGCTTAGTTTACTTTGACATATCTGAGTTATCTGAAGGCTATTTGTTTCGGTAGCCATGTTACTAACTGTGTCATAATATTATTTGGAGATAATCGTTTTTATACCATAGTAAATAAAAATCACCTGATCGTCATAGAGTGATTGATTTGACGAGATTAAACTCGCAATTAATCACTTAACCAACTTTTTGCCTTCCTTATATTTTAAATAACTGAAGAGTACTTCTAGTTTGAAGTATATAAATCATAATAAAACGATAAGAAATATGTTTGAATGGTTTTTAGCAGGTTGGAACTGTTATGCTCTATGGTATTCCCATCGTATCTCTAATGATGGAAAGTACTGAACGTCTTTGTCTGGCCCAAATCTCAAACACTCTACTTAAAGACTACAGTTACAATGAAATCCACAATAGAAGAGTAGCACTAGGTATAACGTGTGTTCAGTGCACACCAGTTCAACTTGAGATGCTGAGAAGAGCAGGCGCAATGCCTGTATCGTCAAGAAGATGTGGTAAGTTGCTAACAAACTTTCACACTGTGCTGTGAAAATATTCACAGCTTAAAAACTATTCACTAAAAATATTCAAATAATACACCAAACTAAATAATTAAACCGTATCCATAAACACAAGAGTGTAATTCACGGTGGAAGATTTGATAAGATTTACAAAGAACAATACCTCCTTTCATGATAGCCACCTCCTAGTTTCCGTAACTTACTCTCAACATTTACTTAACATGGGTATTTATACGCAGATAATCATATGACTAGTTAAATTAGGCATATAATTTAAGTACAATATACGAACCGTGCCTTATAGTTAGTATTGATAATAATCAAATAGAATTGACGTGTCGGTTTTAGGTCGAGGTCACTATAGCGTCAGTGTCCATGTACTGACATTTGACACTACGAAGGTAATGGATTCCCAGCCCAGATATAACTCTTAGTTTATTATTTGCTTAAAAAGATTGCCAATTTAAGTAAACTTATTGACCATTACGTCAATGAGTAGCACTTAAAGTTTGTTTTTTGAGTAGTAGATACGGAACGACTGGTTTTATTATTATTATTATGTTAGTTTCTCTTTCTCATTATTTACTGGCACAAGAGAGGTCCGGTTCTTAGTAAAAAAAATGCTTCCTATTGTGTTAATTATTGTAAAAATTAATGTTTAAGAATTTAGAATTTTTAATAAATGTTATAGAACTTTTGTTTTAAAATATATTTTTTTTATATTTTTATATATTTTTAAACCTTTTAAACAGACTTGCACATGGTTAATTTATGCAAACTGGAATATGTCCGTTTATTTCATATTTTGAGCGAGCGCTTTCATATGAAGGGTTCCACTTCGGATAAGCAGACTATAGGTTTCCTAAATAATTTAAAGTGTATTTTCAGAAAAATTTGTTTTGAAGTAGTACAAAATGAACAACATTTTTTAGGGGCTCTTGGACATTACTACTACTTTTCTATTTAAATATTATTATTAGTTGAATTTCGCAATGTTATATTTACTAAATTATAACAATTTACTTAGTTAGTGGTAGCAGTTTGTTGCGATGTTAAAGAGCAATATTTGATTCGTTTTGACGTAATGTTCAAATAAATTGTTAAGAATGTAAGTTACAAAACAGATAATTTGCTGTGCAATTCATTAACCCTTTTTGACTCCGGTTTGATGAATTCCCATACTTTTCCCAAACATCAAACTGTGTTCGAATGCGTCCCCTGCCCAAAGGTGGGCATCTATATAATATAGAAGGGGTTTCACCGAAACAGGTGAAAGTTTAAGACCAATGTTCAGTCTAATGATTAATTATTGTTTTTTTATGATTTTGCTCTTCGAGGTATGATCACGAGGAGAGAAGCAGAAAGACTGTGCAAGTCTTTCCTTGGAGATAATTCTCCACCGCGACTTCCTGAGGATTTTGCATTTGCTGTTCATCACAGCTGTGCCTGGGGTTGCACTGGATCTTTTATTCCCAGCAGGTAAACGGATTATTTATTATGCTTATGTTTTTAAGGGAGGGTATTCAAATTTCCTTATTTATCTGTAGTTATATATAGGGAAAATAAACTAAAACCACCAAACCGACATTTTCAACATTTCAAATAAATGATCTGTTTTAGGTATTTATAGAACCTCTTGAGTGGTTTTTACGAAGTGCCTGTCTATATGTATGTGTGTGTGTGTCCCTTCCATCATTGTAGCTCCTTGTGTATTTATGCCAAAGAGTTGAAAGAAGCATAAATCTTTAGGTCAAGTTGTGGATTCCAGAAAGTATATTAACAGTCATTAATGACTCAGCGAATTATCACAAATATGCATAAAGAACGGAAAGAATATTTAATTGAATAGAAATTTGGCATACATTTAGTCCTAAAAAAAGACAAGCAACTGTGCTCAGTTATTATATTATCTCATAATATAGATAAAATAGAATATCTTATAAAACAGATATATAATAGAAACAGAATATCTTATAGAACAACAGTACTATATAAGTACTGTGCTATTAACCAAATAATGTTTATAATAATATTTTGCCCATTGGTTCATGAGTCCTCTAAAATCTTTCCGTGGACCCCCAGGAGTCCGCAGACCACACTTTTTTAATGCGTAACCCTTTTATAATTAACTTCTCTTAGAGTTGGTTTAAACGTTATTCTAGATAACAGTAGCTAATTGAAGCCCAATACTATTTAGATTAATTAAGGGCTAAATGATTCCCCATTTAAAATAGTAGAGGCTATAAGGGTTTGAATTAAATTAAAATAGGTGACTTTGATGCAAAAGAAAATTAGAGTATAATTTTATTAACTTTTCTTTACAGGTATAATTCATCGAGAGCTAAATGCATAAAGTGCACGGTTTGTGGATTATTCTTTTCACCAAATAAGTTTATATTTCATTCTCATAGAACCGGCCCTCAAGCTAAATATGTGCAGCCTGATGCTGCAAACTTTAATTCATGGAGAAGGCATATGAGGCTATCAGGAACGCCTCCTGAAGCAGTTACACACGCGTGGGAAGATGTCAAGGTAATTACAAAGGGTATATAAACGCTGGCCTTAGAATAACTATATAATTTTATACAGACAATACATTAACGCCGACATTACTTTAAATTAAAGTGATTTAATTTAAAATAAAGTAGTTTTTAACTTGTAATTCTATACATTAAAATGCCTCTTTAAGGACTTATTCGTGTTTGGAAGTATATTTTTTTTTTTAATAAAAAAGCAATCCAATCAAGAAGACGAAACTAAAATATAAAAGATTTATTATAGCAGAGCTTTCTTCACTGTGAGACCAAATATCATCAGTAAGATCTATACAATTTACAAAGAAAAAAAATACTTATAAAATTATATGTATTATATACCAAGATAATGAAACATTGCGAAGCATTGTCTAATCAAACAATTATAAAACATACACCAGAAACACTATTCCAGTTTTTACAGATATACTTATAGCCAAAGAAAACTTTTTACTTTGGCGCCCAACGCGGAGAACGTCATCGATATATGAAATATGTGCAAGATTTATATGCCTCCACTTTTCTCAGCGCCAGGGTTGGGAGCTAAACTTTATTCGTGTGCAGCGAAAAAGCTAAGACTGTAGTCTTATTTAATGGATAAATATAATGTTGATTTATGACATCATAAACTCTGTATGAATTATAATCATTAATTTATTTTCTTTGCTTTACAGGCAATGTTTAACGGTGGTACTCGGAAACGTCTAATTGGTAAAACTACTGAAAGGAAATCAGTCTCATCTCCTAGGCCTCCTCCATCTCCTCGTGTTCCACCACTACCACTTGTAGTGGATTGGTTCAAACCATACTATCCGTTACCATGGTTACCACCTGCACCGCTTTTACTTCCAGAACGCAAGACACCTTACACGTCGGCGTTCACTCCGGTGAGTTCTTCTAAAGAAGACAGCGGTGACGAAACGGTTGATATAGAAACATGTCCTGAAGATGATGTTAAACCATCTTGGACTCCTCCACACCTTACCCAGGTTAGTTAAATTATCCCAATTACGTTAGATAAAATATTTATGTGCGAATAATGATTATATGGTTCCATATAATACCTTAAGAAAAACAACAGTTAATCTATGAAGTACTTATTCTTAACGTTAAATTTATAGCGGTTTTAACTATTTTCGGGGAACTAAAAGGTTATTCTTATTAAAACGGTATTAAAAGAGATAAAATGGTTTTAATACATGAACAGATACAAGGATCTTGAATAAAGGAGATGACGCATTAAGGAACATATCTGACCCTATGGAAGTTGTATGATATATAGAATAGGAGCAAAGTTACCTTCCCCTGGTTATAATAAAAAGGCGCCAAACGCAGGTTAAGTAGCAAGGTTGTCGAGTTTGCTTCTAAACTTTCTTCTGGCTTCTCGTGATTGTTACATTTGTGGAGCTTGTTAAGTCAATTTGTGCTTATTTAATTTTAAATTTTCGACTATACTTTGCCACTTCGACTGTATTTTACCAAACATAAAACGTATTCACCAAAAGATGGCCTCAATTTTTTGTCTAAATCTTTAACCAAAACCCCCTTTCTCAAAAACTTAACTTTTTACGTTTAAAACTTTACACTTTTTTAAACGACTGTTTTATTTTGTTAGCCAGTTAATCACTCGGTAGAAATGTCAGATGATGACCTTAGCCAGCGAGGGCTATTGTTCGTCCAAGACAGCGTCACGTTATTGCTTAGTTATAAACACAATAGAAACGATTCTACTATATAAGCACCCTTCTAGCTTGAACACAATGAGGCGACCTTATTTAAAGTATAAAAGTTTTCTTATTCCAGTTTAAATGTCAAATTATAAGGGCATAATCTCAACAGGTTTTTATTTTTTTTTAAAATGTTTAAAATTTTAATTTTTAAAAAAAATATTTGTAATTTTTCTTTTAATGTATATAATAAGTTCTTCAATACTTAGTTTTTTGTTGATGTTTTCTTTTTGTATATTTTATTAAAAAATTTATATTCTTGTTTCAACTCCTGTAAATTATTAATTTTTTAACTTCATAATTCTTTGTTTAATTTTGTAATTTACTTTTGGATGTAAGTCCGTAATAAAAAATATTCTTATTTTTATTCTTATTCTTAAAATTGGTTATTTTTAAATAAAAAAACTTATAAACGAAACTTAAACCAAAACTAGTAATCATGATCTACTGTAAGCGTATCATGGTAACTAGGACTACTCTGCTCTTATCTTAGGTTTCAGCTCATTAAGTACCATAAAGGATACTGTACTGTATCTTTGGTTCTCAAGAAAATATTTAAAAAACATAAATCTGGTAAAACGTACATCCGTACTTTTCCACATAACTTCGGACTTGCGTCGCTCGTCGTCAGATTATAATGATTACCCAAAGCTATATATATTATATATATATATATATATATATAAATATATAATATATATATATATATATATATATATATATATATATATATATATATGTATGTATGTATGTATGTATGTATGTATGTATGTATGTATGTATGTATGTATGTATGTATGTATTATGTATGTATGTATACGGATATATGTATGTATTTCTAAGCGGATTTATTAAGAACTCTATTTTTCGAACAGATTAACATTTTTTATTAAACTTGGTACAATAATCAACCTTGGGAGGACATGGTCCCCCTAGTTCCTAAACTAGTTCCTTTTGAAAAACTAGATTGGTGTGACGTTATTATCCGGTTAGCTAAGTCATCAACATTTTCAAAAATCGGAAAAAGTCTGGGTTATTATTTTGCGCTGCAAAAACGTCCTTTCTTACGTTTCTTGGAGTGCTGAGTGGAATGAACCCAGTCCGAAGACGATACAACCAGTCTAAGTGATAAAAAAGTAGAAAAAACCGTGTACATAACAGAGAACCAAAATAACAGTTAGTAAAAAAAATTGTTTGGATGTTTTTTTTGGGTGCTGAATCCAATACAAACCGGTCCGAAGTCAATACAACCACTTTAAGTGACCAAAAGTCGAATAAACCGTGGAAATATCAGAAAACCAAAATAACTGTTAGGAGTAGGGTTTCGTTTTAGATGTTTTTAGGGGTTGTTGAATTTAATAAAACCGGTCCGGAGTCGATAAGACTACTCAAATCTAGGGTACCCAGGTTCGAATCTTGGTACCAGCGCTAGTTTGTTATCGTCTTATGTGCAGAAAATATATTTAAATCTGGCGCGGAGGTCCGCAAGCCGGAGGAATTTTTTTTTGGAAATGCGCGCTCTCTGCAAAATATCAATCCATTTTTGCTTAAGTTTTCGTTCAAACTTTATTCAAACGTTTGAAAAACTTATTTACTTTTTTAAAATTTTTCAAAGAAAATGCACTAAATATTAACATAAACTAGTAGCTATGGCTACTAGCCTGGGGATCTGCCAACGAAACCACTAAAAAATCCATTCTAATGCAACAGAAAGCCATTATCAGGATAATATCTTACGAGAAAAAATACGAACATACCGCTCCTTTGTTTGACAAACTAGCCATACTAAAGACAGAATACATGTTACAACAACAGTGCTTAATGAGAATATTCGACGGGAAACATAATCTACAACTGACAGATACGACAACGTTAACACTAGAGCAAGACAAACCAACTTATAAACTACCCTTATTCAGAACAACAACAGCACAGAGACAATGGCAATACAAAGCTGTGACCTTATGAACAACTTACCAACCAATATTAAGACAATTGACAAAGAACCACATTTAAAACTAAACTAAAATCCATCTACTCGACTCCCAGCTTAAAGACAGCCAAAAAAATAAAAATTAAAATAATAGGAAGTAAAGAATAAAGCTTTAAGTCTTGTAATTGAATAATATGTAATGTGTGCACGTGTATGTATCTATGAATATTTTATAATATAGATAATAGATATGCATGCACTAAAGTACCTACGCTAAAGTATTTGGCTATATCAATAATATCAGAATGGCTATATCACAGAATAAATAAATTACCAGTTTTGTATCGTCTTAATATGTCTACAGTGTCAACTAAAAACTTTAATAACATATTAAAAAAATACTAAATCTAAGATTTATAGCAGATATATAACCAAAATTTCTAAAACACACACCTATTGCTTATATGTAAATACAATTAAATAATTGAAGTGTGAATTAAATACTGCCCTCCACGGCACAAGAATATTCTTTTTCTTTAGTGGAGGATATACTCTATGTAAAAATATATATTAAAACTCTTGTAATGATAAATAAATAAAAGGTTTAAAAAAACATAAACTGATCTTCAAATGAATGAAAATAATGCTGTGCTGTGTAGTGTTATAATCTATGGGATAATTATGGACATTTTCTTTGAAAAAAATAAATAAATAACAAGTTGTGACGCTACTGATCAGTTTATTAATTGTATATCGAAAACTTGGATTGGAAAAAGCAAAATTGGATTGCTAAGCAAGAAAGCGCGCATTTCAAAGAACATTGCTGACTCACGGCTCCAGGCAAGATTTTTATTACTTATGATAAGACTCATTACATAGTAATTCTACTTATCAATCAAATTTTCCTGGTCCACAAGTTTTATTAGAATCTTTAAAATATTTAATTTTTAAAATATTCATAACTGACAAAATATTATTTTTTTGAGGTAGTACGTAATTGAGCACTTATTGCACCGTTTTTAGATGAGAAAGCAATTATTATTGTTACAGAAGGTTTTTTAGTACTTTTCACCTCCGAGACAATAATGAATGTAAAAAACTCTAGGACGTAAAAGTAATTCATATATTGCGCCATTACTGTAATATAGCGTGGTCAAAAACAATCTGTGTAAAACCTTCATGAGGTTTCTTTAAAAACGTTCATTTTGTTTCTGTTTTGTACAAAAAGTCCAAGAAAATGTAGGAACTCTCAAATATTATTCAGAATGCTGTTGAATAATCCAAAATTTTTATAATTGCACAGTCAATTTAACTCAACAATAAAAATAATTAAACAGGTATTTTTTGTCATTTTTTTTTTTTTTTTTTTTTTTTTTAATATTTTCTTTATTGAATAATATAATTATATATAATATCAAAACTTCTTAATATAATACATAGAAAAAAATTGTACTTATAGCAATAATTTCAAATAAAGAAAACAAAATGAATGAATGATTTCTGTATATAAAGATATATCGCATTTGTTTGTTTATTTCATTATAATTAAACATGTATTATTTTTTTACGTTTTTTTTTTTCAATTAAGTATATAGCGCAGTTTATTTAATGAGTGCTACATAAAAAAAATAGTGTATGCATCCGGCTGAGAATGTCTTTATGTCTTGGCAATTTTTTAAATTTGGTAAATCTAATTGCCGTGACATAAAAACACACTTCTCAGCCTTATGGCATAAATAACTATTATGTAAACCACCCATAAGCTTAGCACTATCGCTTGCTCAGAGTATTTCGTATTTACTTAATCCTGAATAAAGTATATAAGTGCGCTAGTACTTATAACCACAAGCACGTACTTTAAAGCTTTTTTCAACTTTTCACGCAATTAAAGTCCTTTATTATGATCAAACTTTTATCCAATTTTTTTTGTCTTTTTCAACCATTTATAAAAACGTACCCGCTTTTTACGACTTTAAAGTTTGCTTATACTTTTTTGAACTTTTAATTTAAAAATCGTCCCAAGCTCATGGCAAACATAGTCTTTTAAATATAAGTGCTTAATTTAAAATGGTTTACACAAAAAAATCCAGAAAATCAACTTTTTTCTCCAATAACGGTAAAACAACGCAGATAAAGTCAAGATAGAAAAGCAATTGAACAATTAAATAATGAAATGCGATTTAAAAGAAAAGTTGATTAATGTTATAAATTACCTTGAGACGTTTCTATTACCCAAGTAATTTAAGGTTTTTCTTATTGAGACACTGCTTTTTGTGGTGTGAACATGCTTAGAATATTTAATAAGCTATTTAAAGGCAAACCTTTAAGCGCTCCTTTATTATACATTTGGTTTTATACCTAAATTGGGTAATGTCTTAATTTTAAATATATTTAACTAAAGACAACATAAAAGTTATTAACTTACCAAGAGAGGAAAGTTAGTTTTGCCCTTGAGCAGTCAAATTGGTTCCTGAGGCAAAAGCTGAAAAAGAACCGAGAATTATTAAATCTCGAGACTTAGTGAGGTATCTATCTCCATGTCTGTCTATCATTCTATCTCTGTAACTATCTAACCTTTTATCTCCTTGACTATTTGAATTTCTATCTAATGGTCTATCTCCGTAACTATCTAATATTCTATATCCGCGTCTAACCCACGTTTTATCTCCGGGACAATCAAACTTTCTATCTCTTTGTCTATCTAACGCTCTGTCTCCGTGACTATCTAACTTTCTACCTCCATGTCTATCTAAAGTTCTATCTCTGTGACAATCCAACGTTCTATTTCCGTGACTTTTACTTAAAAGTTGGTCTGTTTGATGTACTTTTTTTCGAGTATCTTTTTTTATCTGCCTCCGTGGCCGTGATCGTATAGCCACTCCATTTTGGCACGGAGGTCCGGGTTCGCAGCCCGGGCTATGCTCAAAGATTAAATGAATAGTATTTGTATTTAAAATATTTCGCCAACTTTAATTAATTCTTAGAGGATACTAGATGCATACCACCTGAAGTGTGTTCCCGCAGGGTGAATACCCTGATGGGCTGAAAGCCCTGAAACGGGCATTTTATTATTTTTTTTCTCTTATCTTTCATCCATTCTCTGCGATCACCCATACACCACTGACTGCCACCAATAAAACCTATAGATATTCATGTCGTATAAAAAAAAATTTATGTACTTATTTATTACGTAAAGTATATACTTGTACTGAATTTCAACTAAATTGCATTACTTGCCGATTTCTTACAATTGTTTAAAAAACATACTCAAGTAATTAGATAAAATTGAACTAATGCGGTAATGAGATGAACATGACACATATGTTAGACTTATACATGACTACATGTTGCTAAATTTTAAGACGATCTAATGATTTTTCCGCGTTACATGATTTTTAGAAATTTTCGCTGTCATTATTGCAAATTAGTAACGTCATAAAAAAAATTTCCGAATAGCACACTAACCAGTAGACTGACTTTCGTACTTCCTTTCAACTCTTCAGCAATATACTATACTAACTATACATAACTACACTATAGCATAACTATACTCGCTAGGCGCTACGATGATAACAGACATACACATACAGACAGACAACTATGTGAAAACTACTCAGGATGCATCTGGAAAACATCTGAAACGAAGATGAGCGTAGCGAATCTGATGTGATGAGAAAAAGTTCCGAGTACCCCGTACCCGATTTTTAAACCTTTCGCTAGGAGGAGTACCTAGAGTTTCAGGGTTGAACCCAATCTTTAATCCCGTTTCACGACAACTGCAAGGGGGATTGAACCCACTTTTGAACACCGCGTGAGAACAAAGTAATAGAATATTAAGTTACAAACTTTTAATTTTGTCCTGTTATTAAGTTGTAGTTTTATGAACAAGCCTAAATTCTTGCTATATTTATTCAGAATTTTAAATCAACTTCCATTTTCGAAAATTCGCTGAAAGAGCTTTCTAATTACTATTTTAAACATTTAAACAGAATTCAGGGACCCTATTCACGAAAACAATTTTTTTACTCTATTGTGTCGAAAGATACGAAAGCCAGCGGTATATAATAGAAGGTAATTTAGTCGGGTTAATAATTAAATAGATTTTCCAGGAATTGTATAGACTATGTAATCAAGAGATAGAGGACTTAGCAATCTAAACTTACTGTGTAAACAAAGTCAAGCCAGATGTATTAAAACTGCCTTTTATCATTTAACAAACCTGGGTTAAATCAACAAAGTTGAACAAATTTACAACTGTATAGCGGGTTCAACATAACCATTGTTTTATAAAATGCCTATATTTTCAGTTAAACAATTCTGGCTGGATATGATTTATATTGATTTTTTTACTTTTTCTTGCCTTTTCTTTCAATGGTACAAAGAAGAACAGAAAAAGTATTTATTTTTATTATTTTAAAATATTATTTTTACCTTAAATGTATTAAATATTTTAGGTTAATGTTTTACCTTAGGTTAATGTTATTTACCTGCGAGTAAAATTTATTTAGACACAGACTATGTTTTAAAGTCAAATAATGTATCTGATTATAGATTTGGTTTTCCTGGTTGGGCTCTAGAAAGCCTTGAATGGCTCTCTTTAATATTATTTATACTTGCATGTGTCTTCATAATACTAGATGAGAATAAGTTAGGGCACAGAAGAGACTAGATTTCATAAGATTAAATTAACTATATTTCACTCCTTAGACTTAGGATATTCATGTTTAATGAAGCTAATTTATGCAAAGTCAACTTTTTTTTGTTGCATAAGCATTTTTAGTTATCAATCTGATGTACATAGTCTATCATCTTGAATAGTAAGAAATGACCTGTCATAGTCACAGGTCATTCTCGAACAATTTATTTAGTCTACAGCATCTACAGGTCATTATACTCTATTCTGGTTAAGTTGTGTAATGTCATAATTTGTTTTGATTAATGTTTTTATTATAATTGCGTTGTTCGTTTAACTGAAGTTATTTCAATATGAATTTAAAGTATCATATATTGTGGGGTGCTGTTTTATGTCTCTTTCTAATTGTTTGGGTTTCACTGTGCTGTTTTGTTGCTGTTAAAATATCTGGTCACGAAATTGTCAACCCTGAAACTTACGACTTAGGTCGACCTAATGCTTGTCCTGAATCTTCTCCATATCTTTATTATTTTGAAATAGAAAAATGCCATTCACTTGTTGAATTGGTAAGAAATGAATGCGACTCGAAGAAAGTTTGTTTAGACGGCTGTCCTGAAATCGATTATATCTTAGATTTGTCGACACCTGAAAACATAATAAAGCACCAAACAGAATGGGACATTTGGAAAAATCACATATTTTGCTTAAAGCAGCGTAATTCTACTGAAAGCATAACTGCTCCGGACTCGTTTAATGCATATTTGATGCTGGTAAATCGTTCATTATGTCCTAAAGAAATATTTAGATCAAATCCCTTCGACAATAATGTTTGTGTACCAACTGAAGTTGATCATCTAAAGCCTACGAAGCATGAAGACGATTACGACGAGGAGGGGAACAAAACCAGGAGTGATCTAGAGATCTACGTCATGAGGAGATCCGGTCAAATGTTTACTACTTGGCTAACTATTGCTTGTGCTTTCACTGCTTTTTTTATCGTTGCTTACTTACTTATGTTCCTTTACTGCATCCGTACAACTGTTTATGTCTCTCTAATTTCTTTCTTTTTGATTCTTCTTACCGGATTTAGTTATAGCATCGCCATGGTCGTTTTAAGTATACGTAAAACTAAAGCAGATCCTGATTTTACATTCGGAATTAGTTTCGGTTATTGGATTGGATTAACTATAATTATTTTTTTGTTTATTTTTCTTTACCTTGATTTTTTAGTCAAATGTTACTACAGCGTTCCTAAAGCGATTAGATTTCTTATTTATGCCAATAGAGGCATTGGTGGTCTCAGGAGTATTCTTTCTTTTATCATCATAGGTATTATTTTTCAAATATTCTTGATGTCGATGTTTAGTTATTTGTTATACATCGTGTACTCTAATTCTCTTCACATATACAGGATCAGTAAGATCCACAAAGATTGTGTTTGTCGTACCAACTATGAGATGGGATCAGAATGCACGAAAAGTGGGCTGGATTACTGCCACGATAGAGTTTCCGGAGGACAATGTATAGAAATAGAATGTAGCTTATATAACATTGAATTATCATCAAAACATATTTTAATTATTGCTGCGTTAGCAATCTGCACATACTACCTAATGTGGTTCGTTAAAGTAACCATTGACATGATATTAGGTACAACTTTTGTATTTTGGTACCGAGATAACTTCTCCACACACATCCCTTTTTTGCAATTAATTAAAAATGTTGCTTATTGTTTTAAAAGACAAATAGGTACTTTAGCTTTGGGTGCGCTGATCATGTTTCTATTAGGATTGCTTCACATTTTAAGTCAATTTTTGGAACATTTGATTTTATACAGTGTTGAAGCTAAGAGAGCTAAACATAGAAATTTCTTTGTTAAAATGTTCCTTGGGTTATCATATGTTACTGGACCTTTGGTTTACGTAATAGCGAGCGTTGAAAATGTAACGTTTAATGAGGCAATCAGTAGACTTAATCAAGCTTTATCAACTAAATTTCAGAATATCCGGTTAATCAATAAATTGGTTGATATCGTATTGTTTATTTGCGCTTTGATTGTTGTCATGGTAACTGCGATTTCTCTTTTAATCGTTTATGCCTATCCTAAGACTTTTTTTAGTGGTCCTAAAACATACGATATTTTTACTTTAATGGCATCTCCGGAATTAATTTTTGTTTCGATTTTAATTGGCTCCTATTTTTTAATCGGTAACATTTTATCGATGTATTCAATAGCGGTTAATTCAATTTTCATTAGCTATATAACTGACATACCTTTAGAAGTTAGTAGGCGTAGAAGATATAGATCCTCTAAAAGCATTTCAGATGATGTGAATCCAGATAAATTTGATGTTTTAGGTAAAGTCAGTGACGTTGGTGAATTTGTTTCCCCTGGTAGCTCTCAACATCATTCTACTTTAAAATCATTACCACCTGTCGTTAGGAGTAGGTAATGTTATGATTCAGTGGCGTAAAACAGGAACCTTTAGTATTACCACACGTGACAAAAGTCTACTTATGTATTTCATTTTTTCTATATAATAAGAGTATTTTATCGGCTTGCATCGCTCACATTATAGATAATTTATTATGAATAAAAACCTCCTTTTATATTTTTTTAAATTTTAGATTAATTTTTGCTTAAAATTGTGAAGTAGCGGTTGAATTGTACTTAAAAAAGAAAACATAAATAAATAAATAAAAAAGGTTTATTTATTTTTTCTTTTTTACAACACAACATAGGCTTAAAATATAAAATAATATCTTGAAATAATATCTTGTGTCCTGAAAAACAACTAAAATGATTTTTTTATTGCTATTTTAGATTTTGTATCATCCAATGGGATGATACAAAATAGCAACATTTCAACTAATTAGCGATACAAAATAGCAACATTTCAACTAATAAGCGATAAATGATCTTTAGACAAGACCGACACTATTTAAAATCTCTACTATTTTGTTGGAAAAACAAATGGCACAGCAAGACCAGGAATATGTAAATTTTATTTCTATTAGTTTTACTGTTTATTATTTTTTTACAATATCTTATAAGATATAGATTTTAGGATCTTATAACATTCTAATTTTTTATTATTACATTATTTTGTTCCTCTTTCACCATATTTTTGGCACTATTTCAGATCTAATTTTTAACCTTTTTAATTATAAATCTTATCAAAAACTTTTCTATTTATCTTTTACTTTTTATAATTAAAAATAGTTTTTATAATTTCTAGTTTAATCAGAGAATTATTTTTTTTTTTTATTCCTCTTTGCATATATTATGTTATTACTTTGAAGAATTATGTTATTGTAAAATGTTGATATCGGGCTATAAGCCTGTGTGCATGTTAAATAAATAAAATTATCAATTACTGGTGATGCTTTTACACGTGAAATCATCGCAAAATCCACAGCCTTCGTGATTTAACGAAATAACTCCATCTGTGATCAACAATAGATGATGATTTTTTATTTAAAATCATTACAAATTCTACAGCCTTTATAATTTAACAAAGTAACTTGACATGAGATTAACAAAAGGTAATGATTTTATGTGTAAAATCATCGCAAAATCCACAGCCTTTATGACTTAACAAAGTAACACGAGATTTAATCAACAACAGGTGATAATTTTATACGTAACTGGACATAAGCAACAGGTAATAATTGTACCCATATAATATCATCAACTGTTGCTAATCACATGTCCATTTATGCCATTGCTAATTATTCTGACTTACGTCTACCTATTTTTGATATTAAGTGACGTAAGAAACAAATGTCTTAGAATCGAAAAATCCATTTGTCGACTACCCTTAGTCTTCAATGACAAGTTGCTACTATGATTGAGTATTATTAAACTCCAAACTCCTATTCAGAATATTACCAGTCGTGCCAACATCAACTTAGCCTTTAATCCAAACCCCTTCTTGTATTATTAATATTAAATATTCTTCACCAAAAATGATCTACACAAGTGACATAACATTAACTAGATATCATTTTAATAAAATTAAACCTTTTACTATGATTATCATTCTCGTATTAAAATGTTTGTATTCCTTCTCGTCCTATTGTTTACATATTTTGACATTTCTAACCACTTTAGACAAAAGGGAGCCCCTAACATTATTAGGAAAACCTTTATACGTGAAAAACTGGAATTTTTCATCACATTAACGTTATTACAAGGGTATAGGACAGTTTTGTTTTTTAGTCATCAGTCAAATGACATTCGATTTAATGTTGATGTAAAACCAATATGGACGAATCATAATTATGGAATTAAATATGGCGGAACAACCTTCTTTATGCTATTTAAACTTTTATTAAAAACAACTTTTGAGTTTGAAAACATATTATTGCATTCCATCGGGAATTTAAGCACTGTGACGAGAAAAATTGAGACCCTACTTCTTTTACAATTTTCAGAGGGTACAGTACGTACAGACTAGTTTATTACCTCAGGCTAAATTAATTCTGTACTTTCGCGGTAGTATAGCCGTGTTTATACTGGTGGTATAATCCAGGAGGTCAATCTTTGCGAATAAAAGTAGAAAAACTGTCATTATTTTGTAAATTATTTACTTGTACATTGTTACATTTACTAGTAAATCATGCTTGAAAAAGTCTAACAGAATCTTCATTTCTGCTCAAAGGAGACCTCTATTAATTATTTTCCTTCAAAGAAAGTCTCAAAGGCCTAAAACGTACAAAGAAAAAGAAGATATAATTTGTAATTTTCTTCTTAAGTACATAAATACCAAGTTTTCCGTTCAAGCTATAAGCTTAAGCAAGAAAATATAGAAAAACCCTTAACCGTCTTTCAAACGGGAAAATAAGCTTCTAAAAGAATTAAGCACCACAAAATAACATTTTTTACTTTAATTCCCTCCTCGTAAGTCAGTTTCTGTTTAAAAAATATCTTTTTCTCTTTGTATATTACATGTTACCTTTTATTCAGTTCTTCTTAAATAGAAAGTATTTTTCTTCTTCTTCAAAGCAGTGCTGCCGATATTCTTTTTCTATACCTCTCTTTTTTTTACAAAACGTAAATATAACCAAGTTTGCCTTTTAGTAATAAGGCGCTTAGTACTTTTTTTATTTATCTTTAATAAATAAAACAGAAAATATCAACTTAATAACTTATTTAAAAAAAATAAAATAACCTCAAGATCTTAATTTAGATTTTCTGTATAATTGAAATCTTCCTTACTTTCCTTGACGCTAAAAAAATACAATTTATTCATTTCAAATAATTACTACTTCTCTTTAAAGAAGTCATTAAAAATAATTAAAGAAATACATTTAAAATAAAATAAATAATTAGTTACAAAATTAATAAATTCAATTTAACTTTTTGCAGATTAGGCTTTTTTAATATGAATGGGGTGTCTAATATTTCAGGTCTCGAAATATTAGAACAACCCTTTCATAATTAATCTAAATAAATACATAAATTCTGTCATCCGATCAAAACTAGCTTGAAATGTATAGCTTTTCCTATACTCTTACGAAAGGAGACGCCTTTAAGGAGCTCTTTTAGGAGCCTTAAGGAGGAGCCCCTTAAGGCTTCCTTAAGGGAAAGATAAATAAAATTTCGTTGATACGGGTCTTAGTCTCTTTATTCAAGTATATATACTTACTTTATTTCTGTCTTGAAAAGAAAACTGTACATTATATCCTCATATAGTGCAATATATATATATTATTTATTTATTTATTTATATACATAAAAATATACGTATTAATTTTTTAAAATATTGAAAGTTATTGGCTATTACTTACAAATGGATTTTTTTTCTAACGAAAAAATTTTTTTTCCATAAAATTTTACTTTATAACAACATAATGGAATAACTGACGAGAAAATTCCAATTCATGAAGCAATAATAAAACAATAATTGTATAAAAACAGGCGATCTAAACCTGTAATTCTTTTCTAACATAAATTGCTTTTTCGAACTGCTTCGTTGTGAACATAAGTGAATAAAACAACGTAACGAAATATAGATCATTCCATGTCAAATCATCCCATAAAAATTAAATTCCATGCATGGTGACGATTTTGATAAAATTTGTGGAGGTGTAGGGTCTATGCTTAAAAAAAAATACAAATTTTCAGCTTAAAATATGCAGCCGCTTCCGCGCACTGATGGGGCAAAGTTGTGGAAAATAGCTGATTTTCTGTGTTTTGGCACTCAGATTATCATTTGTATCTCTTAAAGTCGCATATATAAAAATCCATTCTGCTTGGCAATTTGCAGCTAACCCTAGGCTATTCAATATTATTTTATGTCATTTTGGCCCCAGCCATTTTTTGCCCTTTGACGAGCCCCTTTTTAAAAAATTTTAAATATCTCAAAATGCGTATTTTTAAAAATTTTGAAAAAAACCCCAAATATAGCCCTAGTTATAGGAAAGTGTGCCACAAAGTTTCATGATGGGCCTCCATGTGGCTGGGGCCAATAATTTTTTAAGTGGCAGAGGGTATAGGGATGTCAGATAAATATATTGATTTTTGTTAAAACTTCTCTAAAATAATCTTTATAAATTTAATTTTATTTTTTATTATAGTTTTTAAGTATATGATATACATGCTTTTTGCTACAGGGTGGCCCAAAAGTCACCAATCCTTATATTTTACAGTTTGTATAAAATATCGAACATGGGATACTTCCCTTGTGTAGAGGGTCTTGTTTTAACTCACTTGTGTGAGAGGGGAACTCGTTTTAATGTTCTACTTCCATCATAAGTATGGGGGCTAAGCTAAACCAAACAATTAATGAGATGTACTATTATTGAGGTTAGAGTGAAGAGAGATAAAAAGTGTGCTACCTGAATGAAAAGTCTTAAGTCACCTTTGAAATTTTGGTTTGCCCAACCCACCTAAGTAGTTTACGGTTTTGGTTTATACCTCCGGTATAATAACCACCACACACACACACACCACCATATATTATATAAATATTATATATAATATATATATATATATATATATATATATATATATATATATATATATATATATATATTGATTAGATGAGTAAAGCAAAACAAAAGTTTCAAGGGTAACTTGGAACCTTTTTTATAATTTTAATCTCTCTTTCTCTAACTTCAATGTTAAGAGTGTCAAGATTGAGGTGCCCAGACCCAAAACTTATGATGATGTGAAACTTACAAACCTAGTGATTTAAAAAACAGTTTTATACATAATATATTGGGGCTTTGGTACTTTCAGTCAGATATGAGATCATAATTTCATTTCTTGCATATTGTCGGAATAATCCTTTATACCCGAATAGCCCATAATATGTACATTCTTCAATTAATGTTTGGGTTTTAGCTTAGCCCATACTTATGGGATGGAAGTGTAAAACCATTAAAACGAGTTCCCTCTACACAAGGGAAGTATCCCATGTTTCGATATTTTATACAAAACTGTTTCAAATATAATAGGGGTTGGTGACTTTTGGGGCCACCTGTTATGCAAATAAGATGTATCATATACTTATCAAACTATAATAAAAAATATAAATATATTAATTTTATAAAGATTATTTTAGAGAGTTTCTACAAAAAGTCATATTTTCTGACAATCCCTATACCCTGCCACTTAAAAATTATTGGGCCCAAGCCCATGGAGGTCCCATCATGAACTTTGTGACACTTTCCTATAACTATGGGCTATATTTGGGGTTTTTTTTTCAAATTTTTAAAAATACGCATTTTTGAGATATTTAAAATTTTTTAAAAAAGGGGCTCGTCAAAGGGCAAAAAATGGCTGGGGCCAAAATGACATTAAATATATTGAAGCCTTAGGGTTTAGCTGCAAATTGCAAGCGAGAATGAAATTTTTATATATGCGACTTTTGAGATACAAATGATAATCTGAGTGCCACACTGAAAATCAGCTATTTTCACACTTTGCCCATCAGTGGGTGGAAGCGGCTGCAATTTTAAGCTGAAAATTTGTATTTTTTCTTGTTAGGCATAGACCCTACACCTCCACAAATTTTATCAAAATCGGTCCTTGCATGTGAATTTTTTTTTTAGTGGGAATGATTTGACATGGAATGACACTATGTTTACGCGGCTGTGAAGATTCTATCCAATTTTAACCTGTATAGTTGTTATTTTATTGTGAAGCGCTTGTGAGTCGGCAATGCAATTCAATTTCTTTTGGTTTGGTCTAGTGAAACATAAAAACTTCAGATTTAATGATGAATCGATGTTATATAGGTTTAATATTATTTATTGTCTCCTTTATTATTATAAAATTCCGGTGAAAGAATAAACGATAAAACTTATAATTTTAATGATTGTTTTTTATTTGTCCTTTATCTGTTCTTTTTTTAAAGTTAGCAGTGTAAAAAGAAGTAAACCGAAAATTAGAGATGCCAACTCAGAATTAGAGAGTTTTTTAAGAATTAAAAGTAATTTAATATTTAAAAGTAAGTTTAAAGTATTTTTTGTCATAAATATAGGTTTCTTGTTTCGTAGTGAAGTTTTAGGCCCCTGATTTCGTCTTCCCGTAATTATATACTCTATAATCTATAACATAGCCGTGAAGCCGAGGGCCTCTTGTTTTTACTAGAGAGGTCAAAACTAGAGGTTAAATTTTGGAACATATACAGTAAAAAATACAGTTACATATATAATAGTTATAGTTATTGTTTTATCATAATACTTTTATTATACAAAAAAAACACAAAAAATGTACGTACAGCAGAAAACTATTTATTTATTATAAATTTCATACCTATATTTCGAGTAGTTTACAATGAAGTTACCCTTAGCCTTGAGAGCCCAAAAGATGTTTCAAGCCTCTTTGAGTATTAGATAAGGTATGCCTCCTCTAATAATACATCTCTATGGGTCTCTGGGCTCCGTGTAACCCCTTATTTATAGTCCTTAATCCTTTACCCCCTTATTTATAACAATGTGTAAATTTTAGAATAATATTAATATAGATCAGTTATTAAACGAAAACCGGTTTACTGGTTGTCTCAAGTAGGAGTACCACCCTAAGAACAAAAAATTATGTGATAAATGTGCCATAGATATTCACTAATGAAGCAAGATGATAAGAAACAAATATGCTGCTGTCATAACACTAAAAACCAGTTAAGTATTTAATAAAATCGGTCATACATGTCATACATAGCAAAAAAGTAGCGGAATGTAAGAATCTACTTTTAGTTGACGAGAACTTCTTTTAACGTATTTTTAATTATAAACTTTAAAATTTAATTTTAAAATGCTTAAAAATTATAATACACCAATACTTATGTTAGTATTTTATGAATAATCGAGCATTACTTATTAATATAACATCTAGTGACCGGATGTATTGCCAACTACTTTGATATAAGAAAATTATATATTGTTTCGGTGGTAGCACTACTTAAGACCACCAGTAAACTGGCTTTGACGTTATCACTTATGCTCCATCTATATATGGAATTATTGTAAGGTGTAAATAAAGCGATAACAAATCGATCATTGTTGGCATTTCGCGCTTTGTTAGTGTAATATTTTGTTTTGTTTTATATACGTTCTATTAAATAAATAACTGTAGTTTTGTACTGTATATCTGATTATAATAATAATTACATTTGTTCAAGCTACTTTTTCGAAGTTTTACAATTAATCCAATAGGCCCTTTATAGTAATATCTCTACTCATCATTTACAAAAAAATCTTTTTACATTCACCCAAATAAATTAAAAAGGGGACAATGTTGGCAACTTTTTAACAAAATTAAAAAAAAAACTTTCATTAAACTCTAGAACTTGAATTGCTTTTAAAAAATTAAAAACTCTCAGTGTTGACTTATCACTGTGAAATAAATCTAATCTCATAAAAGTTATCTTTTGGGTAATAATAGTCTATAATTATGTCACACCTGACCGACTCATGGTGACCAACACAATAACTATGAATATTTTATTAAGCAATCTTTTTATAACAACACTGCGTGTTTAACAAAATCTAGACCAATTTTGAAAATTGGTATTTTTATGATTATTGCAGTTTATAATGTACTTATTATGATTTAGTTTTATCCGGACAATGATAACTAAGCTTTATATGATTTATGGAAATTATGTTTTAGCTAATGCAGGCGTCCAAATGAGAATATTTATAATAAATTATATTATTTTTTATCGACGACAATAATTATTAAAAAAGTAATGTCAACAATTAGCTTACCCTTATTGTGGTCCGCAAAGCCTAAGGGGTTATATCAAGGCAAACATTGTGGACAATAACTAACAGTTTAAAAATAACTTTAGTTTATGTACCATAACGTAATCATTTAATTAATTTATCTCCAACAGCAAGAAAAATCAAAGTTTACAGCCTGGTTTTTCAGAGTGTAAACTGTGCCTCGGGAAATTATTTTAAAACTCAATGTATTTAACAGAGTCATGCTATACCTAATTTGAATAAAAAATCTTCATGAAACAAATTCAACGAAAATATAAGTTGGCTGAACTGTTAGTTTTTAAAATTACTCTGCAGTCAGCTGTTTTAATGTTTTTATGCATAGAGATATTATTACTAAAGGGACCCTTAAGGTTAAATTTTGAAACATGGAAAAAGTAACCTGACCAACTTCGCTTATAAATATAATTAAATAATCAGTACAAAATCACAATCACTTATAGAGTAAAAGGTTAAAATACAAATCAAAACACAAGCACCGAAACAAATGTATAATTATAACCTTAACTCATTCTTGAGGAGGTTCCAATGAGGTTACTCAGAGCCCCAATAAGATGTTTCAGGCCTCTCAATGTATTTAGATAGGCAATGCCCCCTCTAGTAATATCTCTCTGTGTTTTATACACAATTATTATTTGTTGTCAAAAGTTTTATCTCTTAAGTTAACTTGAATATGATTCTAGAAAAAATAAAATGAACTTTAAATAGACTTTAAAATACAGCATACTATAATACCCATTTCAGCGTCAAGCTGATTTGCATGCAAAAATTGCAATTGATTAAACTATAATAGCAGTACAGTTAAAGACGAATGTAATAAGAAAAACGATTTATATATCGTGACGAAGGGGGTTTGGGGCCCATAGTTCATTTAAATTAAACGCAGGTACGCGAGGCTTTGAAGATTGAGTTTTACTAAAGAAGGTGATATATATATATATAATATATAATATATATATATATATATATATATATATATATATATATATATTATATATATTTATAATATTATATATATATATATATAATATTATATATTATATATATATAAATATATATATATTATATATATATATATATATGACCAAGTATAGTTTGGAAAACAGTAGGCCAAACGGCGAAATCGATAGCCTTCAACTCCTAATACCCTCCATGAAGATCATATAAGCGTCATTTTCTGGAGAATTCGCGTAATCTCGGTTGTATTTCTATTTCAAATACTCCACTTCAAGGGAAGAAACTATTTTCTTATCTGTACAAAAAAAATAAAGGCTCATCTGGACTGTCTTAAAAGTTAGCCAAGTAGAACAAAAAAGTTAAAAAGACAGTAATCCGTGTGCAGCCCTTAATGCAACCCCCACCCTTCACGCCCTATGCTAGGGTGTCCTAGTACTAGCTACCCCTCCTTTAACCCTGGTTGCTTGCCTAACAAGTCATCTGTTTTTATTTACCGCTCCATTAATACCTCGCAGTGTTGTAGGCAGTGAGTCCAATGTTGCCAATAGTTTATCTACATCTTCCCCTAATAATTTGAATCTATTGTTATCTTTCCCTTTTTTATTCTCTTATTCTTCTTTTAATCCTACTTGAATTTAATTGATTATTTATTAATTTAACGCTGTGTTTGTTTAATCTTTTTTTTTTGTAAATTTAAAAGATTAAAGTAGTATAATTATTAAATAAGGTATTCATGGTAGATATTTGTCTTGTTGTCCTGGGCTTTTCATAAATTACCTATGGTGTTACTACAATTATAATACTTCTGTTAGCAGTATAGTCAATGCTATTACTAAAATTATACTTCTTATGATAACAGTAACTAAAATTCTTCTTCTTCTGATAGTATAATGTTCCTATCATCTTACTATAATTATAATATATCACTTGATACTACCGAGTTTTGCAAAACATGAATAGTTGACACAATATAATTGTGCGACAGACACCTAGGAAATGTAACAAGCAAAATGCAATGCTACATCTGGGAACTGTTCTATCATTCGACATTCGTCATCATTGATGGCTCGACATAATGTCATGTCTCATCTGTTTCGTTACGTCTAACTCATCAGAGCTAGAACTCTCGCATAGTTATATTGTGTCAACTATTCATGTTTTGCAAAACTCGGTAGTATCAAGTGATATATGTTTTGCTTGCCATGCATGATGGTGGTAAGAGAGCACCACTCGTCTCTGGTAAATACTTCACATTATATTCTTCGAAATTAATTAAAGGTCAGAGTGAGTTCTAGCTCTGTCGGCACCCTGATAAGTTAGACGTAACGAAACAGAGTGGAACTTATCATTATGTCGAGCCATCAATGATGCCGGATGTCGAATGATGGAACAGTCCCGAGATGTAGCATTGCATTTTGCTTGTTACATTTCCTAGGTGTCTCTCGCACAATTATATTGTGTCAACAATTATAATACTACTGTTAGCAGAATAGTTAATGCTATGTTACTGAAATTATATTACTTTTGTTAGGTGTAAAATGTTACTACAGTTATGCTACTTCTATTGGCAATATAATAATTTTACTTATTATACAATTCACTTCTGTGAAATTTTCAGTTCGTCTCAAGATCCCTTACAGTGCACATCGTGGTAATTATTAATTAAATATTTCAAACAGTGTTAAAAATAATGATTTAAACAATCAGCATTAATATTTACAATAATAGTTTCTTAAAAATAGTTTTGTTTTTTGTTATCATCAAAATTAAACTCTGATAGATTTGCAACAGTTTCATAATTTCTTTTAATCAAATAATAAATTTGTTTACTTTATCTATATAATTCCAATATTTTTTTTCAATTTTATATCTATTTAATTAAAAATGGTTCGTCAATGTAAAGCCTGTGAACATAAAGGAGCACAGGAAAATTTTTACACTGTTCTCAGTGTGGAAATGATATGACTACACTGTGCCAATATATCAGAGGAAAAGTTTAGCATTATGAGAAAAGGAGGCAAAGAAATCTGGAAATGCACATCTTGTGCAACAAAAGCGTTCCCTCATCCTCCATGCCTCGACTTAACTTACCAGATAACATTTCCTCTGAATTACGGCTTATTAGAAGAATACAAGTATTATGCAGGAAACCTTAAAGAATTTTGTTGAAGAGTTATCCTTATCAATGAAGTTTATTAACGATAATACGAGGACGTTTCTAAGCACTATTAAATCACTTCAGAAGAAAATAAAATGTTAAGAGAGATAGGAACAAATCAGTATCACGAATGGACAACATAATTATAAACGGAATACCCAGAAACTCCGAAAGGAATTGCCTGCTTATACGGGATGCAGTGGCGAAGCTTAGATTGTAGTTTAAAAGAGAAGATATAAGCTTTGCTCTAGAACGATTCATTCCGCCAAGATGTTCTAAACCCTTGTGGTTAAATTCTTAGGAGATGGCAGAAGGAACGGTGGGTAAAAGCTTATAGGAAGAGTTGTACCGAAGAAAGGAAAAAACGCTTCTCCAGATAATCATCAAAAACCAGGCTTAGACTTGAAAAAGTTAGCGCCAATTTCAAGGGGCGGAGTATTCATCTCAGAACACCTTTTCAACGAAAAAAGACCTTCTGTCTAAGCTAATTTAGCAGGTAGAGAAAAACATTATAAATACGTCTGGTACACCAATGGAAAATACTATGGAAAAGACGACGGAACCACCCTGTATTATTAAATCAATTTCGGAATAAGTTTATTATAGGATAAAGCAAGCCTCAGTATCTCAATCAAATAGTTTTTATTATTATAGAATCTTTTTTAACTGTAAAAATTAAATTAGGCCAAATAAAAAGTATTTTTAGTCAAGTTGGGTCAAAACTTACTCAGTAATTTAGGTTTTATTGACATACACTTCTATCTATTACGTTCCAAAATGTGGTTTCCAATATAACAAAACATTAGAATTAAATTATAAATTCATATTATATAACTGTATAAAATCAGCTAGTAACATCAGTAATGCCATGAACTCTAAGTTTTTAGATAATTTAGATTCCTATAGGAATGATCCGAACACCTCATAATTCAAATTATGACTTAGGTTGTATTAAGAAGAGAGTACAATTTTTTTCATACAATATTAGATCAATAAACAAAATTATGATAGTTTTTATTGCACTAAATAACTTAAACAGAAACATGGATGTTATTATATTAACAGAAGCCTGGCTGAAAGATTATGACAGCTATTATAATTTAGATGGATACAATGTTACTTTGATCTGGGAAATAATAGAGCTGAAGGAATCATAGTTTACTGTAAAAGTAATATCGAAGTCACAAAAATAGTTAACAGACCTATTTTAGAATGTAACAGTCTATTACTTAAATTAAAAATAAATAAATGAGAGTTTCATGTCACATCTATTTATAGGGTTTCAGAAATTACATAGACAATTTTCTTGTTAACCTAGAACGTTTTTCAACAGCACAAATATACGAATCATATTTTAGCCGGAGATATGACTTAAATTTTTAGAAGGACTCTAACTCTAAAAATCACTACTTGAATTTACTTAACTCTCAAGCTTTTATTAGTTGTATTAATAGTTCACAGAAAAGGAAAATAACACTTCTTCTTGCATAGATCATATTTTCTCAGCGCAATGAAAATTTAATACTTTCCTTTCATATTACATAACAGGTGTCGGATCTTATCTAGGATCTTGTAGACATAAAATCCAATAACGGAGTAGATCAAAGAAACTTCTCTTTACTAAAGTAATACTGAAGCACTGGGCAAAGACTAAACAGATAGACTGGAGGTCATTTATACACAATAAAGCTCAGGAAGCCACACAATCATTTATTAAATTTTGCAACAACATATAAACAACTGTACCAAAGACGAACAAGTTAAAATACTTGTAAAAAACGACTAAAACCATGGATTACAAGTGGTTTACTAACATCAAAAAGAATTAGAGACAGATGAGGAAGACCCTGGATAAAACCTTTTAACTCTCAATTAAAGAAAGGTATATAAAAATACAAAAATTATTTGACTAAATTAATTCGAAAGACTAAAGCAGACTATTTAAAAGTAGATTACCGAAAATAACTCAGACTCAGCAAGACTTGGAAGTTATAAATGATGCTTAAACAGGAAAAAGTAGTGGAACGAATATAACTGAACTTAATTATAATAATATACCTTACAGATGCAAAGAAATAGCTGATAAGTTAAATCATTATTTTGTAAATGTAGGAGTAAATTTAGCTAAAAAATATCATCACCAAAAAAACAAACAAAATATAGATAAGTTTGAGTTTTTACGACCACTTATCGAATTCAAACAGTAACAGAAAAAAGAAATAAAACATCATATAAACAGTCTGATTCTGAACACGGCTCCTGTATCGATAGTATTAAATTCCAATATCTAAAACAGGCAATAGCCAATTAGTAACTTTAACTTATATAAGTTATCTTTGTCTTAACAAGGAGTTTTTCCAGATTTACTAAAACAAGCTCTAGTTATCCCATTGCTTAAGCAAGGAGATAAATCAAGATCTTCAAATTACGCACCTATTTCCCTGTTGTTCAAATATATCAAAAAATTATTGAGAAATGTATTAAGTATAGATTAGTCGAGCATTTAGAATCAAATAACATTACTCAACAATTCGGTTATTAATGAAAAATAAAAGTACAGCAGATGCTGTGTATAAGTTATCTGAAGAAATAATCAATGACCTAGATAAAGGCTGAAATCAATGGCTATTTTCATAGACGTCAAAAAGCATTTGATACTGTTTCTTAGAGTGTTAAATGCGTTAAATCAGTGGGAATTAATGGGGCAAGTGTTATTCAAATGTTAAGTTATTTAGAAAACAGCGAACAACAAACTAAGCTTGAAGGGATTTTAAGTCAAAAAGAAACGATAACTTGTGGAACTCCACAAGGAACAGTATTTCGCCTTGGTTATTTCTTTCTATTAAATAGTTTACTTATCTAAACATCTTGCAGTCTATCCCTTGTGCCCTCTTACTTTATTTCGAGTTTCATTGGAACCAGTTTTTTAAGGCACAATTGGGATTGGCAAGGGTGAACATGGGTTCGGATGAAAACGTTTCTATGAATCTTGAAACAAAATAGTGATTGTATGCAACGGGACACCCAACATTTAAAGTGAAATTCCATGATCATTTTTCCTTAATTGATTCTAACAATTAACTTAACTGTAGTTGCATGAAATACAACGGTCGAACAGATAAGTATGAGAGTATTGTAGTCAATTTCGTTGGAAGGAAGTAAAGGTTTAAGTAAAGATAAGAAACTAGTACAGCTTTTATGAACCGAAGATTTTGCAGTCAAGAGTATTAACTAAGTCTGCTTTAATGAATCGCTAATTTAGTGTATATAGTTTGGGGAGGCACGCATACCTATTGTCCGGTTTGCCCAAAAGCAATTCCAAAATAGCTCTTAAAAAACCAAAAGGTATTCGTCAAAAAAATTTTTAGGTTGATTTGAAGTCTTCTGGAATTTTAGTTAGAAGCGTTTAAAAATACTAACTCTTGGCACAGATTATTAAAAATACTTATGACATGATCTTTTCAATGACGCTTGTAACACCTTATGTAAAATGAAGAAACAGAGTGGTCTATCTTGGGACATTTACTTTTTAACAACGACAATCAATACAACAGTCAACGTAGAATATTTAAGAACTTGTTAATTCATACTTGTTCACATATTTTAATGGAAAGTATCTAAAGCATCGGTATTGAGAAATTTGAGATTACATGATACGTGTTTTAAATTATTTAATGAATACATAATATAATTTTAGGAACATTGATATACATGAAATTTTTATTAGTGGCACTATTTTAGACGGACCTCGTCTGGAGTTTAACTCGCTATGAGGGGCCTGCATTATGACTAAACGAATTAGTTTGTACACTGTTTTTTAAATATAATTTGTAAATAATATTTATGTAATTTTATTTGTATTTTTTTGGTGGAATAAACAGTTTTTTTATTATTATTATTTTCTTATTGATTATAATTTGGGTTGGTTAGCTGTGTTTAAATCATGCCTCCAAATCGTAAGACATATCGATAGAAATCTCCAAGGAATTGATTATTGGGTGAATGATCCTTAGGAAAACTAAAACGGCACATTGTTGCCATATTAGTTTGAACCAACAATAAAGTCTATAAAATCGGCTGCGGACCGGTTTTATCAACACAGACCCCCAAAAAACATTGGATGCGACTCACTTCTCAAAATTTGTATTTTATCGACAGAATTATATTTAGGGTTATTCACTACTGTTTTTTTTTCGGTTTCCCGGTAACTTAGAGTAGTTGTATCGATTTTATTCGATTCAACTTCTTCAAAATCATTAAAAAACCATGGAAAATGCCGTTACAATTTGGATTTATATTTTCGTAGTTAAAACCTTTGACAGAATTTCTGACACTACCGATATGCACACCTACGCTATTCAACCATTTTTCAATGTTAATTCGCTAGTAAAAAACAGAGTTTTTCTTACAGAATAGTTGAAACTAGTAATGCTGATTATCAATAATAAATTGATAATTATTAACTGATTAGTGACAAATTTATAAACGAAGGTTTCTTCAATCTTATGACACTAAAGATACTCATTCTCATACTCATTCTAATGGTATGTAATTCTTTTGAAAATGTTACAGAAGAACGACACTGTGAATCTGGCTGATTCTCCCAAACCAAATTCAGTATCCCGAAGCCAGTCTCCTAGTATTCCTCCAGGTATGTACTTATTCCTCTTTATATATACTAAGTGCGATTTCTTTGGCATATAATATATAATTTTATAGTACCTATTTTTTTTTATATTTGTAAACTACAGTAGCAAAAAAATATCTCTAAGTTGCTTTTCAGTATGTAACAGCACGTACTCAGTTGTGCGCTTAAGCTAGTGGCCTTTAATCCATAATAGAATCACGGACCACAGCTGACAGATCATTAAAGTCGCCTTAGTTCACCCACCAAGGTTCACAATATAGTTTTAATTTTGAAACTAAAAATAATCATAAGAATTATTTTTGTCCTTAAATTATTTAACATAAAAAATTAAACAGACCTCCTTTCTTCTGTTGACAGAGAGAAAAGTGGAAGAAAACCCTGACGTATGGCGTTACGGGTTCTCATCTTCACCATATCACAATATGGCCAGACATCTTCATCTTATTAAAGGTAATAAAATAATAATTAATAGATCATTAAAAACAAATTACGCCAAAACGCTTATGTACAGGCTCCTGCGGTCAATGGACGAAAAACTAAATAATGACCTAATATGCTTAAATATGCTTAGTAAATACTTAATTTCTTATTGTTGTTTTTTAAGAGGGACTGCCTTGCCGTCACCTTTTTCCATAGAGATATTATTTCTAGAGAGGCCTTATCGGTTCATTCTGAAACATCAAAAATGTAATCTGAACACTTTAATTATTAATATAATATAATAAATAAAAAAACACAAAGGATTAAACCTTAACACAGTGTTGGAGTAGGGATACGATGAGATTCACAGAGCCTCGGAGAGCCCGAAAAAGATTTTTCGAGCTCTCAATTTATTAAGATAGAGTATGAGTATGCCCCCTCTATTAATATATCTCTATGGCAATTTCTAAACCTCTTAGAACTTCTAGAGTTTTTTCTAAATCAAAAAATCAATATCGAAATAGCAATTCGATGCAAATGTCCAAAACCAAATAGAAATTGTAATACTAATAACTATTTTCCTGAAGAATTTGAAATCATATATATAGTTCGTCATTATATAAAATGTTATTCTCTCCTCTTATAGCGTAAATATATTTTGTGAAATTTAAATTTTATAAATAAAACATTAAAGCAAACTATTTTTCTGGCCCTTTAATATTTTATATTATTCCACGTGCTTTTAAATTTAAAAGAAAGATCTATTGAAAACTTACATAAATATTATAATAAGGAAAAAATAATGAAAGAAATATTAAGTATTTTTATGCAGACATTTCTAGAATATTACAGAAGCAATAGGTTTGATTTGTTACCCGTGAATTTAATTCAAAGTATAGATGTTAAAAACAAAATTTAAACCAGCAGTCACCCATCAAGGTACACATGTCATACGATAAAAATTGAACTAATGCTGATAATGAGATGAAACTTGGCGAATATGTTAGTCTTGTACATGGCGACATGCTTGCCAAATCTCGCAACATTTTCCGCTTTTTATTAATTTTCGAAATACTTGCTGAGTCATGATTTCGGGTTAATGACTTCATAAGAAAATTATTTTCCGAATAGCACAACTACACCTATTGGCTGATTTTTGTACAAAGTTTCAACACTCTAGCATAAAGACACTGGGAGCTATGGTGAGAACACACACACACATACACATACAGACACACAACTTAGGAGGTCTTAGGAGGAAACTACTTAGGAGGTCTTTAATATTAATTTTACCTTAGCTTGTTTTACTGAGTCGCTTCGCTCGCCAATAAATATAATAACTTCAGTGAAAAATAGATTCATTTTACAGCGTAGTAGTACAATATACAATCACTAAACATAATTATTTATCTCACTGTATCAGGTAATGTAAAAAACTAATTTCTACGGAAGTGAAGGAATACGGTCACATAGGTTGCTTCATGCCTTTTTAATTAAGTCCAGGAAAAGGGCAAAACCTACTTTTGTGCTTATTGGTTAAAATACGTTTTCAAAAAGATTTTTTTTTTGGGTCTTTGTAGTAAAAAAATAAATTTGTTAGTTCTGTGTAATGTAAATGTTGTAAAAAAGGGAAAGTACAGTAAAGGGGAAAAGTAAAGCAGGTAAGGAGCTTTTCCTAACCAAGAAATCTGATTGGGTTTCCTCCTGCGGAAAATGCCTCTTCTAATTCAATACTTAATACTGTGTTTCCTCTTTCACACGTTTCTAACAAACTCCATCTTTAAATAGAATCGTTTGAGTGTATTTTGTAGAGGAAAAAATGGAGAAGGGTCCTTTGAAAACTTTTTCTGAACCCAAGAATAGTTAAGTTTTTGTGAACAAGATTGTTAAATCTTTATTTAGATTTTTAATTTTATTTTAAAGATATTCCTAGTTACTAAAATACATGCAGGGTGATAACAACGATGGGGACGGGTAGGTATTTACGTCCAGTGTCCTTAGATTTCTACAAGGATCTTGAATAAATGAGATGACGCACTATGTTAATTTGTCATACAACAAGGTGACACACAATCGAAAACCAGAAAATAAGAGAGAAATTCAACACGAAAACACACGTCAAAAACCACCTGCAACATGCTTGGTACAAACTGTGCTACTTACAACTCTTATAACATCGCTGGTCTTATAAATTTTAGAGGTAAACTTACCTCTTAATGGTTTCCCATTTTTTATTGCTTGAGAAGGTTATAAACAGGCTTAAATTATCACTTACCAAAGTGGCTAAGTATAGTCCCAAATTTAAAATTAAGTAAGCACAAATGACTTAACAAGCACCACAAATCTAACAATCACGTGAAGCACAGAAGAAAGTTGAGAAGCAAACTCGATAACCTTGCTACATAAACCTGCGTTTGGCTCCTTTATTCATTATAAACTGGGAAAGTAAGTTTGCTCCCTATTTCTCTATCATACAAACTTCCATGGGGTCAGAAAAAGTTCCTTAACGGTGCTTTCAGAATACTTCGGTAGCGATGCGTCTGGCCTTTGCGTGCGTAGTGGTCATTTCAAAGCGGAAAATTATGGTTCCACAATAACGCAACGCTACGGACAAATAAAAGTAATATTATAACAATAATGTGTTATAATAAAAAGATAATATTAATTTTTTAGATAAAGAACATAACTCTTTTATAAAATCAAATTAAAACGGCTTCAAGAATCAAAACCCAAACAAAACAAAAGTATTCTTCACAAAATCGGAAGAGGGGGTAAGAAAAATTCCAAAACTTTGAAAACCGAAAGGTTTCTTTTGCGTCAAGTCTCTGAGGTGCTTTGTAATTAATCAAATGATAATCACTAGATCATTTGTGCAGGTAAAATCTCTGTTTCGGACTTTTAGTTTGAATCCAATGCCATTCCTAAATACCTGCAACAAAAAAATCCTAAAAATCTCTGCAACAAATTAAGAAGGAAGGAACAATTTTAAATGTGACACAAAAAATCAATAAATGTGACTCAATCTTACCTGCTTAGGGGCAGATTGTGCTAACTGCACATTTTCAATACAAATCTAAGTGAAACTAATTGGCAAAAGATTTATTATACAGCTAGAGGATAATCCAGGATCTACTGTTTTAACCAGAGCACATTGGCTTATTTAAATAAGGATTTAAATAACTTCTCTAAATATCCCTTTCAACGAGTTTATCAATTATTTAATCCAATATTAATTAACCAATGAAATACTAACCTTAGCGTAGCTTTAACTCCAAATACACCTAACATCAATAATTAGTTGAACACAAATTATATCTGTTTCTCTGTTGAAAGCTCTCTAGTAAATTGGTATTCGGTGATGATGTATTTTGCTTTCACAAATTAATTTTAATTATTTTTTACGATTATCTATTTTTAAAAACAATTTTTGTACGATTGAGTTTCAAACAATTTTATAACCCCTTAAGCTTCGTTGTTATTTTTAATTTGCTTAGTAAAGAAAAGTTAAGACTAAGGACTAAAAGTAGCGTCCTATCTAACTCAACCCATTTAAGCTATGTATACTTTGATTGTAAATAAAGGGGGTACATCGTCTTTTCACTAATGTAAAAATAAGACATAATAACAGTCAACCGATACCATAGGTAATCGAGAAGTCTAAGGTAGAACAGAGAACAGCAGCAGGTGAAGAAATCTTTTTCTGGTTCCAGGATATAGACCTGGCCTCACCTTAAAAATTTTAACAAGCCTAAATTTTTCCCTCTATTAGAAGTCTACAGCTTTGCAATTCATTTTTATTAATTTATTCATAATTGATGAACTCCACACTTGACTTGCGTCTTTAAAGTATAAGTTCTTGAATTTTTTATGTTAACGACTTAAGCTGTCCTTGATCTTTGGCTTTATAATAGCAGCTTTTGCCCTCTTTATCCTCTGCTAGAGGGGAGAGTTTATGTCACTTGAAAGATCTTTAACTCCCAGAAATCCTTTCGGGGCTCAAATCTCAATCCTGGAACTAAAGCCATTTCTTGTCCACATATGCTATTCTTTATAGTTGTTATCCGATGACCTGTATAAGTTTTCTTGCTATACCTTATTTTTATGTTAGAGGAGACACTTCAATTCTTTTATTTATTACTCTCTCTTTCGTTTTCTCTCTCTTGAGAACAGACGTCAATCTACAACTCCGTCGGTCTTAATTTGAGTTGAAATAAAGTAAAACCGTTGCAGTCAAGCTGGATTTATTTATTATTCAAGTCTTCTCTATTTGTTATTGCGAATAAAAAAAATCTATAGAACATTTTCTCTAGCGCTTGCCACGATTAAAAGACCAGTGGCCAAGTCAGAACACGCTAAATAGTAATGCCAACATCACTCTATATTTTATTTTTTAATAAATAAAATTCATTTATCAATTAATACTATTAATTAAAAATATGTTTTTTGTTCTAGAATTATCGGTTCCTGCATTGACGAACAGAGAGCAAATCTCTTCAGTTTATCCTCCACCCCCTTCTGAACTTAATTTATCAGGTAATCTACTCCTTAAGTTGTAATTTCTATATCCAGTCTTGTTTATTCGCACTGTAAGTGTCATTTCCCCCTTCCTACTATGTTTAAAGTAAAAAATGATTCATACATAACAAGGTTTACTTAGATTTTGTTCGAGATTCCTTAGAGTTATGTTGACATTAGACTAGAATTTATACCATGTAATGTTGTATAAAATCACGGAGTAATGAATTTCAGTCTATAAATGGCTAAACTAATCCAAATGAAATAATTTGAAAAGAAATAGTTGAACATATTAAGTCACATCATATCATATTAAGTCAGAACATATTGAGAAGAAAGAAAACGGAGTAAGAGGTACCTCGGTACTTTTTGCTTTGCTCGTTCTCAGAATGTCATGCTTAAGATGGTAATTCTTCGGTTTTTGTGTATGCTCGCGACCTCAGTATTAGTAGGTAACCTGATTTTTGGGAAGTCATGTTTTGGTATATGCTCGCGACCTCAGTATTAGTAGGTAACCTGATTTTTGATGATGTCCTTATGTTAACGTAAGGTAAATTGAAGCTTCGGGTTTTTAGTGGTCTCATTGCTTCTTCAGGCGTCTTACAGATTATATGGAAGGGTTTCGGAGAAAAGGTGCTGTACCCAAAGGATCAGGGTGATCGTGGCATTAATGTTTATATGACGTTGACCCTGAACAGTTGATAAGGAAGTTCGAAAAAGGTCTCTAACAAATAGGACAAATGCCCTATTTGTAAGAGACATCTCCGATAATACCCTGAACGGTCTAAATAAGTCCTTAAGGACATTAAGAGTAAGTTTAGAGTATTGGTGATTTCGTATTTTTTGTCTTATGTATAATTCCTTTCTTATGTTCCAGACAAGAACTATGGTGCGCTAGACTGCAGCACATGTAGCCAGATATCTCCATACCCTCCAGTGTTACCAGTGCCTCTTAGGCATCCAACACAACCTAACTAAATATCTATCATCTGCATATGGTTTTACCCACCTAACCTGTTTGTTGGAACAAAATATATTACTTAAAATTTTCTTAATATTTCTTTTCTTTTTCTCAATTTATTAGGTTTTAATCATATTTTATATGTATTATTTTATTTAATGACATTTTAGACAAACTCAATTTAGATTAATATAATAAGTTTCTCCACTGTTGCAAATATGTATTTAAATAAAATAAAGGTAATCATCAGTGCCTAAGAAAATAGATAAGTAAAAATTACAAGATAAAAACTAGGGCATAAAATGTAAATAAAAAATCAACCAATTAGAAACTATTTAACCAAATAATAAAACATACCGATGAGATCTTAAAAAGCTAGGTTTGGAGTATTAAGTATATAGGTAGGAGTATATTAACAAGGGGCGTAATTCCGTCAATTTCTTAATCACTTCAGATGCGGCCTCTCTATTGTTCTAGTTAAGCTCACCCATAGTTTGTCAACATTTAAAAATATGAAAATTTTTTAAAGCGTCTATTTTCCTCTCTTAATAAACCAAGAAGATAAATTTTGTTTGGTTGCCTTTGTTACTCGATTTTTCCTTTAAGTTCCACAAAACCATTTAGGTGGATAAACAAAAGCAGCATTGCACCGAAAACATTCTTTACTAATTATAATTAATGTATCAATTTGTTTTGTAAATAATCAATTGTTATTAGTTTATTGTAGTGTAAATAACATAAAAAAATCTTTCATGATCGCTTAGCTAATCATTTTAGTAATCATAGAAGCAATCACACGTGACATTCCTAGTAATAAATAATTTATTGCACGTTTAATCTAATTTGTAGCCTTTAAACTATTTTAACTTAATGTGATTTTATGCTTAGCTTTAGTCTCCAGTGTGAAGGTATTTTAATTTATTTTTAAACCGCCCTCATTACATTTCAAATTCTTTTATAACATTATTGCGAATTTATTTTTAATTTAAAAGTCTTCTCTCATTTCATTTATAATTTATTTTATTTAAAACTCTTGTCTCATTATATTTCAAACTATTTTATCATTTAATAACAAACTTTATCTCATTTCATTTACAATTTATCGCTCATTTAATGTAAAATTCATCACTCATTTTATTTAAAACTCTTTTTTATCATTAAGAATTATTTATTAAAACTCATTCTCATTTCTTTCAAACTATTTCCTCATTTAATTATAAATTCATCTTTCATTTAATTTTAAACTCATCTCTTATTTCATTTAAAACTATTTTCTTACTTAATTTGGAACTCTTCTCTCATTGTTTCGAATTATTTTCTCATTTCATTTTAAAGACTTGTATAATATCATTTCAAACATATGCTGGAGCGTTTAGGTTTCTCGCCATCTTGCTACAAAACAGCTTCATTTTGGAAAGCGTTGAATGAGTTCTTGGTATTTAAAACTTGATGAAACTCATAAAGTATACAGTACAATCCATTCGCCAGAACAAATTTCAAAGCTTAATGGGAAAAGAAATATTTTAAAGTATTATTGTATAAAAATCCTGCAATATAGTATTTATAAAGAAAAGCTCTTAAAGGCACAATTTTATTGGCTTTATTCTAAAAGCTGTAATTCTTATTAATTCTATTAAATCATAGTATTACATACGGATATGATCAATGGAAAGCTTGGAAAAATATTATATAACCTTGTGTATTACTATAGTTAAAAATAGGAAGTGTAGTATTCACCTCGAAATATTGTAGCAGAACACATGGGATCCCTTAATTATAAGAAATTTTAAATGAAACAAAAACTTAAGCCATTACTATTCAATAGATAAATTTAAAATTGTAAAAATAAAAAAATTTATGAGAAAAACTTAACCTTGACTTCTACGTATCTCAAAATTTGTAGCTTGAACACTAAAAGACTTAAAAAAAAGATTAAAAATCCCCTGCAACATGTAAATCCTTTGAAAAATCTTGAAAATTGTATTAAAAATCCTTGAAAACATTGTAAAATCCCCTGAAACATGTAAATCCTTTGAAAAATCCTTGAAAATTGTATTAAAAATCCCCTGAAACATGTAAATCCTTTGAAAAATCCCTTGAAAATTGTATTAAAAATCCCCTGAAAACTGTAAATCCTTTGAAAATCCCTTGAAAATTGTATTAAAAATCCCTTGTATTAAAAATCCCCTGAAACATTTTGAATATGAGGTCTTTTCTGCCTTCCTCTCTTTAAATTTGTTTTGGCTTATTATGATTAATTATCATCCTTAGTAATCAACAATAACCACACTAACTAACCAATTAAAATAAAAAAAAAAACAGCAATAACACAAAAATATATGCTAAAGCATATAACCATAAACTATAATTGTGTTAAATATGGTTAGGTTATTACTAGTTTAGTATTGGTTACTAATGGTTAACAGTGGTGATTGGTGAAGTTTGCTTAAGTTGCTAGAAAATAAAATCCCCGATATGGATCAAGCATTTTGTAGTGTTTACTATTCAAGCTAAAGCTAGATAAGTAGCTGATTTTGTTTTCGTTTAGAAATAAAACATACTTGTATAATTATTGTTATAATTAGAATTTTTATGACTATCTTTCAAGCTGTGTTATATAAAAATAAGCAATAGAATAGATGTAGAACATAAAAAAATATAGTAAGTTGGAAATAATATTGTATTATTTATTTATTTTTTTTATCCTATACAAACTTCAGCGATTTGGATCACATATTGTCAAAAACTGCTTAAACAGTTCCTACATGATTTGTGGGGACGTGATTGGCTAAATAATTCTTATTGATTTCATCTGTTAAAGCAAGAGGGTTTTCACTAGTGGAGCATTGCCACAAACAATAATCCCATAAGAAAGTTAGCTAAAAGTATGCATAATACGTTATCAGTAATGACTTCACAGTTCTACAATTATAGGCTTTATAGATATACTGAAGTAATATAAAAACCAGGTAGAGAAACAAATGCGATTTCTGTCAGACCTGGAATGTAGTTCACATTTGTCCACCAGGGAGTTGAAAAATTTTTCTATGGGCGCAGCCATCTTGTTTTACCCTTGTAAATATAAACAAACTATCTACGGCATTCAACATTTTTGTTTTTATTGCATTTCCTTGTACATTTGTTGTATAAAATGTTGATAATTAGAGTAAGGACTACGCTGTCACTTCCGAAAGAGGTTTAAGAGCGAAACTTTAAATACTAGGTTGGTTTAAATTAATTAAAACAAGTGGCTAATTAAATATTTTGTTCATGAGCACTTCTTAAATTAGTTCATTTTTGCGAGTGATATTTGTTTTTTTCCTTTAAATATTAATTTTAATTAGTAATTTAACAACTTAAACCTAAAAACTTTGAATATACATCATTAAAGCAATCGCAAATTTAAGTTATATTAAGGCATTACACTGTCGTTTGCATTTTCTTCAAAACCTTAATAAAAACTTGTAGTTTACCTTTTCTATAGTTTCTCTTTTTCTTAAAATAAATTATTGAAACAATTATTTCACAGACTTTAATACAAAATCATTAAATTAGCGCGTACATATTAACTTACGAAAACACAATAAAACGTAAAACTTACTTAATGTTATCAGAGTTGCCAATAAAATTAAATGAAAAGACCTAAATCCTAAAAGGGTCATGCATGCATAGTTATCTCTATTTTAGCTTTTTTATTTTTTTAGCCAGGTGTCAGTTGATCACGTATGTCTGATTTTTTTACACAGGTTTGTATAAGAGTTTCCCTACTTGGTTTATATATTACTTTAAGATGTACAATTAAATTATGCAGATATACAATTCGACTTTACAGATATACAATTAGACTTCAAAGATATACAATTAGATTTTACAGTTGATATAATTAGATTTTGCAGATATAAAATTACACTTACAGATATATAATTAGTCATTACAGATATATACAATTAGACGTTACTGATAATGATAATGATTAGTAAACCATTACTAATTACCATTTAGTAATGGTTTTAGTAATCAAAACCATTACTAAAACCATTAGAGGCTTTAATTTGTCTAACAAAAATGAGTAAGTATCACTAAGTATGTGTATTTCTTTCAAAGGTTAAATACAACCATTTTAAAAAGTTTGAATCCCCCCCTCCCATGCCTTAAATTATTATTGATTGTGGTGTAAATATAACAAAAGTTTTCTTAAAAAGATAAAATGTTTCAAAAATGTAATTAAAGTTTAAACAAAATTTAAATGTAACAGAAAACTTTTGAAAATTAATATTAACATTTATAATTCTGGAATAATTAATGCCTAGATTATAAAATTCAAATAGAAGTAATATAAATAAAATATCTGACCCTTTACAGTGAAGATGGTTCCTTTTGTGTATAAATTTTAAGTAATACCTTACAAAGATACCTTTTTAAATGAAGCAATCAAATGTTACAAAGGTCGTAAAATTGTGGTTAAATTTTGTTGAACAAATTGTAACTAAGCACAGGTTGAAAGGTAGGTAATTAATTCAAGTTTTCAAAAAGGTATTATATGGTTGGAAAGAGGTGTTTCCTGAAATCTAACCTTGATTATTAGGGAAGGACGTTTGAAAAGGTTTATATGTGGAAACGGAAGGGAAATATAAGAAAATATTTTCCTTCATTGAGATATATTGCAATTAACTGACCAGAAAATGTAGAGGTATTTAGGTATTACTTAAGTCTTATACTTAAGGGGTTTACATTTAGGATGTCCTGTATTCTATTTGATAATATCAAGAAATGTAAATTAAAGAATTAATTAAATTATTTAATTTAAAATTTTAAGAATTCTAATTTCAAGGTCATTTATTGCTTTACTTCTCTTAACAGTATCCTATTTATAGAAATGACATTTATATTTAAATTTATTTATTACATTAAAAACATTTGAAGTGGAGGAGTTAATAATCTGCAAACTAAGATACTCTTTTTTTAGTCTCATCAATTTAGTTGTGGTTATTAGAACATTTTGTTTAATCGTTAAGGTTGTATTTATTTGCTCATAAGGATACAAACAAATATGTACGAGAAATAATTTAAAAAAATCGTAATAAACATAATTTTTTTGCAGCGGAATAGACGAATCATAACGATCATATGGTCGATTTCGCTACGTGTTACGCTCGAGCGTTAGGATTTACTCCACAAATTAAGGATTCCTGAGAGTATTCTGCTACAAAACAGCATCATTTTGGAAAGCGCTTGCAGTTTTTGCTCACCAATTCAGTTCTTGCTCAGGTTTTTTATCTATAGTTCGTAGTCTGACTAGTAACACTTCTACTTGTCTATCAATTTTCCCTGATTTTTCAAAGGAAATGCCCTAAGGAAACATTTTAATGATTGACATAAACTGAGCTTTGAACTGTGAGTCTTAATGTTGTGCAAAACTGATCAAACAAGGGCGAGCATAGTTTTGAACAGCCAATAAACATTACTGCTTTTGAAAAACCTATAAGCATAAGCTTTGAAAAAAGTTACTGTTTGATAAACACCATAACATATGATTTCTGTTGCAGCTGTGTATAGTAAATTATTAAATACTTCTCTTTAATAGTAGATTCATTTATTTATTTATTAAGAATGTATAATGACTTTTGAAATATATTTAGTACCTTCTGTGTTCTTTACATTACATCGCGAAACCAAATTTCATATTTTATTTTGTTCAAAACCCGATTAAATTCAAGAGGAGTCGATAACGACCTTTAGGTCTGGCTGCCACGATGTTGGTTCACTAACAACAACCTTATTGTATCATCCATACTCATAAAATGTAGCTTAACCCTCAGAGGCCACGTGATCATAGAAATTATAAACATCTGAATCACCGATCTCGTTACTCTTATAAGTATCTACAAAAAAAGAGCCAGAGCTACAGAAAAGGGTCTTTAAATCTGATAGGGCTGTTAGCCCTGATACAGTTTTCCAACAAAATTTAAAGTTTACATATTATATATTAATGAAATTAAATTATATGGTGTACCTCGAAAAATTTTCTAACTTTATCCACCACGTTCATTCTAAATACTTCAAACTCGATTCGCTCGTCTTCCAGACGGTAAAAAATATTATTATCTCCAAACGGTGAATAGTGTAAAGTTTAATACTTAGTTCACTGGGAGTAAAAAAACACTTTTTACTCCCAAGGGAGTAAATTTTCCTCTCTTAGGAGAAAAAATTCTTTTCTATAATAGGGGCTAGAGCCTCCAAATCATTTAAGACGGGGTATTTTACCATTTTTTGTGAGTGGTAGCCACTAAATTATAAGAAGGAACCACCCAATTGGTTATACTTTTTTAGGCGTTATTAAAAATATGGTCAGAAGTTAACATCATCACCAATAAGTTAAAAGAAGGTTTCTTTTATTTATACAGTGGGTGAGGATTAAGATAATTGTTTTGAGGTATCTTGGTAATTGTTTAAGATATGTTTAAGGTAATTGTAATATAACAAATGTGTCATAAATATCCACTATTGAAGAAAGATCGTTAGGATCAAATAAAATAATTTAAAAAACCTGCTGAGTATTTAATATTCAGATAGCAAAAGGGTAGCGGAATTAGAGAATCTACATTCAGTTGACGAAGACATTTTTTAACATTTTTATAAAATTCTGAGACCAGCGAAGTGAGTACGAAGTAGCAAGAATGAGCGTAGCGTATCCGATATGGTGAGGAAAAGCTACGAGGTACCCCATACCCGCTTTTCTTTGAAATGCAAAAGATAAAAAAATAGTTAAAAAAACTCTGCAACTTAAGTAAAATAAAACTATAAAACATCTAAACGCAGTTCTAAGGAAAACCAAAAATAACAACCTTATTATACATGACAAATAACAACATAACCCCCTCAAATAAGGGTTCTAGCCCCTAGATACGAACTGAATACCCTTAACATTTGATATATCAGACGAAAATATTTACGCTTGACCCCTTACAGTTATACCACTCAGCTTAACTCTTACTAAAAACCCTGGGTTATGATCTATTCCCTCGTTCTGTATAAACAGTATTATTATATAATAGTGTTATATTAAAATTATTATATTTAATGCAACATCGCTTCAGAGTATTATGACTAATTTTGAAACAGAAAATATCGACTAGGAAGGTTTTACTTGTATGTATGTATATATTTGTTTATATATATATATAATATATATATATATATATATATATTATATTTTATATATATAATATATATATATATATATACTAAATATAAAGAATTAAGATAGGTATATATATATATAATATATTATATATATATTATAAGAGAAGTTAATAATCAGGTTACGATATGATCATCGGCTCACCGAGGTGGTGAGTTAGCTTTTCCCGCCAGGAGCAAGGATCTTGAATTGAGGGGATGACGCACTAAGTCTATTTGCCATACAGAGAAGTGACCCCATCGAAAGCCAAAAAAATAGAGACAATTCAACTCGGAACACACGTCAAAAACCAACTGCACATGCTTTTACAAACTGCGCATGCTTACAATCTCATAACAGCGCAGGTCTTAAATTTAGAGGCAAACTTACCTTCAATGTTTTCCAAATTTTATTCTGAGAAGGTTATAACTCATAAAGTGGCTAAGTATAATCAAAATTTAAAATTAAATAATACAAATACTTAACAAGCACCTCAAATGTAACAATCACGATAAGCACAGAAAAAAGTTGAGAAGCAAACTTGACAACCTTGATGCATAACCTGGCGTTTGGCGCCTTTTTCCATTATAACCACGGGGAAAGTAAATTTGCTCCTATTTCTCTATCCCATACAAGTTGCATGGGGTCAGAAAAGTTTCTTAATGCGTCATCCCCTTTAATCAAGATCTTTGGGCAGGAGTGACCTTAATGAATAAACACAGCACTCATCTAGTACTCATTAGATGTCTTCAACTTATCAGATGAGTACCTGATGAATAATATTTCACACCGTTTATATCCTGAAATAACCAAAGTCAAGTTAATTCAAATTTGCGGAAAGTTCATAATTGTAAAGTGTTTTGAACATGTTTACTTCTTTTTACTAATATTTCTTTTTTAATTTTCCTTATTTATAGTGTAGTTATAGAAAAATATTGTGTTTGTACTAAAAATCCGAAACCGGGATTTAAACTGAATTATCCATTGCTGGTGTTTTAAAACTTTCTGAGTAATTTTTACCATGTTTTCTGTGAGCGTTGTCTAAGTGTTTGTGAGCGTGTGAGTGTTTGTCTATATGTTTGAAACCTTTTTTTTTAAATTTGAATTCTTTATAGCATATTAACATACATGAGTTTGGAAAATATGACAATTATAATAATAAAAATACACAATAATATTCAGAGCAAATTAAAAAAAAAATTAAGATGTAAAATATTTATTTTCGTAAGTAACCCCTATTCCGACAACACTCCCTCTATGATTCCGCGTTATTAGAAAGAATCGATGAAGCAATCATAGTATAAAATAAAGGAAAAAAGAAGGGAAAAATATGTAGATTGTAGTTGAACTGTATTCCACAGGGAATGGAGGATATAGTCGTGAATAGAGGGGATAATGGCATGGTAGTTATAAGTGATAGATTATCTTTGTCGTTAAACTACCCTACTCCATCCCTTATGTTGTATCTCGGCTTTATTACGTTAACTAGTTTCTATTGAAAGAAATTAACAAGTTGTAGTTACTGCAGTGGTCAATATTGGGAGTGATTTTGGGATATTGTTTAGTTAGTCGGCCAAATTAATAAATGAAACCACAGGAGATTTGAATGGGGGTTGTATCAGACTGGTAATATCAAGGGGGTATTATCGGACATAACTTGAACTGCGACAGACATAACAAAATTATTAACATGATAGAGTACTAGAAAATGCAGTTAAGAGTAATTAGGTTTGGATTAAGTCTCCTTGTAATAGAAGATGCATAAGATAGAGTGAAAGAGAGAGATGATTCTTTATTGACCTTTGTTCCAAGGTCAATAAAGAATGAAGATGGAGCAACCTATATGAGAACTAGAGAACATTTACTCTTAAATCCTAATAATAAGAATATCACCAGGACAGCTAAAAGACTTCACCAGACGAAATGTGAAAGCAATGGTCTCACTGACTCTCAGGCTCAAACTGATAGAGGTAAAACTGCTATTTTTACTCTTAACTCTGTTATGATAACAGAGTTATCCCAACACACTCTGTTATTTCTGTTATTTGTGTATTTCTGTTAAAATACGATTAGGTTGGGGTTTGAGTCCTTCCCCTATGGCACAGTAACCTAATAGTTTTACTTTTGATTTGCCAAAGTTGCATTTTGCAGGATTAAGCACGACTCCGTATTGTTTTATCCCACTAAAACCCTTGCTCAAATTATTAAGGTATTATTTCACCAAGCTAGACGCTATTAGAACGTCATCTAAGTACACAAATTCAAATTTTAGACCTGATTTAGAAATGTTGTGGATAAACCTTTGAAACACTTTTTCGGCGTTTCATAGACCAAATGGTATTTTAACCGCATAAAAAAGGCCAATTTGTGTAGGTACAGATGTTTTAAGAATATCAAGAGGCTCAACGGGAATTTGGTGATAGACCCTTGTTAGATCAAGTGTTGAAAATATAGTCGATCTAGACGTGTACTGTCTAGATCAAAGGAAACATAGTGTACAAGAGGCAGTGGATAATGGTCTGGTATCGTCACATTGTTTAAACAAGCTACTTCTTGCTGGAAATCATGGAAGAAATTATAACAAATACCTAAATGAAGTTTAAAATCAATCTATCTAACAGATTTCTACGCATGACAGCTTTTATATTTATACATTAGATGCTTTTACATTTATACATTTATGTGATATCAATTTTTTTAAATTTGATATTTCACAATAAGAGTAACCTTTCAGACCACTCTATTTCATATAAAATCTATTTTCGAGTTATTAAACAAACTTCAACAGCTAATCCTTTACATAGGAATCTACAATTGAACTCTTCTTTATCAATATCAAAAATTTAAAAAGCGATTTTTTGACTATCTGTTTAGTTCTTACTATAAGTCGAAGCATTAAGCATAATGGTTATACGTGAAGAGATTGTAATAAAATATGGAACCACAAAAAATTTACCTTTAGAAACGGGTAGAGTTAGAATTCGCGGGCATGTGTAACAGTGTTGCCTTCAGGCCTTGACAAAAATACTTTAATCTTCTACTAAAACTTTAATTGTATGTTAATGGTATAAAAAGTTCATAACCAACTAGAAATGTATACATCTACTTGTAGAACAAATCTTACTTAGCATACTTAATAGAAACAATGAAATGATTTAACAACTTTTAAGAGAATTACTAAATAAAAGACACAAGTGTCTAAAAGAGGAAACACGTGTAGCAAGTAAGATTAAGTTATAAAATTAGAAAAAAGCAAAGATTTATATAAATCTTTTTAAAAACAATCTCATGGGGAGAATGTAGTCAAAAGTTGTAAAGGAAAACAAAATAACACATAATAGTTGCAAGCGAAGTACTTACAAACACTTTCGACAGATTTAAACCTGAGAAAAACAGCTTAATTTTGGATTCCGGAAAAAAACTGAACAAATAAAAAGTCCCATCGGTCGTTATTTTCAAGACTTTTTATTGTTAGAGCACCCTTCACTAAAGAAAACTGTTTAAGCGAGACAAATAGGACTCACGTTGAAGTTTTGAGATCAGGTGGCTAGTTGAGAGTTATAAAAATAAGATTTTCCCAAAAAGCAACTAATCTTATAAAAATAATGGGTTAAAACTCATAAACACAAGTTAAAGAAAGAAAAAAAACTAACAAATAACAAAAAATAAATAATTTCTTAAAACTTAACGGAAGGTTATATCAGTTTTAATGGGTGCCATTTGGGTTGAAAATATCTCCTTGTAACTTTCAGAGGAAATAAATAGCATCTTGTCTCACATCTTCAGGAAATAAAGTATTTTTGAAATGGTTTTCTTTTTATTTGTTAAACATGACTGACATAGTTAATACACCATATAACTCCACCCGGATGTTATTTTCCAATCTTAATCGTGTATTCAGGTCTTTGTTTTAACTCATTTCACAAGAAGCGAGTATTTGGAATTGAAACGTTATTGCTCCATTTATCTTATTTTAAATTAAATCAAATAAATAGAAAATTTAAATAAATCTTAAATAAAATGAATGGTTAAAAAAATAATTTAATAAGTAAAGTTATAACGATAATAAAAAGCCTGATTATATTTCCTATACATAACATTAAAACGGTCGGAACCAATAGAAAAATGAATTCATTTATTTTATAGTCAACTTATATAAAAAAAATCTTCTATTATTAAAATGAAAAAATAACATTTAAGCTTTAAATAATGAGGTTTTCCGAATTCCGTAATGCAAAATATATAACCTATTTCTTTATTTTACGGTGGGTATTATTAAAAAGAAATTATTGGCCTTGCTCAGACATTGTAGCTCTCAGATATAATTGACCTAAAACCAAGTTTTAATTTTTCCTGTTTTAATGTAAGTACACGTAGTTATGTATAAGGCTTAATTATTGTAAGTAATCTATTTATTGAGTTCGACAAAATTTGACAGTTTTACGTTAATTATTTTATATTTTGATAAGCTAAAATTAGCCTAGGCTGTGGATTAGTTATTGTTTAAATCAATCAACGCAAACCAAAACCGTGATGACCAATAACAATAACTGCGTCATCCCTAAAGATGCTTCAACGATTTAGATATATTAATCCCCCACCAAGCCATCAATCGTCAACCCTATCAGATAATGCCATTTTAAATTTATCAAATCAATATTCTCTTAAATCATGTAATTTATCAGATCAAAAATACGATAGATGCGATGGTCTACCTAAAGATTTACGTAGAGATAGTTTTGAATCATATTAATAAAGATGAAAGGTAATTCAGTGCACGCGTCAGCAATTAGACCTAGCTTTACACTCCCTTGAATAGGTCAAACGTGTGCACGGTTAGCATATTGGTTAGGATTTAACGAGTTGCACGTGACACTAAAACCCAGTTGATTGTTACTAAAGCAGTTGGTACAAAATATCATTTTGCGTTAGGGTTAGTTAGGATATTAGGGTAAAATCCCTATTTATAACTTGGATTTAATACTAGGTAAAATATATGTGCAGCAATTATTTTAAGTTATGCAATAAGACAAGGTTAAAAAGAGAGTTATTTAACTATGGCCACAGAAGTGGGCTACTTTCTAGGGGTTGAATAAGTGGTTCCTCTACCTCTGCTGACTATACAATAATGCCGTAATTAACTAACTACTGAAAGTACTGCTAACTTTTGTACTCTGAAATTAGGAAACAAAAAATGTATTTAACGTTCTTGTCATATGTGTATGAGTGTGTGTACGGATTTCTTTTTATACCTAAAGATAAACTAACGTCGAATCGATACCCGTAAGTTTCGTATTTCTTTATGTGTTTAATAGAATCCAGTTGTTTAATCAATTTAATGCTATTGTTATCTATATATATAGTACATATATAGACTCCTTGTTGATAGGTTTATTGGAGGAATGAGATGCGGTATATTTGCGAATCAGGTGTTCATTAATTAATAATTAACGTTAGCTTTTCATATAACGACACCTTCTAATAAAATGGCTTTTCACTATACTTTTCAATAACTTTTCAATAAAATTTAAAAATGTACTGTAATTTTAAGTAATTAACCATTTTTAAACTTTTCATTTTCAAATTGAAATTCTAAAAAAGTGACAAATATATGAATGGATATAGATAAAAGGTATCATGCATTAAAGTCGATACCATTTTTTTAAGAGAATTCCCAATGATAAAATTATCTATTCACTTTTGAATAGATCATTGTCAATTTTGGATCATTGTCAATTTTGAACTAGACAGTAAAACTGTTGGTAACACTGTTATGAATTGGCCAGATAAAACTTTTTTCCTCATTCTAAATCATTAAAAGCTAAAGTTATAATAAAAGACTTTTACACCTTATTAACCTTTGCATGTTATAATTCTTTAACTATAAACTTCGTGTGATTTGGTTTTACACTCTGACTTTGAACAAGGCAATCTTCATTTTTATACATATGATTTTGAGTTACTCGTATCTTTATGTGTTATCCTCAATTCCTCAAATTGATCTGCCCCTATTAGACGTAGAGACCTGACAATTTGCACTGATGATCAACAAAACAAAACTGTGAGCCCAGAACCTTCCGATTTTAAGGACGTCTTTTATAGGCTTCAATAAGATGTTCAAGTTCACTGCGATTCTGATAAATGTGTTAACCGTTGTTTGGAGTGTGTAATATAATTTTAACGTAGTAAGAATGGAGTTCTTTGACGTCAATGGCTTACTAGGTAACCATAATCACGTAAAAACAAGATAAGATAACGAGTTTGTTGATCCAAAATAAAAATTTAAGCACTATTGACTATCGGTGTGTTTATTTTTCTATTTTAAAGGGGCCACATGTTAACACGAGTTTTTGAAATAACTTAGCAGACATAAGAATCAAAAGCTCAATTAATCATGTCTTAAAGTTGGTTGATAATACAGATCATTGAAAATATTCCAGGGCTGATATACTACTAAAAGCTTTAAAGGCTTTAAAGTAGGACCAGTGTTCTACGATCTGAAATAAGATAAAACATAAAATCTAAATGGAACTGGTGATAAAGAATAAACCTTGTTAATCTAGTTTATACGTTATTGTGATAGTTTTTTTATGGAACATGTTATTATTATGATCATGGTAACTCCAATATACATAAATCTAAGTTTTCTTTTCATATAATTTAATTCAAGGATCGAAGTTTATTATTTTAAGTTAATAGTAATTGATCATATGTCATAATAGGGTAGTAATCCCACCGCATGCCTTCAGGCTTAACATTCAATAATATGAGGAATAACTGAATATCACTATTGGGTTAGAACTACCCTTTTGCTCTACTTAGGGGTAACACAATATTTATCTATCCCTAGTATTTATGAATTAGCATATTTGTGAATAGTATATTCAGGAGTGCCTGTAATACCAACCCCTCCCTCCCTCTACTTAAACCAATACGATATTCCTCCGACTTCAGTAAAAAATGTCCTTATTTTAAACCTACTTGACATCGCATTCTTTTAAATTCAATATTTTTTTCCAAGTTAAATGAAATGCAAAGGCTAACTAGAGTCAATGGACAAAGTTCAACAAATTGTAAATGTGATCTATTGAGAAATCTATTGAGCTCTTCACACACTGAATAAAATTAACCAATGACTAATGTGACTAAACTTTTTAAACTTAGAATAAACTTTAGAATAGAACAGTTTTCTGTTTTAGACTTTTCTAAAGCTTAAGGAACATTTGAATAATAAATTTAAACGAAAAAATTTTCATTTATTTATAAACCACATGAGTGTTCAAAATGAACTTTAAGTCTAAAATATTTTCATTAAAATAATTTATTTTTGAAGTTATTAATTTTTGGGATTGTTCATTCATAGCCTATTTGTTGAGGATATTATTGTTTCTTATTAAAAGTCAAAACACTTCTAATCGTCAACTTTATCGCAAAACATTTAGAGCCAAATTACTGCATAAACAGTAATTGGTAAATGGGGTTACTGCAAATAGTATTAAGTATATCAATTTTACACATCGTCCCTTTAAGTATGATGTATAATCTACCTGAATGTTAATTGCAGAAATATGCGAGTGATATGTTGTATTTGCTATAAAAGATAACAAAAACTTGATCAGGTTTATAACCGAAGCATTTATTAATATGTTTTTATCTAATATAAAGAGATTCTCAAATAGATCTATTAATAGAATTGTTATTGTTAGAATAAGAAGTAATACATGGGGATTTTTTATTTGTGTTGATAAAACTGATAATATAAAAGGTATTATCTCCGTTAAACGTATATCTGTAATATTTTCTATATAGAGGGAGATAAATCCTATTTATTGCTGACTGGTCTTTACAATAGAGAAAACAGTTATTTTTCTAACCCTTAATATAGGTTTATAGGGAATAAAAAAAGATTTTGTTCTCTTAAGCGTAAATAAACCCGGGTCAGGGATAAAATTAAAATTTCCTCCCTCTTCAACGAGAGGATTTTACTTTTTGGTAATTGTTTTCCTCCCTATTATAACCGCAGGGATTAAACTTGTACTTTATTCTCTTCTCTTAAATCGAATCAGGTTAATACTGAAATCATTTAAAGATTAACATCATATTCTAATTATCTTTTCAGTACCTAAATTCAAGAGAAAATATCAATTATAATAAAATGGTTGAGAATGTTTTTCAATCCATTAACTAAACTTGGTTTTGCTTAGACATTATATATATATATATATATATATATATATATATATATATATATATATATATATATATATATTATATATATATATATATATATATATATAATAATACATGTATATAATTTAAAGTTATAATTGCTTTAACTAAAAGGGAATATTAATAAAGCTGATATTTAATAAATACAGTCATTTTAAATTACTTAAAATTTATAATATTAAATATATATATATATTATATATATATATATACTTATATATATATATATATATATATATATATATATATATATATATAATAAATTTATGTATATCCATTTTGTATTATATTATACATAATACATATATTATTATCCATATTGTGTTATGTATAAATCTTGAGCTCGAAAAACTTGTTTTTAACTAAATTAATGTACACTATGAACTAAGAATATAAGTATAGTAAGTAATATGTAGACACTTATGGAAATATTAGTTATGAAGTATAATGGCGACACTTATGGATATATTACATATAAAGAATAATGGCGACAAATACTAATAATAATAAATATCATTTTAGGTTTAGCTTCAGATAAAATTATGATTCAAAAACGATGCGGTTAAATCCAGGCTAAGTAATTATAATGGAAGTACTAAGTTCCATAGTAAGTAGGCCGCAATGGGTCCTTTCCATCATAACTCAGAAAGTTAATTTTTTCTTCTAGGGGAAAATAATTTTTTCATCTTCAGAATTGTTAGTTTAAAATATTTTATTTCTTTTTACAACACAGAAATTAAATATATAATTTATAATAATTAAAATAAATAAGTTAAAAAAAAAGTAAAAAAAAAATAGGATACGGGTACCAAGGAACTTTTCCTCACACATCAGATTAAAAGTAGATCCTTCTTTTTACTCGGACACGCTTCGCTCGTCCTCAAAAAAATTCTTAGATCCGCTTTACGTCCCTAAATATAGGATTTTCCTGATTATAGGTTCACTTGGTACTGGTATAATGAATATATCTACATGATTTTTTGCCAAGTTTCAACTCTTAGCATAAATGCGCTAATTAAGGATACGATTATAACAGACACACACACAACACATACAGACAGACATTGTTATAACCACTTAGGAGGTCGTAAAAACATCTAAAACGGATAATTCATGAGACATCCCAGTTTCGGATTTTAGCAAACACAATACTTTTCCTAATTACCTACAGTATAAATGAGGAAAAGTAAAACCAATAAAAGAAAATAAATATTACATTCCCAATAAAGAAAGAAATAAAAGAGATGATAAAAAAATTAAATAATTAAAAATAATAATAGGTATAGGGTATCTAGGAACACATAAGACATGTAAGCATACTCGTACGTTACTGTCGTCTTGTTCTTAGCAAACTACTTCTTGCACTAAACTAATAAATCTAACTATTTTCTTTCAATAATAATTACTAATTCATATTAGATACTTGTGTAGGTAAAATGGTAATAAAGAATGAGATGATTTTATAATACTAACTTAAAAAATGAAAAGAATGTTATGGTGAAGAGAGCTAGTTCAACCAACTAAAGAAGTTACAAAAGAGTAAATCAGAGTAAATATAATCAGCTCACGAAAGATACTGCTGCTTGGATTGAGATGTTGCAGAACCCTGAAGAACCAACCTCTTTGACATAAAAATCTTCAATATGATTACAACTCTAAAAAATAATATCTAAATTAATAATAAATAAAAACAACCACAAAGAAAAGATATATTATTGAAATGTTGGAAAGATTATAACACGTGAACTACAAGCCTCTATTTTTAGAAGCTAGAGCTCTACAGCTAGACCTGTATAGAGCTTATACAGGAACAACAAATTTGTACAGCGATACTCTTTTTACAAAGTACTTGGTTATCAATGTGGGACACCATCCAAGCATTAAGCATGCATTGATGTGTAATGAGTCATTGAGTATAAGAGAAGCTCCCAGATGGAGTTATTTAATAGTTCGTTTTAACTCTATAATAGGTTCATTATTTATGGTATGAATGATTACGTTGTCATTAGGTTGGGCTGGGTTGTGAGGAAAAGTATTGGAAGGAAAATTTGGAGGAAATACTGTAGACAGATGAAAAATTGGCAACAATTTTAACAGGAACAATATTATCCTTAGATAAGCATCCGCTATCTTTATCATTAACTTCTGCAGACATATTTTCCTTCCGTGTTTAAACAAAACAAACTTCCAAAATTGGGATGGATCATTCTTTTATGAGGCGTCTATCCTTTTAAGGTGCAGCAGAGTTTTATTTCAATAGAGTTTTTCTTAATTTCGACAATATATTAAACCTATATTGTAGTCAAAAGAATTGTCAGATTTACCATAAGTAGATTTAGAATGTTTTTCTTTTAGTGAATTACCAAAGGAAATTGAGCTTGTAAAGACGCATTTTAAATGGTAAAACACCGGCTTTGAATTTCATGGTCCACATCATGGGCATCCATAGGATTTTTTCCAAGGGGGTCAATGCAACCAAGTTCAGTAATCAATAATGTGCTGCAAGTTTAGTATGCAGTATACTTCCACAAAAATCAGAGATAGGAGTCCAGTAAAACTAAATTATAAGGGCTTTGATACAACTAAATTATAATGTATTGACAAATATCATGTAATATTTTATTTATTGTGCTTAATATTTTAATTCATTTAGACCTTTAGCGAGCGAAGCGAGTTCCTTAAAACATATTAAATAAGGGTGTTATCAACCTAGCGAGCGAAGCAAGCCTCTATCAGTACATAATTTTTAAATTCAACAATATAGCAAGCAAAACAAGCTCCTATTTACGTATCTTATAATATACTTTAGCAATCTTGTGAGCCTCTTTTCCGATATTCACGCATGTATTTATAGCAATCTAGCGAGCGAAGCGAGCCTCTTGTTTAATTGTATAACTTAGATTGCTTGTATAATTCACAGCAATCTAGCTTTAGTTATTTTTATGAAAAAATGCAGGATAATAACCATTAAACATTTAATAATTTGAAGTGCGGGTTAATCTAACTTTTCTGATTTTTCAGGGGGGGATCCAAGTCACCCGTTTGATCCCCCCCCCTGCGGACGCCCATGGTCCACATAAACCTCTGAATCCTCTACCGGCCCTAATATAGTACTTGCTTACTTAGAGTTATGCTTGGTTAACTTACAAAGAAAGCAGAGCTAGTAGGATAGCAAAACCAGCCGATACAAGATATATGTAGAGTGGATGATCTACATATATAGCGGTGTAAATAGCAGCGTAGACAGGAGGTGCAGCAAATGGTGTCAGTGATTCTAGTGTAGCTTCAAATGCAAATAGTTTACCTGAAATAATAATTAAACTTTTATAAGAAATAAAAAGAGGGTTTGTTTAAAGCTAGTTTGTAGTGGTAATTATGGTAATTAATGGTTTTATTTGGTTAATTGTTCCAAGAGCTTACCAATGGTGATTGGTGTTCCTTAGATAAATAAACCAAAAAACTAAACACTTTTCAGGGGGCGGTGTTTTTTTCTAAAAGGGGAGGCCTTAATGATTGAGGCCACACAGGTATATATCTATATCTGTGTGGGTGTGTGAAATTATGTCTCAGGTGTTGCTGTGGAACGCGATAATTTTTGAACTACTTTTCGGCTGTGAATGGAACTTAGTACAGAATTTCATCCCAAAAACCTTGAGAACCTTATTGTTTATGAAATCGTTAATAACCTTCAATAATGACAAAAATATTGTTTTTTTAATATTCCTTTAACCTCAGAAGTTATCAGATCAGGCTGAAATTTAATATTTAAATGTGTAACATAATTTACACATTTTTTTATTAAATAAAAGAAATTAACAAAAATAGGTAATAAATGGTCATAATCTTGTTCTAATTTCTTTTTCAAATACTCAAACGAAGTTACATTTCATTATGAGTATTAGCACCGATTTTTTTTTGTGTCAGGTTATGAAAGTAATATATTATGACATTAGCTAATCTTATGGCATAATCTTATGGCTAATCTTTTGTATGCTATTCACAAAAGTACTAATATGACAAGGTGCTACAGGACCGGAACCATGTGTCTGTGAAGCGTCTACAAGGAGGCACGGGGCCGTACAACTGCTGCCCAGTGTCAACACCGTGTGTCAGCCAAAGCGCGAAGCGCCGATGCTGAGTAACATCCAATAGGCCAAAAGCCTCTATGACTCTTACCTAAATTATGTTTAGGAACACTCTTAGACATCTCAGCCGTTACAGTTGGTCCCAACAATGCCGCAAAAGTTCCCATTAATGAAAATGTCCAAAACATTTTAGTGCTGGTTGTGAAAGACAAGAGAATGTCAGAAGTGCACCATATTGTAGCTGCTATAATTGTGATCCAAAGGTCAGGCACTCTCACTTTCTTTAGCAGAAATATCCCAACACAAGACGTGACAACTAAAATGTAAAGTTTTTAAAAATTACGGATAAAATATTAAAAGTGTTGCATATACTACATTCAACATAAAATGAACATGAACATAACATGTAACTATGTTGTACATGTAACTTTATTACTATGTTTTGATTACCTATGTTATATGTTATATTCTTACATTGTTTAAGAATTTAAAGTTATGAATCTAAGAAAATAAAAAAATACTAGAATTAATTTCTGTTGACATTAAGCGTATTAGATCTTAAAAGTGAAAAACACAAACTTTATACGCATCTCCAATACTTTTAAACTCTATATGGGACAAGTTGTCCCATGCTTATCTATTTTCCTTGAAAACGGTGGCAACACCTTTTTTCCTTCATGCTCCCCCTAGTGTCTAGATGCAAGAAGTATTTCACAGTGCAGGTTCTAAAATGTAGCTTTTTTAACCTTACACACGGTTATAATCAGTTGACAGCGTGGAAAAATAATGAGAGGGAGCCAATGACATTACTCCTAGATGTTAAACCACACCCACAAAGTCATATCAGGCCAACCTCATTGTTTCTTCAACACTCATCTTTCTATAACTCAAACCATGATCGCTCTTCCATTGATCCATGGATCAATGAAATTATCCATCAATCAATGGATTTTTTAATCCATTGATTTGAAATCAAGACTACTTGTATCATAGAAATTTATTTGATTGATTAAAATTTTTTCTTTGAAAATAAATATTAACTAATAATTACCACAAACTGTATCCGATGCAGCTGAAAATGTATTGAAATCTTCTAGAGTCCATCCTAAACCTTTTTTTAAAGCCAAAAACTTAACTGATGCTTCCCCTGGAATTAATATTTTTTAAGTAAATCCATTCTTTGAATTTCCAATAATATCCCAATTTGCTACACTGATCATGAATTAGTTTAGACATAGTCTACAGTCACAACTATTAACTATTCAAGAAGAAGAGTTTTTTTAGGAACTTTCCAAGTACCTAGTCTTTTGCATGGTCATAAATTAAGCATGACTATATGTTTAGAAGAATTTTAAGAAATGCCTTAAGTATCAATTAAAAGTAAATAAGAACAGTAATGCTGCTTCGTCCAGTAGCTCAGTTGTAGAGTGCTCACCTTGGAGGTTGAGGATTCAAATCTATCTAGGGGAGGATTTAAATATTGGGCTTTCTTATCTACCGCTTACTTTTATTCACTTTCAAACCGTCCAACCAGTCCAGGTTTCATATATTGCTTTCTTTAATTTTACTTCTATTTTCATTCGAAGTAAGATAGATTTCTAATGTACATAAAGATGGGTCCTGCTGCTGACAGGAAGTTTTAGACTGTCGCCAGTCAGTTAAAGCGGGTTCTCCTGCTTTAACTGTCAGACGACGGCCAATCAGTTATGAAATCATTGTTTTATAAAAAAAAATGTACCTTGTATGAGATAATTCATGAAAAAACACACAGCTATAAGCAATATGGTGAGCAGTCTACTGTATCCCTCTTTCTTCTCCAGTACACACATGAGTATCTCCTTAATAAATTTCAAATTAAATAAATTCCTATCACGATCCTGAAAATATGAACAAATGGGTACATGTTAACAGAGATTAATTAATGTTAACAGTTAATAAACTGGATAGGCTTCCACAGATATTGTCGTGAAGATTTAGGTCTTACAATGGTGACTGCGCCAATGAAGATGAAGTTTCGTGGTTTACTTTTACTTAGGGAGGCATCTTCAGGGACGTAGAACATCATGGATGAGAACATTTCTCTACAAAACTGAACTGAAAATCAGAGACAAGGGTCCCCCAATTTATACCTGTCTGACCTTTTCTTCAAGGACGGAGATTGTAGTTATGAGAAGGAACAGGGGATGATTATTATATCCAAAGGTAATCTATAGCAAAATAACCATGCAGGACGCGCCTATGCAATCTTCAAGATTGCATCCCCTTGATCAGACCCTTTAGACTAGTCCAGACAGAGTCATGTAGCAGTATGTTTTCAATCAAAGAAGAGGCCGTCATTAGTACCAACCAATAACAAAGAAGAAGATTATCTAATCGGTAAAACACACCAATTGCATCATTCTTTTTTCAAGGTCAAGCACTGAAGATGGCCCTTTTATTATGTTAAAAGCTCTGTGCAAATTGATATTCTCTGGATGTTTTCTTTTTTATTATCAAAATAAAGTCCATTAATGTATACTTCTCCGTTGTTAAGTTACGTTTCGAGTAAACCAACTTTCGAAGTAAATATACATCTAGTAAATGGTTTGAAGCAAAAATACTAAATGGTTTATAAAGTCCACTAAATTGAGTAAAACTATTGAGGAAAGTATAACCTAAAGGTTAAGTCTCAAATGAAAAAGGCAAACAAGAGAATATAAGAGTTTGCAACAGAGATACTAAACTAATTTTACAGTATTCGCAAAGATAGTGGGTAAAAATAAATGTGAGATCAATTGATTAAGAATAGTGACGTGCATTAAAAATATTATTGATAAAAAAAGCATGTTGTAGCAAATGTATAAAAGTAGCTGGTTCGATTAAACTCGCTATTTAGTTGCTCATAACGAACTAATAAAATCTACTAAATCTGAAATTAATTAAAAGTGCAATAAATCATTACCTCTCGTTTACGAATGATTTCCCTCACTAAGAATAAAGTATAAAGCAGACTAAGAAAGCAAAAAAAAGCAGCTGTAAAGAATACAACAGCATAGCCATACTGAGGTAGAATTGAGAATACTCTCGCCGTTATTAAGTATCCTGAGACTGTTCCGAACAGAGATACACTTGATACTAAAGTTAATCTACAAAAAAAAATTACACAAATCAAAAGTCAGTATAAATAAGAGTGCCAACATTACATCGATGCAAGTCATTTATCTTATGCTATGGTTTGATGTTAAAGCTTTAAATATATAAGACAGTGTGAAATCACATTTTCTAATCCTGTTTGGAGTCTTAGTTACTAACTCTTACGACTGTAAAACAATATAGTAACTCTCTCAAAGTATGGCACACCTTGTTCTGAAGTAAACAAAATAGATACCATCCTGACCGGGATTCTAACCTCGGTCAGAATAGACTATGCTCATTAACAAAGAGATAAAACTGCTTGGTCTTTCACAATATAGTGGAAGCATATAATATAATTATAAAAATATAATTATTTAACTTTGGAGCACAAAAGCAGTATATTGGTGATGTTCAGAAGATAAATATCCTGCCACAAGCTACCAAGAAGATATTCTACCACAAGCTGATACAAGAACATGTTTTAGTACAAAAATCCATGATCGGTAAAAATGGTCCTGGATCACAGAGACTAAAGAAACATCAGGGACATGTGGGACACCTGTTTCATATGTCACTAAACCACTATGATCTATATTGTCTCTAACTATTTATAATCTAATCTATTAACTCTCTATGACTCTATAATTTAAGTTTCTTTCACTCTCTATGATCTATATGGTTTCTAATTCTCTATGGTCTATATGCTGTCTCTATTATCTAAATTACTTTAACACTCTATGATTTATAAGGTCTCAAATTCTTTATGGTCTATATGGTCTTCAACTCTCTATGATCTATATGGTTTCTAATTCTCTATGGTCTATTCTGTCTCTAACTCTCTATGATGTAAATTACTTTAACACTCTATGATCTATAAGGTCTCTAATTCTTTTTAGTGCTTTTTATTCTTTTCTTTATAGTCTATGGTCTCTATAACCTACATGGTCTTTAATTTCTATGGTCTCTAACTCTCGATGATATAAATTCCTCCCTATGATCTACATGGTCTCTAACTCTCGACGATATAAATGTCCTCCCCATGATCTATATGGTCATGGTCTCTAACTCTCGACGATACAAATGTCCTCCCCATGATCTACATGGTCATGGTCTCTAACCTCGACGAAATGTCTCCCATGATTCTACATGGTCATGGTCTCTAAACATATGAAATGTCCTCCCCATGATCTATATGGTCAACTCTCAACGGTCTATATTGTATCTAATTCTGTAAGTTATATAAAGTTAAAATTGCTTAGGTTTATTAAGAACGATTTAGTCTGTGATATACTGATATAATCTGTGATAGAATGATATACTGAATGAGAGTAGACGAATCAACTAAGTAAATAATCTACGAGTCATAGCTACTTACCGGAATGCTCTATCTTTATTGGTTGAAATGTCAGATATATAGCAGTTGGAACAAGTATTAATAGCAACCATACCTCCACTAAGCGCAAGTACCAGAGGGGGTATCATAAAATACATTAGAGACAGTCCGGGAATACTGCTCAGTATGCCCCATAGAGAGTAGCTTAATATAAACCCTGAAAAAGAATAGAGTACTTAAAAAGTTGATGTGGAACTTATCTTATTTTACGGCTTGAACCCGTGGATCATATTAGCGTTCCCCTCACTCAAATCTCAGCCTCAACTAATCACCCCGAGTGTTTTACACACTCAATCTCTAGGAAGAAAACCTTGTACAATGGCGGCACAATATATACTAGTCACAATGTGCCTAGTTCATCTTAGCCCAGATAGACTATATCCAAATTCACCGCTCTGCTTGCGCCGTACTAAGGTAGTTCACAAAGTCTTATTATCTAGTCTCACTAGCTCTTCTAATCACATTTGTTCATATATATTTTGATACTACCGAGGTTTTGCAAAACATGATAGTTGACACAATATAATGGCGAGAGACACCTAGGAATGTAACAAAGAAAATTAAATGCTACGTTGGAAACTGTATCCATCATTCGACATTCGTCATCATGAAGCTTGACATAATTGTCATGTTCCCACTCTGTTTCGTTACGTCTAACTCATCAGGGGCGCCAACAGAGCCTGAACTCACTCTTGACCTTTCAATTAATCGAAGAATAGAATGTGAAGTATTTTACCGTAACGAAACAGGTGGGACATGACATTATGTCGAGCCCATCAATGATGACGGAATGTCGAAATGATGGAACCAGTTCCCAGATGTAAGCGATTGCATTTTGATTGTTACATTTCCTAGGTGTCCCTCGCACAATTATATTGTGTCAACATTAGTCTTACTTTGCCCTCGTTTAACCAATCTCATTAGCTCCTCAAGCAACACCAGACTCTAGCTTGTAGGCTTACTGCTTTGGCTAGTCCAGCGCCACTCAATAGAGAACTCCGGCAACCCTGACGAGAGTGTGCAGAAAACCCATTCCATAGCCCTGACCTGAAAATTAAAGTTCCGCATTGCTACTAGGAGACGTTAGTCTTCAAGAACCGAGCACTTCGTCCCTAGTCAGTTACGTTATTCGAGTCACCGGCTTCACTTTCACTGACTAAGTTTTAGGACATACGAAGGCTTATTATATCTTTCCGACATTCATCTCCATTAGCCCGCAGAACCCTGACTTTTCGTGAGCTGGAGACAACGGGATCGTGGATCCAGACTAGTCTCGGATGAAACAGGTACCAACCCCGCATTTGAGTATTAGAAGCCAAGAAAACCACGTAAAACCCAGGCTGGTTTGGCTTGCCTTGAATTCAAGACCTCCCGAGTGTACTGTATAAGGGATAACCTCATATGTAGGTCCTCCCCCGACTGGATATGAACTTTCGACCTCCAGGTCGAAAGGCGAGCTCATTACCACAGAGCTACCGGACTCGGTGGCACTTATTCAAATGTACTTTTCATTGAAATTTTAGTAAAGAAAACATAACTGAATTTCAAGATGTACATTGAGAGTGGAGATATTCCCTTCTCAGTTTTGATTAATTAGGCAAGATATTCTTCTATACTCTGGGGATTCAAATTGATTTAACATTTGGGCTCGAATAAGAGGTGTTTTCTTTTAATAAAACAGTGTTTCACATTTATCAATACTTAGATTATTCGTAAAGATAAAGCGTAAAAATAAATACAAGGACTATAATTGATAAGGAATAGTGAGATTAATAATATTATTGATAAAGTGAATTGAATTGTTAATTAATTAAATCATGTTTGATCGTATGACTTCAAATACAGTTGGAGTTTATAATAAGCGAGTGAAACCCACCTAGGAGGCCTTAAAACACCTGAAACGGATATTTTCGTTGATATCCCAGTTTAGGATTTTTGCAAACACAATACTTTTCCTATATACCTACGGTATAAATGAGGAAAAGTACAAATGAGTTACGAGTAGTGCAGAGATAATTGATTGACTGCTTAAGCATAAACTGGAATCTTAAGCATGAAATTTATTGTTAATCACGAAAAGACCCATTCCAAAGAAATTTACTCGACATGCGGACAACTGCGCCAGCATTTTTTTTGTAGTTAAAACCTAATATAATGTAAATAAAACAATAAACAAATTATAGCCCTTACCAGGATTCGAACCAAAGTACCCTAGATTTGAGTATTTTAAGTGCTTATATATATTATATATCGACTCAAGACCATTTTACATTCATCTCACAGGCCCAACCATGACGCCTATTTCGTTAGTGATTTTTTCTTGCTATAATTGACTAAATTAAAGCAAGCCACTCGATCCTTGTCATACTGAGCGACTGGTCCTGAAGCATGTATAGGTTTACATGCTTAAACCTTACACATTATAAACATCCTTAAACAAAAAGCAGGTTAGACAACGTTACACATTATAGCTCTTCCTTAACCGAGACCACTCTATAAAGACAATATCTGCTTTTGAAATTTCTTGGTTAGTATTAAGAGGCACCATTGGATATTTTCTTACCTATCAGTGATATAATTAGGAACGGTTTTCTTCCGTTCTGATCACTCCAAGGTCCTATAAAGAGAGATAATATCGAAGGTATAACAGCTTGAACTATAGATACACATGAGTTAATATAGGCAGTCTTAGGTTGAACAAGTAGCTCTACAGAATCACTTAGAGGTTGACTACAGTTTGATATATCTAGCTTCAGATCTTGCAGACAAGCTACTGTCTCTAATAGGTTTACTTGCACACTTCCTGAAACAATACCCTAATCATTAAATTGCTGAAACTATGATTTGTTATAAATCGAAAAACATTAATAAACAAAAGACTAACTAACCCGTTAATGCCTGAGCAAACAGAACAACTAGCAGAATAGGTTCTACAGTGATGTAACATCTTGGTCTGTTCATATCTGATGACTGTTCAATTTAGAGTTTCCGTCTTCATCATTCACCAATTCATCATCGTCTCCGTCCATTAATCTTAACTGAAAATTTAAATATCTGATTTAGCTTTTAGTTTAACCTAGTGAAATATTTTAAATATAATCTCTGCGCATTTTCTTTTAAAAAACTAATAAGTTGAGACGCTACTGCTCAGGTTATTAAATATAATAACCTGATAAGAGGTTTACACAAAAAAATCTGAAGTCCTTTAAAGTTATTTTAACTACACCTAAAGATTTTGAGACTCGTACAATTATTATTTCCTGTTCGTAAGTTACTTATAGGCATAATTTTATAGACTAATTCCGAGGCCATTGTCAGTTATATTCATTACTTTATTCAAAGTTATTAACTGCCCTAAAAAGCTTAGTATAGCTCTGAAATCAAAATTTTTAGCATCAAAATATTGTAAATGTACTGCTCTAAAATAATAGCTCTAGACATGCATGATTTTATGCTCTCCAAAAAGGCTATGATTTTTTAAATATTTCGATGGCCCTGTAGACCACTTTAGATGCCCCTAATCATCTTAAGACTCGGCTCCGTCCTCGTGTATACAATTTTTACGTGTGCCAAAAAATATAGGTATGGATAAATCGCTCTTTTTAAATTTTTGTTCTTCTTAAATAAATTTTCTTTACGGGATTCGTGCTATGGGCTTAAATATGACGTACACTATAAAATTTGGTGCGATTATGATAAAAAGGTTAAAAAATAACAAAAATAAGAAAGCACGCATTTTAAAGAAAATTCGTCCGGCTTGCGAATCACCACGCCATTATTTTAAACTTCTTATTTTAAAGTTGAAATTTGTAAAATGTGAATCTATGAATGGCTTATCTTCGTAGCTCCCAATGAGTTGATATTTGGTGAAAGTATATCCCTATACGTTAAATAAAGTAATATATAAACCAAGTAGGGAAACAAATGTAATTTCTGTCAGACCTGGCATGTAGTTCACATTTTGTCCACCAGGGGAGTTGACTCAAATTTTCCCATGGGCGCGTTATTAAAATCAAGTTTTAATAACGGTTGTATTGTCAGTCATTCCATAAATTTGATAGACATTAAATTAAAACAACAACAACAACCATGGGCGCGGCCATTTTGTTTTACCCTAGTTAATGTAAACACACTATTTACGGTACTCAAAATTTTTGTTTTTTATTACATTTATTTGAACAGTTTAGTTTAAAATGTTAATAATTTGTGTAAGAAAAACATTTTGGCACATCCAATATAGGATATATATTTTGTATATGTATATTTTGCCACATGTGTCAGCATAGGAGTTTCCCTACTTGGTTTATATATTACTTTAACGTGAAAATAAGAATACGATGTTTCGCTTCAAATATGGCAGATATATCTTCAGTTTTTGTATGATCATAAAAGTTACGAAGCGTCGAGCGCGGTCAGTGCCTAGATAGCTGACCGCTGGGAATAAAGCGCATGTATTTACTGTTTGAGAACGAGCGAAGTGAGTCCGAAGGCGTGTTGCAGTATAAATTTGTTATATTTATATTCTGAGGAAGAACAAAGCAGGTCTGAAGTAGTGAGGATAATAAGTTGCGAATCCGGTGTGGTAAAAAAATTCCAGGGTACCCCGTATCCGTTTTTTTATTACTACATTTATGAAATTGATTCACGTTGTGTCAGTACGCCTCTTATATATACTAGTGATATGACAAACTTATACAGGGTGGTACATTTCATATACATCACTCCGACTAACTCAGCTTCTAATGGAGCAATCGCCGTAAAATTGGTATCTACCCCCACTAAATCGACTACCAGGAGTTTATATAAGCAATCATATTTTTGGTAATCGTCTTGCAAGTATGGTAATCAGATTGCCTATTTGTGTTTTTTGTCGATAACTTTTGAATTTAAAATTAGAGCATACCATGATATCGACTTTTTCTAAAAGTACACTACAAAAAAACAATTTGGTACCCATACCACAAAATTCGGCAATTTGTCATAAAGCTATCGTTTGACATACACAACTACTTTTACTTTTTTGATTTCCAAAATTTGGTACACCAGAATACATCACCCCGACTAACTCAGCTTCTAATGGAGCAATCGCCGTAAAATTGGTATCCACCCCCACTAAATCGAGTATCAGGAGTTTAAATAATCAATCATTTCTTTGGTTATCGTCTTGCAAGTATGGTATTCAGATTGCTAAACTGTATTTTTCGGCGATAACTTTTTTAATATCATATTTGAGCATACTTTGATAAGACCTTTTCTGCACTACAAACAACAATTTGTTACCAATATCACATTTGCTAGGGCACTTTACCGTCACTTTTAAAAGTTAATTCATCAGTCCACAAGACTTGCCTATTAAAAAATGAAGAGGTTTGAAACATCATTTCCTCTGCCCATCGGCAAAACTCTAATCCTTCTTCATAATCCTGAGCAGTCAGGGCTTGATGTAAATTGATCTTAAAAGGATGAAAACGGTTGTCCCGCGAGATCCGTAAAACCATAACATGGTTGGTACCACACACCTGGGCAATTCCGCGAACACTAGCGTTTGGATGAACATCAATATAGGTCAGCACAGCAATAATGAGTTGTTCAGTTCTTACTGGGCGTGGCCTATTGTCGTTTCTATGAGCAGCGAAATTACCATGATCTCCCGCCCTGAAATAAAGCCGCTAGAAAATCTGATAGTGAGGATGACACCTCTTAGGATACCTCTCCCGATACAGCCGAGCAGCAGCCCTGGCACATCTCCTAGCTCCTCCAAAAATTTTTAGCACATCACGATACTCTATACTCTTCATTGGTGTACATTATTACCCAAAAAGTTTATAAAAAAACTACGGTAGTAGATAAGAAAAAGTATAAAAGTTTAACCAGAGAAAACGAAATCAATCATAAGAAAAAACTTCTTTAACGAAAACCGATAAAGGGATGAATAATTTTTCTTTGAATTATTTAATTCAATAATATTTTTATTATTGTTTTTAATGTATTAAAAGGAAGGGATATTGCTAACGACTTGAAAATAAACTAATAAATAGATATACAATTTATGTTAATTTATTTTTTTCAGTAGCAAATGTTGCAATAGGAATAAAAGAGACTATTATTTAATAATATTACTTTGTTTTTCCTAATAAATTAGCTAAATTAAACATCAACATTAGTTACAAATATAGTAACATAAATAAACATGTTGTGCTTAGTTCACACAACAAACAAGTTATAAATAACTAAAATTATTTAAATCAAATAACTTTTACATAAAACAGCCTGGGAAAGCAATATTGGTTGAGTAAAAAGACACAGTTATAGTGTTAAGTCAAAACATTTAAAAAAAAAAATTTCGAACATAGATACTTTGCTAGTGAAACAAACAACAACAAATAACGTAAAAATGTATTGTAATAAATATTTGTAATAAAATTACATTTTTCTATTACTATAAAATTATTTTATAAAAATTTAACTACTTGTGTATATCTAACAATAGCTCTGTCGTATAATTCTGGAATTTTCAAACATCGGTATGATAAAAATAAAAGAACTAAAATTTTATAATTTAAAACAATACAATTATGAATCAATTTACAATATTTATATATAAGATAATTAATATTAATTCAGTACATTATTAAATACATTAATTTACATTAAAAATAAATTATTCAATAGCCGTATAAGCTATAGCTTGTGCACGGCTAAAATAAGTTAATATTGTTAAGAATGAATTACAGTTTCAAAAAAGGAACCAGGAGGGATACTTTAAGGTTTAATTACAGACAGATACCAATTTTACGGTGATTGCTCCATTAGAAGCTGAGTTAGTCGAGGTGATGTATTCTGGTGTACCAAATTTCGGAAATCAAAAATAAGTAAAAGTAGTTGTGTATGTCAAACGATAGCTCTATGACAAATTGCCGGAATTTTGTGGTATGGGTACCATATTGTTTTATTTGTAGTGTACTTTTAGAAAAAATCCATATCATGGTATGCTCCCATTTGAAATTCAAAAGTTATCGACAAAAAACACAAATAGGCAATCTGATTACCATACTTGCAAGACGATTACCAAAAATATGATTGCTTATTTAAACTCCTGGTAGCCGATTTAGTGGGGGTAGATACCAATTTTACGGCGATTGCTCCATTAGAAGCTGAGTTAGTCGGGGTGATGTATATGAAATGTACCACCCTGTATACAACAACCGCGATGGCGTGCGATAACTCTCGAAGACTTTCTTAAATCGGCGATATATGGGGGACACGAAACCTCTTGAAAATCAGGTTTTTGTGACGTCATGAACCCGGTTTGCTGAGTCAGCAAAAAATTTCAAAGAATCGGCAAAATGCAAGGATATTATATTTCGCTGCGAAAAAAGTCTTTATTTATGTTTTATGGGACGCTGAATCAAATGAAACTGGTCCGAAGTTAATACGACTACTTCAAGTGACCAAAAAGTCGAAAAATTACGGTCCATTGAAATTAAATTTCGAGTATGGTTCGTTTCCTATGTATTTTTGGACGCGAAAAAAAGACAATATAAAAAAGCCCCCCCCCCCCCTCCTCAAATTTCGTCATCTGAACAACCTCTTAAGCTTCATTTACATAATAAAAATTTGATTAAAATACTGCAAACACTTCATTTTAATTAGAACTGTTACTAAATTGATAATCAATTCGAAATATAATAAAATAATGAATTACCATTTTCAGCTGTATATGCAGTTGAAATGAAAAATTTTAACAAAAATTATTTTTGTTGACTAATGTAAATGAAACATGAAAAGTTAAAAGATTACTAATGTAAATTAAATAAAAATGTGTAATAAAAAAATTTTAAGTCGATAGTTAGAAATTATTAAACATATCGATACTTTATTATCGATTGTTTTAATCTTGATTGCATTTCTTCAAACCAAGACTAATTTAATGTTTTTAAAGGTAAATAAATTATTTGCGTACAAAGTGTTTTTTCATATTTAAAATAAAAAAGAATGTAATAATAATAAAAACTGTTTATTAATAAATTAAATACAAAACAAAAATACAATACAGTTTGTTAACCAGTTTGACTCATCAGAGGTGGAGTTTGACCTGTAGGCTCAACATGCAATACATGTAGGGCGGGTTAGTTCATTTACTGTAACGTAACAGTATATCTAAAACTTTAAACGCATACACGTAAATACGTCAAGCGACTTATACACTGATACAGTAGAAAGGAAAGTTATAGTTTATCTTCGATCGATTTATCTATCGATTTTATATTAATTTCGATATTTATTCTGTAAATTACAGATTCTGACTATTATAGACAATTATTAGCTGAGATAGTCAATATTTGGTATTATAATTTTGCATATCTTTCTTTTTTTTTCATAAAACAATGGCAGTCCTCTTGTTGGAACAAAAAGATGATTTGTTTACACCAGTTTCTTCTATTTGACTGTTACTCAGGGAAGAAATTATTGTAGTATAACAATTTTATAAACATTAAGATATTTTACTTTTCCTCATATATACCGTAGGTATATTGGAAAATTATTGTATTTAAATAATCCGAAACTGGGATTTAGCCTGAATGATCAGTTTCAGGTGTTTTAAGACCTCCGGAGTGTTTTTCACGAAGTTGTTTATCTGTATATGTGTGTGTGTGTATGAGTATTTAACCATCGTAGCTCCCAGCTTATTTATTATAAATAATTTAAACTTTGAACAAAAATCAATCCGAAATTGATACAATAATACAAGTGTATAAATAATAACTAGTAATGCGTTGCATCAAGAACTCACGTTAGAAGAATACATCAAACAAAATTATTTATCAATACTCCCAATTACGACTCCCTTTAATGGCTAGAAAGAGTAAATAGGGAAACAATCGTATGCTACTATTTAAGTACTCGCTTTCGCTTGCTAGTTTAAGTATGTTAAGAATTTAACATTGTATAGAAGGCTAGCTTCACCCGCTATATTACTTATCATTAAAATTTTAGATAGTATATATGGCTCGCTTCGCTCGCTATAGTGTGCATGTTTATAATAAAAGACATTAAATTAGGGCTCGCTTCGCTTGCTAGATTGCGTATGTTTGGAATTACATAGTAAAATTCCATAGTTAGTTAATAATTACATAGTAAGCGTATATTTATAATATACATACTAAACAATGCTCTGTTCGCTACTCCTCTATAAAACAATATATTATGAATTAAATAAGGCTGAGAGTGCCAGGATCCAGTAATTAAATCGCCAGCAAAATCTTTTTTAGCAGTGTGATATTCTTTCTTGTAATCTCTTCTGGCTAAACCCAATTATTAAGAAATAAACTAATACAAATTTTTTCTTAATAACTAATAATAACCTCCTCCTGACGGTATAGCGAGTACCATTGGAGTAGGCAAAAACTATGAAATAAATTTAAAAATATATACTCTTTCATCTTGTTAAATACTTTGTAACTTACTTTGTATTTTTCTAAATAAAGCCTTTTTATTATTATTATTATCATAACATAACCTGCTGTTCGGGAATGAAAAGCAGGTCATGTACAAGGATAGCTCGAGTTTGCTCTTCAAATTTCTTCTGCTTTTTTCATTTGGTGTTTTTTGTGACTTTAGTTACCTTTGCTGTTGAGTCAATTAAAGTAAAAGGAATCAAGGAAGGAAGGATTAGGGAGAGAAAGGAAGGAGGAGGGAAGGTCAGGAGAGAGAAGGAAGGGAGGAAGGAGGGTCGGGGAGAGAAAGGAGGAAGAGAAAGGGAAGATCAGGAGAGAAAAGGAAGGAGAGAAAGGGAAGGATCGGGAGAGAGAAAGGAAGGAGGAAAGGGAAGGATCAGGAGAAAAGAAAGGAAGGAGAGAAAGGGAAGGATCGGAGAGAGAATAGAGAGAAAAGGGAAGGGATCAGGAGAGAGAAGGAAGGAGAGAAAGGGAAGGATCAGGAGAGAGAAAGGAAGGAGAGAAAGGGAAGGATCAGGAGAGAGAAAGGAAGGAGAGAAAGGGAAGGATCAGGAGAGAGAAAGGAAGGAGAGAAAGGGAAGATCAGGAGAGAGGGAAGGAGAGAAAGGAAGGATCAGGAGAGAGAAAGGAAGGAGAGAAAGGGAAGGATCGGGAGGAGGAAGAAGAAAGGGAAGGATCGGGAGAGAAGGAGGAGAGAAGGGAAGATCAGGGAGAGAGAAGGAAGGAGAGAAAGGGAAGGATTCAGGAGAGAGAAAGGAAGGAGAGAAAGGGAAGGATCATGGAGAGAGAAAGGAAGGAGAGAAGGGAAGGATAGGAGAGAGAAGGAAGGAGAGAAAGGGAAGGATCGGAGAGAGGGGAAGAGAGAAGAAAGGATCAGGAGAGAGAAGGAAGGAGAGAAAGGGAAGGATCAGGAAAGGGAGAGAAGAGGAAGGAGAGAAAGGGAAGGGATCAGGAGAGAGAAAAGGAAGGAGAGAAAGGGAAGGATCAGGAGAGAGAAGGAAGGGCAGGAAAGAAGATCGGGAGAGAGAAAGGAAGGAGAGAAAGGGAAGGATCGGAGAGAGAAAGGAAGGAGAGAAAGGGAAGGATGGAAGAAGGAAGGAGAGAAGGGAAGGATCGGGAGAGAGAAAGGAAGGAGAGAAAGGGAAGGATCAGGAGAGAGAAAGGAAGGAGAGAAAGGAAGGATCAGGAGAGAGAAAGGAGGAGGAAAGGGAACGGGGAGAGAGATGGAAGGAGAGAAAGGGAGGATCGGGAGAGGAGAATGGAAGAGAAAGGAGGATCGGGAGAGAGAAGGAAGGAGAGAAGGGAAGGCATCAGGAGAGAGAAAGGAAGAGAGAGATCAGGAGGAGAAGGAAGAAGATCAGGAGAGAGAAAGGAAGGAGAGAAAGGGAAGGATCAGACGAGAGAAGAGGAAGGAGAGAAAGGAAGGAGAGAGGGAAGATCAGGAGAGAAGAAAGGAAAGAAGGATCAGGAGAGAGAAAGGAAGGATCAGGAGAGAGAAAGTAAGAGAGGAAGGCAGACGTCTCAATGTGGAAGTACGTCTGTAATCAGGATCGGTAAGAAGGGTCACCAAAGGTACACAAAACAGAACACCTTACTTAAAGTGCTATCCACGGATAGGAGGGTTAACAATAGGGGTTGGACATACAATGCTTAAGAAAACAAACATAAGTTAAATTAAACATAAATCTTTATATTTGGCTCAGAACAAATTTGTTGTTCTGCTCAGTCAGAAAAAAATAGGGATTTTGGAAATCAGTCCAACTGAATCAAGTACTTGATATAAAGAAAATAGACTCCTGGATCGTGATCTTAAGAATTTAAACAAGGAGGGTCTATAGGATCCGACTAGTCTGATCGCACATACCGGTCGGCTATAGAGAGCAGAAATTAAAATTGAGCCTCTCTTACTCAACGGATAAATAATAGCAGAACTGAATAAGGACTGACTTCCACAGCTGAATGACTTAACATTACACTCTTAAAACTAGAATAGATTATGGGCCCCTTACAATAAAATTGCCTAAGCGGTAGTCCTCCACCGCCGGTCAACTTTCGCTGGGCTTACATAAATATAAATTAAATCGTAATAAAGATAAGAAAATATCTGTTTTGATGGCGACCTGTTTAGACAGGTTGGAGTATAGTTCAGGCTCTTGGGGTTCCACCTACAATCTGAAGGTTATGCTATGTAAAATACAGAAATGCATTGCGGAATTGCCTAAACTCTACCTATTTAAGCATTCTGGTAAGGCAGAGGCAACGAAAAAGTTGAAATTCATTATTTTCTTTTGGAAATAACAATGAATATTTACTTACATTAAAGTTAATATGGTATAAATCTGTATTTTATAAAAAAAATGTAAAAAAGTATGAGGTTTGGTCATGATAAATAAAAACAACATTTAAGCTTTCGACCGTATGATTAGTATACGGTCGATATACTAAGTAATATATAATATATATTATTGTATATAAGTCTTCGATAGTATACACAGCTAGCTATGTTTAGATTAGATACCTTATCTGTTTCTTTCTGTTAACGGCTTTAGTTTGTTATTAAACACTTTCTGATGAAGACCTAATCATACGGTCGAAAGCTTAAATGTTGTTTTATTTATTATGACCAAAACCTCATAACTTTTTACTATTTTCCTATACGTATGGTCAATAAGTGCTATTTTTGTTATTTTATATAATTATTTATTTTAATGTACAATTTAAATCCTTATTTAATCATAAACATAGAAATTTCCCATACCTTAAATAGATATCATTTATTGATAGTTTCTATGATTAAAAAAATAGATAATGCAAATAGGCTGTAAAATGAGATTTTATTGCTGCGGAAATTTGTTTATTGACGAGCGAAGCGAGTCGATAATTAATTTTCAAAGTAGCAAATCTATTTAAACTATATACCATTTTTTTGAGGGCGCAGTCAAAAAATATAATTAAAAATAAAAAATATTTTACTATTATCTTTACTTACAACTTTGCGTAGCAGCTGAAATAAGAATTTTTTACAACCGGCAGACGTAAAATCCTTGGCAATAAAATATTTTTTACAGACATTTTTGAGGCTGTAAAGTAGACACTTTACAGCTGCCTACAAAATAAAAATTAATCACTGTTAATTAACTTACTTCAAAAAATACATATTAACACCACTGTATAACATATAAAACTACGCGAAAGTGAAATGTTCAAATGCAGAAACAATTCTGTAAATCACAGATTTTTTTTAAAAATTATATCAAATTAAACAACTATTCGAATAATAACATATCATATTATAAAATACACGTATATTATGTATGCATATGTAATGCACATACATATTATGTTATAAATACAAATTATGTTATAATATACAAAAATAACTTGAAGACTAAAAAGTAAGAATCAAAAAGACTGAATGTTTTTATATGGAATCATGCCGTATCTGCGGCATACAAGTTGTTTGACCTTGTATAACAAATATAAAAAGTGTAATTTATTTAATAATTTTCTCCAGTTATATATAACAAAAGATATTATGGCGATATTAACATAAAATTGATGTACAAAGATTTTATCGTCTAATTTTACATCAATATTATTTATTTAATTATTTTACATTCAATTTATATAGAAACAATTATATTTTTATTTAATTATATAACTTATTTTCTAATACAAAAAATACTCTTGACTGATTTAGTCAGTTTTTTCCCACATAATTATTGAGATAACTAATACCACACGGATTGAAATAAACCTTGTAATCCAACTTCTTCATTATTTATCTATAATAGGAATAAATAATGCCATTTCATTGGGTTCTTGAGATAAGAGCTGAGGAAACTAAAACATATAACACCCAAGGCAATGCCGATGTAATTTTATTCCCCAGATGCATAAAAATATCAATATTTTTTTTTTTTTTTATTTTAATTTAATTGACGGCGTGAGCCATTTTACAAAAATATTTAAAACTTGAACACAGTACAATTAAACAAAGTTCATTGAAAATAAATTCAAAAATAAAATATATCTACATTATACAGGAAAAGTACAAAAGATGAAAATATGATTGAAAATATATACATTAAAAATTATTTGAGGAAGGTGATAACAGAAATAAAAATAAAATAATAATATGAATCAATGGCATTTAACTAAAAAAAGAACTTTAAAAACTGAACATAAGTAATTAAAACAAAAGTTAAATTTACTACACTATTCAAGTTAAGAAGATACAAAAGATTTGAATTTAGAAATAGAAAAGGAGAAAATAATATCAGAATTCGAAATAGAATTAGCTAAGCGCATTATACGAGAAATAGGAGAGTTAAAAAGTTGGTTTGTTCGAAGGAAAGGGATGTAAAAAAATATTTTTATTTCTAAGATTAATTGAGTACGGTTCATGATAGGAAATTAAGGAAGAAAGAAGAGGACAATGGATAAAATAATTTATTAAACGATAGAGGAAAGAGAAATCAAGAGAAGAGCGGCGAACAGAAGGAGGAGTGAAATTAAGAAAAGATTGGATTTCAAGATATGAAGTATTATTCTAATCAAAACCAATATAACGATAACAACACATTCTAAGACATTTCAAATATATAGAAGACAACTTTTCTTTATAAGTCGTTTGATGAGGAGACCACACAGGAGAAGCATATTCAAGACTAGGACGGAAGAGAGAAAGATAAAGATATTTAAACGTTTTGATTGAATAAAAATCTTTTGAAGAACGGTAAATGAAACCTAAGAGTTTAAAAGATTTACTATTTGTAGAATGTGATGATCGAAGAGAACGCCTATAATAGTTGAAACACCAACTAGAGTCTCTTTGTTTATAGAGTAGTTAAAATAGATTGGGGTTTTATTTCTAAAAAAGGATATAACTTTTTTTATATCCTTAGCATTTCTTGATATTGAGTATCAACCCATTAGCAGTACACCATTCAGAGAGCTATTGAACGAATTTTGAGTATTTAAACAATAGAGATGTCATCTAATTTTAAAATACATTTGAACATTTACTAGAACATTTGGTAGAATGGTGTAAACGTCATTTATGAAAATAATGAAGAGAAGAGGACCTAAATGGGAATCTTGAGGAACTCCAGTGGAGATAGGAAAGGGATCAGAAAGAAATGTATAATGATCTTCAACCTAATGCATAATTTAAGTATTTTTCTTTAAATTTATTCATACATTATTATTGTTTATACTTTTCCTCACCTATAGTAGAAACAAAGAAAAAGTATAATGTTCACCCTAAAAACTCTAAATCGAGATTGTATCAGAATTATCCTTTAAAGGCG
>JACMZG010000022.1:22068606-22112555 GCA_018340805.1 Microvelia longipes
TGGTTGCTACCCAAGCAACGGCTGAGGGGAAGGTAACGCCTCTGAAGAAGGTCTGCTGAGTAACCTTCTTCAGATGATTACTTCGCCGCCAACAACAGCTATGAGGGGAAGTAACCATTTAAAAGAAGGAACTCTGAGTAGCGGCAAGGAGGTCTCCCAACGCTATTTTATATCTATACTTGACTTCATGGGGGCTCGCATCGTTACTGTTTGTATCCCGCGGCGCAGTTATGAATTTTTTCGCCATGTTTAGCAATTATATTTAATGAATATTTTGTCATTGTTTTACATTTAAGCAAATATCTTAATTTTATTTAAATAACATTTTTATTACATACATATTAATTTATTCTTTGCCTTTTATTTTATTGATTTCTATATGTTTTTTCCATTATTTCGCTTTTGCCTGTACTTTTATAGACATTGGGTATTCGCCTCATTTTGGTCCATGTAGTTTGCACATCCTGGCAAATGTAGAGGTTGAATATCTCCAGTTTATTTTTTTTATTAAATTGGATTATTATTACAGATAGCTTTGTCCATACTGTCGCCGTATGGGTAGCTTTATATAGAAAAAGGATCGGCTGTTTTAAAGTAAGGAAGAGTCGGCGCCTTTTCTAAGAGTGTGTGCCCTTTTTGCTTTTTTCTTTGTTTTAATATAGCATATTTGGGCCCTTAACCTATCTTTGTTCTTACTTTGTTTTATAAGGGAGTAAGCTATCTACATATAAAGCATTAAATGCCTTGGTTAATCGCCGCCTTCAGAGAGTAAGCGCATCTGGAGTAGTAACTATCTAAAGAAGTACCGGATCATAATAGCAAGCAAACATCATGAAAGGTCAGTACCTGGATGGAATAACCACTGAGAATAAAATAAAATGTAGTTACTGTCTGGGTAGTGGAAGGCTTGCTGCAGTACATTTAGTGATTCGTTTATTCTGAAGATGAGCGCCGCGAGCCGAAGTGTAAGTTATTGAGGTAGCATAATCCGAAAAACTGATGTAAGTCCCAGGTGATGCCCGAGGTACACAGAAGCCCATTATTGTTTCTTTTTAGTGACATTGGATGCATAAGGAACGTTTTCACTAAAGCAAGTGAGAGATAATGTCAAGTAATAAGTTCATCCGGGAATGCTATCATCAAATCTCTTGATTAGTTATTCGCATGACTTCAGACTGGGTCTTATCTAGAGACATTTAGCTCCTTGTCTTACCTCATGTCTGATTTCTCATGAATAAGTGTTTGCAACCAGAACCAGACGCCAACAAAAAATATCCAGCAACCACAAATCCCGAGCTTACGAGAATAAATCAATTAAGTGAGCAAAGCGAATTTATTAAATATACATTACCTATCAGTGATACAATAAGAAACGGTTTTCTTCCGTTCTGATCACTCCAAGGTCCTATAAAGAGAGATAATATCGAAGGTATAACAGCTTGAACTATAGATACACATGAGTTAATATAGGCAGTCTTAGGTTGAACAAGTAGCTCTACAGAATCACTTAGAGGTTGACTACAGTTTGATATATCTAGCTTCAGATCTTGCAGACAAGCTACTGTCTCTAATAGGTTTACTTGCACACTTCCTAAAGATAAAATAATAATATTATTGCAATAATACATAGCAGCGATAAACACTTGTTAGTCTAGTGTCCAAAGTCATACGGATGCGAAGGCAGCTTCGCATTATTATTTCCTATTTTACTAATAGGGTATACTGATAAGTGTTCCCTATAGTCTAATAAGGAATACTGATAAGTGTTCCCTATTACTAATAGGGAATACTGATAAGTGTTCCCTATTACTAATAGGGTATACTGATAAGTGTTCCCTATTACTAATAGGGTATTCTGATAAGTGTTCCCTATTACTAATAGAGAATACTGATAAGTGTTCCCTATATACTAATAGGGAATACTTATAAATTATCCCTATTACTAATAGGGAATACTAATAAGTGTTCCCTATTACTAAAAAAGTTAAAAAGTTCAATAAATGGATACCTTTCAATAAACTTTTCTTCTATTTTTCATGGGACACCCGAAGTTAACTACACAACAAAAAAGAAGCTCCCTTTACACAAAATAAGTACCTCAGGTTTCATTAGATTATGTTGAATATTTCAAAATTTAAAAGGGAGGGGACTTTTTGATTCTAGCATTATTTACCTGTAAATGCTTGAGAGAAGTAAATAACGAAGAGTATAGGTTCCACAGTAATCAGACAGAACGGCTGCTTCTGGAAACTTTCTACATCGGACTTATTTCGCAACTGATCCGTTTCATTTGCTGGTTCATCGTTTACGTCCATCATAAACTGAAAAACATAAAGAATTATGCGCTTGTAAGAAATATTTCCTTCATTATCATTTGAGAAAAAAAAATTTGACACGAAAATGTATCCTTGTTTTTTTAAAATCTTGAAACCTTCACCGAGTCATTAATGACTTTTTGGAAGGCTAAACCTAAGGATTTTTGTAAAAACACTGTTCTCTATATAGATAACAGCATAGCATACATTTTAGCTTTCTAGCGTAAATTCACTAGGAACTACAACGATAACAGACACACTGTCACATATGGACGGATTACTAGGTAAAAACGACTCAGAAGGTCTTAAAACGCCTAAGACGGATAATTCTGGTGAAATTTTAGAACATAATTCTTTTCATATTACTTTATGAATAAGAAAAATTTATCTTATGGAAAATCTAATTACTTTATTATTAGGAAAAAAATCGACTGTTACTTCTAGGGGCAATGTTTTTTTAAACAGGAACAATATATTTCAATCCATTTGGATCATCTTCAGGAAAGTTTAAAAACAATAAAAATATACAAAAGTACAAAATACAAATAATAAGACAGGAACAAAACATTAAATTCAAGCGTTAAACTTGACAAATTATACTTACTATAAAACTACTAAAAAGCTACATTAAAAATAAATAAAAAACTTGTAGTAAATACTTATTAGTTGTTCTATAGTAAGGATAATTTGTCAAGTTTAATGCTTGAATTTAATGTTTTGTTCCTGTCTTATTATTTTGTACTTTTGTATATTTTTAGCAATATTTTTGTACTTATGTTTTTTAGTCTTTCCTGAAGATGATCCAAATGGATTGAAATATATAATAAAATATATAATAAATAGGGAAGCAAAATAAAACATAACCAATAGACGCAATAGACCAAATTAGAAAAAAAAAAAAAGTAAAATATAAAACATTAATATATAAAAATAATTTTTTTTCTACCGGCGAGCAGCGAAGAAAAGAGTTAGGAGACAGCGCTTACAGTTTTGTCTAGAGATTGTGTAGGGGGCTGACTGACGGGAACCGAGTAGTGGCCGCCGCCAACGCGCTTTGTATATAAGCGTTATATCGCCAGCTTTCGCCCCTATATTAAGTGCGCTTAACACCATTTTCTTTTGCGTTCTTCAAAATCTCGCACATTTTGCCAAAAGTTCATGGTATTTCCTCTCTGTGTCATGTGGGGAAAGCAGCCTCATGCTGGAAAGTTAACATGGGCCTTCCTCATGTATGTGCTGGTTTATTTTAATTCATCTCATTGTATTGTATTTCTTTTATTTGCTAGTATGTTATTTTTATTTAGTAGTATTTTATGTAATATAATTTTTTACTTTGTTGGTGTGGCACTGATGATGATCTGTTAAGATGAAAGCTGGCTATGTCAAATATATATCATTAGTGGAAAGACTCTGTTTTATTCATTACTTGAACTCCACAACTCATTTTTTCCTTATTACCTTAATTTGATCCATTGATTTTATTCAGTAAAAGCTAACTTTGCAGATATTGTTCGCTTCTATAAAAACTAATATCTTACCCATTCCAAAATTATAAAACAAACAAAACGTTCAAAAATTTAGGATTTCTGATTTTAAAGAACTTCTACTCATAGAGTCAAATTTGTAAAATAAAAGACAAATGAAGCAAAATTCTTATGAAGTAATATCGGTACTTCTTTGATTTGTTAATCCCCAGTTGTTTGACAAAATATGTATTGCCTTCTTTAGATTGTTACTCCCCAGTTGTTAGACAAAATATGTATTGACTACTTTAGATTGTTACTCCCCAGTTGTTTGACAAAATATGTATTGCCTTCTTTAGATTGTTACTCCCAGTTGTTAGACAAAATATGTATTGACTACTTTAGATTGTTACTCCCCAGTTGTTTGACAAAATATGTATTGCCTTCTTTAGACTCCCCAGTTGTTTGAAATATGTATTGCCTTCTTTAGATTGTTACTCCCCAGTTGTTTGACAAAATATGTATTGACTTCTTCAGATTGTTACTCCCCTGTACTGGGGAGTTACAATCAAACAACAACGTTGTTTGATAAAACTCATCTTGTCAAACAACTTGAGAGTAACAATCTAAAGAAGTCAATACGTGTATTGACCTTTTTAGATAGTTTCTCACCAGATGTTTGATCAAATATATATTGTCTTTACTCAATTTGTATAATAATGATAGTATTACCAAATAAATTACAATCATGCTACCGGCAACCATCTGAACAAGTCACAGGGGTGGAGTGACAAACTATAGATGGTCGCACATTAATGGATAATTCAATCGGTGAGTGAACAATAATGTCAATACTTACAAGTATTAAAATCCGTAAAGTCTCATTTATGTATTTGTCGATAATGATCGAAAAAAATTAAACTTATTAAACAATTTAAGTAGCTTGATTTACCTACTTTTAAGAACAGTTTTATGATTAAATTGATACCTTTAAGAAAGAATCAGAAATAGTTTAGAAGTTAGCATGTAAACTACAGTAAGAATAAAAGCTTATGAAGTTTATATACGAGGAGCAGCTGGGAAAAAATGTACAGTTAGCATTTCCTTTAGAAGCAAAGTGGTAAAGATTGAATGGTGATTTATGATAGCATTGTTGGAAACGAGATAATTCCTTTGTATATGATATGTGCTTATAATAAGCTAATCTTTTAATATAATTTTATTCACTTATTCAATTGATACTGTATAAGTTTACGACTACTAATTATTATAGTTATGGAGCAGTGAACCATGGCTTTTCTTAGGTCCTTTTGTCTGATCATCAACATTGCCCCGTATCCAAGAAAGAGACTGCGAGGAGCATGTTAATTTTCAAGATTTCCCAAAAATGATTAGCATATTTTTTAAACTAATGTTGGGTATAAAATGTTTTAGAGTTGATTTTAGAAAGATTCGCGTTGGTCCGAACATTGCGACATAGACGTGCTTTTTTTCTTTAAAAATTTAGAAAATTATGGAATAACAGCGATACCGATAATCAAACTGTAAAGCCTTAACCAAAAACTCGAGAAAGGAAATTTCCAAAAACCCAATACCATAATAACATAATGTCTCTGAATTTTTTGTTTTTAGTCAATTTCATCACTATATTCATCAAATATTTTTCTTTTTTAGTTCAATCATGTCTTATCAATCGTTTCATAATATGTAATTTCTTTAATTGCACTAATTATTTAATTTAATCACTACGTATGTTATAACAAATACGAAGTTAAATTGTATTATCAGCATTAATTCCGGTCTCATTGAGTGACATATATAACATAATGTAAACAAATCACGTTTTTGACTAATGCATTACAAAATTCGCTTATATCTTGGCAGTATGCCACTTATATAAACTAGTAATATCACGAACTGATATGAATGTCAATGTTGCTGGACAAACATTGTTTTTACTTACATCTTAAGAGTCTGATTCTAATATCTAAAGCTAAATCATAGACTCCCTCGTCTTTAATTTATTTCTTCAACGGTTTTGCACTGATGATGGCCTCTAGCTTTGCCAATAAAGTTTTCATTTTGTGGAGAGACTTTTCATTTAATTATTTTGTTTTTACTTATTCTCATCTCTTGATACAAAGAAAAGTATTGCGATCACCCTAAACAACTAAAACAGAGGTTTCGACATAATTATCCGTTTGAGGTTTTTTTCATGACTGAGTTCTGAATGGGGTTCATCATTTCTGTCTGTCTATGTGGTGTCTGTGTCACGCATAACTCCTACTGGGTTTGCTAAAGAGATGAAACTAGGCACAAATATCAGACTTATGGTCTAGTCAAAGTAACAGTATAACTAGTATAAGCCACTCAGTATGATATACAGGCACTCTATAGGTATAGTTGTGTTGCCTGAATGATATTTTTAGACTGGGATAACCTATATTTTGCTGAATCATCAAGCTTTTGAAAAATAGAAAATTTGGCCGTTCTACTTGACAATATATACAAATGCTCATCTGTAGGTGGTCAATCTATAAAAAAAATCATTTTGATAATGGCCGCTATTTTTAAAATATTTACTACGTACACACAGCGTATTTAATAGGCAATCGTATTGGATACGCATGCAATACGGTCAACTAACTTCACGGTTCTTACAGCGTCTTTGTTTAGTCGATCGATTAAGATTACGTGATAACTGATCCCGCCAAAACATAGCGTCTTTTATAGTGAAGGTTCACTTTTGGTTAAAAGGAAGTTTAAAACAAAAAATATATTTAATTAAATTGTGATTTCTTTGCATAATAATAAAGTTACACTAAAAAAATAATATTCCAAAAATTATTGGATCAAAAACGGTGATATTGAAGTGAAATAAAAGTTCGACGAGAAGGTTTTCCGTTAAATACGATCGCGTCTAAAGGTACACACAGCGTATCGGGGGATCCATCCATCTCCCTAGTTCTAGCATATGCGATCGGATCCTCTCCGCATGGTTCATACAGCTAATATTACCGTATTGAGAGATCGTATCCAATACGATCCGCGGATCTAGAAGTGTGTTTGAACTTACTAATTGACTGTTACATTTTAAAATTTTAACGTACAATAAATTTTAATTTTCTACTTGCTTTTCGACGTTCGACACATCGTCAGATAGCAAAATTTATAATGAATTAGTAGTGGAAATTCCATAGACATTGAATTTAGGCTGAAAGTTATTGGCGAACAAATAAAAAACTAAAAACCAAAAGTTTTTTTTGTGTTACGCTTAAAATTATATGAAAAAGTTTGTTTACTTCAGTCAAATCATGATGCATTGATAAAATATAGTGCTAATATTAATGCACTATAATATATTTATGCACTATAATATATTAATGCACTATAATATATGAATATTGTGCCTTTTAATAAAAAAAAAATAAATTAATAAAAAACTTCGCAGCCAGTGATCACAAGTCTATTACATTCGTGAACAAGATGTAAAAGTATAACCCGTATTATTGGATTAAATGCCTATATACCGTATTATTTTTCTACGCTTTAATTAACCTACGGTTATAACACCCTAGATATTTTGTTACCTACCTAATAATTCAGAGGGCGAACGTAGCGAGGCCGAAAAAAATACCACCATGAGCTTCATGTAGTCATAACACCCTAGGCTTTCGATAAACACTTAGTTTAGGGGTCAAAAGCAGGAGCACCGAAGTAATACCAACTTAGTCTATGGATAATATTGAGATATTATTACTAGAGAGGACCTATAGGTTAAATGTTTGAAACATCGAAAAAGTAACCTTACTACCTTGCTTATAAATACAATCAAATAATCAGTACAAAATTTCAGTAAATTATACAGTAGAACGTTAAAAATTCAAATCAAAATAGAGGCAATGTGCGGGAAGCCGAAAACAATTTATTATAACCTTAACTCACTCTTGGAGGAGGTTTCAATGAAGTAACACAGAGCCCCAAAAATATGTTCAGGCCTCTCAATGTAATGAGATAGAATATGCCCCCTCTAGTATATATCTCTATGATTGATAATCATGACATTCTGAGGATGAGCGAAGCTAGTCTAAAGTTAAAGAAGTTTGTTATAAAAAGACACTTCTAAGAAACTGACAAATGTTTTTGATTAAATGTAAGAGAAACATGAACATAAAAATATAATAAAAAGGACTTAAGACATGCAGAATATAAAAGACGATACATACATGCTATTAAAGAGACTATGACTAATAGTATTAGTCTCTTTACATGCTAACCCGCGCTCCTGAAGACCCAGGCTGGTTCAAATTACTCTAACCAAGCTAAGTGTTGCAGGTTTACATAACAACCTTGAATAACCACTTTATTCTGAGGCCGAGCGAAGCCTGTCCGAAGTACGCGATTTTCTTAATTTTCGTTCCGATACAGAAAGTGAGGCAATCAAAGAAAAGCGTCAATGATTACATTATTTCAAAGAACCAAGAACCGCATAGTCTGTTACCTCGTACTAACTATATGGGAACGGAAAAACGTGAATTTAAAGTTAATATCTTTAACACTGTTATATTTAACGGAAGAGCCGGCGCGAAGAAAATTAAACTAAATGATTACATAAGAATGTATTGATATAGAAGCAAATGATATCTTGAAATACATCTGTTTATTTATAGATAATAACGCAAACTAAGACCTAGCGTTAAAATACGTAACACTCACCCTGAAATAAGTGTAGATTATGTTAATAAAGACCTGGAACACATAACTGTTTTGCGTGATAGTATACTCAATATAATAAAGGAATTCAATATACTCTAAAATATCCAAATAAAGGGAAAGTTTTACAATTGTTTTTACAAAGGTTTACAATTACAATTGTATAACCTTCTTTTCGTCAGGTTATAAACACGCATGTGCATATAAACACGATAAAATGCAGACTAATACATTTTATTGAATGAGTTATGTACGTATATAAAAAGTCGGTAAATAACGCGATCGAGTTGAAATTCGGAACAAGTGTATACCATTACGTAATAAAAGTACACCAAGTTTTGTTTCAAAATGAAAAGTATATCTATGAATTTTGTTGGATCATATAAGTTAAGCAGCATTGAGCATGGTCAGTGCTATATGGATGACCGCTGAGGATGAGACGAGCGAAGTGAGTCCGAAGAGGTGATGCAGCATACATTTGATGAGTTATATATTCTGAGGATGAGCGAAGCGAATCCAATGTGATGAAGAAAAGTTTTTTTTTCTTTCTTTTACTATTCTTTTTCTTAGTCTTCACTCGTCTTTTTAGTTAACCTAATTGGCAGGTTACGGTATATATTTCATATAATGAACCTGGTTGTGTTCTCAACATACACCTATTCTGTTACCTGGGGTTACACAACTAAACTGTTCTTTAATAACAATTGACAGCTGGACAAATGTAAACTGTGGGCTACCTTCTGGAGAGGTTTTCCTGTACCCACCTTAATGCCATTTTCTAAATATCCTGTCCTTTACGATGGAAGTTTTCATATACTAACTTTTAACTAAGGAAAATTATATTTACCGGAATATTTCTTAAAAAATTAAAAGAAAAAAGTGTAAAATTTTGCATTACATGAATTGAATCAACATTTTGTAAAATTCCCCATATTATACTTACAGCATTTTTTGGAAAATGAAGGCCTTATCATAGCCCTCAAGAACAGTCAGTGGTGTCAACTTCAAGAATTTATATGACTATTAATCTATTAAATAGAGATTTTGTTTTACTTATTATTATATACTAATGTATGCATATTAGTATATAATACACACACACACATATATATAGGTCATTCCCTAAAAAGGACTTGACCTTATCTTATTTCTCTTCTCTGTGGTTAGTTTTACTTTTTATAACTCATACTTACAAGAAAAATTGAGCTGAAATTTGGTACTAGAGTATCCCTTTACGTAATAAATGAGTATATCAAGTTTGGTTTCAAAAGTATATCTACAAATAGTTAACCAGTATTGATGGGTCATAAAAGTTAAGCTGAATAATGTTAAGGGAATACAACTAATGTAATTACTATCTGAGAATATACTTTTACGCAATAATAGGTACACAAGTTTCGTTTTAATAAGACAAGTATATCCATGATTTTTGTTGGATCATAAAAGTTAAGCAGCATTGAGGATGGTGAGTGCTGTAAGGGTGACCGCTGAAAATGAAATGGATGTATCTAATATCTGAGGACAAGCGAAGCACATATGAAGACATGCTGCAGTATAAATTTGGCGAATTGTTTATTCTGTGGACAAACAAAGCGAGTCAGAGAAAGGGACTGAAAATAAGCTAGAAAACAGTAAATTTAAATACATTGACCCACCTGCAGCCTAAACTACTGAATAGATTTTGGATTAGGTAATTTCAATTATTGAATTATATCCCAAATTATTAATATCTATATTGTATGGACTGTAGTAATCCGAGCTTGTGAACGATAAAAATTATAGATTCACACTCTTTACAGCTTTGTTTACAACACACTACTTATTTACTTCTTTGCCTTTACATTGGACAGCCGTCCAATCATTAGGAGCTGTACAAAGTCATGAAATCAAAAATTATGCAACTAAAAACCCCCTTGCATGTTAAATAAAACTCTCTGCCAAGTCTCCCCTAAAACTCATATCCATTTTGGTTGGAGACAGTCTTTCACATTTAAAAATGATATTGTTAGGTTGGTAATACTAGTAAGAGTGGGGAGGTCAAGCCGGGTGAGTAGACCACACTTTTGGGCCCTTTTCACCAACCCCGAAATCAACCACCTATCACTTTACCTCCACTACTTTCTCCTCGTCAAACCTCCTGCTACGATGGATGAAAGTAAGAATGTCCTGCTATCTTAGAGACTCCATTTCCTCTTCGTGTAGCGTTCCAGTTTCAAATATTTAAAACCTGAGCTTTCCAAACCCTTCACACGTTGCCAAATAATGATAGGCTGTTTCTTCCTTATTGTCTTCACATATGGGGCTCTCAGTCACCTTCATTAGGGCTAAATGCCTATTAAGCCTGCAGTGCCCAATGATTACTCCTACCATAAGTCTGTGACTAGACTTACTCAAGTCAAGATGCCATCTAGATTTCCTTCTATCCAATGTTGGAAATGTCATCTTTGACTGTGTTGTTTTCCCATATAATCTTAGCTTGCTTCCGAATCCAATTTTTTACAAGGGATTTGGCCTGTCTTCTTGTCCAATCTATTGCACGCTCTGGCCCACAAAAGCCTGTAGATGCCCCTTTTTAGCTACTTCATCAGCTTTTTCGTTTCCAGGTATACCAGTGTGTCCAGGGACCCATATCACATTGAACTTTAAGTGTTCAGATAGCTGTTCCTGAGCTTCCCAGCATTCTAATACCAAAGAAGATATATGCAGTTGATATACGCAGTTATATTCCAAATTCACTGGCTCCACCTTCAATATCTTTAGTTAATGTTTTGGCATTTTTTTCCCGGGTACACTGCTTTGACATCTTGGATCATTAGCAAGACCACTCATCTACCTGTGGATTTTATTTTAACATAAACTAACAAATTCAAAGATACATGTATCTTTCAAAAAATTAAATAATTAACTCAAAATGAAAAAGTCAAGAATAAAGAATGGCAATAAATAAAATATAATTAATAAAACAATAATAATACGTACAATAATATTACAGAGAAAAAAATGCTAAAATAACAAAAATTTAGTGAAACCAACACAACTTTCAACGCCATTTAAGCTATTTTATTTCACGAAAAAAAGATAAATTCTAGCCTTTTTATAATTTCTCTTTTATAATTTAGATTTATAAGTAGACACAGTTCAACCCATTACTGGTATGCATAGTTCAAGACACTGTAAGGTAGATGAAAAAAAACAATCAATGACAATGTTACAAAATAAAGAGGAGTATAAGTGAAATTATCTTAAAAGAAAAATTGGAATACTGAAGAAACTTTTTCTATACTGAGCAGAGGTGATAGTACTCTTTAAGGGAAACAAAAAATGTTCTATAATATAAACCCCGATCTCCAACTGTTGTCCCACAAGGTCAAATTTAATATTTTTAAAAAATATTTGACCTCGCATCATAAAATCGTTAATAGCTTTTATACTGTTCAAGCTAGAAAGATGAAATTGGTCTCGTTGGAAAGCTGAGTTAATTTTTATGTCAAATATTTTAGAAACACTGCCCAAAAATTTACATGAAAAATTATTAGTAGAGTATTAGAGGAAGAATGAGATGAGCCAAAGTTCAGCCAAGAACAGAAAAAAACTTTTCTTATTATTGCCCTTTAAGAAAACCCAAATATTTTTATACATTTAATAGTCAAATATGCAAGCTATTGTAGTTAGAAGTTGCCAAAAATGACAATTTTTGTCGTATAAAACTGAAAATAATGTTATTTTAACAAAATATTTTTTTTTTCGAAAGTAATAAAAATAAATAGGATTTTTTGACTAAAGGGGGTAAAATAACCATATTTTATTCTTATAAATTTTTTCTCTAAAACCACTCTTTCCCTTCGTTTAAGAGATTTTTAATTAATTTGTGTACCATTTAATTAACATTGTAGAGATATGCTGAAATGCCATAAATTATCAATTTTTTCAACTTCTAGCAAGAATAGCTTAAAATTTTGACGATCAAATGTATAAATATTTGGGGTTTCTTAAAGGAAATATATATATATAATATATTATATATATATCTGTGTGTGTGTGTGTGTGTGTGTGTGTGTGTGTGTGTGTGTGTGGTGTGTGTGTGTGTGTGTGTGTGTGTGTGTGTGTGTGTGTGTGTGTGTGTGTGTGTGTGTGTGTGTGTGTGTGTGTGTGTGTGGATGACAACCAATATCAGCAAAAAAATCTCTAGAGGGATCCTGGTGGTGTAATGGCCACCCAGACCATCCGGTTTGATCCCAGTCAGAAGTCCTCCTTCGAAAGGAACCTAAGCCAGTGGTTCCAAGCCTGTGTGATGTAACTCTAAATGAACCCAGGTTTAGGCAAATTTAGGACCCTCTATATATATGTGTGTGTGTGTGTGTGTGTGTGTGTGTGTCTTTCCCTAAAAAAGGACTTGGCATCTTATTTCTCTATGTGTGTGTTTCTGCCTTGTGACTTCAAGAGTAGGAGTTAGTAGGGGAGTGGGGCACGTGTTGCTTCTAGTTCAAGCTATAGAAACTAAGAAGAATCACTGCTCTTCTGTGAATTAGATGCAAAATGCTTGCACTATGACTCATAAAGTAGCAGCACAGCAGCCCATATGATGAAAATTTCCTTAATACATGGTAAAATGCCACGAATCAACATATAATAATAAAACAACAAATAATACAAAATAATAATCAATACCCAAGGGAATTAATTATAAATGGGCTGATGTGAGAAAAGCGGATGCTAAGAAGTGGTCAGGGGCCAAATCTCCATTTTAAGTGTTACCTAGACACACTAGCATACAGTTAATAATAACCCATGAAAATGGTAAAAAAATCACTACATCACTAAAAAACTAAATATTTACATTAATTGTATTAAAAATTAATTAACATCTGTTAATTCCACTGCATTTCTGCCTACTTCCAATTACTTGTCACTTAAATTAGTGAAACCAATGACTAAACAAGAACTTTAAAACAACAATTCAATTAAATAAATAAAGTCTGTCCATGAATTGTTATTTTTTCAACGATTCTAAAACAGTGTGCAATCAACTGACACTTAAATTACTTTAAAATATAAAATCAAAAGAGCTCTATTACAATCCAGCCTATAAGGCTGGATATCTATACGAATCTTGAAAATTTCTTGGTAGATTATCAAGTGGAGAACGGGCATATGAAGTAGTGGGAGTAGGAACATATTCCGGGGTACGTAGAGGTGGAGGGGGTGGCGAAGGTTGTTTAATTACATAACTAGATATCTGAGTGAGCACAAATTTAGTTATTTTCAAGACAGCCGTATAAGCGGTTAGTTGAAGGAGGAGTGCTCCGAAGCCTTTGTAGAGTCCGAGCGGCCCTTCTTGTGTTATACTCTTCTTGTAGCAATCAAGAGCTCCCTCGTAGTTAGTCAAGATTGCCACTAGTGGATGATGATTGTAATCCGAACTGAAATTGTCTATAATAGTCCTAGTTCCTTGTAAATGAAGCCTAAACAACATCCAAAATTATTATCTTAAATCATTTAAAAAATACATATTCACAAAACTATTTTAGTTATAATCTTCATTGTCAAGTTTCTAAACTCAAAACTTTTCCTCCTCTGTTCAGACTTGGTACCTCATGAACAATGATGGATTTTTGTTGTAGGAAAACAAAAATCCAAGTGGGAGCAGAGGTTTCCAAGAGTAACAGTATTCATTGCATTTTTAAAGTAGGATTTATCTTAACAGTCATCTCTCATTGTCTTTTACAGCTTTTTATATAAAGCATTCTAAAAATTTCCTAATATCTGTATGTGGATCTGTATGAAGTATACGACAGTTTTCTTTGTCTGGTCCGTGTCAAGTTTTGTCATATGTTCTAATAAGGCCGTAAAGTTAGAGTTGTCAAGTATTTGATTGTTATGTGTGTCAAGTATTTTTTTGAAAAGTTGAGATGTCTCTCCTGTGTATGCTTGGGGCAATCTTTACATGGTATTCTGTATACAACAGTGCATCTTTGGGTATTAGTGAGGGGGTCTTTTAATTTTATTTTAACATGTGACATAAAAAACATTCAGAATTTTATTAATTATCAAATTTTCTCATTTTTGTAATTTTTAAGAACTGAAGAAGCTCAGGATCCTGGACAAAGCTCTTCGTCAATTTATTTTCAATAAATTTAATAAAAAAGGAGGGAATAAAAGTCTTCATTAATTCAATTGATATAACAATTTATAACAGTCCAAAAGCTCAAAAGTTTTACCAATAGATCAGAAACAAAATTAATATAATATATTGGAAATGGAAAACTAAGGGCATACATACCTATGAAGAATAGTTTCAAGAGGGTAGAAAACCATCTCAGACACAATGAGAGATATTATTTGCGATGAAGCTTTTATGTCATCACAATTACTTTCTGATATGTCTTTCGATAGCTTTCCCTGAAAATAAAAATTACAAAACTGGTATGTAGAGGAATTTCGCTAACACAGGTAAGGCAACAAAAATTGTTTACCTCATAAGTTCTATCAGTTTTTACATAGTTATTATAGTATAACAAAGGGTTAAAATCAGTTGACAGGGTGGGAAAATAATCGAAGGGAACCAAAGAGGTTACTCCTTGATGTTAAACCACGCCCACAGTTTCATATCGGGCTAACGTCATTGGTTCCTCAACTCTATTTTCCTACGCTTTCAACTGATTTTAACCATGTGTTATACTATAATTTATTAACACTTATAAACACTTTTGATTGCAAACACAATAGTAAAAGTGTTGTGTTTTTGCAATGAAAAAACACAACTTGTTCACTTTAATGATGGGTTTCAGAAGTTTTAAAGAGCACTTTAGTGGTTTTCATCACCTTGTATTTATATCTGTATGTGAGTGTGAGTCTGCTATCATCATAACTCCCCGTAATTTTATGCTAAAGTTAAATCCTGGTGCAAAAATCAATTTAGGTCAAGTTGGGCCTCTAATAATATAATTTTTAAATTATGTCAATTAATATCCCTCATTGATGACTCTACAAAAATTACGTACGTATTTTCTTAATTTTTACCAGTTATTAATGAAATTGCAAAAACTACATATATGCTTTCTTAATTTTTACCCATTATTAATGACTCTGCTGACTAATTATTTTTGCATTCATAAATGACTGAAAAAATTGCATATATATTTTCCTAATTGACAGGTAAAAATTGTTGGAGTCTCCTCCCAACTTGTATGTTTTTAGTGAAATACAGAGGGTTTGCTCCTTTCATACTAGTATTGTTCCAAGGGCACAGACCTCAATCTCATGATCCTGTTTCTGCTGAAGAAGCATCATATCAAAGGTAATATTCTTCACAGCTTTACTGAATAAATATTTTAAAACTCCGTAAACTACAGTGGGTACTATTAGATTCCATACTGGTAACATTCTACCTAGAAAACAATAAATCAATGTAAATTTCACATAAGTACCACAAAAGAAAAAAATATATAACAATAAATAAATGATGCATACGTCTGGAGATAAAATCTTGTATGCACCTTGGAAGTAAAATGCTAATTTTCCCCCTCACAATTACCTCATAATCATAAAAATTCACTTAAAAATTAATAGTCATAACTCCCTCAGGTTTGCCTGGGGAGTTAAACACATAAATACCTTGGCTTTGCCTCAGGAATTAAAAGCTTTGGTTCTCTCGGCTCACGCCTTAGGAACCAACTAACTACTATAGGGAAATAATAGCATTATTTACTCCCTTGGAGCATAAATAACTATTATGACTTTACAGGGTAAGTCATAATTTATTTGTATGCCCACATAGCTCAAGGGTTTTTCTCTTTTAATGTGGGCAAAATAACTTTAATTATATTATTGTTATATATACATAGAAAATAAAGGAATTCATAAAAAAAGGAAAATTAAAAAAGCACGAGGTCCCTCGGAACTTTTCCTCAACACATGAGATTCGCTACACTCAGCCTCATATTTCGAGACTTGCTTCTCTTGTCCTGAGACTATCAAAATCACCAAATTTATACTGTAACATGTCTTTAAACTCACTTCACTCGCCCTAAGATAGTAAATACCGCACTGATCTCGCTTGATGCCACTTAACTTTTAAGAAACACAAAAATATTTGGATATACTTCCAGCATTGAAATGAAACTTAGTATACTTATTTAGTATAACTAATGTGGAATAAGGGATATACTTGTATATTTTAACTCAATTGGACTATTTTTCTACTTGTTACATCTTTTTTAAAAAACACACAAGTCACAAACAAGTCATTAAACTATAATTCACTTAAAATTATAATGAGATGAAACTTAGCATATATGTTGGTCTTTTATATCAGTGGTTTTCAAAAATTTTCCCTCATCGTCCTCAAAATTTTCACTCATCGTAATTGTGAGAGGGGAGGTACACATTTGATTATGGGTGGGTGTACATAACATACTAAGGAAGTTCATTTTAAAGATGCAGTGAAAATTTCTTACATCGCTTTAATAGTGAGCAGTGCCTAGCCAATGAAAAAATATCACAATAAGGAATATAGAAAGTAGCCTCTCCATAAAATTTAATATTTTATGGAGAGATTTACTATACTACAATTAGTCAACTCTGGGGCCATGCAAATACAAATTGTCTCTTACTACTACAGAAGAGACTTATAAGAATAATGCTTTCACTAAACTTCAAAACATCTCGCAAAAAGTGTTTTGATGATTTAAAAATAATGACTGTTGTAAACATATTTATTTATAAATCCCTGTCGTACATAAAAATGAATGAAAATAAGTTTTTAACTATCAGTCATAACTACAAAACTAGATTTCATAGAAATATTAGTGTACCACATCACAAACTTAGTAAGTCAGATGTCGGATACAAATCTCTAGGAATCAAGTTGTTCAATAAACTAAGAGTATCAGATAGAAACCTTACTTTTAACCTATTCAGGGAGAAAATTAAAAATATTTAACAGACAAAGCCTTTTACAGCCTAGATGAATACCTTTAATGCAAAAATATTAATTATTCTAATTTTAATATGTAAGTAGTTTGACTGTTTCTGTTGTTTAATAGTGTAAATTTATTTTATTTATTTTATCTCCAGACGGTGTATAATGTAAAGTTTATTAACTAGTTTTTAAGTTATTATAGTAAGTTTATTATCTAGTTATTTTTCAAAATGTTTGTGGTGTCATTTTTGTGGGTTAATGAAGTCACACATAATTCAGGTTCAGGACATTAACAAGGTCAATGTCATAAAAAATCATAAAAAAAGTTTCTTTTTGTGGACTTAAAACAGAATTATTACACAAAAGTCCTATACTTTTTAATACATAATAATAACTAAGCATTTTTTTTTTTTTTTTTTTTGTTTTTTTATTTTATATTTGTTAAACTCTGATGATGAATAATTTTTAGTCGAAAGCTTAGTAATTATTATGTATTAAAAAATATAAACTTTTGTGTAATTAATCTGTTTTTACAAAATATAAATTCAAAAATGTTCCTATTGTCAGGGAAAAGGTTCTGATAGCTAGCGTATGATGTATGCAGAATTATATAACTGGGCCTTATATGAGTCATAGACTTTTTTTAGTTATCCCTTACATGTCTTCATGAATATACAAGTCATGTTTTCTCTCCAGTCAATTAACAACAATATAATCAACAAAGAATCAACAGCAATCATAAACAATTCAACAAAATAATTTCGATGCAGCCTAATACATTATACTACGATCATCCTCACCACTTTAGAATCCCTTTCCCACGTAAGAATTGCTTTTAAGCACGTTTAGGCAATGAAAATGGCATAATTTACAGCATTACTTTCCCTATATACATCAGAGCTTTTTAAAACATGAACAGTTCACACAATTTAATTGAGCGTGAAACATTTAGGAAATGTAACAAGCAAAATGCAATGCTACATCTGGGAACTGTTCCATCTTCAACATCTTCTGTGTCCATCTTCAACATTTGCCATCATTGATGGCTTGACATAATGTAATGTCCCACTCTGTTTCATTATGTCTAACTGATCAGGGTGCCGACAGAGCCTACTGACCTTCAATTAAAATTCTAAAGAATATAACGGTGCTCTCTTACCCCCATCATACTTGGCAAGTAAAAAAATATATTTTTTGATACCACCGCTCGTATCTGGTAAATACTTCACATTATATTCTTCAGAACTTTAATTAAATGTCAGAGTGAGTATAGGCTCTGTCTGCTTCCTGATGAGTTAGATGTAACGAAACAGAGTGGGACATGACATTATTATGTTGAGCCATTAATAACGACGAATATTAAAACAGTTCCAAGATGTAGTATTTCAGTTTGCTTGTTACATTTGTCTCTTGAATAATTATATTGTTTTCTATACACCTATGGTATAAATGAGGAAAAATAAATGTTAAAAATGCAAAGAATAGTAAAATTATAAATAATACCCATAATTACCTCTCTTGGGGATATTCCAACATGCAAGCCTAGACATGCCCTCTCTAAAAACATCAAATATGCCAGGTTTTTCGCTAGCGATATCACTTTGTACGGTTTCTACCAGGCTAGCCGAGTAGAATGGAGTTATCACAGCAAATGTAACACTGAAATCAAACAAAAATGGATATTTGCATCAAGATTAGCCAATTTTTTATATCCAAAATAAATTACTAACCAGGCGAGTAGTAGGCTTAGAATAATATACATACACACACACACACACACACACACAATATATATATATATATATAAATTGTTTGTATGCATTTGTGATATTTGAGATCGGAGGGACCTCAGCCTTTTTGGGAGAAAACATATATTTCTGGGTGGAGAAATACATGTTTTCTCCGGCCTCCCCTTTTCCATGCTGCAAATCTCATAAGCTACACTTTCAATGGCAAATTTCAGGCATGAAAATTTGCTAAAAATAAGTCCCACTGTCACTCTTAACAATAAATAAAATAATTAAAAAAAAACAAATAAAATACAGGAATACAATACAAGCAGGGTCGAACTCACCATTTTAAAAGAATATGTTGACTAATTGTCTTAAAAGACTGCTTACTCCAGGATAGTTCTCTAAAACAAATACAACGCATTTTAAATAAATAGTAAAAATAAATAAATCTTCATTTGCTTGGGTGAACATAATGTAAAAATTTTGACAAAAGCATACGTCATTACAAAATTAATTTAAAATAATCATTAAAAACTATTTAAAATTTTATACATTCCAGTGAAACTAATTTAAGAAAAAATATACATAATAAAATAAACAAACGAACAAGACGACAATACGAACATTGTAACAATTAATTTGGGGAATTCAACCTTTATAAATTAGTTTAATTAATTTATGTTTGAATTGGTTATATTTAATTTGAAAGTTGGCGCGAATTTGATTTTGGCTGTCATTTTAAATTTAAGGGGGCTCCAGGTGAGCTCGAATAGGTTTCCCGCCTTTTTATTTTCCTTATCATTTATATTTTATTTAATATTTATTATATCCATTTCCTTTTATTTTTATCTAATTCTATATTTTTATCTATTCTATATTCTATTTTTTTTTTAGGTTCATTTTAGGTTTTGTTAGTGTTTCATTTTCTTTTTGTATGAATGCGTGTTGGCTTGAATGCTGAAGGAGAGGTTTCAGAGAGTCAGGTTGAGAGGCTGTCGAGAAGGTTATGTGAGAGCGTCGCTGAGAGCACGTTTTTGTTAGTCAGTTTTATAGTGAAGTGGTCTTTTCAACTAAGGATCTTTTAGGCAGCTAACGCTGTAGCGGATTTCCGGTCGTCCCTGAGGGCCGAAACTGTGAGCTACCTGAGGTCTTCACTTAAAACTTCACTGTCTTGAATTTGGAAGGACGTCGGTGCTGTTAGTGATCAGTACTGTCTGTCGTCGCGTCTGTCAATTTGTCAGACTTAAATTTAAACCAAAATACAGGTTGGAAAATTGTAGTCAGTTTTGTGGTGTCTGTTTATGGCCAAACCTGGGTCGAAGTTGGCCCAGATTGGTTCAAACTATACCCTACCCTACCTCTCTTCTCCATCACTCATCGTCACCAATGATTATGATCGGAGTAGATCCTAAATCATCATCTCTCTTTATTTTTATTATTTTTAATCCTTGTAAGCCCAGTAGTCAAGTTAGGCCCTGGCAGAAACTGCCAGTGTAGACATATGTAAGGGGCCCAAGGATCCTACTTATTTAAAATTAAAGATTTTATGTATCAGTTCATTAGTTAAAACTAGGTTCAGGATAGGTACTAATTTAGTTTTAATCTCAAGATACTTACTTTGGTAGACTGGAGGTCTCAGTTAGAGTAGTTGGTTTATCTAGGCCTTAGAGCCATTACTTACCTTTTTATACGTACTGGGCAAGACCAGATAAACTTTACTTGATTGTAATATTAAATTTACCTGGAGTAAAAATATTAACCAGCACAGTCTGTATTTTACTGACTTCTGTAGGTTTAAGTATCCTATCCTTGAGTACTTACCTTATCAGCACCATAGAACCGAGGTTGATTTACCCTCTCCCTTCAGGGACAAAAAGAATCTGGCGCCTAATAGTAATTTTGACAGGAAAGAAAAAGGCAAAGCCTACTGGCTTTTCAGGTATCACAGGTTTGGTTTTCAGGAACCTGGACTGGATGATAACACCCAGCCCGTGCAGCCGATCTGAGTTGGGCATAATTTATAGGTTACAACATGACTAGATAGTAAATAGTTTTAGAGACAGGTACTCAGTAATATTATAACAGGATTCTTTAAAAGAATTCCTTCAACTGCTTTTTAAAATTCTTTAAAGGTAATTTTGATTAGTATAATCTAACTTATTAAAAACTTAATACCTAACACTGAATGCCCAACTTGGGACTTATTTAACCTGTGCATTGGTACTGGCAGCAATTGTTTGGACCTGATACCATAACTATGATATGATGGACTTAATTTTTCAAAAAATCAGCCTCATTTGATTTAATATAAAGTAAAGCATTATAAATTAACTATTGTTAAATGTTAAGTTTTTTAAATAGAGGTTTGCAGTGTTTAGTTGGTTTTGATTTGGTCATAATCCTAAGCATCTTTTTTTGTTGGATGAGTAATTTTTCTGTGTTTGTATGGCCCCATAAAAGAATACCATATACTAATCTGCTCTGCACCATTGATTTGTAAACAGAAATTAAGACATCTCTAAGCTTTCTAAGCAAGAATAAGTATTTGCCAGTTGATAAGTATAATTCGTTCACTGAATATTGAGGGTTATCAAACATTTTCAGCAAATTTTCAAAGAAAAATGAGCTAGTAAAACTTATTCTTCACACAGATAATACTAACCATTAACTAAAAAAACACATTTTACAGCTTTGCATAGAATCGAGAGTAAAAACTAATATTTGAAGAGAATAATAGTTATTTACGCACCATGGGAGTAAAGAATGTCATTATTTCCCTGAAGAATAAGTTGGTTTCTGAGCCGCTGGATTTATACATTTAACTCCTAAAGTAAAGCCAAGGGATTTATGTCATTTTACTTCCCATGTGCATACAAAATGTCATCTCCAGACGTTACCCAAGTACAACCCGACACTGATAGTAAGTCCCCCTCTCTTCCCCACTTAATGACTCCAATCTTATAAGCACATTTTTCTTTGAAAATTTGATAAAAATGTTTGATAACCCTCAATATTCAGTGAACGAATTTCTCCCTATTAAACTGTAAAACATGTATAATTTTTTATAGACAATTGTAGATAAAGCGCATATTTTCCTTATTAAGGAATATGAGATAATTCCGTCCCATTAATGATTGAAATTAATTGAATTGAGAATGAGATAATTCACAGTCCATTAAACTTAATTATTAAATTTAATTTTAATTAGTTATTTGTATTTTTCTTGTAATTATAACTTATGTATTACAACTTGACATAATTCTTCTAGAAATTAACATATTGCAAATTTATTTATTTGTCACATACTTTTACAAAATCCAGTTATGGCAAATTTATTTATTTATTTAAGTAGTGCATAAATCTAGAATGTTCAAAAACTTTGCTATCAAAATGTGACCTCAATCTAAAAGCTCATAATTCCTAAATAAAGTCTCTGAAATATACTAATATCATATACATGAGAATCTTATTAAAGAATTTAATAAAGAACCACTTGGTTCTTTATATAATGAAATCACAATTTAGTCTTAAGACTAAATTGTGATTTCATTACTTTTATCTCTAAGTTCAAAATTTTTCTAAAGTTATTCATTTTATTTCTTATTATATTCTTTTCACTCTCTTAAATAAACCAATTATTTTTATAAATAAATAAATAAAAATCTTTATTTGCGTAAATACTAATAAAAGTACAATGGCAAATCGTCCAAGTACAAAAATTAGAAGTAATATAAATTATCCCAAAGTTTCTTAAATTGAAGTCATTAAATTTAATTCAAATTTTAGTTTTATATTAAAAAGAAATAATTTATTTTAAAGCAGACAAATCACTTAGATTCTAGCAATATCATTATTATTTAAATAAACTAAAAAAAATTTTTGTACTAGTCACCCTAAACTATTTCTTCCTATTTTTTATTTATTTCATTATATCTTATTATTTTTATTTGATTCATTTAAATTCTTTGATTTATCATTATACCTTCTTAATTTTAATACACATGCTTTATTAAAATAATATTGATATGAATCTTGCCTCTGCAAATGAAAGCTTAAGTGATTTGTCTCTGCATCCTTTTCTGTATATTTCATTTTTTTTTTTTTTAATTGAATGTAAAAGAAGGATTTATTTTATTTTATTTTTTTAATTTCAACCTACCTTTAAATTGTCGAATACATATCAATCCTAACTTGGTACTCCACCCTATAAAACCTTTATGGTAAAGGGTTACATGATCAATTTTTTGTTATTGTATTTTTTGAATAAATAAATATATTATAAATAAAGAACCAGCTTATAAATTAGCTCAATAAATTTATATAAAAACCAGCTAAGTCCATTCTAGCTGTTGGATGTATAATTCAACAGCAATTCTTGATATTTAATCCGTGTATTAATGGAAAGTTATTCTTTAATTGTTTCTTCCATTTCTAATTTAAAGGAACCTTACTTTGGCCAAGGAGTTAGTTTAGTTATAATATCTTCTACAGCCAAAGCCATTCCTTGTATAACAAGACAGCTTCCTAAGCCCTTCCAGAGGGTGGTTATTCCTTGCTGCTGATGTAGATGAATTACGACTGGTACTAGAGTAATGGGTAATAAATGATAGCGCCGCGAGCTTTGGTTTACTTGACATTGTCTTCTTATAACTACAAAAGGATGACTAAGCAAGTGCTCCGTTATCAGAGTTGCCAACCCAAAACTAATCCTCATATACTTCACCACATCATCTACACATAAAAAACAAAATGTTAAACAGACAACAAAAATAAAATGGTAAGTTAGTAGACAAAATAACAAAAATAAAATGGTAAGTTGGTAGACAAAATAACAAATAATAATAATAAAACAATAATAAATAATAAAATAGTAAGTTAGTTGAAAACTAGAGTGATGTCATAGAAATGTAGTAAATGAGTTGTTGAGCCCAAAATTGAAGGATAAATAAGGTAAAGTCACCCCTCTATAAAAATTCAGCATATAAACAGATCTATGGCTCTTGAATCTTAAATTTTGCTTGGTTATACTATTAGTTTCAAACAGAGATTTATTATTGTGGATCGATTCAAAAACACTTTTTTTTATTTGTTTCATTGAACTTTTAATTACTATTAGTATAGCACATAATCCTATTTGCTATACAAAATTATGCCTCTAAATTTGGCATTGCACACCATTGTTAGCACAATTTAATACTCAGTTGGTTTCTTTAAAGGTTTTAGCTCATTTCCTTTGAAAAATACAGAAAAAATGAGTTATGAGTAGTGCTTGATAATTGAGTAACTGCTTAAGTTATAAAGCATATATACATACATGGTTGAATACATAATGGATTAATTAATATATTTTACAATACAAAATCTACCTACTAGAGAGGTCCTTGGTCAACCAACTAGCATAAAACATAAACCAAAACCCTAAGCAAGAAATGGATTGTTAAGCACGAATTTCCCAAGGAAATTCGCTCGACATGCTGACCACCAAGCCAGAATTTTAGGACTGGTTTTAGGACCACCTTAAACCCACAGGGGAAGCATAAAGGTTAAAAAATTGTCCCCACCATTTTTAAGGAAAATGGATTGGGCATAGTTAAGTTTAGAAGTATTGGAGAAGCTAAAGTTAGTGTTTTTCACTTTCAGGATCTAACACACAATTAACAGACTTTAATTCTAGAATTTTTTTATTTTCTAGGATTCATAACTTTATACTCTTAAACAAGTAAGAATAACCTTAAATATGAAATACAATTAAGTACTAAACAATAATAAAGAGCTAAAACTTTACTCGACATGTTTATAACCTGATGATAAGAAGGATATAGCAGTGCTACGAGAGCCCGAGGGAGTAGCGGTGGGTGTTGGCGACACTATTTTACATTGGGAAGACCTGATATGTTTCCTCCCCTTTATATAAATCCTTGCTTTAAACCAGGGATTTAAAACTCTGTCCCCCACCCTGATTCGGATAAAGTTAAAGTATAACACATGGCTAAAATCAGTTTACAGCATGGGAAATAGTGTTAAAGAAACAATGAGGTTAGCCTGATATGAAATTGTGGTCATGCTTTAATATCTAGGAGTAACCTTATTGGCTCCCTCCAATTGTTTTCCCCAGCTGTCAACTGATTTTATCAGTGTGTTATACTCTAGTAAGACTAAAAGTCTGTCGTCCCCAAACATACTTTACACACTAATTCCATCAAACAAAATTGTACAGTGTCACAGCACAGTAAAAGTCAATAACAATCATCACAGCAGTAATTTACCTTCGTCTGGTGTCTCTAAAGAGACGTTTTGAAACTTTTGTCTTTGGACTTCGGAACCGGTAGCAGAAACGTTTAAAACTTTTGGTCTGGCTATTCTCCTTGTTTGATAAACATTGGCATCTTGGTTGACGAGGGCCCAATCATCGTATGAATATGGATATTGCTCGTTTCTCCTCATATTCTCGTCTCTAGGACCAAAATATCCATCCATATTCTCCGTCATTTTCAATCCTATTTCTACAAATCAACCCCACTTACTGCATTATTTTGTGAGACCAGGATTTAAACTAAACTATAACTAATAATAGAATAACTTTAATAAATAAAAATCAAACATCATTGCAAAATATAAACTACAAGACAAGAACAGAAATAAAAAATCACACCAACGATGCTGATAAATGACGAAATTAAATTAAAAAAACCGATAAATCAAAATATTCAAATTTTAAACCCAGGTTTAATCAATCTAAATCTAAATTATATTCAAACATTAAACTTTGATAATAATCCAAAAATATAAAATTTAATCACACAATTATTAATGAAATTGTTAAATTATAAAAAAGTAAGATCAAATGAATTTTTCTGAGAACTTTAGAAAAAAAAATTAAGTTCAATAAATATTTATAATCTGAATGTAAATGACCCTGGGTATTGGTTTTTATTTCAAAGTTATTGATCGAAAAAAAAACTTTTTTTCATAGATAATAACCAACCTATGTTGTTAGAGAAATTTAAGAATATTAAAAATCATAAACGCCATTCATAAAATATTCTTAGTTGATATTTATCTAATTTCTTAAAATAATATGCAAGGTTACTTTTTAAATGTTAGCGCTTATGATCTTTTGCGCCAACACTCTGACTGTTGACGAAGGTAATTATAAGGTTATATAATTTTCGTTCTGAGTGTGCTCCTCCCTATTTCTCTTTAATTCATATTAAGTCATTTAAAATTTAGTCAGTTTTTTTTGTAAAACAGGTTATACAATGCAACAAGATTATCACTATCCAGCTACTGAGAAGATCTTATCCGACATAGAAAACATCATAAGAAGAGACTCAAAATTGTAAGCTATCAGTAAACTGATGTAAAAGTATGGGGTCGACGGTAGAAACAGTGTTCTTACTCTCACCCTTTTCCCTATAGGCCAGCTTTATGTCAATGGGAGTCAAGTTTATCCACTACACCACCAGTCTGCACCACTATTACTTGCAAACCACTTTGTTGATTTTTACCTGTTGCTAAGCAACGGACTACAAACTTGCCTATAGGCATTAAGATATATTACTAGAAGGGCCTCAATAGTTGTATTTTGAAACATCTTAAAAGTTGCCTTGGATCATTGCGAACGACTTATATAATAAAACGTTTTAATACAAAACAATGTGTGAAAAGCCAAGAGTGATTATTATTACCTTAACTCACTCTTAGATGAGGTTACACAGAGTCCCAAAAAGATGTTTCAAGCCTCTCTATTAGTACATTCACACAGCATACTAAATCCACAGATCGTATTGCATACACTGTTAGATCCATACGTGGGGAATTCAGTTAGACATACTAGAACTAGGGATATGGAATCTCGATTGATCCCCTGTATGTGCCTTCAGAAGCAATTGCATTTAAAATATACCTTCTTGACAACCTATTATTTCACTTAGGTATTACCTTTTTCACCAAATAACTTAGTTTAAATAATAACTAAATGAATAACTTTTCAAACGTTATCTTTTTAGTGTAACTTCATAACTTTGCAAAGAAATTATAATTTAATTAAATATATTTTTTGTTTCTTCCTTTATGTAAAACTTCCTTTTATCTTAAGTGAAACTTCAAAGTTAAAGACACTGTGTTTTGGCAGGATCAGTTATGTCATCTAACTTGATCAACTAAATAAATATGTGCAAGAACTGGATTGTATTAAATACGTATGGCATATGATCACCTATTAAATACGCTGTGTTTACGTAGTAAATGTTTGCCCCCTTTAGTAATATATCTCTAGGCCCATAGGTTGTTTTTCAACTGTTTGCTTTTAAAATATTGAAAAGGAAAATGATTACTGAGCTAAAAATTAAAACCTATGTAAATTAACCTTTTGAACTAAGAGCGAATTTAAAAAAAAAGGAAAGCTGCTTGAACCCGTTATAGGTGGTAACTATTAGTAGAGAGGCATGACTTGTGGGGCTGCAATGTGGATATTCTGAGGAACTAAAAGTGTCAGAATTTGTTCAGGACCATGTGATAGGAGGAAGTCGGTATACTTTCTCTACTGCCGACCCCATCATTTTTACATCACATTAGCAATCATTATGATTTTAATGGATGGATTTATATGTAACTTTTTCTTTTAAAACTAATTGCTATGTCGCACAAGGCTAATGCTGACATAGCCCAGGCGTTAAACATCATGACTGAAGCATTTGCTTAAGCGCTTTTGGAATCAATAATCAGTACCAGATTATACCTACAAATGAAAGATTGTAAACAAGATGCAGGGAAATTTGCTTTGCTCGTCTTTTGAAGTTGCCCAGAGCATTGAGGTGTTCTTATCCTTTATGTAACAAACTTGATGCTGCTTAAGGGAATGCAATCTCCTTTCAGGAAACCTTTGTAAATATTTATTGAATAATATTAATAAATAAAAGAATAGGATTTAGCTTAAAATCAAAGAATAGATTGATATTAAAGTATGAATAAATACAACAATATGAACCAGTTTTCTGGGACTTATTTATGTTTTAAATTATTTGGTCCTCATTTTTATTTTGATTGTAGGAAAGGGTTTGAAATAGTTCCGGTGACTAGAAATGAAAATAAATCTCCGATACATTACCAAGAGCACTGTCTAGGTTTGGAGAAATGGTGCATACCTCATGTTTATTCCCATTCTTACAACCATATCATGTCTCTTCGGCGCAATCGTAAGAGAGAAGGTTTGTATCTTTTGATTCATCATGCACTTAAAACCTTGATATCAAAGCAGTTGACCCATTCGACCTGTTTCAAGAAAATCACTTCACTCAAAAATTGACAATTAACAAAAGATGGTGTCAATTGATAAAAATTGTGTACGGGACCTTGGAACTTTTCTTCATCACATAGGATTCACTAAGCTCATCCTCCCTACTCTGGACTCGCTTCACTCGTCCTCAGATATTAAATTCATTCCTTTTATTCCCCCAGGTCAACCATCTCCAGGCACTGACCACGCACTATTCTTCTTGACTTTTATGATTCAACAAGAATCATGAATATACATGTCATTTTGAAATGAAACTCAATGTACTTATTTATTACGTATAGGTATACACTTGTACCGAATTGCAACGCAATTGGATTATTTTCCAATTTATTACGAATTTTAAAAACCAATCATCTGATAAAAATTGAACTAATGCTGATGATAAGATGAAATGCCATGCGTGCCAAATCACTAAGACCCACGTATAAGATTAACATATGTGCCAAGTTTAAGCTCATTATCAGCATTAATTTAATTTTTAACAGATGAATTGTGTACGTTTTTTAAAAAGTGTCAAGAAATAGGAAAATAATCTAATTGAGTTGAAATTCGGTATAAGTGTATACCTATACGTAATAAATAAGTACACCAAGTTTTTTTTTAATACGACAAGTATATCTATGATTCATAAAATTTAAGCAGCATCAAATGTGGTCAGTGCCTGGATAGGTATCGTCGGGAAATGAAAGGAATGGATTTGCTATCTAAGGCAAATCCGTCAATCCAAAGCAAAGAAAGTCCAAGGACATGTTGCAAAATAAATTTAACGACTTGTATATTCTGAGGACAAGCAGCGAGTCTGAAATAGTGAGGATGAGCATAGTGAATCCGATCTGATGAGAAAAACTTCCAAGATACCCCGAACCCAAGTTTTTAATATTTCACCTCACTTTTTTATGTTTAATATTATGTTATTAAAAAAAATGGTTTAACTATTATTTCATCCTTGTTTACTGAGGGAGGATTTGCGAAGCCCGACCGGTCAGAGTGCTCTGATAATAGTGCTCAGAAGAGGGTAGAGGAGATTAAAATTACGCACATTTTTTTGTTTCCCTCACATTGTTTCTTCCAAGAGAAAGAAACAAATTCGTCTTTCCTCAGCACAGATTGCTGAAATCTCAAGTGGGACAGTTCAATTTGGGAATCTAGCTTTTTAATAAGTTACATCTACAACTTATAAGGCAACCTTTCAAAGTGTTTAAGGACTGTGTAAAGAACTTTTTGAGTTGCCAATTCTTATGAATTTGCTTTTCTTAAGACTTATATGTTTTTTGGGAAAAAACAAAATGGAAGAAAACTAAACTAAAAAAAACCACCATTGCAATGACCAGAATCGATCTCGCAAACGGGTTTTAACTGTTTTGTGTGGTTATTTCATAGGTTACGTTGGTTATAGGCCTGGTCAGTTTTTTCCTGTTTTATTATAAAATAATTAAATGGTTAAAAAAATAAAACAAGGATACAAAAATGAAAAAATGCAAAAGTGAACAAAATAATCGAGCTCCAAGCACGTTACTTTTGTTAAGCCTCTCCACTAGCTTTTTTTCCTTGGCCACGCCATCTGAATCTGATCCATGCTGCAGAAAAAACTTTTTGTTCAGTGTGCTTTGAACAGTCAGACTTTGCCAATGCACTCAGTGTATTTTAAGGTTAGGATTTTTGATAAGATGTTGTATTATCTTAACATTTATTTTAATTAGCTTGTAGAATGTTAAAACTTGGTTTCCGTTCAAAAGTATACAATATAATGGTAGATGGTATTAAGTTACAACAGTTATTCAGTGTTGCCTGAGAAACAAGAGCCAAAGTTTAAAGTATAGCGCATGGTTATAATCAGTTGACAGCTGGTAAAGTAATGTTGAGTAAACAAGAGTTTGGCCTGATATGAGGGTGTGGTTTAACGTCAAGGACTAACCTTATTAGCTCAACTGATTATATATATATGATGGCGTTATAATATAATTAATTAATACATAAAAATAAAGTTGAAAACTGCCTGCTGAAAAAATTTTATTACACTTAATTCCCAATTAGAGACCCAAAAGGTCTTTACCTCCCACCGTATTGCCCTAGACCTCAGCCACATTCGCTATAATTTTTTTAAAATATTCATGTTGACAGAGCCAGGCCAAGTTTGCAGATTGCTAATGGGTGCTCTCATGATCAACCCTGAAATAACCAGTTTCTGGAACATGAGGAAAGACTACATAACGAGATCTAAAATAGATATTAATTTCGAGCTGAATCTCACTTCCCTGATACTTTGTAAAAAGCCTAAATGTGATGAAGTTTTTAATCATAGGAAATGGATTGTTAAGAGAATGCTCAAAGGTAATAATTTATTATATTACTATTTCATTTGTAGAAATTCTATTTTAAGTGACATGATTCCATGTAACTCAGCTAATAATGGTGTCATTGTTTTAAGCTTTTTAATCCTTATAATAAACCCACTGTTTTGTGGATAAGTGAATGGTTCCATTACTGGGATTAAAACTAATTTTCTTATCTTAGAACAAGCAAAGCAAGTCCGATGATGTACTAAATTAAAAATTAGGTGTTTTTTAACTGAGGACAAGTGAAGGGAGTTTAAAACGGGCGAGGATGAGCCGCTAAAAATCCAATTAAGTGAAGAAAAATTCACTTCTTTTCTTTTTTTTCTCACTTCTTTTTCTTTTTTCTTCACTTGTTTTCTTTCTCTTCTTTTTTTTCTTTTAAAAATCCGGTTTTTCTGTATTTTAGAACTGAAGATATTGTTCAAGTAAAATAATTATGTGTGTTCGTAATTAAATTTTAATTTATTTATATTATTTTTGCAGATTTTCAGTCCGACATATCTTTATTGACAGATGAAATAAGTATTTGTGAGGCTGCAGCTGAGCGATATTCAAATAATTACCATGCTTGGACTCACAGGATTTGGTGTCTCAATCAAATCGGTTCTACCCATTGGAATAAAGTTTACCTCAACGAATGGATTTTGACTGAAAAATGGATATCAACTCATGTTTCTGACTACAGCGGCTTCCACTACAGATCTTATTTAATCAATTTAATCATCGATCATAACGTTTGTAACGAAATTGAAACAAATTTAGAACCTTCGTATAATCAATTTACTCAAACTATAAATTCTTTAGGTGGGGGTTTAATAGTAAATTTAAGGACACCTTATAAATTTTTTATTTATGAATTACTTTTAAGTAGTGATCTAATAGAAACATACCCGGGGCACGAAACTCTGTGGTGCCATCGAAGAAATGTATTTCAATTATTAAAAAATATAATGACTATGAATAAATCTTATCAGAATATTGATGAAATTCCACTGAAAAAAGAAATAAAATTTGACTCCTATAGTAATACCGATAATTTTATTAAAAGCCTCAAACTCTATGAGAAATTATTTTTGAATAAAATTCACAAGTACAATGATTCGAGACAAATCAGGTATTTAGAAAAATATGTCGAATGGGTTGAAAAAGTGTTGAAATTTAATATTAATGTTTAAATATTAGGCAATGAAATATATAGGTTTATAATTCGTCACCGATATTAATTTTTGGCACATTAAATATTTATTAAAAGAGTTAAAAAAACTTGAGTGAATATGAAATTTAAAAACTGTAACTTACTAAAATGGAGGTATCTCAAATTAGAAAACAATCAATCATTCCTTAGGATAAATACAGATATTTCTTATGGTGAAAGCTTTTTTTCAAACTATTCAAATAATTAAAACACTTAGTTTAAACTTGTTGGTTAATATTATCAACAATGAAGCGAAACATATTTACTAGATTGGAGTAATTACATTTAATTACGACCATTTACTCACTAACCTGACTTATAGAACCAAAGACAGTTTTTCATGGCCTCACTAACCTCATCTCTCCAAAAATATGTCATTACAATCATATACTAATATTATTAAGTGATTAATTGTAAGTACAAAATTGTGATAATTTTTAAATTAAAATATATATTTTATTTTTATTAAAAAAATGTATTCTTAACTCCTTTTTTTCCACATTTAAACCTTAACTGCATTTTTAGCAAATTTTCAAAGAAATAAATGAGCTTATTAGGTTGGGGCCATGGAGGGGGTAGGGGCGGTGGTAGATTATTTGGAAGGGGGGCTCACGGATCAAGTATATATCAATATATATATTATATATATATATATATATATATATTATATATATATATATATATATATATATATATATATTGTGATTTAGCCTATTGGTAGAGATCCTACCCATTCTTTTCAAAATCGTGCTAATGAAATAACAATGAAATTCATAGATGGTAAACATGTTACTGCTTCTGAGGGCACACACCTGAAAAGTTCCACAGCTGTTGCTCCTTCTATCTATGGCCTCCCTAAAATTCATAAGGCTAACGTCCCTCTTAGGCTCATTGTCTGTTTTTTGAATAGCCCATCATACAACCTGGCTAAGATGATTAATGGTATTCTCTGTAATATTACCAGCAACGAATATACTGTTGTAAACTCCTTAGAGGCTAGAGATGCTATAGTCAATACTAATGTACCTCCAACAAGACATTAATATCATTTGATGTGACGTCTCTATTCACTAATGTCCCCATTGACATAGTGATAGAGATTATTCACCGCCGGTGGGACGAAATAAGTCTTTTCACTGATATTCCGGAAGACTTATTGATTGAGATCATTGAGTTTACTTGTGAGACCCGATATTTCAAATTCCAAGGTAGATGCTTTAAACAGATCTTTGGGAGTCCAATGGGCAGCCCCTGTCTAACAGTTTAGCTAGTCTACTGATGAAGGACGTTATTACCACCTCATTCGCCAAATTGCAAATCCAGGTTAGACTATGCCGGCTTTGCGTTGATGACATGATCCTTAGCCTACCCAAAAACTTAATCGATCAGGTATTGGAGGTTTTCAACAGCTTTCATGAGAGAATTAAATTTACTACTGAGCTACCTAATGACAATTGTATACCTTTTCTTGATTTTTAGTCATTAGGAATGAGGATGGCTCCCTCTCTACGAAATGGTACCAGAAACCCACAAGCTCCGGTAGAATTCTACATTATGACTCTCAACACTCCCTTTCCACAAAACTTAATGTGGCTAAGAACTTTGTGAACGGTAAGAGACATGTCTAGTGCTGAATATACATACAGGATGGTGAGGTTACTATTAGGAGAATTCTCTCTAAAAACGGCTACCCAAAGAGAGTTATGATTCTATCATCTATAACAGAGATAATATTAATGCCTTGGAATTAAGACCTCCGCCCCCTATGGGCTATTTCCAGTTGCCTTATGTGAAAGAGTTGACTAAAAAGCTTACTGGTGTCCTTAGAGGTTCAGTGCCAGATATGTCTTTGCTAAGTATTCCATCAGGAAGGTGGGTAATCTGTTTAGCGGGACCAAGGACGTGATCCTATGGCTAAGAGGTCTGGTATTATATATCAAATTGGCTGTAAGGACTGTAACAAAGTTTATATTGGCGAAACATCCACTTACTTCGCTACCCCTAAAACTCACATAAAAAATTACATTGATAGGGGCGAACGCCAAAGGACAGCCTTGACAGCTCACTGTGTTGTCCTAGGGCATCACGCAGATCTTGAACCGGTAAATGTCGAAGCACTTTGTACGGAGAAAAATAATAAGAAGCGTAAGATTCTTGAAATGCTCTACATTAGGGGGAATAAGAACGCTATGAACAACAGATCTGATGTGTCAAAGATAATAGACTCTTAAAATATCTCCTAGGACCTGCTTCAGATCCACCTAAGTCTCTTGTTTATTTTTCTTCTTCCATCACAACATTGTCGTCCATCTTTAGTTTATCTTTCATTTAATACCTTCTCTTCTCACCCTACAGTGCTGCTTATCTTTTATCACTTTGTTTACTTTTTTACACTGTCATGTAGTTTTATATATAGGTGCATTCACAATACTGCGGTAGCGATGCGTTGTGTGCGTAGCGGTCATTGCGATGCGCGTTAAAATGATGGTTCCACAATTGCCAACGCTACGGCCGCAAAAGCCGCTAACGCAGCGCACTCTTGTTCCAAATTTTGGAAACAAAAAATATATTTATCTTAACAAAGATTAAAAAAACGAAGAAGAAAAGGTTGTTTTGGACGAACTGTGTCTTTTTAGATTTTTATTTTAATTTTTTCATATATTTAAATATTTTTTTATTTAATCATGTCTGATAATAATGGAAACTTTCACACTAAATGACAGTTCTTCTTCTAGTTCAACCAAGAAAACAGAACAATTCAACCAAGAGAACAGTGTATAACATTTCAGAAACAATTACATTAAGATAAAATAAACGGATCAAGATAATAAAACTATACCATTAAAATTGGCGAACACCGAGAATATTTATTTAAAATAAAAACATAAAGAAGCAACTTTGAACCAAAACTAAAAGGAAAAAATTTAACACTTTAAAAAGACTCACACAAACAAAAGTAATAAAATAAACAATATTGTGTTTTAATAACAAGATAATATTCATTTTTTAGATAAAAAACAACTCTTTATTAAATCAAATTAAAATAATAAAAAATAAAACAACTTAAGCACGCCAAGAATCAAAAATCCAAACAAAACAAAAAATATTCTTCTCTTAATCGGAAGGGGGGATAAGAAAAATTCTAAAACTTTGAAAACAGAAAGGTTTCTTCCGCGTCAGGCCTTTAAGGTGTTTGTAATCAATCAAATGCTAATCACTTGATCATTTGTGGCGGGTTAGTAGGTTTGCGGGAAATTCCATTTTCCGCAACGCTACCGCAAGCTGTTTAAAGAACGTCCGATAAAATTACATAGGTTGGAATTTGAGCTGTCACCGCACGCAACGCCCGCACGCATCACTACCACAGTATTGTAAATGCACCTTATCTTTTTGCTAATTTAATTAATTTTATACTTTATATAATTATGTTATTCTAGTCTTAATTAGCTTTGCGTAAGTCTTCATTTCTAGTCAATTTGTGTTAGGTTTTTTGTATTATCTATTTTTGATACCTTGTTTGATACTTTCTATTCTTGATATATTGTTTTGTACTATGTTTTAGTTGCCCTGAATGATGGCTACATTATAGTCCCTGAAACGTTGGCTAAGTGATATATTTATTTTCTACTGAGACCGATTACCCAAGTTTGAGTGAGGTAAATATACAATTTTCTTATAAAAGTTGGCAATACTTCCGGTTGCTGAATTATTATGTTCTATTATTAATTAATGGTTGATTATTCATAAAATACTAATATAAATATCAGTGCATTAAAATATTTTAAATTATAGTTTAACATTTTTAATTAAACTATATTAAAAGTAGTCCTCGTCAACTAAATGTAGTTCTTGTATTCCGCTACCTTTTTGCCATCTAAGACTGGTTTTTTTATTAAATACTCAGCAGGTGTTTTAAGTTATTATATTTTTTGTTTACGATCTTTCTTCATTAATGGATATTTATGACACATATTTAAAATAATGTTTTGTTGTTAGGGTGGTACCCCTACTTATGACCACCAGTCAACCGGCTTTCGTGTTATCAGTAGAATTACATTGTGTTTAACGTCATATGCTCCTTCTATATTAGTATTATTTTAAACCCACCAACATTAAATACTGAAAAATACAAGAGAAATATTATTTTTGAAACAGATCTCTCTCCCTTTCTTCTTTAAGTCAACTTGCATTTTTATTGTTAACTGTTACCCATACTTTTGATGTATTAAAAAGTAATATTGTAGCATACCATTATATTATCTGTTTGGAAAACTTGATAAACAACGTACTCTGGGGGCATGTTTGACCACTTTGAGATTCATTGATGTAGACTCTCTACATCAATTTATTGATGTAGAGAATTGATCAATAGAATCAATCTATTGAGACTATTCACAAGGTTTTTTTTCATTTTCCTTTTCTTTCAATTAATATTTTCTAAATATTGCTCACTTTAATAGATTTAAAAAGATCAAAAATATTAATTTCAATAAATAAACAAACCATACTTCTTATTTTGGAGGAAATAAATATCAACATAAAAAGTTTCAATTACAAAAAATAAATACATTAGTGAATATTTCATTAATATCTTGCAAAACTGAGATTACGAAATTCAAATGATAGTTAAGCAATGAGAGAATACAAGGACTTGTCAAGCTGCAGTCTTGAAGTGACGTTTCAAGTAGGAAATTTGAGCCAGACTTTCTAATTTGGATAACTCAGCAACAGCAGGAGCCATCTGGGATACGTGATTAGCATAATTGCTACCTGAAACCATATTTAATTATATATTTAGATATTTACTTACACTGATAACTGATGAAAATGGCATATATACAATCAAAACTTACATGCATGACTTGACTCTGTTTTTTCTTGACATTTGAGGTATATTCTTAGAAAAAATTGTTTGACACAGTGCACTATAGTGTAATGCACAGTTAAAATCAATTGACAGCATGGGAAAATAATGGAAGGGAGTCAATGAGGTTAGTCCTAGATGTTTAGCCCCAACTAAAATTTCATATCAGGCTTAACCTTAATGGTTCCTTAACACTCTTTTCCCACACTGCCTACTGGTATTAGCCGTGTATTATACTATAGTCATAAAAACAGAACAGTTTTTGTCTTTTTACACATTATTACATTTATATAACAGAGCCGGCTTTCAACCATTAACGGTCATCATCAGAACCGGTGAAAGTGAACCAGTGTATTTGAAGGTGAGTACTATATTACGGCACTCCACTGCTCAATTCAACATACTAGAGTCATGTTTTTTGGGACTAGACCCTTATTACATTAGGAGTAAAAAGTAACTTTTTCTCCCTTGGGAGTGAAAGGTGTTTCCTAGATGGTATATAAGGTATATATACCTAATATATAATATTAATATAATATTTAATAAATAAATAAAAATAAATATACCAATAAAAAGGTATAATTGGGTTACTAGAGCCAATTATACCACTTTTTTAGGGGAGTGGTATTATTTAAATTTATACAGGTGACCGATAAATTTTTGGTAATTTTCCCAGGGGTGGCACCCCCACAAAATTTAAAAGGGGGACCCGACCAAAGAAAATTTTGGTCGTGGCAGCCCCCCTACATTTATAAGGGCGTCCAACCCAAAAAATAAGAATAAAATACAGCAAGAAATGTTAAAATATAATAAACGTCTGGAGATAAAATCTTGTATGCACCTTGGGAGTAAAATACTATTTCCCCCCTCGCAATTACCTTCCTCGGCTTCGCCTCGGAAGTTAATAGTCATAACTCCCTCGGCTTTGCCTCAAGAATTAAACACATAAATCCCTTGGTTTCGCCTCGAGACTTAAATTCTTTGGTTCCCTTGGCTTACGCCTTAGGAACCAACTAACTGCTCAGGGAAATAATATCGTTCTTTACTCCCTAGGTGCATAAATAACTATTCGAGTCAAAATATGTAAAAAAAATACAAAACTGTCACAGACGGTAAAAAATGCATTTCACCTACTTTTTTGTTTATGCAAAGTACCTACTTTACAGCCCTCTATAAAAAATATCATACCTTTGTTCACTCTCTTCTGTCCATATGTAACCTTTCCATCAAATTCATTCTTAGGAATTTCTATGTCAGGACCAACTTGATCTATAGTAATGTTAAGGTGATCTTCAATATCAGCAAGGTACTAGAAAGGAAAAATCAGTCAGGAAAATATAATTTTATTGATGAAAGGATGAATTTTCTCCAAAAATATAAAAAAAAATTCTTAAAGGGCTATCATAAGATAAGTTTTTTCTGTTCTCAGCTAAACTTTTGCTCATCTCTTTCTTCCTCTAATGCCCTACCATAAAAATTCTATTAATGCAAAAAATCATCTTTCATGCAAATTTTTGGGCAGTAGTTCCAAAATACTTGACATAGTATATAGTTCATCCTTAAGGAAATTTTCTCAGATTTCTAACAAGACTAATTTCACCTTTCTAGCTTGAACAGTTTAAACGCTTTTAACAATTACATGATGTGAGGTCAAATATTTTTTAAAAATATTAAATTTAACCTTGTGGGAAAAAGGTTGGAGATCAGGGTTTATATTATAGAACATTTTTTGTTCCCTTTGAGTAGTACTATCACCTCCTTCTTTGGTGGACACTTTATATGAAACACCCTGTATATATGGAATGATAAGGCTCAAGTGAAATAATCGATCTCCCTCATTCGAACCTCATTATTATTATTTTCTTTTTATTGAAATTCAAATAACCCAACTTTCTAAATAAAAAACACATATAAATAAATACATACTCTGATTAAAGGAACGAAGAAAAAAGTCTCTCCACAAAACAATGATTTATTCAAAGCATATTCAACCTAACATGAGGCCATCATCAGTGCCAGATATAATAGAAAGAATCTGGCACTGATGATGGCCTCATGTTAGATTGAAAGCGCTTTGAATAAATTATTGTTTTGTTCCTTTCATTATGAACAACTCCACTGGTGCTCATTCAAAATCACATACTCTGAGTAAGAAATACATACCTGAGGTTCATTGTACCAAATGCAGCATCCTCCTCTATCGGTGAGATTGGTGTTACTACAATTTTTACCTCTACTTGAACACCATTCACCATGATACCACACTTTCTCTGGTACAGTAGATACAAAACTAATAGCCAATCCCATACGATCCGCTCTCCCTACACGACCAATCCTATGAACATAGTTGGATTTCTCATCTGGTAACGTGATGTTCAACACTGTACAACATAGCAACCACAATCATTAATGTTAATGCTACATGAGCAGTTGTGTTACTACTTGTTAAACAATTTTTTCAATGGAAATGCATTAAAACATTTTAATATTTAATATAATTTTACTGAGTACTAAATGAGTGCAGATTTTGCTAATTTTAGCCATAGCTAAGGTTATGAAGTAACAAGTAGTAATACATTTTAATTTAACACTTAATATTTGCATGTACTTTTTAATTCGTAATAACTTATTTATGTTTTTAATTTTTATGTTTTGTAACTCATTATTTTGTATGGTATGGTTTATCTGTAATAAAAGTCGTTATTTATTTATTTATAACTATATCATGATCAAAAAATGAATAGGATTTAAAAATTTGTTTTCATGAGTACTGCAACTTATTTTTTTCACATAACCACCTTTTTGGCATAAATAAAAGGTTTGAAAGTAAGTACTTACTGTAAGGAAGTCCACTGATATCAAGACCCCTAGCAGCTACATCAGTGCAAATGAGAAACCTCACTTGATTCTGTTTAAATGCTTCTAAATTCCCTTTTCTTTCCTGTGGTTTACGATCCCCATGTAAACACACACATGTATACGGATTGTCTCGGCCCATTCCTCGACCTGAAATATCAATTAAGCTAGATATTTTAAGGACAAAGAGGTATAAATTTAATAGTTATAAAACTAAAACCTTTGATTTACCTGACAATAGTCAGTTAAATCATGGTCTCTTTTTCTTTAACTTCATTTTAGCGATTTTTATATTTTTGAGCCAGCTATCAGCTGATCACGCAAGTCTGAATTTTTTGACATGCTTAGAATAGGAGTTTCCCTACTTGGTTACTTACTTTATTACTTTACTATATACTCACCGAGTTGTTTGAAATATTGTTCCAAGTTATCACAGTCTAGTTTAGTTCTACAAAATATAATGGCTCTATCTATTTTATACTTTTGTATAGCTTTAACAGCATATTCTATCTTCAGCATCTTTATCGCTTCGGACAGGGTTTCTAAAGAACACAATCAAACACAAAAATATAATAAAGTAAGCTTTTGAATATGGAACTAATGCAAGTTCATGACATAAAAAAAATATTTAACGGATAGTATAACTAGACATAAAAATTTATTTGTGTACCAAGTTTCAAACCTTCAGCATAACACACTGGAAGCTAACAGACACACCCACACATAGACAACTTCGTAAAAACCACTTAAGAGGTCTTAAAAACACTTGAAACTGATAATTCAGGTAAGACATAGCTGAATGTAAGTCTTCACTTTCTCAGTGCTAGGTCAAAAGGTCCGCTATCTTTCCGAACCTTCAGGTAGGCAGAACTTTGTCTTTACTTAAGCTGGAGACAACGGAAATGTGAATCCAGACTTTATTTACGGATATTAAATACATCAATAAATTGGTAATTATAGGAAAAAGTATTCCTAAGTGTAAAACTTAAGAGGCTATTAAATGTTAATACTCTACAAGTGAAATAACATTTAACAATAACAAAACTAAAAGTCTTTCAAGATACATTACTTTCATGTTTGACTATGAAACAAAACATGTAAGTCTTACCAGCTGAGACTTTATTCATGTTGTCTCCAGCATGGACACCGTCTGTTTGAACGTGTCTCTTCAAACTAGCCCAAGATTTATCTGTCTGAGGATCCACCTTACAGACAACATGGTGAACTGTCTCAGGAACCGCATCCTCCCCCTTCAAATCTACCCAAGTAGGGAAATGCATCAAACGATTCTAAAACACACATTGCAAAGGTAAGTAGTAAGTAAAGGTATAATGGGTAATGGTACAAAAAAGTTTAAGGCCACAAAAAGAATAAATAGTTTTTTAAAAAAAAAAACTTTGGGCCCTTCAGGGAATAAGAAAACATCTATATAACTCTCCTACCAGACTATATATCGCCCCCTTCCATCAGAGCATTATCAAGTCTAAAACTAAAAATTACAAAAAACAAACTAATGAATAATAATAATAATATATTTATTAATTACATATTCTAACAATAAATATAACAAGTCATAACATTATAAACATAAAATAAATACATACAAGACAATAACTTATAAAATCAAATCAAATTCATTTTTTTCAAACACAAACAAAAAATTACACTAATTAAAAATAAATAATAAAATAAATCACTAATTAACAAAAACTATTTATCTTAGTTAAAATAGTTGTTAACAACTATTTCTAGCCAGGTTGGTGGCATCCAGGAATTGTTTAATGCTGTAAAAAGCATTGTTTACAAGCAGAGATTTCACCTGCTTTTGATAACTACTGCAAGATTGGTGTATTTCTAATGTTTGCAGGAAGTTTATTAAAAACATTCAGTGGACATAAACTGGGGAGAGTTTTTAGCAGATTAGTTCTGCTAAAAAGTTTAATAAATTTATCTTTACTTCTTTGGGTGTAAGGATTCTTATCATTTACTTTCAGAACTTTTAAGCTATTATTATATGCAAATTTACATGCTTCCATAATAAAAATGGAAGCATTGTTTAAAATTTTGTTTTTTATAAATAATGGTTTGCTGATGCGGCAAATTTACCTTGAATATTTTCCTAATTATTTTCTTTTGTGCAAGGAACACTCTGTCGCTGAACGAAGAATGTGCCCAAACAAGGATGTGGTTTTTAATGTAAGGGTACCCCAACCATAGTAGAGCATTAGGAGAGTTTCAGAAGAGTTATATTGACTGAGTTTATTAATTAAAAAGTAAAAGGAAGATAATTTGTTAACCACAGCATCTATATGAGATTCATAAGTTAATTTACTATCTATAAGTAACCCTAGGAATTTGGTTACATTCACTGTAGGTACAGCGAGAAATATTTTTCCTACTGATAGTGCACCACCTGTGGTCATATTACTAAAAATAACATTAACGCTTTATTTACATTTATGATTAGTTTATTGATTTGACACCATTCCGCAAATGCAGAACAGATTAAATTAATTTCTCCTGCAGAATTTCAAACGATTTACCAAAGACAATGACAGTGGTATCATCTGCATATAAAATTACTTTACAAAATTTACAAGATTTTTTCAAAAAATTGGGTAGGTCGTTAATGAACAAGAGAAATAATAAAGGCCCCAAGATACTACCTTGAGGCACTCCGCAATTAATATTAAATTTTCTTTGAGTGTTCCCCTATTAAAGGAGACATTAAAAGTTCTTCCAGTTAAAAAAGATCTAAGAGTTTCATAAGATAATCCTCTAAACCCCAAGAAATAAAGTTTCTGCAATGTTATATCGTGAATCATTAGATCAAAGGCCTTAGATAGGTCAAAAAAATAGACCAGAAACCAAAAGCCCCCCATCCAATGATTCACAGATCTGCTGAGATCATATTGGACCATATTGGATGCTTCCAATATGGTTGCATCCATAATGGATCTCCCACTTCTAAACCCAGTTTGCTCCTCAGCCAGCAAGTTGTATTTTAAGACGAATCTATTGATTTAAGGGCCAATTTTTTTTCAAAAACTTTGGACAGACTATTTAACAGAGCAAGTGGATGGTATTGATTTGGATATGTAACAGAGCCATTTTTATGCAAAGGAAATACTTTTGCATGTTTAAGTTGGTGTGGAAAATATCCCTGAATATTGCATGTATTTACAACATCCAAGAGAACAGGAGATATATGTTTTATTGAATTTTTTAAAACAGTAGTTGGAATATCATCAGATCCACTTGATTTTTTAGATTTAATAGTGGTCATGATTTTATCTAATTCTTTTTTTTTGGTCAAGATAGTCAGTTTTAAAAAGATTCTAACCCATTCATATTTAAGTCGGAAACAAAAGATTTATTACTCTTAATAAAACTAATTTATAACTACTCTAGTGACAAAGTGAAGGAATGTTCGAAAAGAAATTAGCAAATTCTTCAGCTATGTGGTTAAGGTTAGTTATTTCCCTGCCATCCTTCATTAAGTGAATGTCCTTGGAATTAATGCTAGAGCTAGCTTTGCTGCTTTTAGCAATCCCAAGCAGTTTTTATTTTAATTTGTGGCTTTTATTGAGCTTCTTTCATTCTTTATAAGATGATTTACTTTAATTATCTCTTTTTTGTGCATCAATTTTACTTTTTTGATAATTGCCTAAACTATTCATTTACTTGAAAATTTATTCATAAAAGCTTGTTGTGTAAGGTACTTGTAAATGAACTATCTTGACTGAATGATCTGAAAGACCATTGTGGTCAACTATGCAGATTTCTGTTTAACAGTAACTCTGAGGCTGATGGTATATAGTCAAAGCATGTCCAACCCCAACCCCTTCTTCCGCTTAAAGCTGTGGCTTCAATTATAAGGTTTAAAAAGTTTTTAATAAACAGTTAAAAGTGTCTATTTAGAATTTTAGTCTTATTTTCATTTTGTGCAAGAAAAGTTAATGGTTTAAGATCCCTTGTTAGTATACAGAGGTTATATCTGGCTATAAACCTTAAAACCAAAAAACTCAAGTACATTTGTAGTCAGTTTATCCACAAAAACATTAAAGCTAGAAAAGAGACTGTAAACATTAACTATGTACAAAGGACTTTTTGCTTAAAGTTTATTTTGAATGCCACTGGCATTCAAAGTTCACTATTCCTTAGAATTTAGAATTGGAACACAAAAACAAATTGTCAACTCTATGCCATGAAATAAATTAAAAAATATAACTTACAGTAAAAAACCAACTTCTAAG
>JACMZG010000022.1:22117919-22140419 GCA_018340805.1 Microvelia longipes
TATTTTGAAATTCCCGCTCTTTAGACTTAAGAGATCCGTAAACACGTCTACAACCTCTGAGTTGTTAAGTCAAGTTTTAAAGTTACAATTACACATATAGCTGTTATTTAGACTACTTTTCTTCCTACCGTCTACACACATTTTATTTATTTACTTATTGTAACAACGAGCAGAGCTCAATAACAATTTTAATACAATTTAAATAAACATAAACTACTAATAAACTACTTTTCTTTCTACCGTCAACACACATTTTATTTATTTATTTATGGTAACAACGAGCAGAGCTCAATAACAATTTTAATACAATTTAAATAACCATTGCTTTTTCAATGATCTTTCCTTCCATTTTTTAAAGACTTTTTGCAAATATTTTTTTAATTTACTTCTAAAATCGACCGTGTTTTATTTATTTTAATTAATAAATAAAATCAAAATGGATGAGGTAATTGTTGGGAGCGTTATTTTCCTTATCTCTAGTATGTCTACAGACGTAGGGACCTCATCCATTTCAAAAACTATATAATTCAAAAATAAAAATAAAATATATATTATATAAAAAAATATTCAAACAAACAAAACAATCACATATTCAAATAATCAATATTCAAACAACAATCAAAACAATCACATCACATCGTAAACAAAATATTGTAATCATTCAAAAACAGATAACGTTGTACATTCTTCTTTAAGTAACTTATAAAAAACCATTCTTATGGTTTTCTTAAGTCAAAAGAGCGGGAAAAAGAATTATTTAAGAAGAAAAAGAGATTTTGAAAAATTCTTCACTTCTTCAATTCTTCCTAACTTAACTTAAGATTGTAGACGGGCCTTAAATCAGGTCCGTCAGGTGTCACTTCAAGCGGATTTTCCCCGGAACTTTTCTAGTTCCGGGGAAATCCGCTTGAAGCGTTATCAAGTTCGATAACCTTGATCTCCCCAACTACACAACACCTGTCACATTCCTGAAAGAACAGATGTTGTTTCCCGCTTTTTTATATTATCAACTATGTATCACTTTCATAAAAGTAATATGACATCGATCCTGGTTTTAATAAATTACGACCACGATAAATTTGACATTAGAATTAATTAACATTTAAACACATTTTAACATTAATAACTTGGTTTTATTTTTCACTGAAAAATAATAAATAATTTAAAGCCGTTGTTCATATAACGTAATATTATCGTAAATATGTATTTATTTATTTGGCTGATGGCGGGTTGTTAGTTTATTATTGCGTTAAGTTATTNATCTATTTGAATGGATTAAGTTTACCTTTTAAACGACCAACCAAAAATAACAAATTTTACCCTTAAGCAGGAGTTTAGATAGAGCCATTTTTGTAGTAAAAAAAGTGGAAATCATAAATATTGTGAAATACAGCATGTTACTGCAGCAATATGGCTCCACAGAATGAACCAAAAATTGGATTTTTTGTTCTCGCTAATAAAGTGCATAACCTGTTCAGCTAATTATATTAAAACTTGGACGGTAAATGTGTTTTACCTGTGTTGATTCAAAATGAAATAACCGTAAGAAATCTGGGCTGGAAGAATCTGACTCTAAACTGAGAGGTTTCAGGGTTGAATCCGTGTTTAAGCAGTTCTTTATCACAAAACAACAGCTGAAGTGTTGAAACCCCCCCCAAACCCATGTGTGACGAAGTAAATATTACTAGAGCAAGGCTGTAAACATTCCATATTTTCGTGTAGAGGATCTATGACATGACAGTATTTCTGACATGCATGACCACAAGGTAAATCAAAACTACATTTTACGTTACAGCCTCCATCTATCACTTTTTTGAAATCTTCAATGCACTGAATTTCGGTGATGTGTTCATGAACTTGACATTCTAACTCCAGATTAGGTCCTACACACGAAAATGAAAAATATCAGTCAATAAATATATTGAAGTAAAAAAACAAACAAACTAAGTTTAAGGAAGCGAGTTGAAACTTTTTAAATTTAGAGGAAGTCATTAAATTTTCATTATTAGAAAATTTGATAATTTCTTTGGAAATATATGTTTAATCATTTAAGTAGATCATTCCCAAAGAGACTAATACTATTAGAAGGAGGAGTACAACAACTCTTACATTCCTTGGGTAGCTAGGTGCCGTAACGGTACATGGTGACGTCATTTTTTTATTTTTCCTAATAATTACAATTTCACATAAATATTACATTATTTTTCGATTATTTTGTTTTAAATCAAGTGAAATTAATTTAAAATAAGTTTTAATTATTATCTATTGCATGTATTCTTTAATTGTTAGATTTGAATAAAGTGGTTTAATGTGGCATCACTGAAAAATGTCCGCCGTAGTAGAGTGCATGCAACAATGAGGATTTGTTAGAGGGGTGGGGGAGTATCTAGCCTCCCTCTAGGGATACTATAGTAGGGGTAAGTACAGTTACGGCACTATGGAAACTGTCTTACTTCAGACCCCTTATCACTGTGTTAATGGGGTTCTGTACGCCTCTAATAGTTTTAGTCTCTTTGATCATACCTTACCAAACCTCTTCTTATCACAAGAATCAGGTAGAGGGTACCTTAAAACTTTTTCTCATCACATCAGATTCGCTATGTTTATCCTCTCTATTTCAGGCTTGTTTTGTTTGTCCTACTGTCGTTTTGACAGTAAATACATTAGTTTTATTCCCAGCAGTCACCCATCCAAGTACTGACCTCGCTCGTTGCTGCTTATCTTTTATGATCCAACAAAAACCATAGATATACTTGTCATATTCAAACAAAACTTATTTATTTAGTAAAGGGATACACTTGCACTGAATTTCAACACGATTGGATTTTTTTTAATTTTTACAATATTTTAAAAAATGTATATAAGCCATTCAATAAAATTGAACTAGTCCTCTGAAGATTGATTTTTATTCCAAGTTTCATCTCTCAAGCATAAACACACTGAGAGCCATGATTATAACATACACACACACACAAATTTTTGTAAAAACTACTCAGGAGACTGTAACATCAACTGAAACTGATAATTTAACTTTTTAACTTAATTATTTATAGTTAAAAGGATGTAAATAAAAGTCTATCCACAAATAAATTTCAACCAATGTAATGATGACAAAAAAATTTTCGGTTTAAGACCGAAAATAGTAGTAATTTTTATCAACATATTCAGCGTATGGGGCATAAAAATAGCAAACACAAAGTTGGCATTCTTCATCGTATTACTAAAGGCCCAAAAATGGACTCGCTTGAGAATTTGAAATTGCGCGGAGTCAAAAGGCTTTGTGATGATAACCTGAATGAGAGATGCGCCTGCTCAGTTCTAATCAAAGAATTAATACGTTCCGTCTCCCCACTTCAAATTGATGAAGTTAGTCTGCATCCAGTCTCAAATCTAACAACAAGACTCAAGAGGAAAAATTAGCTTCTTCTCACCGGTAAACTTTTTACAGATTTTTGTTCTTTTATTTATTTTTTATTTCTTGTTTTAGTTTTATTTCATTTTTTTTTGTTTTTCGTTTTTTAATTTTTTTGTCCTCTTGTTTGTAGGCACTGAGGATGACCTATATTAGGTTGAAAGCCGGTTTTGTCATCATTACATTGGTTGAAATTTATTTGTGGATAGACTTTTATTTACATCCTTATGGTAAAAAATCCACTAGCGCTTATAATTTAAATATTATAATTAAAACTTTATAACATGAAACTTTTCCTATATATCTTCAATATAAATGAGAGAAAAGTAAGAATTCTTAAATAGGAAAATATAAAAATGAAATATTTTCACCTATTGCGGATTGTTTCTCCAAATTTTGATTGATCTGATACCAAATTGTAGAATTTTGTTTCAATATATCCATATTGCCGATGATGTAAAGGCCATATTTAGCTCTGGATAGTGCAACACAAATTCTATTCTCTGTAGCAAGGAATCCAACATTTGCTTCATCATTATTTCTCACCAAGGACAATAAAATTATTTTACTCTCCTCTCCTTGGAAGTTATCAACAACTGTTATTCGAACATCTGTTGATAGTTTTTTCTTTTTCCATAACTATAACATATAAGTAGAAAATTAATGACAATACCAAGTACATGGTTACAATTACGACTGATGGTTAGATTACAACTCTATCTTTTATAGTTAATGAAATATTTTGCTTTGAAAATGACTGATTTGGGCCCTATCTGACGGACACACTCCATTTATCATAATTCTACACTCCCCTCGCTATATCTTTCAGCATGGTCACGTGACTAAAAATCAGCTGGAAGGGAGAAAATGCAACGCTTGTAACACGCTACAAGGGAAGAAAAAAGTCCCTACAAGTGTAAGGGGGCGATGTGTAGGTGGGGGTAAGTCAGATTATTTTACTTAAACCAGGAATTTAACATGTCTAATTTCGACTATGCTTCATTGAGCTAACATTCACAGATGTTTTTAAGAAACATGTTCTTTTAGCCTTGAAGATCTGTAAATGAATGAATAGTTACGTCAGTGTGAATGAGTGAGAGAGAAAACCGGAAATTTAACATGTCCAATTTATCTATGCTTCAATGAGCGCACGTTCCTATGGGATTGGTCTTCAAGAAGGAGTTACCACCCCTGGCTATTTAAGCTACCTCTTGAGTCAAATCAAGATCAGTAAAGTAGAGAGTCATTATATTAGTTGTTTCAGCTCGCAGTGAGATAGGAATATAGTTATAAGATTCCAGTCCCCCCACCTCGTCAACCCCAAGGTCTTTCTTTCTACCCTTCACATTTTACAGTTCTTCCCTTATTCTACTCGCAAAGGGGCTTGTCTTTTAATTGTCATCTTAATTGATTAATATATTGATATTAATCAATTGATCATCGTGTTTGTCTAGTTCTCCGATTTATGCGTTTAACGTATTTTTTGTATCTTTATGTATATAGTTAATAAATTTAATGTAATTTAATTGTATAAAACTGAATCAATTGTTGTCTTCTCTCTGTATATGATTGTATTTATTTTAAATTATACATTGCTTCATATTACATTTTGGTTTGATTTCTAATGACTTATATCTTCTATTTCAATTATTTACTTTGAATCAATGATAAGAGACAACTTGATGTCTGGTGACTTCTATCTCTATTATTTTACTTTGATTCAGTAAAAGAAATGTCTTGTTGTTGTGTCTTCATTTTTGTTGTTGTGTATGAGTTTCTCAGTTATTATCTGCATAAGAAAGTTTAAACGCAAATTTATTTTTTCTGATTGGTTAGGCTTTTGAATTGTGTTATTTCTTTTAAATGTTTTAAATGAAAAAATCTTTTTTTTGCGGCAATTATAAAACTAATAATTAGTGAATAATAGCAAAATCAAAATATTTTGGAAAAGTAAGTGTAGGTTGTTAAGTATTTCAAAACACTAATTTGATGTTTGATTGACGGTGATATTGATATTATTATGATATGAAATAATATCGTATAGAGACGAGCCCCTCTCGATTATTGGTTGCTGGAGACTCGAGAATATTACTCCCCACCTCTCTCACTAGCTATACTCAAATACCTACCTATACAGTAATTATACATACTAGAAGTGTTAACCAAATGGCTCGCTGTAACGTCTAGTCATCTATAGCACCTAACTGTTCACTTCTTTGCCTTTACATTGGACAGTTGATCAACCATTAGGGGCCATATAATGAAATCTTACGAAAAACCACTTGCGTGCGAAATCATCATAAACAATGTGAAATCATCTTTTCTGCCCCGCCAAGCCATGTCTGTTCTGGTTGGAGACAGTCTTATGGATAAATAAACATATTAATGTATAATAGGGTAATGAAATCAAAGTATTAAAGTTTTATTAAGAATAAAACTAATTCAAATTGATTTTTATTAAGAATAATCCAACTATTACTATTCTAACTTCAAGTATTAATGAATAACCATGTTATGTGGGTACCTCTGAAAATAGCAGAAAAAGTTATTAAACATCACACTGCTGGCAACAAGCCGCAGAGGAGAAGAATCTGATCATAGCCTCTTAATTTAAAGAGGTCCTTTGTTATTGCCAACAGTGTTTCAAAGTGTATTTGTTAGGTTGGCAATAACAAAGGACCTTATTTAAATTAAGAGGCTATGATCGGCTTCTTCTCCTCAGCGGCTTGTTGCCAGCAGAGTGAAGTTTAATAGCATTTTCTGCTATTTTCAGAGGTACCCACATGACATGGTTATTCATTAAAAGTTGTAGTTGTAGAATATTAATAGTTGGATTATTCTTAATAAAAATCTATTTTGAAAGCAACTTTAATACTTTGATATCATTACCCTATTATACATTAATATGTTTCTTTATCAATAAGATTGGTGTTCGGATGCAAATATTTAATCATATTTTTTGCCAAGTATTCACAATCATTAAAATATCAATATTTTTGAGAATTAAGTTTAATGGACTGAGAAATCTTAATTAGGAAAAGTAATAATGAAGTCATTAAAAAATGTATGTCTTGACAATTTCTATTTTAGTGTTAAAAATATTTTATACTACCAAAGATCAGGTTTACCAATGGGTGACCCATTATTACAGATCTTGTATTAGACTTTATATTTGATAAAATAACCCCTCTGTTTCAAACCAAAATTAAATTAGTTAAAAAGTATATGGATGATAGTATTTTCATAATTAAAAAAGATTCCGTGGATAGATTATCCACGGAACAATTTTAAGTTAATAAGTTTAAGCTAATAATCTATTAGCTGAGTTTAACAATTTTTACAAAAACCTAAAATTTACCATCGAATTTGAAGATAACAACTGTATCCCGTTTCTTGATGTTTTATCTCTAAATCACCTGTTGTATAAAGCATTATACTAAACCAACCTATTCAGGCCGTCTACTAAATTACTTCTCCCATCAACCTTACATCTATAAAGTAAATTGTGCTAAAAATCTTATTTTCAGGACCCTGTCATTAAGTGACCAACATTTTCATGAAGAGTTAATTCAAAATATAAAAACTATTTTAACTGAAAATAACTACCCTATTTATTTAATAAACAAACTTTTAAAATATTTTAGAAAAACAGTTAAATAACAATAATAAGAATGCACCTGTTTTTAATATATTGCCTTCCACTACTCCTAATGTTTCTTTTTCACTTAATATTACATCCTCTCCTAACCCTATTCTATCCTCAATACCAATTAGGTCTTCACCTAATTTTAATACAAATATTAATAGGTCCATGACTCCAAACTCAATTTACACTACAACTCCAGCTCAAAAATCTAAATCAAACACATCAATATCCAATGCTAATAATAATTTCAAAAAAATATGCTTCAACCCTTATTTTGGTAATGCAACTAGACAGATCATAGATTTATTTAAACTTTTAAATAAATCGATAAAATTTCAAAAATTGAAAATTTTAAATAAAAATAGCCAAAAAAATGCATCCAACTTTAAATCCCGTTTCTTTTCAAAAACTAAAGATCCCATACCATTAAATAGCCGCTCAAATATTATTTATAGAATTCCGTGTCGAGACTGCAACAAAACATATACCGGGGCAACATCACAAACTTTCCTTAACAGATTAAAACAACACAACCGTAATGTAGATATTAATCAAAAAAATTCAGCAATAGCAGCACATATGACTAATAGAAAACATAGAGTAGATAATGAAAACGTTTCATTATCACTAACAAACGGAAAATTCTCGAAATGCTATGTATAAAAACTGATACTAATACAATGAATAAAAAATATAATAGCATTTATTCCAATGTTTTAAATTACCGCCTTTCTCCCTTCCACTTCTACCCACCTGTTAAATCCTATCCCTTTGATATCAGCTGTTTCTGGTTTTAAATAACATTTTTTTCTTTTCTTAATTGTTGTAATGTTTTACTCACTTTTTTAATATTAAGTTTTGGTTTGATGCTCTTAACTGTTGGTTTACATATGTGGTGGTGTAACTATATTACTTATTGCAAAGATGGGGCTTAAAATTATTTTAATATTAACTTGCATTTGTTTTTTGCCTTGTTTGGTATATTTTTTATTTCTGTTTTTTGTAATTGGTTTATGGTTTTGTTTACTTGTAATTAGATTCACTGAGGATGCCAAGCATCGCTTGTGCAAAAGCTCTGATAAAATAAATTAATCTAACATAACTCGGACTGCTGTCTTCATTATTACTTTTCCTAATCAATATTTTTCTTAAACTACTTAAATAATATCGATTAAAATTTGTTAAAATAAATGCACCATTTTTTCATTTGGCATTGTAACTTATAAATAGTAAACATGGGCTCAATATTGTTGAAATACCTTTTAAAAAGTTATGATCAGTCAAGAAAAAAACTTTATGCACACAATTTCAAATAATGCACACTATTTCAAATGATGCATACTATTTCAAATAATGCCCATAATTTCAAATAATGCATAAAATTTTTAAAAAATGCAAACAATTTCAAATAATGCACACAATTTCAAATAAGGCACACAATTTCAAATAATGCACACTATTTCAAATAATGCACACTATTTCAAATAATGCACATAATTTCAAATAATGAACACAATTTCAAATAATGCACAAAATTTAAAAAAATGCAAACAATTTCAAATAATGCACACAAGCTAAACCAGGTTATTCTGTTTATACTTTTTAAGATTAGGCTAAAGTTATAATTATACAACAATAAATACATACAGAAGATAGGTAATATTGTTGAGCAGCGTAGGTAGTAAGAATAGTTATATCATTTGCCTCATATTCTTGTAGTAATAAGTATTCACATAGATTTATAATATATTCTGCTTCATATTCATTCTTGTAGCTGTCTATCTCTGGATCCTATAAACATACAATTGATTTAAACATTTTTTTAGAATTATTTTAATATCAAAACAGTATATAATTTGAGGTTTTAACTAGTATAAGACAAGTTTTAAGGAGTAAAGCATAGAGGAAGGTATACGTTATGAGATTAAAGTATTCATGTCATTAAACTAATAACTTTATACATTTTGGTATAATATAATATTTAACTTAATTTTAATATAATAAATTTTTGGTTGTATAATTATTTTGATAAATAATTTTAACCCTTTTTAACAATTTGTTTTTTTGAGTTCTTGTTTACTTCTTTATCTCACTAATTACTTCTCCATGTAAACTAATTATTCTTTTGTTTTTTCTTTTACTGGTTTACTTATTATTACTATTTTGCTCCTTTCTGGAAAAAAAATTACTCAATTTTTGTTCATTTCATTTATTTATTAATTAATTTTCATTAAAATGAGTGTAAGAAAGCTATTTTAAGAACTGGAAACTAATCAAACCTACATAGATTTTTTAAAAATTTATTTTAGGAAGCTTATGTTTAAATTTTGATTTTAATAATTCCGTTTAGTTGATTGATCTAATTTTATATTACAAGTTTTTTATTTGTCTTCACTTTAGTCATATCACTTAAAAGATTTTACACTGTCTTCTTTATTATTTTAATATTTTATTTAATTAATTTATTATTAATTATTCTTTTTATTAGTTATTTCATTTTTTTATGTATTAAAATTTATTTATGACTTATTTTTTTATGTTTTCTCTTAAATTTATTTTCTATTCTATCAACTGTTAATCTAAATTTTTATTCTTTTTTTCATTTAATTTCTCCTCTCTTTGATAATTTATTCTTAATTTTTTGGTACAGTTTGTCTTCCTGAAATAAACTTTGATGCAATAACTTAGTTAATAGTAATAATTTATTTATTATAATAATTTATTCTGTAATAAAAATTAATAATCGTACAATAATTTTAATTATTTATTTAACTTTATTTTAATTGTTTCTCCCACACATAACCTTACGATTTGTGGGATTTTCATTGTTTCCTGTACTTGTATTTTTGTATATTTGAAAATAAAATAATTATTAAAAAAAGAATGTTATTAAGACTATTATTTTAAATAAAAAAATTTTAGTACAAATATTCTCTTTGAAAACACCCCATTTTACCCTTAAAGTAGCTTCTGATGAGATGAGTGTGAAAACTTCTATAGTATGTTGCAATCAGCCATTGATGAAGACAAGTGTAAATGTACCCTAATAGTAGGGGACTGGAATGCCAAAATAGGTCAGAATGATGGTGAAGAAGCAGTGGGTAGGTACGGCCTGGGTATCAGGAATCAAAGAGGTGAAAAAATGGCAATATTTGTTGAATCAAATAAAATGAAAGTGATGAACACATTTTTTAAGAAAGATCAAGAGAGGAAATGGACTTGGGAAAGCCCAGACGGAGTGACCAAAAATGAAATAGATTATGTAGTGGCTGATAAAGATAGAATGATACTTGATGTTGATATAGAAGAGAGAATAAATACTGGCAGTGACCACAGGGCTATTAAAACAACTCTAAAATTTGAAAATAAAAACAAATATCAAATAAAAAGAAATAAAGTTTTAACAAAACAAGAATTAGAAGATTATAAATATGAAGAGCTGCTATCTAAACATCTTAAAGAAAATACAATAATTGGTTCAGACCTAAACAAAATAGAAAAAAAAATCACAGGATCAATTAGAAAAACATATGAAGAAATATTAAACAAAATACCAAAGAAAAAGCAATCTAGTCTACCTAAAGTCATAAAAAAACTACTAAACAAAAGAAAAAGAATGAAGAAAAGAAGAAAAAATAGTCAAGAATTCCAAGAAATATCAAAAAATATAAGAAAGAAAATAAAAGAATGGAAAAATAAAAAAGACATTGATGAGATTACCTATGCTATAAATCAAGGGACAAGCTTAAAAAAATGTATGCGTTCTCAACAATATGGTCGAAACATTATTACTGGCTTGAAAGATACAAAAGGAGAAATCAAAACCAATGAAGAAGAGATTTTAGATATTATTTATCAGTATTATCAAAAGTTGTATGATGCAGGTGACTCAGATACGGAGAATAGCTCAAATCCTAATAAAGAGGAAGATAAAATCAATAAAAATTATACCTACTCAAGTATTCTGATAGAGGAAGTAGAAAATGCCATCAGGAAATTAAAATCAGGTAAAGCAGGAGGTCCAGACGGAATAATAAATGAACAGCTAAAAGCAGGAGGAAGCGAATTAAGAAAACAACTCTGCAACCTGTTTAACGAATGTTTAAAAGAAAGAAAAATACCTCATTCTTGGCTACACTCTAAGTTAATTCTACTCTTTAAAAAAGGAGATAAACAAGATCTTAAAAATTATAGACCAATTAACTTACTGTCAGTCATTTACAAAGTGTTTATGAATATTATTACCAATAGAATATCCAAACTTCTAGACTACAATACACCACCAGACCAAGTGGGGTTTAAGAAAAACTTTTCAACTGGAGATGCCATCCTAACTGCTCAGCAACTTATATATAAAGCTCAAACATACACCTTTCCTCTATTTTTACTTTTCATTGATTTCGAGAAAGCATTTGATAGCGTTTTTATAGATATAATATATAAAGCCATAAAAAGCAATGGAATCAATGCTGAATATTCAGATGTGCTTCACTACATTTATAATAATTCAATATTGGAGATCAACAGAGGCAGATTTAAAAAAGCAATTAAAGTTAAACGCGGGCTTAGACAGGGTGATGTGCCTTCAGCAAAATTATTTTGCTCATCCTTGGAAGAAGCTTTTAAGAAGATAGACTGGAGCCAATATGGAATAAAAATAAATGGTGAAATGCTAAACATTATAAAATTTGCAGACGACATACTCTTAATTGGGAAAACAGAGGAAGAAATAAGAAATATGCTCCATGACTTAATAAGAGAAGCCTCAAAAATAGGATTAAAGATAAATGTAAATAAAACAAAAGTTATGACAATAAACTCCCCACAAGAAACACATATTATCATTAATAACCAGCAAATAGAAGAGGTGGAAGAATTTATTTACCTAGGAAGATTACTATCAAAAAATGATAATATGAAAAAAGAAGTGAAAAGAAGAATATGCCTAGGATGGGGTGCTTACAACCGATATAGAAAACTTTTTAGATCCGAAGTTGACATTGATAGGAAGGTAAAATTATGGGAGAGCGTGGTGAAACCTGTATTAATATACGGATGCGAAACTTGGTCTCTCACCTCCAATGACATCAATACATTGAGAAAAGCAGTTCGACGGATGGAACGCAGCATGCTGAAAATAGGAAGGAATGAAAGGAAAACGAACAGATGGATTAGATGGAAAACAGGGATGGATGATATAGGAAAGGTGGTTGCAGAGAGGAAGTGGCAATGGGCAGGACATCTGATGAGAACACAGGATGAGAGATGGACCACTAAAATATTGAATTGGTATCCGAGGGACAGATCGAGAAGTAGAGGAAGACCTCGAATCCAGTGGGACCACGAGATGATAGTGTGTACTGAAACGACAACTTGGAAAAGATTTGCTCTCAACAGAAATGATTGGAAATGGCTCACTGCTGTATACCTACATGCTCACCTCCCAACAGAATTTTAAACCATAAAAAACCAACTTAATTTAAAATTAAAATAATTACACTTAAATTTAATCATAAACAGATAGTCAATTTTTAAATTTATTTATTTATTGTTGTATTATGTAGAATGTTATGTTATAGTTAAGTTAATCGTTATTATTCAATGCATGCCTGATTTAAAGATAATTTATTGTTATATTTATTTAATGTATTTATAGTTAATAGTTGTATTTATTTATTGTATTAATAGTTAATGTATTTATTTTATTTATAATTTATTTATACTGCTAATTTTTGTTATGTTTATGTTAATGTTTAAATTTAAATTTAATGAATAATTAGATAAGATAATAAATGTGATCTTATCACTCATCCACAGCCATAGGCTGATTTGAGCAAACTGAAATGAAAATTAATATATCAATGTAAAAATCTGAAGCTCAATAAATGGATTACTTTACTTTAACTTTACTTACTTTAAGCTTTAGTAAAACAAATAATATATATATATATATATATATATATATATATATATATATATATATATATAAATAAATAAATAAATAAATAAATAAATAGATCATCTTTCCCTACTATTGAACATAAGTATGATATCAGACTTAAATCAGAAAATGTATTTTTAAACTATCCTGTACCAAGGCAGTCAAGAGTAGATCTATTTATCACACTGGCATTGCTATATTTACCAAACTGTCTAAAAGTTTTAAATCTCCACATAAGATATTTCAATTTAAAAATATATATTTTAAACCTTATTAATAATCTAGATTTTAAGATCATTACATCGTGGCTTGCAGATCCTATTAAAATATGATAAGAATAGTTTTTTTTCACTCTCTTTAACAGAATGTAATAAATGCTTTTTAATTTTACTTAAACTCTTTAGTTTTTTTATATTGAATACTGTCTTTTAATATAGTATGTTACCTGATTTTTAAATTTTGTTTTGTATTTTTAATTATTTTTTTTATTTTGATTTTTTTCTTTCTTCTTCTACATTGTGGGTTTCTAAAAGATTTTTACTACTATTTTTTTTATATTCTCTTTGTTATTATTTACTTCTATATTCTTATTTCACTCAGCCTCCTGCATCCATATCTATCTTCTATTATCTATTCCAACTATTTTTCTAGAAAACCCCACACACAGACTCCAGTCTTGTGGGATTGTCGACAAAGATTTTTTTATGGTTTAAAAGCTTGTTAACTATAATATATTTTTATAATTATTATAATATTTATTATTTATTTTAAATTTTTTTATAGTATATGTTGGGTATTATATTTATTGTATATAACCTATAATATGTATAAGTAAGTTTTTATACTTTGGCAATAAAATTATTTTTTAAATGAAAAATTGAATTAAATTAAATAATTGAGTTGAGACGTTTGTATATATGGTTACATGTGTGCCAAATCTCAAATTGATCACATAATTTTTCCACGTTTTTTTTTTTAATTTTTACTGGTTGTTTTTTTTAGGTTTAATGATGTTATAAAAAAAATATTTTCCAGATAATTTTCAGCGTTTAAACTCTCTAGCATAAATACACTGGGAGCTACGATGATAACAGACACACACTCACACATACAGACAACTTTGTAAAAACCGCTTAGGAGGTCTTAAAAACACCTGAAACGGATAATTCAGGTGTTATCCCAATTCTGGATTTTTTTGCAAACACAATACTTTTCTTATATACCTAAGGTATAAATGAGGAAAATTAATAATTAATTTTACTTACTTTCTCTTCAGGATGAGAATGAGTAATAAAAAATAGATTTTTTGGAATTCCGTCGATGGCTGGGAAAGATTCAACAGAAGAATGGTTTTTTAAATTCGGATAAATGATAGGTGAAATGAGAGATGCTATGTTAGGCTTCATTCGGTGCTGTACATCTAAAGTGTGGCAGCTAACTCCGTTATTGATCATGCGTTCAAACATGGATATATCAAGCTTGTAGTCCTTAGCTAGCTTGTATGTGGATGGATTTGGTTTTAACTGTTTATGGTCACCTATGAACAGAATTATCCTTTTTAGGAAAAGAAGTGCGGGTGAAGTCTCTCCACATATAATATTTATTGATAAAGCCAGCTTTTTGTACCTTTTGGCCATCATCAGTGCCAGTGAACTTTGTATGAATAAAATATTTTTTATAGTGAATAAATGTATAAATACTTTTTCACATTAAAAAGAAAATGTTGGCTTCTCATATAATTTGTATACATTAAAGAAATCAAATACAATTTTTTAATTATCAAAATGGAATGTTTCAGGGGCTTACACTGGTCTTCTAATATTCTCTGGTTTGATGGGAGTAAGGTGTCACTTCAAAGACAAATGGAAGTCTGATTTGTCTCTGTTAATAAATATAATATGTGGAGAGACTGGAGTGTTTTATTAATGTATTTTTTAATTAATATTTTTTGTTCATAAAAACAAACTGCCTGTTTGACAAATGCAGCCATTTGTCCTGCATTTACATCACAGCTATAAGTCTGTAAATAATAATAAATATTTGGTCCTATAACCCAAATTCAGTAACTTTAAAAAGTTAAAGAGTGTACCAAAATGTTAAAAGTTTTAATGTTGTTTTTGTTTTAAACATTTATAAACTTTTAATTTGTTGTCATCAATAATGACAAATGATGGAACAGTTCCCAGATTTAGTATTGCATTTTGCTTGTTAGATTTCCTAGGCGTCTCTCACACAGTTATATTATGTCAAGTATTCATGTTTTGCAAATCTCGGAAGTATCAAATCAAATGATATATGTTTTGCTTGCCAAGCATGATGGGGGTAAGAGAGCACCGCTCATCTCTGACAAATATTTCACATTATATTCTTTGGAATTTTAATTGAAGGTCAGAGTGAGTTCAGGCTCTGTTGGCACCCTGATGAGTTAGACTTCCCAGATGTAGCAATGGATTTTGCTTGTTGAATTTCCTAGATGTCTCTCACACAATTACATTGTGTAAACTATTAATGGTTTGCAAAACTCGGTTGTATGTATTAAATGATATTTTATCCTAGTGATTTTAAACAAAATTCTATAGCACCTCCGAGGTCCATATGTAAACTAATCTTTGACACCATGGTGGTCTAGGGTTCGCATCCCAGGTTACGCTCTCAGTTTATATAAGATTATGGATTATCCTCAACTTTAGATTACTCCCTGATGGGAGTAATCTCATCTACAAGGCTCTAAACGGGCATTATTATCATTATTATAATGTCAAACAATAGCTTTTTCAAAAATTACCAGGACATGGTAATTTGGTCATGGTTTAGTGGTATTTAATTTCTTAAAATTTGATGCAGTTGCTGAAGCTGTAATTTAATAAGTTTATATTATTGTACTTTACATAAATTTATTCTCCATTATCATATAATTATTATTTAAATTCATATTTAAGTTTTATTCCTAACAATTCAACTTCCTTCCTAAACTCATAAGGGGCCGATAAATTGTTTATTTCTAAAGGGCTGATAATTAAATAATTTTGTTGCTCTGTACAAATCATGTCTTTGAGCAAAGGTTGATTGGGGTTTTATGATTAAAAAAAGTAAATAATAATTTTTCATTGTTACAACAATGAGAGCCTTCCCCAATTTTTATGAGATCAATATTTCAAACAAGATTCAATACTGCCCAGAGTATTACCTATAAGTATAAGTTGCTGGCAGGACTCAGTAAGAGAAGCAACTATGTGGGCTTCAAGCACTTCCGCTGCTTCTTCTATCACAACTGAAACAAGATATATTTATTTATAGTCCAAGAACCCAGAGAAGTTTTCCACCTCATAAGCAGCAGAAACCATTCAGCTATAAGATTTATTGGGCCATTGGTTTAGAGTAGGGCCACTGGTGTTGAGTTGGGCCACTGGTGTAGAGTAGGGCCACTGGTGTTGAGTTGGGCCACTGGTATAGAGTAGGGCTACTGGTGTAGAGTAGGGCCACTGGTGTAGAGTAGGGCCACTGGTATAGAGTAGGGCCACTGGTGTAGAGTAAGACAATTAATAAAACAGGGAAAAATCAGTAGATCAATTTGAGATAGTTCAATTTTTATGGAACGACAGGTATTTTTATGAAAAATAGTTAATAATTAAAATTTAAGTTAAAATTTGGTACAAGTATATACTATGTAATATATAAGTATACTAAGCTTTGTTTCAATACGGCAAGTTTATCTACAGTTTTTGTTGGATCATAAAAGTTAAGCTGCATCAAGCGTGGTCAGTACCTGGATGAGGGACCACTGGGAATAAAATGAATGTATTAAATATCTAAGTACAAGTAAAGCGAGTCCAAAGATTTGCTGTAGTAAAAATTTGCCGAACTTTATACTTTGAGAAAGAGGAAGATTATACTACTTTTTACGAATAAAGAACAATTTATGAAACTTTTAGTGCTCCAGAGATCAAACAATTTTACCAGCATTAGGATGCTAAACTCGTGTTTTTCCTACTTAAATCTCTAGCCCTGTAAATCTCATGGTATCTGCTTATTGCTTATTTAATGCAAAGCTGTTAAGGTAGTAACACAAGCAAGGACCTTGAAACTAAAGGATGTAGATCAAAATTGTTTTTAGTATGTAAAAATCAAGTTTTTTTCATCGTTATTCAAATTTATCCCAATTAAATCAGACCTTAAAAATACAAGCACAAAAAAATACAATTGTACTAAATTCATAAAAATTTGGCAGCCCTGACTGATGATGAGGCCAGTTACACCCCCTCGTTTTCCAAACAAACCAGTAAGTAAATAGAGCTTTGAAAAAAGTTAATTAATTTAAACTTGGAATTAATTAGTAAGTTTATACATTTTATTTATATGGTATGTTCTCGCATTGATTTAAAAAGAATTGAACTCTTCAATTAAAAAAAAAGTTCTACTGTATGCACTAATAATCTAGAGTATAGTCAATCTAAATGCATTTTAGTTTAGAAAGTTATTTGTGGTGGGAACCCATAACCTTTCCCATGAAGATTTGCAGCAGGTATTCTGTCTTTTGTTAAGACAAGATATTTAAATTATAAGCGCTAGTGGATTTTATACCATAAGGATCTAAATAAGTCTATCCATAAATAAACTTCAACCAATGTTTGTCATCATTACATTGGTTAAAATTTATTTGTGGATAGTAAAGTAATATATAAACCAAGTAGGGAAACTCCAATACTAACCTGTGTAAAAAAATTCAAACATGCGTGATCAGGTGATAGCTGACTAAAAAATAACTGTATATAAGCCTTTTAGGATTTACCTTTTTAAGGCCTTTTTTTATTTGATAATTTAAGGCAAATTTTTATTTTTATTGTGTTTAGCTGATAACTATAACTCAAAATATATGAACATTAATATGTATGTGCTAATTTAAAAGTTTTGTATTAAATTCTGTGAAATAAATGTTACAGTCATTTAGTAAAAGATAAATAGGGGCTATAGTAAAGATAAATCACATGTTTTTTTTTAAGTTTTGATAAATATATAGACTTAAGTAATATATAACCAAAGTAGGGAAACAAACGCGATTTCTGTCAGACCTGTAGTTCACATTTTATTCACCAGGGAGTTGGCTTAAATTTTCCTATGGCCGCGGCCTTTTTGTTTTACCCTAGTAAATGTAAACAATCTATTTACGGTACTAAAAATTTTTGTTTATTGCATTTATTTGAACAGTTTAGATTTAAATGTTAATAATTTGTGTAAGAAATACATGTTGCCATATCCAATAGTGGTTTAAGTCTGAATCTTTAAATATTAGGTTTGTTTAAATTACTTAAACCGAGCTGGTAATTAAACTTCTTTTTTTTTCCTGTGCACTACTTAACTTAGTACATTTTTGCAAATGATATTTGTTTTTTCCCTTCAAATATTAATTTTAATTAGTAATTTAACCTATTTTTTTAATAATGTATTGTAATTTTAAGGCAATACACTGTCGTCTACATTTTCTTCAGCTGATCGGGCAGGGATTTTATTTTTTACATGTGTCAGTATAGGAGTTTCCCTACTTGGTTTATATATAAATTTAATATAGACAAAAGTTTATTGCTTTAAATATATCTTAAAATTACAATTATTAGCTTATTATTAAAAAACTTTAGGTTAATTATTCTTACATTACCAATACAAATTAATATTTTAAGAGAAAGAAATCTTATGACTTGCAAAAATATAAAAAGTTGAGCTGTTCACACAAAGAATAAAAGTTTAATTAGCCGCTTGTTTTAAATAATTTAATCAAACCTTTTTTTTACAGAATCACTTAAACCTCTTTTGGATGTGACAGAATATATTTTTTACACAAATTATAAACATTTTATTCTAAAAAGTAAAAAGCAACACAATAAAAACAATGTACCGTAAAAAGTTAATGTCAAGTACAAAGTTTATTTACATTTACGAGGGTAAAACAAAATGGCTTGGCCATAGGAAATTTCGAGCCAACTCCATGGTGGACAAAATTTGAACTACATGCCATGTCTGATAGAAATCGCGTCAGACATGGTTGGTGGCGCGTTTCTCTACTTGGTTAATACATTACTTTAGTGGATAGACTTTGATTTACATCCTTAAAGACAAGATAATAGAGTATTTGCACTTTTTTTATTGCATTATCTTAAAGTACATCATATAAAAGCACACACTGTAAAATATTAGAATGAAAAAAATTATATTTTTGATAATACACGAAAAAACAAAAATATATTTAAATATGACCTTTTGGCGGGAAAACAGCCTTGACTGCTTGTGTGAGGTATGAGTATATAGTTGCATTTAGAATACTGCGGTAGTGATGTGTCCGGCCGAGTTAAAATGTTTTTTTTTAAACCAAGACTATTAATAACATTTTATAACAAGTACATAACAATATAATAAACTGAACAAGATAATACTTAGCCGTTTTGATCGGGTTAATCAGTTAAAAAATAATTTGAACAAGAAGAAGAACTATCATTTAGTGTGAAAGTTCCCATTATCATCAGACATGATTAAATAAATTAAATATTTGATATAATGAAAAAATTAAAATGAAATCTAAAAAGACACAGCTTGTTCAAAACAACCTTTTTTCTTTGTCTTTTTTATCTTTGTTAGAAAAAAAATTGTTTTGAAAATTCGGAACAAGAGTGCGCTACGTTAGCGGCTTTTGGGGCCATAGCGTGGCAATTGTGGAACCATCATTTTCCGCATCGCAATGACCTCTACGCACACAACGGCTGGACGTATCGCTACCACAGTAGTCTGAATGCACCTTTAGTCTCTTTACAGGGTGAAACTGAACCTAGGTTTTATCACAGTCAGGTGTGACTGTGCAAGCATTATATATGTTGCTGGGTTGATATAACCTGCAGTCTAGGGGCAATCTACTCTTCTACCTATAGAACCCTACTTTACCATACACACTACAACACCTCCCCACCCATATCCTGCCTTATTCTATAAATATATTTAATATATAATAGTATTATAAAAATATAAATCTATTACAAACTTATGTGTAAGTTGTTGTGAACTATATTTAAAATAAATAAACTGTGTCTTTAACTAACATACTAATATTTTACCATAATATTAACACACAAATACACTATGTAAACAAATAAAATAATATGTTCAACCAAAATGTATGCTTATATGGCAAGTAAAAGTGAATAACGTTTGAATTTTGAGAATCGGAAAATTTACACGATTTTATAGCCTTTGCCAAGAGACAGACTCGGATTTGTTAGCCCTCTCTAAATCAGCTCTTATTTTATATATCGAGTTAAAATTTATACTGTGCACTATTAGTAGCCAGTAGAAGTGAATAACGTTTGAATTGTGAAAATTGGACAATTTTTACGATTTTATAGCTCCACATATATGATTTTATAGCGGTATGAGTGATATGGGTGGGGAGGTAGTGTAGTGTGTAGTGGAGAGTAAGATTTTATAGGTAGAAGGGTAGACTACCCCTAGACTGTAAGTTATGTTTACCCCTCAACGCATTAAGCTTTAACTAACTGAGACCAAACCTGGGTTCAGGTTCAACCTGTAGACATACTAGTGATGTACCAAACAACCCTACCTTTAGAACGTTCTGTTTTCACCCCACTCTCTCACCCATTACCCTCATCTTTAAATGCTTATTTCAACTATGTCAAATTAAATCATTTTTTTCAGCTCAATATACTTTTTTAAACATATTTAATCAAATATGTTATTTTTAAAAAAAAAATGAAAATACTCTATTGTATTTAGATTACAGTTTATCTATGTTAATAGTAGACTTACTTATTTTAGGTTTAATTGCTTCTAAGAGAGCATGATTTTTAGCAGCACCTGTAGTTGTTATCCCTAATATTTTTGGTTTCAATAACTTCAAGCATTCAACGTCATCCATCAGCTTGGCTTCTCTCAATCTTCTTAAGTCATCATCATATTTTTCTTCATGCATGCATTTTTGATAATTTAAATGGAGCTTAAGTTCATTTAACCAATGATAATAAAGTGACCATCGGTCGTTTTCGTTTAAAGACCATATATTACCTCTTAATAGAACTTCATAAGGCTTAGACTTATCTGTATCAAAATTGTTTAGACGATTAGTTAGCCAGTTATATAAGTTTTGTGCGGTCCTATAGTCGTCATCAATAAATAATTTCTCCTGCGCAGACATGTTAGTATATCGTTGTCCATAAGGATTTACTATTAAGCACATTTGAAGTGCATCATAGATTGTGAAAGAGTAATCAATTTTTATCCATCTGGGATACCTCAAACTATTTAAATACTTAGTTAAATCCTCACAATCTAAATCAAAATGAAAAGTACCTCTAAAATATTTCCTTATTAATCCATCCCATTCATCATAATCATCAAAATATATTATGAATTCTCTGTTTTTCTTATAATCTAATGGTTCATGGGTTTTCATGAAATAATAAATGAAATCAAAATGGTCACCAAATAGCCAAAATAAAAAATCTGCACTATTCTCAAAATTGTTCATTCCTCTAAAATTAAAATCTTTGTATTCAAATAAATTAATTACTCCAAAACTATTAAGTCTGTCTTCTATGCCATTTATGACAAATTCATAACTTGCAATAGTTAAGGATGAATTTTTTACAGCTTCTTTAGAATATTTTAACCTATTGTAATAATTTCTTTCTTCAAACTCAAATTTATTATTATATCTTTTCTGGCGATTAAAATTAAAAACTTCAAGAGCTGGATTTTTACACTGACCACCTATTCTTGTTATATCTTGTGTGTCAGGCAATAAATTTTCCAAAAATTGGTCTAAAGCATGGTTTGTAAAACTAACAATCAGTATGGGTGAATTTAAATAGACATTTTTTAGTATGGTTTTAACAAATGAAAGACCCAGAAATGTTTTACCAGTTCCAGGGGGTCCTTGAATCACACAAAAGTCAGAAGTTAGAGCAGCTCTAAGGGCTCGAGCCTGAGAATCATTATAACCTAAAACATCACAACTACTGATTTCATTGTCTTCGTTATTTTCTAACCCTTCATCAATTAATAATAATAATTCTAGGAATTTTTCCCTTGCAATTGAACAACCTACCCTAATAGTCCATTTACAATCTTCTTGTCTATCATGTAAGTAAGAGAAGTAAAAGGGTTCTTGCACTGCTATATCTTCCACAAGTAAATAACGTTTCATGGGCAGCTTATTTACTGATAATTTTTGTATGCAGTTCAAAACTTGGTATACTGGTTCAAAAAATGCACTGCTTTCTGCCATAACAAATTCCATATTATATAAATTAGAACCAAACGGATTTCCATCAACCAAACAAACAGAAAACTCGCCTCTTATTAAATTACTTATTTCTCTTTCAGAAACCACTCCGACCAAAAACGTTTCAAAATTATCAGTTGAAAATAAGCAGAGCGAACCGTACAGTAATCTTTTAGAAATGGACCATTGAATATTTCTAGCATAGTTTCTGTTCATTTTAA
>JACMZG010000022.1:22142919-22158594 GCA_018340805.1 Microvelia longipes
TAGTAAAGAAGTATAGTATACTACAAGTAGTAAATAAGTATAGTATACTACTAGCAGTATAGAAGTATAGTATACTACTAATAGTATACAAGTATAGTATACTACTAGTAGTATAGAAGTATAGTATACTACTAAAGGGAGGATGCAAGGGCTCTTATCATTGTCTGGGTGGTTTGATACTATAATGATACATTGGTGATGTCATTTTTTGATTTTTAATATATTTATTTTATATATATTTTCTGCAAATAAACATATTTTTTTACTGTTACTTTGTTTGGAAATTATTTATTTACTCGCTATCGTCAATAAACAAATTTCTGCAGCAATAAAAATGCCACTTTACCACTCAGTGATATAATCTGCTATATATTTATTATTTTGTGTTAGAATTATGTTTAGAATTTATATTCTTATTATGTTCTAAAAAAAAATCTCTTCTTTATGGATTATATTCTCAATGAAGTTATTTTAAACTAAATATTAGAAATTTAAGCAAGCTTCTTAATCAATTTGCTATTCAAAGACCATAGCAACGCCACCGTGGCTGATAAGAGGCAACACACTGTAAAAGCAGCGCATCGCAAAGGCAACGCCACCTTGGCTGATAAGAAATTGATAACGAAAGGGTGATCAACGTGATGATATGTATATGATTTTCTTATTTATTTTATTTTTTATGATTTACCTTAACATTTTTTCATGAAGTGATTTATTTTCATAAATTTTAAGGTGTCATAAATGTTTAAATAGTTGTAACAAGTATTTAAATTAACTGACAAGATGATATTTTCCAACCTTTGTGTTTTATTTCATTTGTGTTATGAAGTGTTACTCTTTGTTTGATATTATCAGTGGATATTATATTTAATATTAAACAAAATTTTTAATCGCAGTTTAATATAAAACTGTGGTTTATATTTATATCACTAAATACCAGTTTCAAAAATGAACAAATCCAAGTCTTTAGTGATAAGAACCTGATTCTATATTTAAAATCCTGTAATAACATAAGTATTTATCTAAGAAATATTGACAATTTTAATAGCACTGATGGTCGTTCTATCAATTTTTAACTCGTTTATCACAAATTAAGTAACAATAAAGAAATAAATGTATAATTTAGATCAGTCACTATGCTATTCCTATGACAAAAAATTTTTGTTTTCCTGCCATTGGTATCACCAACCTTACAACTATCTCAATGAATTGAGTAAATAAAAATAATATTCTTTTAATAATAGTCATTTATGTACCAATGGGAGTAAAGAATGCCATTATTTCCCTGCCAATAAATTGTTTCTTAAGGGGAAAGCAAAGGAAACTAAAAAAAATTAATTACTGAGGGAAGGCTGAGGGAGATAATTATGCAAGGGAATATTGACATTATACTCTCAAATTTAAGTCCCAAGGGAATAAAAAGTAATATTTTAAAAAGTAATTCTTTACTTCCTAAAATTAAGTCAATAAACTTCACTTTATATATTCAGTCTGGAGATCATTTGCAATGTTTAATTAAATACAGAGAAGGAAGTTATTAAAAAGTTTTAAATGTTTACTTGAATGAGAAGCATTCCTTTTATTTTCAGCATTATGAGAGACATATTTTTCTTTCTTTTTTCCAATATTTATTTTTTCTTCTATATCATCAAATTTGTCAAACATGGCAGCAAAATTATCCATCTTTACTTAATCTAAAAAAGAATAATACATATTAAAATTAGATAATTTAATCAAATTTAACTCTCTTGCTGTATTTTATTGGTTTAATACCACCTTAGTAGATAACTCAATAATACAGTTAATAACAAGTCTACGTAGCAAGATGGCTGCTAAGTGGCTAACTTGATAAAAATTGGCTAAATACATGGCAAAATGTCATGTAATAAAAAACAATACACAACAACAACCAATAATAAGATAAAATATGTTAAGATGTGTAACTTAAAAAAATAATTATGAACCATTTAAGACATATTTAATATAGACAATATTGAATAGCTTAAAAAATTGAGCAAACTCAAAATTTTGAAAAATTTGTGCTAGTTTTATTATCCTTTAAATAAAAGGATCCGTCCTTGGACTGAATTCATTTGTCTTCAGATAGTAAGTACATTAGTTTCATTCCCAGCAGTCACGCATTCAGACAATGACCACACTTGATTCTGCTTAACTTTCATGATCCCACAAAAAACGGAGATAAACTTATCACAATCAAACGAAACTTAGTATACTTATTGATTACGTAAAGAGACACACTTGAACAAAACCACTTTTTCTCTATAGAGTAATATAGCATAACTAGTGTACAATGCAAATCATTTTTAGCTATTCATAGACCCAGAGGGAGCATATAACTCTATAGATATAAGTATTCTTCAGGAAAATTTAATTGAACTTGGTATAGACCAATATTTAATCAGATATATATGTACCTATCTTCACAACAAAGTATATAAAATAAACTAGGATCATTTATCCGCTCATGTAGCACTGGGCTATGCCAAGGAGATCCTTTTTCTGGCTTAATTTTCAATACATATACTATTCCACAAGCTATAAGGATACAAATAATAGCGCTATTGTCCCAATTTGTGGATGATTATGCAATTACCATAACTGCCTCATCTCCTGAAGAGTTGCAAGAAAAAGCAATAAGGGTCATAAAAATATTCAAGCAAGAAGATACTAGTAAACCTAAAATTAAATTTTAGTAAGACAGTTTCATGATATTGCATAAACATGCCTTCATATCTAAAAGAAAGGTACTTCATGTTGTTTGATAATCACCTAATCCAAATGTACATCAGCACAAATTTCTGGAATATATTTAGATGATGAACTCAAATGGAAGCCCAAGTTGAACACCTCTCTAATAAGTGTAAAAGAGAGCTCTACATTTTACCTCATTTAAGAAACAGGAAATGGAAAAACAGCTCAACTAATCTTTGAGGCAACTGTGCGTGCTAGAATTGAATATCCTGCAATTTTTCTATTACTTAATAAAAAGGCATAGAATCTACAAACGATTCAAAATCAGGCATTAAGGATAGTAGGAGGCTTTCTGAGAACTACTCCAATCAACTCTATGCATCCATCACCAAAACCTGCCCTCTAAATAATAGACTGGAATCATTGGCTAGTAGGCTTATTCTTAAAAGTATGAAAACAGATAAACACATTTTTGTAGCAGCTAAAAAAATCATGGCCTCTCCTTGGATAGTTGGTAGCAGGCAGTACAACAAAATTAAAATAATCAATGAAATTATATTTCACATACAAATTACCTTTGAGGCTATTGCAAGCAATTTCAAGTAGGTTTATTACAATGACATGGACATACAGGAAAAGAAGAATTTTAGACCGGGTATTGAGGGTGTTAAAAAATTGAAAGAAGAACATGCGATAAAGCAAAAAGTATTAGAATATATCTGTGATAATTATCGAGCATCAGAAAATAATCATGCCTACACAGATGGCTCTAAATGCAACAGCAGGGTAGGCTGTGCCTATTACATTAAAGATGTGGATTGTGTAGGCTTTAGGCTAGAAGATTATGCTTCAGATCTAAAAGCAGAGCTCACTGCCATACTGCAAGTTATACCAAGGCACTGGGTCATATTGTCAGATTCACAATTTTCATTAGAAGCGCTATTGTCTACTTTCAAAACCAATTCAACCTATACAAATTCTTTATTTCACAAGATTTTAAAGGAATTCAAAGCATTAAAGGAAGCAGGTATAAATATTATCATCAAATAGATTCCCAGCCATATAGGTTTGTCAGGAAATAATTAGCAGATTTAAAAGCAAAGCAAGCCACTGAATGTGAATTGATATCTCTGACACCCATACCCTTGCAGGATGGTTTGGAGTATTATAAGAAAAAGTCAATTGAAAAATGGGAAGCCTACTACACAGAAAATATAACAAAAGGAAAAGAACTCTGGCAGAATAGCATAATCAGTGAGATCACTGAACCATAGTAACAAACAGTTGAGCTTCCAATAAAAGATACAATAACCATAAATAGACATATCAATTCTAACTACTTCAGACACAAATGTGACTCATAAGCACGCCTATTTGTGGCAAATGCTCGGCTGAATAAATACAAAATATAGAGCACATTCTATTTAACTGCACATATAACTCCCATCAAAGAAAGAATAATTTTTGGCACAAAATATAAAGCAGGATCTCCAATGGAATCTTGACTAGTCCTTAAACTAATCTTTCAAACGTAATTTTTTATTAGATTAATCCTAGTTGAGGGTTTTACCATGTAAATACTAAATTCTCTATTCTTTTCTGTATTTTATTTCTTGTTTTTTTATATCTGAGTTTATTTATGTAAAAATGAAAGGAAAAATATTATTATGAAGACGTACTAATAAGGTACTTAATTATGTTTAAGTATTGACTAATCGATATTCAAAGTCTGTAGCAGCGCCACCGTCGCTGATGATAAGTAACGAAAGGGCGATCGTTGTTAAAGTCCTTATAGGGGTTTTTTGGTTTTTCTTATGTTTTACGATTATTTCTTTAATTTTTTATCAAAGTGTTTTAATTTAATTAATTTTAGGGGCGTATGAACTCAATTAGAATCACTATTTCGTTGAAAATAGGGTTATAACGGGTTGTCAGGAGTATTTAAATTGAGTGATAAGAAGGTGAAAAATCACAATATAGTGTTTAATTTAGTTATTGTTAATTAATGTTAATTTTAAATAATTTTAGTTTGCACAAACACAAAAAATTACTTTTTAATAAGGCGCGGTCGAATATCCACGGCATTCTAGATCCCTTTAAGCATCGGATCACCAACAAACTTTTTTTTATCATGATTCTTATGGGAAATTTCGAGGAGCGTTTAGTTTTTTTTTTCAAAATAGTTCAAGAATTAGCCGGATTTGTGAAATGAAGCCTTTTCTGTAATCTGCACGCTTTTTTGGTTAATGTCAAAGAGTATTTACATTCACTCAACGATTTATTTTAAATCTACTTGGTACATACATAACTACTGTTAGATGTCAATGTTATCTACCTGATTTGTGTTTCAAATTTGAATGTATTAATGAAAATTAGCACAATTGTTATTATTTGCAGTCAACAACACAACAACAAAGAGGTAATTTGTATGTACGTACGTACGCATGTATGTATGTACATACGTATGTACTTTCGTATGTAAGTATGTAGTATGTATGTACATATGTACATAATACGTAAATACATATGTAATGTGTACCTACATAGTACATGTGTAATACATACATACATGTATGTATGAACATACGTACATACATACACGTAGACATATGTATATGTGTACCATTTGTACATAAATAAATAATAAATCTTTATTATGTTTAAGACCCTTTTTGGGTAGTATACATTCGTCATTACATACAATACAATCTTCACTTCTAGATTTTGAATATAGCTTTTTTGTTATCTTTGAAAAATTTATTTAAACTATAGTAGGGATTATAAAGTAAGTAGTCCTTGACTACTTTATTAAATTTGTCAATTTCCAAATCCCTTCTATTCCGAGTGTCGTAACTGTGAACCTTCATGAAACTTCATGAGTGTTGAATTGACTGCTATACTTTTTACATACTACAGACATGTATAAATATAAATTGATAACTGTAAGTATTTTAAGTTCTCTTAAAGAGAGGTTTGCAATGCTCATATCGATCTTTTACAGCTATTATTCTTATTATTTTTTTGCTTCTTAAGTATTTCCTCTAAATTGACATGCCCCCACACCAGAATACCGTAACTCATTTTACTCTTGAATATCGCATGATAGGCCATCTTCAGGTAAGTACCTTCTATGTACATTTTCAATTTATACATGATATATATGGATGATAACTTCTTCTCTAAATATGAGACATGGTCTTTCCAACTTAGCTTGCTATCCATATAAATCCTAGAAATTTTATAACTTGTTTAGGATCTTCCTTTCTGAGCGAGAACTTTTCCTTTCATCTGTGTCTTATCTACTAGATGTTGTAGCGAGCCATTGGTTAACACTTATATTAGTTGTTTCAGCTCGCAGTGAGATGGGGATATACGATTCCACTTCCCCCACCTCGTCAACCCCAAGGTCTTTCTATTCTACCCCTTCACATTTTACAGTTCTTCCCTTATTTACCTCGTATAGCATTATTTATTTTAATTAAGACCGTAATTGATTAATAAATTGATATTAAATTTTAAGATTCATATTAATAAATTGATATTAAATTTTAAGATTCATATTAATAAATTAATCATCGTGTTTGTCTAATTCTTCAATTTTTGTGTGTTAATGTATTTTTTGTATCTTCATGTATAGAGTAAATAAATTTTAAAGTAATTTAATTGTATAGAACTCAAGTCAATTGTTTTCTTCTTTCTCTATTTTATTTGTATTTATTTTAAATTAAACAGTACTTCATATTATATTATAATTCTATATGTCTGATGACTTCTATCGTTATATCTCTATTATTTTACATTGAATCAATAAATGAAGACAAGAGCTTGATTTCTGTTGACTTCTATCTTTAGTCTCTATTATTTTACTTTGAATCAATAAATTAAGACACAGCTTGATTTCTTAAAGAATAAATCAAAATATTTTTAAAAAGTAGGTGCAAGAGATTAAGCATTTAAAAAAAGAATAATTTGATATTAGATTAACGGTCATAAAATAGTATAATGAATAAGAAATATCCATTCTATAGAGACGAGCCCCTCTCGCTATTTGGTTGCAGGAGACGCAAGAGTATTACTCCCCACCTCTCTCATAGATATACTCAAATACCTACCTACACAGTAATATACACTTTACTAGAAGTGTTAACCAAATGGCTCGCTACAACATCTAGTGTCTTATTCTTGATCATTACAAAACCATTAAAAATTGAACTATTTTTATGCATGTACATACATACATACATGCACGTACGTACATACATACATGCGTACGTACGTATGTACATTCATACATAACAAGTAATAAGTACTACTTACGTATGTATGTACATTTACATGTACATTCGTTTAATGAATAAAACGGATTTACTAATAAAAAATCTTTAATCTTATCTTTAAAAATTTTAAATTGAAGACATTTTGACTTCAGCTGGAAGCTTATTATAGAGCTTTATACCAAGTATATTCTGGCCAACCTCAGCTTTCACCAGTCTATGTCTGGGAGTGGTAAGTAAATTTTTATTTCTAGTATTAAAACTATGGTAAGAGGAGTTCACTTTAAAATCTGTTTTCTTATTTTTTACATACAGCAAAAACAGTATAAAACAAATAAATTTATCACAGTCATTATCTTAAGTTTTATAAATAAAGGCTTACAATGATCTAGGACCAGAGAAAGTAATAATTCTAATAATTTTTTCTGTAGAAGAAGAAGACTGGTAATGTTAACATGACCCCATAAAATGATACCATACACCAACCTACTTTGAACCATTGCTAAGTAAACTACTCGTAACATGTTCTCAGGTAAAGACTTTCTAATTTTCATGACGTAAGTATATGATGAAATTTACTATGAAGCATTTGAATGTGAGACGACCATGTTAGCTTAGAGTCTAGCATTATTCCCTATAGTTTTTTTAGGCTCATATGAGGCGAGAAATGTTTTTTTAGGCTAAATGTTAAATATTGCGTCTTTTCTGTTGATGGAAAAATTTGTTTGCCTTAAACCAATAACTAACTTTATTTAATCTCTCACTAGCTGTAGCTCTCAATGCTTTCTCATCTTTATGTGAGTGAAGTAAGCTGTTATCATCAACAAAAGAGACAAGATCCTCATCAAAATCAATGATATCTGGTACATCTTGCTCAGGGTCCGATTCCAAATAAGCTTCAAGGTCGTTTACATCAATTAGGAAGGCGAACGGACGAGAACTGAGCCCTGTCCGGCTCCAGCCTCCAATTCCAATATGTACGTATGAGTGTACGTACGTAAGTACGTATTTACGTATGAATTGTACGTACGTAGTATGTATGTACACATTACATACATAAACACATACATATGTCCACATGTACATATTACATATGTATACATGTATGTATGTACGTACATACTTACGTATGTACTACATACGTTCATACTTACGTACGTTCGTACCTTACATACGGAACGTACGTATATACGAACGTACATACGTTATGTACATACGTACGTTGCGTACGTACATACATATACAAACGAATTACCTCTTTTTGTTGTGTATGTTGACTGCAAATAATAACAATTGTGCTAATTTTCATTAATAATACAAAATTTGAACATGAATCGGGTAGATAACATTGACGTCTAACAGTAGTTATGTATGTACCAAGTTAGATTAAAAATAATCATTAAGTGAATGAAATACTCTTTGACATTAACCAAAAAAAGCGTGCAGATTACAGAAATAGGCTTCATTTATCACAAATCCGGCTAATTACTGAAAATTTTGAAAAAAAACTAACGCACCTCGAAAATTTCCCATAAGAATCAATGATAAAAAAAAGTTTGTTGGTGATCCGATGCTCAAAGGGATCTAGAAGGCCGTGGATATTCGACCACGCCTTATTGCATTAAATTGTATAAATTAGTTGCAACAGGTATTTAAATTAACTGATAACAAGCTGATTTTCACCGTAATGGTGTTTTAATTTATCAATCAATTTTGTTTACACACTAAAAATAATTAATAAGTCAATAAATAATTTTTACCACATTTATCACAAATTAACTAACAATAAAGAAATAAAAGAAGAATTTTTATCAGCTCCCCTGCTAATCCTATGATATAAAATTTGTATCACCCTTTCGATCTCCCACCATTGGTATTGCCAACCTTACAACCATCTCTAAGTTTATTTTTTGTCTTATCTTTTCTTTAATTATTAGTTTGTTAGTTTATTGTAGTTAGATGTTAATCATTTGTCAATATTTCTAATAATTATATTAATTTTAGTAATTGGAAATAAAACAAAAGGTCAAGCAGCATTATATAGTATATATATATATATATATATTATAACAGATAACTGAGCAGTGAGTAAACACAGCTAAAAAATAACAACACCAAAATCTCTCCAAACCTTATATTAAAAACCAGAGCCGGCTTTCGATCACGATCATAGTGCCGGAGAGTTATCCTAGTCTGATTTTTAGGCAGAGTCATATAGCCATATAGTCAGTACGCTATATGAACTCTGCCTAAAAAGTCAGCTAGGATCAACTCTCCGGCACTGATGATGCGTGAGGTCGAAAGCCGGCTCTGGTTTAATAAAGGTTTTGTGGAGAGAATTATTTGTATATATATATATATATATTATATATAATAATATATATATATATATATATATATATATATATATATATATAATATATATATATATATATATATATATATATTTCATGCTTAGCTTTAGACAAAAACAATTTAATATTTTGTATGTATCTGAGCTTATTTTTTAAGATAACGATACAGCAATAAAATTCGAGAAAAAAACTTACCACGCTGTGAAATCAAACTAATTTCACCGATTGAAGATCATTCTTATAAAGTTTTATAAATTGCACCTATTCACCTTACACCAGAACGCTGAATATACTACTTATCAAATTTACTTGATTTTCAAAGTCAGCCGGACAGATAAAATTACAGATAAAATATTTTTAGAGACATGATAAGCACACTTGTGCGAAATAAGACGATATGACCTATGACTCTTGTGCAACTGTGAATCACAGATATTACCTCATGCATGTAGACAAAGAATTTTGAATAAAAGGGATAACGCATTAAGGAACATATCTGACCCCATGGAAGTTGTATGAGATAGATTGTTGTTGTTTTCGAATTATTGTCCTAACTTAATATGAGGACTAACTGACTTTAAATTGATTACTTGATTTGGTTTTTAGTTTAAGTTTGATTTGTAGAGAGTGAGTTGGTTTTGGATGTTTTGTATATTTATAGTGTTTAGTTTTTTGTTGGAGGTTTGGGCTTGCTTCTTCTTCGCCAGGTGTTCGTTAGCGGGTTCTTCTTGTGTTGTTGTTGTTTTCTTCTTGTAGATTAGTGTGAGGTTATTAGGCATCCACTGAATTTATATCAAATTTTAATCCCTTCTTATGATTTATATTAAGTTGTTCTATGTTTCAAAAAATGATTTTAATTTATGAGTTTGTTTTTAATTAGATACTTGATTACTTATTAATTAGAGTAAAATATAAATTATAATTTTTAAGTTTTTGAGTGATTTTACTTTATTATTTATTTATAAATATTTTTTGTATCTTTGTTTAAAGGTCCTTTTAATGTGATGAGAAATTACTTATTTAGCTTAAGCAAAGCGATTAAATTTGAGGTGGTCAGGTTTCATTTTCGATTAAAATTTAATCTAAAGAGCATCTCTAGTAATATATCTCTATGGGTTTCATGACCTCCAAGTTTTCTGTCTGTGTGTGTGTCTGTTATTATCAAGGATGTTGAATAAAGATCCTTGATTCAAGATCCTTTATTCAAGATCCTTGATTATTATCGTAGCTCTCAGGGTATTTATACAAGTAGAGAGTTGAAGCTTTGTACAAAAATCAATCTTTAGGTCTAGTTGTGCTACCCGGAAAATAATTTTTCATATGACGTCATTAACCAGAAATAATGATTGAGCAAAAATTTTGAAAATGTATAACATGCAAGAAAAAGATTTGATCACTATATTTGGCACACATATAGTTTAGTTTGAGAATATGGTTTTTGTTGGATCATAAGAGTTAAGCAGTATCGAGCGAGGTCAGTGTCTGGATGGGTTACCGTTGGGAATGAAACGGACGTATTTACCATCTGAAGACGAGTCCCAATACGTGTTAGAGTTACAATTTGTCACGTGTTGCAGTTACATTCGTGGGCGAATTGTATATTCTGAGAACGAGCTAAGCGAGACCGAATTAGGGAAGATGAGAGAAGAGAATTTGATGTGGTAATGAAAAGTTCCGAGGCATCCCGAAACCCGATTTTTTTAATCGGGTTTCACAATTTGTTGTGCAATTTGGTAAATAATTATAACGTCATTAAATTATGTTAATTACTCGACAGAAATGTGAAACAATCATAAATACAATCTTTAAATTAATAGGCTTTAAAAAGTTTCATCAGTCATCAAGTTTAAATATTAAAAAATAAAGTTTAAGAAATGTTTGCAAGAACTAGAGTGTCTGTATATTAGACCAAGAGCCCAGGGGTGTTTTGTTAATAAAAAGTGCAATGGCTGGAACTAGAGTGCCTGTATAATCAGGCATTATTATTATACAGGCACTCTAGCTGGAACCGGTCTCAATTTTTCGTAAATACCTTCCTGAACAAGGATCTGCAATTCTGCCGACTCGTATCGGATGGGTGTCCCAGGCAGAACGCACTTTAGGGTCACTGGTTCTGCCTGGGACACCCATCCAATACGGGTCGGCAGAATTGCAGATCCTTGTTCAGGAAGGTATTTACGAAAAATGAGACCGGTTCCAGCCATTTACACTGTTTGTTAACTTGGGTGGTAAATTTGACTTGTAAAGTGCGTTCTGCCTGGGACCGCCATCCGATACGAGTCGGCAGAATTGCAGATCCCTGTTCAGGAAGGTATTTACGAAAAAATTAACCCCGTTTCCAGCCATATACTTACTTTATTAACTTGGGTGGTAAATTTGACCTGTAAAGTGTGTTCTGCATGGGACGCCCATCCGATACGAGTCGGCAGAATTGCAGATCCTTGTTCAGGAAGATATTTACGAAAAATTGAGACCGGTTCCAGCCATTACAATTTTTACAAAACACCCCTGGGCTCTTGGTCTATATGTGATATACAAGCACTCTAGCAAGAACCAGTCCAACATTATTAAGTTTAAAGACTTAAAAAGTAAAAAGAAGAAGAAGTATTTTCATAATTATGGTTTTCATAAGAAGGTATAAAATTGATATTTAAGTGATAAAATCTATTATAATGTGATTTGCGTATTAATAGAATTATTATCTTCTTGGGTATTAATCGTAATGGCTGCGTTTGAAGTATTACTAATTTTAACAACATTTTGTTAAAGTTTTGGTGTTGTTGTTAATTGCTCGGGTCGCCGGCTGATAATTGCTTTATTTGATATTTAATTGTTTATTTGGCAATTACTCTGCTTTAAAATGATCTTAACGTCAATGAGAAATACATTCATATTTGTAGGGGAAAAAATAAATTTAAATATAATACCATAGAGATATATGACTCGAGGGGGGGACATAGCTATCTCATTACATTAGTATTTCTCACAACGTTGATCACACAAAATGATCTCTCAATAGAATTTAAGGGCGCATGAACCATGCGGAGGGGATCCATCGCATTACGCTAGAACTTAGGGAGTGGAATCGAATGGATCCCCCGATACGCGTCTTTTTTGTGGTGTGTACCTTTAGAGACATCGTATTTAACCGAATAACCTTCGTCAAATTTTATTTCACTTCTATATACGTTTTGAATTTCAAATTACTTGGAATATTTTTTTTTAGTGTAACTTTATTATTATGCAAAAAATCACATTTAATTTAATATACTTTTTGTTTTAAACGTTTCTTATAACCAAACAGTAAGCTGCACTATACATGAACGCCATGTTTTGCGCGGGATCGTTATCACTCGACGACTAAACAAATACGCTGCAGACCGTAATTGGTTTTGGACCGTAGTGATACGTTACTCTATCGATCCGCGGATCTAGAGTGTGTGTGACTTTACTAATTGAGAGACCAAAACATCTTTTTTGGGGTCTGTGGAACCTCATGAAACCTGACTCGAAAGGAGTGAGTTAAGGTTTATAATATCAATAGTTTTCGGTTTCCGAACATTGGCTTAGTGTTTTGATTTTTATTTGTAGCTATTGTAGTTTATGTACTTGTTATTTTATTCTATTCCTAAGCAAAGGTTGTTTAGTTTTTTTTTGCGATGTTTCAAAATTTAACCTATAGGGCCCCTTCTAGTTAGTATATCTCTATGATTAAATGGTGCCTCTTATACCACAGGTAACATAACTCTATACAGCAAGATTGTTGACTTCCCCTCTTCTTCTACTTCCTCATACATTTTTTATACTAGTGCTAGCTTCCCCATCAAAATAGCATGCACTGAGTTAAGAAACTCGGTGATCAGCTGAATTTGAAAATGTATTGTATGAATTTATATAACACAAATAGTAAAAGCATGTACTTATGCCTTATTAAATGCAATAAGAAAAATTAAAAGATAAATTTTCGATCAAACGTACATAAAAAGTTAAAAAAAAAACAAATTGTTATAACAAATGTCTAACAATCAAAAATAATTGTGTACTCGAGTTTCCTGTCATCCCGGGAATACACAAGTCTTGCCGATTTGTGTATGTATTTTTCTCTTCAACCATAAGGGGACCAGCGCTGCTTCAGAACAACAAAATCCTGAAGCTGGACCCCTTTGTCTTTCACTTTTATAAGTTCCGCTTTATCTAGTCCTACTGTTACTACTAACTATATACTCTGTAATGTGAAGTAGAAATTCATTCAGTAGGGGTGGGATCGCGGGACACAGTGGTCCTATGAGGAAGGTGTATATTGAGAGGGTGAAGTTCATTATTATTGAAAACTTTACTTTTAATATATTTATTTTGATTATAAGCTTGCTTAGCTTGTTTTAAAATTATTTCTCTAGTAAACATTTAAATCTTTTGTTGATGAGCATCTTGCACCTGAATCTTGGGGCTCTTTTTTTAGATTTTTCAAAGAATATATCAAGAAATATATGATAGTATATATATATATGTGTGTGTGTGTGTGTTTATGTAGTAGCCGAGAGGCAACAGGCGGAAGGCCTGTTGTTTTAGGTACATTTAAAGAGTGTATTTATTAATTATTTATTTTTAATTACAGAAATGGGTGTTCTTCCTGAAATAGGCCAGGCTGTGGAGGATATGGAATGGATGTGAGTATTTACAGTGACAGTTTTGGCTTTGATTAGTTGACACCATATGGAAATCAGTGAAGGACGAATTAAGCAGTGCTAAATACTGAGAAGTCTACAGTATTTTTCTTCATATGTTAATGCTTGGCTAGCTCTCAACTTACCAATTTCGTATTGTCTTTTCATTTCTTTTATAACAAAAAATATTTATAGAAATGAAATTATCATCAGCATAACATCACCGCGTATCTGCAATTTTTGCCAAAATGACTTATTGATATTGTTGGAAAGTTCTCGTCTCATCTAACCTCATTAATTATTCTAGAAAACCTTGACAGAGCGCAGATTATTTGCAAAAAACCCAAACACTTATCTTAAATCACACATACAGATATGTGGGGTTTGCACGTCAACACCGCATATGTAGCCAAAATCTAAAAAGTTTTAGATGTGCATTGTTACCATCTGCACTCTTTTTTCCAATTTCGATCTTAAAAAAATATAATTAATTATTATATTTATACACTGCTGATATAGTTTATTTACATATAACATATTAATATATTTTACAATGAAATCAATGCTTTATTTCACTTTTTGTAAGAGAAATAACCTGGCAGTATTGGCTTTTTGGTGGTTTTGGACCAAAATTTCTTACAACAACTTTTGGCTTTCTCCTTGAAACAGATACATATTTTAGATACGCGGTGTGTTAAAACCCATTAACTGACTACAATATGTAAAGGAATCCAAAAAAATGGGGGGGGGTACCTCGGGAGCTTAATCTCATCCCACATAAGATTCGCCTACCCTCATCTCCTGCCTTGGACTCATTGTCGCTTGTCCTCACAATATACAAATTTCCCAAATTTTTACTGAACATGTCTTCGGACCCTCTGTCACTTAGTCTTCAGATAGTAAATGCATTCGTTTCATTCTTAGCGGTCACCATACAGCATTGACCATTACTAATGCTGCTTAATTTTTATTATCAACAAAAATTATGGTTATACTGGTCTTTTTTAAAAAGAAAAACTTAGTGAACTTATTTATTAAGTAAAAGTTTTAGACTTGTACTAAATTTAAAAACTCAATTTAATTCTTTTTCTGATTTTGTACAATTTTAAAAAACTTACACAAGTCATTCAATAAAAATGAACATTGCTGGTAATTGCTATGAAACTTAGCACATATGGTAGTCTATACATAGCCCACATATGTGCAAATCTCGCAAAGTTCATTATTGGGGGTTAATGGCGCATAAAAAAAATTCCAAAAAATAGCACATCTACAGCAGTAGGACTGAGTTTCCTACAAAGTTTCAAACTCTCTAATATGAATACACGAGGAGCTACGATGATAACAGACACATATACACACACATACAGGACAGACAACTTTGTGAAAAACCACTCAGGAGGCCTTTAAAACGGACACCTGAAACGATCAATCGACGGGGAACATCACGTTTGGGATTTTTTTGCAAACAATTAACTTTTCGGTCTATAAGTTGAAAAAAGTAAAAATTTGGTTACTAGTACTTCAGAACTTAGCCTCATCTTATTCAGATCTTTTTAACCTCATCCTCAAGTACTTCGTTTGCTCTTCCTCTTGGTTGGGCGGTTGGACTATTTCCTCCTATTTCATTCTTTTTTTGGGCAGTCCAGACTCCTTCGATGTTTTGACGAT
>JACMZG010000022.1:22169548-22426561 GCA_018340805.1 Microvelia longipes
ATACATTTCACTTAAATATTAATTATTTTCGACTATTTTGTTTTAAAAGGAATTGAAAGAAAACAGGTCCTCCATGATTTAAAGATAATTTATAGACAGAGCCATTCTTTCAGTTTTAACAAATCATTCGTGGCCTAACAAACAAAGTACAAACCAATAAATACAAAAAATCCAAAAGAAAACGCTACTACAGAAATTAGCAATAATTATTACATAACTATGCTTTTCTGTAGTGCGTTTTTTTGATTTTGTTATTGGTTGTACTTTGTTGTTAGGCACTGATGATGGTTGTTAAAACTTGAAAGCTGGCTCTGTCTATAATTATCTTAAATCAAGTGGAGAGACTGTTTACTTCATCCTTTTATGAATTGTCCACAGTCTTATTTAATTTTGTTTTAAATCAAGTAAAATAGTTTATTATATCTTAGCATGTATTCTTTAATTGTGAATTTGATAAAGTGGTTAATATTGGCATCACTGAAAATGCCGCTGTTAGTGAGTCATGCTACAGTAGGGGTTGTGAGGGTGGTGGTATCTAGTCTCTTCAGGGAGACTATAGAGGGTAAGTCATTAAGGGCACCTATGGAACTGTCCAACTCCAGACCTTTACTGTGTAATCGTTCTGACTCTTTAATAGATTAGTCTCTTTGTATGTATTATTTATTTCTTGAAATTTTAACGTTTTTGTTTTTTTTTGGAAAACTATTTTTTTGTAAATTTTTTAAAAAAAAAATTTTCCCATATATCATGTATACAAGGAAGGAATTGTGTGAAACTTGAATTTTTCCCCAATTATCCACTTCGGTGTTTTAGACCTCTGAGTGTTTTACATAGAGTTCATTAGTATGTGTGGAGTGTGTGGTCTCTTATATATCCTAGCTTCCCGGTATTCATGCTAGTAAGTTGAAATGGTAGTGCTAGAGAATGTATATTGATTTTTTTAATTAAAATTAAAAAAAAAATCCAATTGAGTTGAAATTTGGTACAATTATTTCCTTTTATGAATAAGGATACTATGTTTTGTTTCAATTTGCAAAATCTATGTATTTTTGTTGGATATAAAATTAAGCTGCGATCGGCAAGGTTAGTGCTGGATGTGACCACTGGAATAAAATCAAATTATTTCTGTCTGAGACAGCGAATGTATAAAATATGACTTTTTATATTTGGGAACAGTGGACAGTGAGGCAGAGTAAATGAGGATGGGATATTGATCTAATTTTGTGAGGAAAAAGTTTGAGTACCCTGTACCTGATTTTTTAAACTATATGTTATACTTGTATGCTAGTCCATGGGGAGGTTGAGTGTAATCATTGCTGAGAGAGTATTGCTACCAAGAATATCTGATGTTGAGTTGTCAAACATGATGAAAGCTTTCTGAGTGTGGTCACTTGTAGTTGGAAATGCCTCTGAATAAAATCTCTCCTGTAGAATATATAAAATATATTTTATTTGCAAAATAATGCTTTAAGCATTCAGATCGTTCGATGATCCTGATGCGGCCTGCATCAATGATCTATGTAGCCCCTATTATTTTCCATGTGGCCTGAGACATGCATCTTATTTCTAAGGCATGCCTCATTTCGATGGGCCATCTGGTGCCTGTATGTTGGTGACTTCGCTTTGATACATTCCTTCATTCAATTAAGGCAACTCCAAAACAGTAAACATGATGAGAATCATTTAAAGCACTGAAGATACTATATTATTAGATGAAGTAACTATATTCTAATAGTTTGTTCTTGTAGCACCAACTGTCAAGCCTGGAAAAAAAAAAAAAAAAAAAAAAAAAAAAAAAAAAAAAAAAAAAAACTTATTTTCTACTAACACGTAGCATCATAGTGACAATTTAACATAGATGTCACTAAATATTAAAAGTTAATTGACTGGATGGGAAGCAGCAAGCCGGTGTTTTTTACAATAACGTCTTACCTTATCCATTTTAATTCGTATATTAATACCTGACATAGCGTTACAACTTGTTACTTACTTTTTTTAATTTTCTATGAAAATATTTAAAATATTTATCCATAGTATACACACAACATTATTTGTTCATTAAGCTCAGCTTATTGCTACTTTTTAAGCGCATTTTCTTTGAAATAGAAAATTAATAAAAGTTGTAGATTGCTACTGCTCAGGTTATTAATATTACCAAAAATTGCAGATCATATTATAAGTAAGAAAGCCTACATTTCAAAGAAAATTATCTGGTTGGACCTCCGCACCAATTATTGTACTGTAAAAAATTGATTAAAAATAAGCACCGCACCAAGATTTGAACTGAATTTACTAGCTGAGAAAGTGGAATATTCTAGCAGGAGTAGGCCCCCCCCCCCCCCCCCCCCCTACCGACCCAGCCAGTTTTATTAATTTAGCAACCCAAAATCGAAATTGGACACCTGCTACTCAAATTTTTTACTGAGTGTTAGGGTTTTTTTTTGTGGTGGTCGTGGGGGTGGTTTCAACTTTTTGGTCTCTTAAAGATGTTGTATCATCCTAATCTTCAAAAACCTCAACCAATTCATTGTTCAGGGTCCTAAAAACATTATAGGACATTTACAGCAAAAATAAATTACCTTAATTTTAACGATTATTTGGAATTTTGCTGATTCAGCCAACTAATGTGAAAACAGATGAAATTAATATAAAGGAAATGAATAGCAGAGGAAAATGTAAAAAAGAAAAAATTCTGGCGCTGGTGTCCGCATGTCGGGCAATTTCCTTTGGATGGCGTGTTTTCCGTGCTTTTTTTACCAATTATATAGTTACAACTAGTAAATAAATATTCCGGCGCGGTGGTCCGCTGTCGGGAATTTTCATTTAGAATGCGTGTTCCGTGCTAAACAAACCATTCTTGCTTTATGCAAAACCCATGCCCATGCGTGGTTCCGGTTCTGCTTTAGAACCTTAGCAGTACTCTTGTCAAGCACTGCTGTAACTCATTTTTGTCTGTATTTTCCAAAGGAAATGCGCATAATTATCCAGTTGGTTGTACCCAAACTATTGCTCTAAAAATTAGACGTTACGGCACTATTATTGCACTAGATAAAGCTTAGTTACTTATATACTTACAGTTATCTTTAAAGGTTTTAGCGCATTTCCTATTGGAAAAATACAGACAAATGAGTTACGGCAGTGCTTGACAATTGAGTAACTGCTAAGGTTCTAAAGCATGAACCGGAACCACACAATGGGCATGGTCTTCATAAGCAAGAATGGGTTGTTTAGCACGCCACACATTCTAAATGAAATTCGCCGACAGCGGACCGCGCCGGAATTATTTATTACTAGTTGTTAAACTTATTATTATGTAAAAGCACGGAAACACGCATCCAAAGGAAATTCCCGGACATGCGGACCCCACGCCAGAATTATTTTCTAGTTTGTAAACTATATTAGGTAAAAAAACATAAAAAAATATATGTCCCTACTAGATTTGACCCAGTCTCTGGGTTGAGTGCACGCATCCAAAGGAAATTTGCTGACATGCGGACCACGCTCCAGAATTATTTTCTGTTGTTAAACTTATTTAGTAAAAAAAAAACGATAAAAAATTATCGACCCTTCCAGGATGTAACCCAGGTTCCCTGAGTTTGGAGTGGTCGTATTGACTCCGGACCACTAGCCAAGTTCCAACTCAGAGGCCCAAAAACATTGAAAACGACACCCTACTCGAATTTATTTTAACGACCGTTAATGTTGGTTTTCTATATGTTGTGCTTTTTTCGACTTTTTAGTAACTTAAAGTGGTGTATCGTCTTCGGATCGGTTTTCATTCGATTTCAGCGCCCAAAATTTACATAGAAAACACACTCTTACTCGAATTTATTGTTATCGACCAAATTTGAGTATTCGGTTATACATGGTTTTTTCGATTTTTAGGTCACTTAGGAGTGGTCGTATCGACTTCGGACCGGTTTCTTCGATTCAGCGTCTCAAAAAACATAAATATTGACTTTTTCGCGGCAAAATATTAACCCTAATTTTGCCGATTTTTTTGAAAATTTCGCTGACTCAGCAAACCGTTAAGACGTCACCAAAAACTGGTTTTCATAGGGTTCGGTCTCCAGAAGGTGATTGTACCAGTTTGGTTAAAATATTTATCCGTTCGAAAGATTAGAGTGTTTACAAGAAGTCTAGAAATAATATTATATATATATATATTATATATTATATATATTATAAATAATATATTATATATATATATATATAATATATATATTATATATATATATAATAATATAAAGTGTCTAGAATACATATATTATAATATATATATATATATATATATATTATATAAAGTCTCGAAAACTTATTTTTCGTCATTAGGGCCTCTGAAACGGATTTGTGTCATGGTCCGATGTTCGAATTCCGCTATGACGCCTATCCCATTAGCGAATTTTTTCCCAAAGGAAATTCGCTAAAAGAAGTAAATTATAGGATTAAATGCAGCTTTGAACAGCTTCTTTTAATCAAACTTGCAAGAATTGTTGATTAAATTTTGTTTGATAACCATTTTAGTATTTGGTAAGGATATGCGAGAAGAAAATGGAGCTTGTACCTACAACCATACTTGCCCAGAAATTATGCTATGAGGAGTGTGGGGAGTGCCTGATAAAGGTAAATTTATATTTTTACTTATGTAGATGAAGTTCTAATTAAAACTAAAACCAGAAGCTTAAAATACAGCCCTTTGTGATTGGTTGATGTTTTGTATTTTTTTTGTTGATTTATTAAAACAATTTAATAAAATAGGGCAAATATAGAACAGACATGCCAACGTTTTAAATGCATTGTGTTGCTTTTAGTTGAGAGACCCTGGACTGTGGCATATCCCATTTGTTGAGTGTATCAACTGAATCAATCAATCGGATGTGATAAAATTTGTGAACATTTGTCTGCGTCATCTATGTAGGAAACTATGTTACCAACTTGTCTCAATCTGATTGTAAAGTAAAGGTGATGTTTGATTATTTATCTATAATTTTCTAAATAATAATTATAATAATTATAATATTATTAGTATATATATATTATATATATATATATATATTAATATATATATTATTATTATTAATTATATTATTATTTGTATGCTACTTTATGTATGTATTTCTGCGGATTTTTTTAAACACACTATCTCTAGACTCTAGGAAGATTAAATAAATATAAATCAAATTTTATTACTAACAAATCGGGGAGGACATGAACCCTATCTTTTTTTATGGTTTAACCGTTGCGTCATTTAGCGTTTTTCCTCCTTGAAATCTCACTCAACATTACCCCTAGAGTTTTGTACGCATCCAATATCTAGGAAGCACCCCCTCCGTACATGGTAGCACATGTAATTGGTTCACAGTGTGTCTAGTTCATCCAGCCCAAACCAGACTCATATCCATACTCACTGCTCTGGTTAGTATCTGCGATAGTTCACAGTTGTGCCTAGTTCATTCTAGACAGCTAGGACTCTGGCTAGGCCACCCGCTCTGGCTAGTCGCCGACTACCAGTTCACTGTGTGCTTGTTTCATCAAGTCTTACTAGTTCCTCTGATCACATTAGTCTCACTTGACCTCGTCCTTCCAGTCTCACCAATCTCATCAGTTCCACTAGCATTACAGACTCAGCTAGGCTCACCGCTTTCGCCGTCTAGCGCCACCCGACAAGAACTCTACACCCAGATGTCAGCGTGTACAAACTCATTCTATAGCCCTGACCTGAATCAAGCTACGCAGTGCCATTAGGAGACGTCTGTCTTCAAGAACCGAAACTTTGTTCCTAGTCACTTACGTTACTCGTGTCGCCGCCATCACTTTCATGACTAAGTTTATCGCACAAAGGCTCAGTATATCTTTCCGACCTTCATCTCCCCCAGCCCGCAGAAACATTAACTTTTCGTGAGCTGGAGACAACGGAAACGTGGACCCAGATTGTCTCAGATGAACTAGATCCAACCCCACATTTGCGTATTAGTAGCAGGAACCCGTAAAACCTTGGCTGGGTTGCCGGCCTTGAATTCAAACCTCCCGAGTGTACGGTACAAGGGAAACCTATATTGAGGTCCTCCCCCGCTGGATTTGAACCCTCGACCTCCAGGTCGAAAGGCGAGCGCTCTACCCTGAGCTACGGACTCGGTCACGAACCCTATTGAAAACTAGATTGTTGTGATATCATTAACTGGGTTTGTTGAGTTAGCAAAATTTTAAAAAAATTGTTAAAATTCAAGGTTAGCTTCAAATTAGCGCAAATAATGCTGTGCCGTGCTGTGTATAATTTATGACATAAATTTTCCCATTTTCTTTGACTTTGAAAAAATGAAATATCAAGTTATGACGCTACTACTAAGGTTATTCTAAAGAAATCTGCAAACATTGGATTGATTAGCAAGAAAGCACACATTTAAAAAAAATGTGCCCGGCTTGCGGACCTCCGCGACAGAATATTTTATTTTATCACTTAAACAATTGTTTTGTTATTTTAGGTAGAGAAAGTAATTGAAGAATGTGGTCATGCAATTAAAGTCGAATGTAGTTCTCCTGCTCATAAATCTAATTGCAAACGTGGTTGTGAGAAATTATTGCAATGCGGTCATCAGTGTACTCTCAAATGTGGTCAAAAATGCGAGTGCAGAGAGATTGTTGATGTAGAGCTCGCATGTGGCCACACAATCCAAGCAATGTGCTGTTTTAAGCTCAGCACTAGTGAGTTGCATTTTAATTTATTTTTTTAAGTCTTTTTTATAAGATAAAGAAAGATGGTCCTGTGATTTATTATTTCGGACAAGAAATGGTTAATTCCGTAGCCAGTTACCAGGAGAGCTAGTATGTAATTTGGTAGTTTCACTATGCCAACTACAAGAGTGCGCTCCTGTCGTATTTTTCAACAAATTACTCTTGGCACTTTACTAATTTATCCAAATATCTTCTTTACATTATTATTATTATTTGTGGTTGGGGTTGTAGTTGAGAATAGATCTCATTTGCACTGCGACTGGAAGTCTATTGTGCAATCCCCTCAATTGGTCCAGGTTTAATAATCATTTTCCCTGGACTAGGTCTAGGATCTTCTCGACAATTGATTCATTGGTAGAGTCAAACTTAGTGAGAGGGCTGCTACCAAAGTTGGAGAACCTTTGAAAGGCTAGGGCTTCACATCTCAGAAGTATGTGAGAGGCAGTTTCGGTTTCCGATTCACAAAGCCTACACACTGGGTTGTTTTTAAAGATACCAATGGTATCTTTAAAAACCATGTGGTATCGCGCTTCCTTCTATTCTGAATTACTAGATCACTTACTTTGCTCTTTGTTGATACTGCTGCTCTCCTAATCCCATATTTTCCCTCAACTTCAAACCATTCCAAAGCTCTTAAAATTGCAAATGCATCAGCCTGATTTTTTCAGCATGCACTACTCAAGCGATTCTTTTTAGAGTCCCTTTCATTCTGGTGACAGTCATAAACTACGAATGCACTTCCCACAGAACTTCTCTCTTGCTTCTGTATGTATAGATTATAACATCATAACCTATATCTTCTGTGTAATTGCATATTGGTATATCGGTAATAGGGTGCATCCATTTATCACAAGGTGTTACCTTATCATAATTAAGAAGGTTGTCACCAAAAATCCTTTCCGTTACTTTTAGCATTCGTTATTTTTAGCATTTATAAGCCTAGCTTTAATGGCAACTTGCATGCCCAATTTTTTATTTTAGGTTCATGACTAAATGAATAATTTTGATTGTTGGTTTAGGTAAAATGGAAGAATTACTAAATAGCTGCTCTATAAAGTGTGAGGAAATGTTGGCGTGCGGCCATGCTTGCAAAGGAACTTGCTCTACTTGCAAGCAGGGTCATAAACATAAGGATTGTAAGGAGAAATGCTCTAAGCAACTTATCTGTGGACATAGGTATCTTGTACAATATTTATCCTTTGAAAATGTATACTTAAATATCTATGCCCTGCAATCTGACTGCTCAGTATTATACTTGTACTATACAATTTAATAAATGAAATATATATGGACAAAACAATATTAACTTATCTCTATTGTAGAAACTAAAAAAGAAAACAAGCTGCTAATTATGGAACAATGCTTCTCTCTATAGGCTTAAGAATTATAGGAGCATATAATATTAAGCTAGAAGTGTGGTTACAAGAAAAGTGTACATCTTCATATAAAAAATAATAATAAATCTTAATTTTCATCCATTCATAAATCTATAAAAAAAATAATTAAATGTTTTCTTCTTTTTTTCTTTTTTGTTTACTTCAATAATTAAGGATGAGAGCTCTCAGTAGCACTATGCACAGTGCTAGAGCGAGAGCTCCATTTTGACGTCTGGTCAAATGGAAATTTAAAATAAAATATAAGAGAGTAATGATAAAAAAATGAAAAAGGGACTAAAAATATAAACTATAGTTTTAGTTTATAAAATATCTCTAGACATAGGTAGTATAAAGTAGTAAGACATAGATGTTGTTGAGGTTTTATTGTTCCCAGAAGACTACAAGGCATCATTAAAAACACTTTTTATCAAAGAAATATATTTTGTAATTTTTTTTTATGATTTTGTCCGGTTTAAAGTTACTCCATTTTGATTGAATCAAGCCTAAAATCTCATCCTCCCATAGTGCTTCATTTTTGGTCATTTTATTGAATTGGATCTGCTATTTGAGCTAAAGAGTGTATAAATATATGTGTGTATGCATTGATATATCTCAAGAACTGTGCCAGTCAAGGATGTGGTTGAGATCTCTTTCTACTCAATAGAAACACTGTCTATCAAATAAATTTGTTTCCTGATTTTTTAAAAAGTTTTAAGTGACACCATATTGATATGCCATGTTGAATTAACCTCAAAATCTAATATTTTTTTTCTTTCAAAGGACTTGATTTTTGTGCTAAGTTTCATTAAAATTGGATTAGTTGTTTAGCTGTGGGGTGTTGGCAAGAAATGTATACATCTATAAATACATACATGCAGTCACCAAACCTATCCCTTTAGAAGGCTGGGAAGCAAATTGATTTTTGTTTCCACTCTAGCATAAACACACTGGGATAATGATAATAACAGACACACACACACACACAATTTGGTTTAAACTACTCAGAATGTTGCTCTAAAAAACACCTAAAATTGGACAATTCATTTAAAATCTCGGTATTGGATTTTTATTGCAACACAATACTTGGCATTCCAGTATTTCTACAAATACAACCTGATTTTGTTGTGAATTTTTAAACATTATATAAGTAAAATTTAAAATGTTTCAAGTTTATTTTATAATATCCAAATACAACTGATTATAGTGTTCATGTATTTATTTATATAAAAACATTCAAGTAATATTGATTTTCAAACAATATTTTTATTTAAACATATTATAATTATACCTTAAATGTTTTATTTCTCCAAATACAACTTTAATTTTGTCAATTTTAATTTTTTAAAACATATATATATATAATTTATTGTTTTATTTCTTCAAATGTTGTTCAAAAACATTATCTCCAAATGTTTTTATTCTAACAAAATTTTTATTGTCTATATTTTATTTAAATGTTAATATATATACAATTTAATAATGTTATTTCATTAATTATAATATTTCCAATAATATTGATTTTGTTGTCAATTTTTATTTAAAACTTTAATATATATTTATGTTTTATTTCTCCAAATACAACTTGATTTTGTTGTCTATATTTATAGACAACTATATTATGGCCAATGCCTCATACATTAATTATACATTTGTTTTTGTTCAGTTGTCAAAACTATTGCTATGAAGACTGTTCTGTCATGTATTGCTCGGGGAAATGTTTATACAAATGTCCTCATAGCGAAGGTAGAAACCACTGCCGGAAAGCTTGCTCTTCATGCGAGGTATATATATAATTGGCTCAATTACTTACTAGCACTTAATACTTACCATTCTTTTTTTAATTATAACTTAATAAATAGAAGAGGCTTGGATCTTAAAATGCTGAAGAGGACCCCTGCGATCTAAGTTTTACGTTTATGCCTTAAGCTTTTAAAGTGGTAGAGTGCTTTAGTTGTTACTTACTTCTAGTTGTTTAATCAACTAAGGAAAAAAGGAAGCTTTCTCAGGAAGAGTTAACGTTTTTAACATTAAAGGCATGACAAGTGTTTTAATGCTTTCAGCTCTTGAGCTTAAAGCAAATAATATTTAAGATTTATTATTTAAATATATGAAGGATTACTTTTGTAACTCATTGTTTATCAAGGCTCTGAATCGAATGAACCTGGTAGGAAGTCAATAGGATCACCTTAAGTTACCAACAAGTAAAAAAAATGTGGAAAATAACTGAAAACCAAAATTACAATCGATAAAAATTAATTTTCGTGTAGTGTGTCCTAGTCAATGTTTTTTGGGGTGCTTAAGAAAAAAGGCAGGTAATATTTCTTCCATGGGACAAATTTCACATAAAAAAGCAATGTCTAATAGAGCACTAATAAATAATTTAACTTTATATTCCAACAATCAGAAGTATTGCCATCTTTGTAACAAGAAAATTGAGTGTTTTTTTGTTTTGTTTTTTTTTGCCCGGGATAACTGCTTCGGCAACACAGGTCTAGCAGTAAACACTCCATCGGTTTCTTAGATCAGTAGTTCCAACCAACTAACCCTGTTGGAGAGACATTATTTGTTTAAATAATTTTTGTTTATAAATTGTTTCTTATTTACGCTTATTTATTTATTTTGAATTCTCATTTAGTGTTACCTAATGTTTTTAGAGCTGCACGACAGAAATACATCTATAAACAGACTCACAATTAATTTGTAATATTATTTTTATTTAAAATTGTATGAAAATTTGTCAAATTACTTTATAAAGTAAAGTATTAAATTACGTGTTTATGATAACTGTCTAGCAATAATATCTCATATATTATTATTACAAGGAAAGTATGATAGCCTTAGTTAAGATCACTAGAAAACAGTATTGTATTTGCTGTAATCAGTAATGCTCCTTCTTTGTATGGTAATAATCTGCTTCTAGTGCCTCACTCTCCTCCTTTCACCATGTCTTGCTTTCCTCCTTATTCAAATCTTCTATGTAAATATTAACTTATCTTTTCTTCTTTATTCCATTTAACAACAGTAATTTTACATAGATTGTTTTATTTAATTTATTATTTAATGTTTATCTCAATTAACACGTTTATTTTAATTATTATTTTTGTTTGTCTCAATTATTTTTTTATGTTAGGTTTTTTATTTTAATTTATTATTTTATGTTTGTCTCAATTATCACTTTTTTATTTTATGTTAGGTTTTTTATTTTAATTTATTATTTTATGTTTGTCTCAATTATCACTTTTTTATTTTATGTTTATTTATTATTATTATGTTTGTCTCAATTATCACTTATTTATTTTATATTAGGTTTTTTATTTTTATTCATTATTTTATCTTTGTCTCAATTATCACTTATTTTTTATTATATGTTTAGTTGTTATTGTTCTTATTTGTTGAGAACCATTGTGTGTGAAGCACTGATGATGGCTTCTTGCAAGGTGGAAAACTCTTTTTGTATTTTGCTATTGACAAGAGTGATAAGAAATCTGACACATCTTGCTCTGTATTTTTTTTTTATAATTAATCTGTTAATAAACTTGCTGAAATGATAAATTTATGCCTAAAGTGTAATTTATAGAGATCGTAAAATTTAGTGATGGTGTTACTTGTGATTCGAAAAAATGTCATGTAGACTGTATTAAAGTGTCCGGGACTGAGAAAAGAACTTTGGAACTTAAGAGAACTGAACAATATCTTTTATATCCATGTGGATCATGTAATGAAAGATTAACTAAAATCAACTTAATTGGTTCGCTTAGTGAAATGTAGTCGGAAGTTAAAAATATCAAAGAAGAACTAATAAGATAAGATGAAAACCTCAACGCACTAATCCAAAACACAGTGATGAAACAAATTCAAAATTTAGATAAAAATCAATATGATTCTTAATTCAAAATTCAAGAACTTGAAAAAATAGTAATGAAACTCAAGTAACAGAATCTAAAGCTTTGAAATCAGGACAAAAAAAATAAGAAATTATAAAAAGTTATAATTTATGGCAATGCTGACCAAGTTACCTGAGTAAAAGATGAAGGGTCTCAGTAATAATGATTTTCAATGCCTAAATCATATTAAAGATGAAGCATTAGTAATGTCAAAAAGCTATGGAACCGGTCGAAGGCAGCAAGTTGTGTTGAATGATGTGACATCATCGCCACTGTTAGTTAAGGTTGGCATTGGGCAAGGAACTCATCTTGGAGCCACAGCCTTTATAATAGATATCAATGATCTACCATCGTACCTGAAACAGAAACAAGATGAAATAGCAAAAAAGAAATAAATCAGATAAAAATAAAGCTTCAATTTAGAGTGTTTGCTACTCAGATGATGGTAACATATTGTTTTCAAGTGTACGTGAAGGAGAAGCTGAAGAAGTGCTTTATCATCTTGTTGACATGGCCAACAAATAGATTAATTATAATGGTTTTGTAATGAATCAAGACACAGATAATAAAGTTCTCACTCAGAAAGGGAGATCTTAAACAAGTTATAAAATTTATAGGATTTTACATGGATACCATGCGAAGTTGGGAAAACCATGTCACATATTTAGAGAAGAAGTTGTCATCCACTGTATACATCATGTATAAACTGAGTTGGCCATTCATGCAATATTCGAGAGTAGGATGAGCTATGGTATTCTGTTGTGGGGGCATGTCAACACAGAGGAAGCAAAAAGTAATAAGAATAATAGCTGGAAATGATCAGGAAGTAGCCACCGACTCAATAAATCTAAACTAGATTTTGGCCATTTGGGCATTAAAATGTACAACAAGTTAAATGGTAATGTTAATAGTCAAGGGCTACTTACGTGACAGTCCCTACTATAGTTTAGGTGAATTTTTCAAAGATTGTATATTTAATGATGAATGTATACCCCAAAAGGGTCTTAAACATAATAAAGATTTTATTTATTTATTATTATTGAACTCAAGATAGTTTAACTAGTGAACTAGTGAAGTTCAAGATAATAAATCTTAAACTTAGATAAAAGAAAAAAGAAGTAAGATAAAAGATCTTACATTAGCTTTTCCTTTATTCTGTTTTAGTTTAATTATTAAGTTAGTTAATGATAATTGAATCCGTTGTTTTGTCCAGGAAAAATGTACCAGGAAGTGTAAACACAGGGAATGCAGTAGGTTATGTGGAAGAGCATGTGATGTTGAACCTTGTGAAGAGAGTTGTGATGTCACTTTGACTTGTGGACATACCTGCATTGGATACTGTGGGGAGCCTTGTCCGCCTCTCTGTTTTGTGTGTAATAGTCAAGACTTCTCTAAGTATTCACAACCACAAGATTTAAGGTATCTAATATTTATAATAGCAATAAATGTGCAGCCATAATGATGTCTCGTCCAGAGTAGGTCTTGTTTTAGATAAAAGGTCACATATTTAAAAAAGGAAGTAATTTGTTTTTTTTTTAAATATCAGATTATTTTATTTTATTATTACACATTATATAACATAAAATGACGTCACGGAATAGTTTGGCAAATTTTGCCGCAATATAGATGAAAATTTATCCACTCTTCAATTTTTTTTACTTTTCCTCATTTATACTGTAGGTATATAGGAAATGTATTGTGTTTGCGAAAAATCCGAAATTGGGATGTCACTAGAATTATCCATGTCAGGTGTTTTTAGGGCCTCCTAAGTGGTTTTCACAAAGTTATCTGTCTGTATGTGTGTCTGTTATTTTATAACCTCCTATCCTTCTTCAACTTACCGAATTTGTTCTTAAACTGAAAAATTTCAGGTGTGATGGTAAACATTATCTATTATCTAATAGATAATAGCCCTTTTAGCAAAAAGGGCTAGGTTATCTGTCACCTCTCACTAATTACTAACCCTTTTATCACTAATATTGACATTTTTTTAAATAGGTGTGACAAATCAGTCAGTTGATTCAGACCCTGGTGCTGCCCACATCTTCATCAAAATGAAAGTACAAATGAAGATTTCCAATGAAAGAAAATTGAAGTTCACATTTGCAAATTATATAAAGTAAACATGTTTTTAATGTATCATGAATCATTAATCAAACTTAAGCAAACTGACTGTGTGCCTGGAGGTAAACACCACTCCCTAGGGTCAAAGTATATGGGACGAAATCCTCCAATGGTAGACTCCATAGGCAAATGTTACCCCCTGGGGAGGGAGTGTACTGGGTGGCAAACAAAGGAGGATGTGGAAATCCTTATTTAAAAGATGAGGGTATTGCCTCTGAAAGAGCCAGATTCAACTTGGAGTAATGTAGTTTTCAATTTAGAGATGTGTTGGATTTAACATAGAGTAATTTTAAAAGGTCTTATTAAAGTCATTCAGACTCTTTAAGGAAGTTGAGAGTCCCTGGCTTAGGATTAGTCCAGAATGATATTATTGTTTCAATTGTTAGCTACAAAATGTGAGTAATTATCATATTATAGAAGTGGGGTAATTTTCCTTTGAGTGCTTGACCTGACTGATTTATTCTTTGTTAGGGTGTAATTAATGAGTAAGACAGGGGAGCCTAGTGGCTCAAGATAAGACCTAGCCTGAAGTAGTGTAAATAACGGTTCCGGGTTAGGTTCTACAAGTTTCACGGAGGGAGTTTTAGTTGGTACTGGCAGACCCTGAGTCCAACACTGTTGACACACCACTGTCTTTGAGCGTAAATGCATTTCTTCCTCTTTTTGGTTTATATAAGCATAAACGTTCTTCACTGAATGACTGCAGTTTCATCCCACTTCTATTTACCTATACTTGAAGTGTGCAGGGTTTGGTTATTTACCATTGTAAATAACTTAAATACGTAAAAATACAGTAAAATTATAAAAAAAAAATTGTTAGGTTTTTTTTGGGTTTTTGGGGCGTCAAGTCTCTGAGTTGAAAGTTACCAAGAGTCAATACGACCATTATAATTAACCAAAAATTACAGTTTATAACCCACATAATAAAAAATACAATGGATAAACAAAGAAGTAATTAGTTGTTGTTTCTATTCATATTGAATGGCTATGAATGATATGATAGCTAAGCATTCCATAAACAAATTTGCCTGGTTTGCGGACCTCTTCACCAGAATTATTTTAAATTTGTTTATCTTACAGATTTGTTGTGCTAGCTGACTGCGGTCATGTGATTGAATCAAAGGAATTAGAGGATTTATTCAAATCTGACGCTGGTGTTTCTTTAAGTAAATGTCCTAAATGTCAAACAGACATTATATCTACTATTAGATTTAATAAGCATGTAAGAAAGAGTTTACATGATCATTTTCGACTAAATAGCCCAGCCTGACTCTGATCAGAACTTTTATAATACTTTTTCAAACAAAAAATGAAAATGACCCTCAGGTTCATTTTTATTATCTTAATGAATATAAGCAAATAAACCTTATAATCACTTCATCTTAGTAAATTCACTAAAAGGTAAAATATTTTCTTTCATGTTGAAGTTACGAAGAAAAATATTTTCTTTTATGTTTATGAGGAGGGAAGGACTTTCTAGCATGTTGCCTCCCAAAAAGTCAGTCAGTAAGCAACAAGGTATCCTCTGAAATATATTTCTTTTAAAAATCATTAAAAATGAGAAATTTTGGTATATGTAGCTGTTTCCAGCTGTTACACTTATTCTTGTTATTAAAATCTAAAAACTAATTTATTTTAAGATAGATTATTTAACTAGTAATTTAATTTAAACATTTATTATTGAGGACGCTAACTTTGTTAGAATTATTTATTGTCCGTTAAATCAAAAGGTAGCTTTAATAAAATATACCGTGATTTTTTTTTTATAAAACTTACCACAGAAGAAACAACTCATTGCTCCTGAGCAGTAATTAATTCCTTCAGCTTTGCCTTATGAGTTAACTAAATGTTTAGTTAACAAAGCCTCAGGAACCAACAAAATAAAGCTCTCAGCAAGCCTCAGGATTTAATTAATTTGGTTCCATCGGCTTTGGCCTCAGGAACTAACAAAATAAAGCTCTCAGCAAGCCTCAGGATTTAATTAATTTGGTTTCATTGGCTTTGGCCTCAGAACCAACAAATAAAGCTCTCAGGCAAGCCTCGGTATTTAATTAATTTGTTTCCATCGGCTTTGGTCAGGAACCAACAAAATAAACCTCTTGGCAAGCCTCGGGATTTAATTAATTTGGTTCCATCGGCTTTGGTCTCAGGAACCAACAAAATAAACTCTTGGCAAGCCTCGGATTTAATTAATTTGGTTCCAAGGAACCAACAAAATAAAGCTTCAGCAAGCAGGATTTAATTAATTTGTTCATCGTTTGGCCTCAGAACCAACAAAATTTTCAGCATTTAATTAATGGTTCCATCAGCTTTTGGCCTCAGGAACCAACTTGACTGCCCAGGGAGCAAAAACTCACTTTTCTGTCTCGGTAAGTTAATAATTATTATTGTGTTAAACAATTTTTTGTATTATTGTTTTTTTAAGTATTTTGTAAGGCATTTCCTTAGTATGAAAATAAATTAACTTTTGGTGACTTATTGTATTATTGTTCAATATTTGTAAGATTTCTATTTTGTTAATACATTATGCAGATTATACCAAATGCAGATTATATTGGAGCATCAAGAAGTTACACAGAGACAATCTTCTCTGCACCAAAAAAATTTTGAGAGTTAATCTCCCGTCCTTGTCAAAGGACGGGGTAAATAATAAAAACATTCCTGTTTTATTATTCAAGCAATTGTAATAATTCCATTAGGAATGAGCATAACTAGAAGAGCTTTATTGGTTGAATTTTAAAACATCGAAAGAGTACAGACATGGTGAGTATAGACTCACTATGATGTTTAATAAAAAAAACACACAATAGAATTAAAAACAATTAATATATTGCCAGCCACAATAGTATAAAAAAATTTATAACTGACCAGTTCCAACCCGATTCTAACCCAAACACTAAGAGGACCAGTTTGCCATACTTAGGATAAATTTCCAAACGAATAGCCCAAATATTAGAACATGACGATATAAAAGTAAGTTTTAAACCCTATAACACCTTAGGTAAAATCTTATGATCAGCCATACACAAAATACCGATTGGAGATAAAAGTGGTGTGTATAACCTTTGATACTTATCAGGAGTTTATGTCGGACCATCAGGGAGATGAATTTGAATGAGCATAGTGGAGTTGTTCATAATGAAAGGAACAAAGAAAAGAGTCTCTCCACAAAACTATAATTTATTCAAAGCGCTTTCAACCTAACAGAGCCATCATCAGTGCCTGTACAAGAAAATAGAAACCATAAAAAACTAATCATACATAGTCAATACTAAAACAATATTTGTTTTAAGTTTTAAACAATTTGTTTTATTTATTGTTTTAGTATTGACTTATATGATTAGTTTTTTTTATGGTTTCTATTTCTTGTACAGGCACTGATGATGCCTCATGTAGGTCGAAAGCGCTTGAATAAATTATTTTTTGTGGAGAGACTCTTTTCTTCGTTCCTTTCATTTAATCAGGAGAAATATATCCGTAAGAATTTCGAATACGATTGAGCAATTCGTTACCCTGAACCTATGAATCAAGTTTTGCCACCCATGTATTAAACACTAACCACCAATACAACCTAGATCAATTTGAGTTACTCCACAATTGCCAAAAAGGTACTAAACTCAATCTCAAAATTCTGGAATTCTTCAACTCTTCTGGAAAATTTAGAAATCCACCCAATCCTACAAAATCCTGACATTCCCTGCTTTAATGAAATAATTTTATCACATCTGATTGCAGTTGATTCAAGAAGTGCTTTTTGGTAGCTGTTATTATGCATCATCCAGTGTTTCTTTTTCTATAGGTTCATGTATATTATTTTCTTTATGAATAGAGTTTATATATATATATATATATATATATATATATATATATATATATATATATATAATATATATATATATAATTATATATATATATATATATATATAATATATATATATATATATATATATTCTACACATGTTATACACATAAGCAATATATGTGATTGTGTGTGCAGAATTTTTTTATATATCATTCGCCCCATTAATGTCCAGAGCCTTATTGTTCATGAAATGTGTAAGACATCATTAACTCACAATTCATCAAACCTCAAAAAGTTAGTAGATGGGGCTGAAATTTAGTTTTTAAATTTTATTTTAAACTCAGACGAAGTTATATATTTTATTATAAGCATTAGTTTAGAATTTTTTTGACATATTTAACTTTTTGTAAACAAAAAAGGTTTTATTTTGGTTAGTTCACATCTGAAAATTGGCAAATATAGTTACAGTATGGCTCTTACAAAACTACGACAAGGAGGCACGACTTTCTTTTTTTCATCATAGTATTTCTAAACTTTCATTGCTTTTAAACTACCATTCCTTGTAAATTAATTTTTTAGTGCATGCAAATCATGGGAAAATAAAAATTTCAAATTTGAAACAATAATCCCTGCTATATTTATTAATATAATAAAAAATATTATTAATAAAATTATTTTGCTTCATGTGTCATAAACTACATTAAATAATCAGGTAAATGATGAACAATACTGTTTATTAAAATTATATTTTTTTTACATGGTTTGATTTTTGCTTAATGCTTTTAATTTTTAACATTGGTAATAAAACTGCAATTGTCTAGACTATTTGTCATTGCTCTAATTGTTAAGTTAGAAAGCACTCATTTAAAAACTGAAATTCTTAAAAACCAACAAATGAAACGAGTGTGATTTTTACACTTTATTTTTAACTTCATCTTATTTTTCGAGTTATTTAATTTAGACTAAGTTCATATGGTTTTGCGCTGAATGTGTTCACAGGGGGTGAGTAACTTTATTTATCAGGTACTCATCTGATAAATTGAAAACATCTGATGAGTACAAGATGAGTGTTGTGTTTATTCATTAAGGTCACTTATGGGGGGAAAAGCAAACTCATTACCTTTGGTGAGCTGTCGACCAATTTACAAATGTAAATTGTTGGGATTGTTGTTGGATTTTTTTTCAAAATTAATGAGATGGTGTATGTGTCATACATCTGATTAATACTTTCTTTTATAATTAATTGCTCATTAATTTTGAAAAAAAACTCCCAATAAAACAAAGAACTAGCAGTATTATTATTATTTTTAAATTACCATTATTTGTTTTATAACATAACAATTTAAATTTTTACATAGAGGTAATTCCCTCTACTTAAGAATAAAATAGTGCATAGTATAAATATTTAGTTGAAAGACATATTTATTTAGAGGATAGGGCAGTGGTAATTTATTTATATTTTCATCAATAACATAGAGTTATTGATTAAACAATGCTATTCATAAGAATCCTTGCCAATATAATACAAAATGAAAGTACACTTTTTTGTTTATTTATTCCGTATTATCACATACACACTCACCGAAACACTATTTGTTTGGCAGACTTTCAGTTGGGAATATCTTCATATCTTATATCTTTAATCTTCAATATTTGCATTTTTAAGTTCAATATATTCATTCTGTATTCTGCACTGTGTATTTCTGTATAAATTTGTTTTCTTAAGAGATAGCTAATTAAAGTAACCTAAACAAGCTCTAGAAGGACATGATGAAGTGAATCTTTTAAGAAATACACCTATATTTTTACTTTTCCTCATTTATACCGTAGTTATATAGGAAAAGTATTGTGTTTGAAAAAAACCCAAAACTGGGATGTCCCCGGAATTATACGTTTCATTTTTTTTTTACTAAATATAGAAAAAAAACATTTACCTGATAAGTTTCCCCAACTACTCAGGTAGTTGTCATATTTGTTACCAAGGTTAAAAATATCAGACATATACCATCAGACATATATATTATAATATGGATTATATAAATATAATCCATATTATACTTTTTTTCTTAAAAAAACTGGTTTAAAAGTACTTGTATAGCACATTGTCTAGTAATCATCTTTCGTTTAAAATTCTTAAAAAGGCAATTTAAACAGTATTGTTTTATAAATACTTTATAAAAGTACAATAATTACATGTGATCAAGAATACTTGCAAAAAGTGGAAGAATTTGCATTTTTCTTAAGTCGAGTTAGTCTTTGTTTAAAGAAAAAAAGAGTTAAATTTTAATTAAAAAAAAATAATAATTTAAAATTATGACTAAAAATTACATTGCTAACTATCCTACCACTGATGTTCTATATTTTATCTTTCCTTAAAAATCTATATTAAAGGAAGTAGTAATAACACAAAGGTAATTAAAGTTGTTTGATTTGGAAGTAAATCATCTTACTTTAAATTGGAAAAAAATATTCCCAAATTAAATAAAGTTTGTTATAAAAAAGTGAGCCAATAAAGTACATATAATAAAGAGAAGTTGCAAAACTGGAATAATTGGCATTTTTCTTTAGTTGGGTTAGAGTTTGTTTAAAGGAAAAAATCGGGTACAAGGTATCTCAGAACTTTTCCTCATTACAATTGACTTTGCTACGCTCATCCTCCCTGCAGCCTGTCCTCAGAATATACAATTTGCCAAATTTACATTGAAACATGTCTAATATCTATATAATTATAGATGTCTATAAACATGTCTATATAATTAGATAGTAAATGTATCTGTATAATTCCCAGCGGTCACCCATACAGCACTGACCACGCTCAACGCTGCTTAATTTCTAAGATCCAACAAAAATCATGGATATACTTGTCTTATTGAATCGAAACTTAGAGTGCTTATTTATTAAGTAAAAGTACACACTTGTACTAAATATAAACTCAATTGAATAATTTTCTGATTTTTTACATTTTTTTAAAAAAACGTACACAAGTCATTTTATAAAAATTGAACTAATGCTGATAATGAGATGAAACTTGGCATATATGTTAATCTTATACATAGCTGCATGCATTCCAAATCTCAATCTTATCGCATTCTTTTCTCTTTTTTTTCTGATTTTTTAAAATTTTTGCTGAGTCATTAAAGTGGGTTCATGCCGTCAAAAAAATTATTTTTTTAATAGCACAACTACAGCGGAAGAATGATTTTTAAACGAAATTTCAACTCTTTAGCATTAATACACTGGGCGCTACGATGATAACAGACACACACACACACACATACAGACAGACAACTTTGTGAAAACCACTCAGAATTTGTTTCATCAGAAACAAATAATACTGCTTATATCCCGGTTCTGGATTTTTTTGTAAACACAATACATTTCCTATATACCTTACATTTCCTATATACCTACAGTATAAATGAAGAAAAGTAAAAATCGTTATACCAAAAAAAGAAATGTCTTTTATTTTCAGAACCCCTGAAATTTGAAGAAGTTTTAAGTTTTTTTAAGAATACAAGTTCTTAAAAGAAACCATTTTTAATTAGTCCAAGAGCCAGGCTTAAAAAATATGACTCATTTTGTACTACTTCAAATCAAATTTTTCTGAAAATATACCTCAAGTAATAAAGAAAAAACATAGTCTGCCTATACAGAGTGAAACCTCGAGAGGCTTCATATGATTGCGCATGCTCAAAATTTTCTAAAATCGCATGAATTTCAGTTCTCTTGAAATAAGTGGCTCTATGTGGGTCGTGTTCAAAACACTTAGAGAACACTTTTAAAAATAATAAATGTCCAAGAAAACGAGTGTTTAATCATCAAAATTGGATAACTACAGCCTAACTTACGGCTCCTTCAAAATCACCAAAAAAATGGTTAATTTATGCAAAGTCAGCGAATTTATTAAAAATGTTGGCTTTGTGTACTTTTTTTGCCTTTTAACAAATGTCACAACTTTAATTGTAGTTATTCGATTTTGATGAAAGACACTCGTTTTATAGGAAATTTTATCAGCTATAAAGGAACCCCCTACAAAAAACCATTTATTGCAAGAAAACTGGAATTTGTGCGATTTTCTAATATTTTGCGCGTTTATTTTTTTATATGAAGGGTTCCACTTGTTAAACCAAGCTCCTACATACTGTTTGGTCTTTCGAGCCCTACAAACAGTAAGTAGGGGCAAGAGGGTTTAAGGCCCCGGCAAACTTTCCTACTAAAAATAAGGGTTGGATTCATGCCTGCACAAGTTTCGCGGGAGGAACAAGTAAAACATAATGTTATATAAAGATAAACATAGGGTAAAAAAGAGATTTTAAAGAAGTACCTGGCTTAATATTTTAAAGGTGACCGAGATGACCGGGTGGAAATTGAATCAAATACGGAGACGTGCGTATCGAGTCCGCGACCAATGCTAGACTGATTAGTATTCTTTTCTTCCATAGAGATATATCACTAGAGGGGCCCTATTGGTTGAATTTTGAAACATCGAAAAAATAACCTGACCAACTTTCATTATCAATATGATCAATTAAACAGTACAAAATTACAGTGCCTTATATAGTAGAACGCTGAAAAGATAAATCAAAACCCAAACAATGTGTTGGAAGCCAAAAACAATTGATTCATTATAACCTTAACCCACAATGATGTTTCACGACTCTTATAACGCATTGAGATAGGCTATGCCTCCTCTAGTATATATTTCTATGACTTCTTCGCCTTTTATGTGATTGTACGTTGCGGCGGCATGGGTACTTTTAAGCTCGTTCACATGGAAAAGGAAAAGGCATTTTTAGAAAAAAAGGGAATTTCACCCAAAATATACTAATAAAATAAATAAAATAATAAAGGGCGGCTTAATAAGTAATAAAAATAAAATAAAAAAAGGGATTTGGCTCTAACATAATCCGCCCACTAAAAAAGGCTACTTTTTTAAATAAAATAAATAATAAGTTTTACTCGTAAGTGAAAATAAGTAGGGTACTCAAAAAATATCTAAAGATATTTGAAAACTTAAAAAATAATTAACACTCGTTAAGAAAAATTGGAAAATTCATCAATAAACATAAAATGATTGGCTGTTAAGATTAAACATACACAAAATAATAAGAGTGGCTTAACATAAATAAACAAATACTTCTATATAAATCCATAAGGAGAAAACGTTGAGTAGAATATGAAATAAAAGTTATTCTTCTTCAGGTTGAGCAGCTTCCATTAAGACCACTTTTGAGACAGCACGTCGATATTTACCGGAAGAGGTTTTAACAACAACGACTCGTACTACACCGTCTTCACCAGGATAAGTAGCAGTTACATAACCTACAGGCCAGTCAATAAGTGCAATTGTTAAGAATTTCATCCAGGCAACGTCTCCCACAGCTAAATTACGAGACGGCTGAGTCCATTTCACTCTTTGCTGAAGAGTGTTTAAATATTCAACAGTCCATCGCTTCCAGAATTGTTGTATAAAACGTTTCAGAGTTTGCCAACGGTCTAAACTCTAAACGATTAATAGCGATGTCTGTGACGTCAAGTTCAGGGGGAGCTACAAGAGCTTTTTCTACCAGGAATGTCCTGCGGTTTAAGTATCGTATTCATGAGGATTTGTTGATAGCGGGGTCAAAGGACGCGAATTAAGTATAGCTTCTATTTGACAAAATACTGTACTTAAACGAGCGAGATGAAACTTTGTACTTTTCACCCCACTTTCTACTAAACCATTAAAATTGGGAGCATAAGGCGGTAGAAGTATGGAAGTAACATTGCGTTGTGAAATATGCTCATTTATTTGTTCTTGTTTCGAGGATTATCTTACTTATTCAAAAGCTGACGAGCAGCACTTTTAAATTTTGACCCGCAACCAAAGTATATTTTTGAACATAAACTTCGTCTGGCAGCAAAGCGATCAAAAGAAGCATCAATCACTACTTCTAGGTGAACGTCTTTTGTTGCCATACAAACATAAATACATAGGTAAGGTTTACTAGAGACTGAGGCAAGTACTATCTTTGATATAAAACGGACCAGCAAAGTCAATAGCCACGTATATAAATGGACGTTCTTGAGTAAGGCAATCCGCTGGAAGATCGCCAATGATCGGTATTTTAGAAACTGCTTTAAGTTTACAGCAAATAATACATTTTCTTATTCTACTGCGAATGAGTTCGCGTAAACCTAAAATCCAATATTCTTGATGAACTAAATACGAGTTTAGGTCCCGCGTTAAATATACTTTGACAGTTGTCAATTATAGCAGAAAAAAAGTTACACTTAGCTGGTAAAAGTATTGGGTATTTAGAATAATCAGGTAGGTCAGACTGCCACGAACGTCCGCCCACTTTGATAATAATACCTAAGGTATCAAGGGATAGAGGGGACAATAAGGTACAAAGGGACTTTGTATAATATAATGTGCCAAATTTTTAGAGCAACAATTTTGAGATAACTTTTCAAATTCGCGTTTAAAGTATATACTATGAACTAGTTTAAATATTTTTACCTTAGTATTTTTTATCTCTTGGAGAAACAAGCTTTAAGTTGGACTTCGATCTTCTTTGGGGAGTCTTAGATTATTAATATATCTAAACATATAACTTAAAGTACAAATAAGTCTAGAGTGCAAGTTAATAAGTTCTTTAACACTTTGCTACTTGATGCTTCGGTCGTACCTAACAAACTTACAGTTTCACTAGCTTTCATCTCAAACATAGGGTCTTGATTTACAAAATTAAAAGAGAGGGGCCAATTTTCAATTGGTATAAAAAGGAGGTCCTTTCCACCACAAAGAACTGACAGACGTAGTTTTGAGTAGTCCTAGAATTTGAAGACGATGAGGAATCCTTTTTGATTGATCTGAAGTTTAAGAAGAAAATAACATAGACCCTGAACTTATATTAGAATTAGTTGAGAGTAGGGAGGGCCTTGATGATACTTCATAAACCTGACATTTAGTTTGAATAAATGTTTTCAAAGAATGATTTTTTGAAAACATTCATTCAAACTAAAGAAACTTACACCTCATTTGAAATGAGGTATAAGTTTCTTTGACATGATTACTTCATATCTCTCCTAGTTTCGGGGTCAAGTAATCTCACAACAATACTAATTAATATGAAATCCGCTAAGTCAGAAATAGCCATAACCTGAAGAGCAGCTACGTTCTCGCTAACAACACCTAAAAGAGATGGTAGTATTTCCAGGTTAGGTTTCTTTTTCTAAGGTTCAAAACATTACTACGAACCCAGTAGTAAATCCTAATAAATAATGAAACTTTTCATAAGTTAAATTTTTGTCATTATGGACTAATGACATACAAATAACCTTGTGTCCCCAATCCTGAACATTACTCGAAAAGTGCGGCATTTTAAAATCTGGTAGTATAGGCGAACGATAGCGAACGGATTCTGATGCCGTCGTATTATTTTTAGAATTATCAGAATAAGATTTATTTGAAAACATACTAGAAAAATAAGTATCTAATAAAGAACAACATTCATAATAGTATCTTTCAGCATTCGAACTCCTATTCTTATAAGTTGAATCTGGAAATTCTTTTCTCAATCTTATGCAAAATAGTATAAGTTTGTAAAAAACCAAGGATCTTGAATAAAGGTGATGACGCACTAAGTCGATTTGCCAAAAAATAAAGAAAATTTAACACGATAGACGTCAAAAACCAACTGCACATGCTTGGTACAAACTGCACATGCTTACAATCTCTCACTAAAGTGGCAAAGTATAGTCCAAAATTTAAAATTAAATAAGCACAAATGACTTAACAAGCACCACAAATGTAATAATAACAATCACAAGAAGCACAGAAGAAAGTTGAAAAGGAAGCTTGACAACCTTGCCACATAACCTGCGTTTGGCGCCTTTTTTTCATTATAACCAAAAAGAAGGTAAGTTCGCTCCTATTTCTCTATCTCATCCAACTTCCATGGGGTCAGAAATGTTCCTTAATGCGTCATCCCCTTTATTCAAGATCCTTGTCAAAAACACTTTCAAATTTGTCAAAATTAGGTTTTAAATGAGGTTAACGAGCTTCAAAAACACTTAACTCCTCAGGATCTTCAGAAATATTGCGCCCAATTTCAACTGAAGTTTTATTATACAGAGCAGTAAGATGCTCAATGCCTAACTTATCGCCACTCATTTTGATTAAAACTACAAAAAATAGTAAAAATGAAATTATAAATTATACGAAAACTCAATTTAAATATTATAAAACACCTTAAAAACTTTAAAGGTCCGTCGTAAACGTAATGAAAATACAAGAAAACCCGTATATTTTATAAACAAAAATCGGAGTTCTACTTCGCATAAAAAATAATAATCAAGGTCTGGTGGCGATCTATTGGCAATAATTGTAGACAATACATAACTCTCGAATGTAAATTATTATAATCGAATTTAAAAAATAATATATAATTATTGACATAAATAACTAAATTCATAAAATAAAATAATTGAAGTAGAAATTCATAACTTTGTATTTATAAACAAAGATAACTGACGTTGACAGATGTGTCAAAACAATGTATATTTAGATAATAAAACATGTGATTTTAATGCTTTTAACCATAATATAGTCCAAGCTAGGACCTGAAAAAATGTGACTCAATTTGTACTACTTCAAACCAAATTTTTCTGAATATATATTCTAAATTATGAAGAAAAAACTTAGTCTGGCTATCCAGAGTGGAGCCTTTCATATGATTGCGCATGCTTTCATATGATTGCATTTCAGTTTTCTTGAAATAAATGGTTCCCTGTGGGTCGTGTGCAAAACATAAAGAGAACATTTTTTAAAGTTGATAAATTTTTCTGTAACATGATTGTTTAATCATACGTACAATTTTCTAATATTTTGAGCATGCCCAATCATATGAAGGGAACCTCTCTGGATAGGCAGACTATGCTTTTCCTTCACAATTTAAGGTATATTTTCAGAAAAATTTGGTTTGAATTAGTACAAAATGAGTCACTTTTTTTAAGCCTGGCTCTTGGACTACAGATCAAGATTCAGTTTATTTGTTTGTAACAAATAAACTGAACCCCCGAAATACCCCTTTAACTGCATCAAAACAATGGAAATTTAATCTCAGAAAAATATACTGTACGAGTTCACTAAACTGGACCCTTCAACATCCATAGAAAACATAAGCCACCAAAAGTCGAGCACCAACAATTAATTTTCAAAATACAACCAGTTATAAAATAAAAATGAATAATAAATAATAAAAAAAATAATAATAATAAAAAGAAGTAACCAGCCAATCATTTGTTGTAAATTTAAACATATGAATAGGGAGAATGTAAGAGAACAATAACAAAAAATAATTTAAACGGGAGGCTGAAATTACTTAATTTTATGTTAATAGCATTAAACATGTGCAACATAGAGCATAAATCTGGCTCGAAGGATCAATAAGTATGAAGGGGCAATAGGGTTAAAGGCCCTGGCAAACCTTCCTACTAAAAATAAGGGTTGGATTCATGCCTGCACTAGGTTCGCGGATGGAACAAGTAAAACATAATGTTGTATAAAAAAATAAACATAGGGTGAAAAAGACAGGTAAAAAAAAATAAAGGAAAAGTTATTTTAAAGAAGTACCTGGCTTAATATTTTAAAGGTGACAGCGATGGTCGGGTGGAAATTGTATCAAATATGGAGACGAGCCTATCGAGTCCACGACCAATACTAGACTGATTAGTATTCCTCTTCTTCGCCTTGTATGTGATTATTGTAAATTACTATAATTGTCACTAAGTTGCATCGGTACTTTTAAGCTCGAACACATGAAAAAGGGAATAGGAAAAGGTATTTCTTGAAAAAAGGAAATTTCATCCAAAATATAGTGATAAAATAATAAAGGGCGACTTAATAATTAATAAAAATAAAATAAAAATGGGACTTGGCTCTAACACCACTCTGAATAGGCAGACTATACTTTTCCTTTATAATTCAAGGTATATTTTTAAAAAAAAAAATGGTTTGAAGTAGTACAAAATGAGTCAAATGTTTTAGGCCTGGCTCTTGGACCATATGTTTTAATATTCTAATAACTTATACAACAGTTATGTTAGTCTTGTAGAGTAAGCTGGTATGAACCAATCTATAATTTAAAAGAATATTTATTATATGGTATAGGTTCAGCAAAGAGAAAACTATTTAATAGTACCAAAGGAAAATCATTTTGTTCCTCCCTTTTGTATATTTTTCAAGTATTTTTAGTACAACTAACACCATCAGCAGACAGAAAATAATATTCTAATTATATCTCTAAGTGGTGAAATACTGTTTTTTTTGTCTATAATTAGGGAAAAAATCCTCATGCTTTCTGACCTTTGTTTGCATAACAAATCCAGACCCATGTTGGCATTCCTGAAAATTCAGTAAAAAATATGTTTGCCAAAGATATCGTAGGACATATAGATAAAGTATTTTAAGTTTTCTTACTTGAACAAATGACTTAATATATAATGATTGACAAATAATTTGCATGCATATTTTTTTATAATATCTGTATAACCCAGTATTGAGCAATATAGCGTCTGATACATTTTGTACAACTAAAGACATATTTGTGATACTTTTAAGTTGCTTTTTAACAAAATTAAAATCTAGTAGTATTTAAATATTAATTTAGGATTTCTTACGTTAAAAATTGTTTAGCACAGTAATGGATTAAAGAACAGAAATAAGACTAAAATTTAGGTTACTATGGCATACCAATTTGATTAAATCAAAATCTATACTAATAGAATATTAGTTTAAACAGTTATAAGAATTGTACTGAAATGAGTGTAGGGACTTAACTTAACAGTAGGGGTTAAAAGAAGAACAAAGAATCAGTTGGGTAGATCAAATTGATAAGACAAATAAAACAAGTCAAGGAACAAATATTATTAAGAAAATGATAGATCCCATAGATTATACACAACACTGCACAGCATTAGTTGCACTCATTTAAAGCTCAGCTTATGCAATTTATAGCTCATTTTCTTTGAAAAATTAGATAAAATTACATAAAAAGTTGTGACGCTAATCCTCAGGTTATTAAATATATCCAAAAAAATTAAGCAAACGACTATACTATACTGGGTATCTCTGCATAAAAGTAGCTTGCTTGTTTTAAGAAAATGAATGTGCATGATTGAAAGGAGGAATTTTCATGACTATAAAAAGGAGGAATTTTCATGACTGGAGGAATTTACTAAAAAGGAGGAATTTTCATGACTATAAAAGGAGGAATCTTTGTGCCTATAAAAGGAGGAATTTTCAAGTTTATAAAAGGAGGAATCTTTATGACTATGAAAGGAGGAATTTTCATGATATAAAAGGAGGAATCTTTATGACTATGAAAGGAGGAATTAAAATGTATCAAGAATAAAAAAACATAAAACAACAAAATATAAAAAAAGTTCTGAATACTGACGGGGGTTTTGTAAAATTATTTGTCACTAGATTTAAAAGATATTGCAGTCAAAAAATGTTTTGGAAAAAAGTGTACAGAATTGCTCATCAAGAGAACTATTTTTATTAGAAAATAATATGTCATATCTTATTATTGTATGTCATAATTGATTTTAATGACTTTAAGTTATTGTATGTTCATACTCTTTAAATAAAGACTAAACTTACTTTTGTTTATTTATTTATGTTTGTGCAAACAAAATAATGCTAGAGACCAACTGAGAAGTTAAAAAAATATGATGTTTATGCTAATAGATCTTGGTTCAGTAAATGTTGAAGTTGTTAATACAAATAACATAATTATAGAGGACAACAGTCTTTATGACCACAGTACAACTTTAGCTGTCAACAAATCAGAGTTTAATTTCGACAAGGCTAACTATAGGCTATGCCATTGTAACCATTCATAAACCACATGCAAAAAAAATCTACTATTTATTTATATTTTAAATTAAGTGTACATAGTTTACCAATGAATGATACTAACATCTATTACTATTCAACAAAAGGAAAGTTAATTTCAATATCCTATCTAAAACTAACTTGTGAAAAATAACTATTTTAAACAATTTCTACTTGATATAATTTTACAAGTCATTCTACAACACTATTTATTTTATTTTTTTTTTTAAAAAAACCCTTATCAGTTTTATTAAATTAAAAGATGGTTTACACTAAACATTTGTCCTTATTATGAAACAATTTGTTATAAACAATATAAATATAATATGAAATAATTTAATTAACAAATAAAATCAGTGAAGTTAGAGCAGCTAGATTTTAGTATTTGAAGGGAGATATTACCTTGTATTATTGTTACAAGTAAACAAGTGTAACCTTTAAAGAGATGTAAAATTTGTACAGGTTGGGTTGGGGGCGGGGCAGACAGTATTTCTAACTCACCTGGAATAAGATGTTTTAGATAGGCCTGTTTTTTAAGTTTGCCATTTCTCCACTGCAGTGGAGTTCACCTTGTACCACATATATAAAATTATTATTCCTTAATTTCTAAGGTTAAAAATATTACAAGAGACTTTTAACAATGTTAAAAATTGTATTATTTTAAATAAAAATATAAATTATGTGTTATTTTTAACTAAACCTATGGTAAAACTATGATTATCACGATAACCATGATGTGCAGAAATCTAAATTTAATTTGTGTCTTTATTTGTGCATTTAATAAAAAAATGCAAAATTTATCCTATTTTCTAAACAAATAATTTTGTAAACAACCACAGTGCAATAGAATTAACAAGTGACTTTATAACAGGAACTGGATATAACTGGAAATGTCAAAGGAAGAAAAGTTAGGCAGCAAGGGCTACTTTTAGCGAATATTGTAATGGTAGAGGAGGTTATGCCAAATGTCATGTTGCCTGTCATTGATAAAGGTTACATTGTGTGACAGAAATTCATACAAACCAATAAAGAAAACATACAAATTTTATTTCTGGCAATAATAAAACAACAAGGGGGGTTTGTTTTCATAGTATTATACCATTTAACAATCTTCTGTCAGTTTACAGAGTGGTAGCCATTGCTAAAATATTGAGAACGCTAGATTCTTTTTGTAAATCAATTTTTTGGAACTATTTTAGGGAAGTGGGTTCACTTGTTATTCTATTACACTGCAAAAACAACTAAAAAGAATCAAAAAAATGTTCATGAATAAGATAAAATTTGTCTTGTTTACATTCTTTATAAACATAAATTGATGTCTCCATTTAAAACTTATACAATATTTTGATAAAGGAGGTACAAGGAGAAAACTAGCTTGGGGCAGTAGTTTATGCAACTAGCCCCTGTTTTTAGGACCACCTCAACGCAGGGAGTTGGAACACTGTGTCCCTCTGGCCCCACCCCTACTGTATGAATTTTTACAACTCTTTTGCCATCTTGTATTAGTGCTAAAGTCCCTGTCAGTTAGTCTCCCTAGACTAATTTTTTGTTCACAATTGTTACTAAGATCTTTAAAATTAACTTTATACTGAACATCATTTATTTTCATTTTTAGACTTCAAATCTTTCAGATGTTTGGAATTAGCATTGTCAATATTTATAAGAATTTATTTTATACTTTCTTGGGCTTTACATATTTTTAGTTATATATTCACATATATTATAACTATTACTTATTTATTTATGTTTATTTACTTTTGAGATTATGAATTTCAAATGTTTTAATAATATTAAGTGTTGAATTAATGTTGCACTGATGTGAAGTTTTATAAAAGTAAAGCTTATAATATAAGTGAATAAACTTTTTGGCCTGAAACATCTTTGTAAAAGATGTTTGAAACATTATTTTGTGAAAGTATTCAACTCGGTAGTTGAAACTCAACTATTTTGGAATGGTGTCTTCTTTCTTAAAAACTTTTTTTTTGTTACAGGAAATATTCTCATAATTTGTCTTTATTTTATATCTCTGTAATATATTTTTTATTTTTTTAGTAGTAAAATTGATTATTTTAAATTTAATTTCCCTTACTCTATTCTTTGTAGTAAACAAATGGTTTTCTCAATAACTCATCAATCATATAGGCATATACCAATTCCAAGTTAAGATAATCTAACGGACCAAATCCTTAAACTCAATTACACTCATTTAAATAGATAAAATAATTATTCACCAATCCTAAAACCTAGCTTTCTCTCTAACCTTTTTAGCATCAAGTACTCCAGGAAATATAATTATAAATTTTACAAATTTGTCCTAAAAATTAGTACAAGGATCTAAAAAACATACTTTAACTTAGAGTAAACCAACCTTTAAAAACTACATCATACAATTTTTTTACAATGCATAAAAATATAATATTAATGTTTGCATGCATTTAATTATTTACCTAATAGTTTATAACCATTTTACTTTCTATTATTTGTTTTTCACTGGACAGATTAGTTTTATATGTATTTATAGGCTTTAAGAATAATATTACAAGACCTTTATGACTTTTTTCCCTTATAAATCTAATAAATATCTACTTACTACTAAAAGAACTATAACAGTTACAAATTAAAAGAAATAAACAAGTACTAGAAGAAAAAATCTAAAATAGTTTTAAAATTTTACTAATTGATAAAAATATATTATTAATCTTTGGTTTTCAACAAAGTCAAATAAAATTACTTGGTTTCAAAAATTAGCAGAGGGAAAAAATAGCGCATTATTTTTTTTAAAGAAAAATCAAAACACAGATTTATGAAATATATAATAGTATGATGAAAATATTGTAGTAGAAGAAAAATAGTATGATGAAAATATTGTAGTAGAAGAAAGATATTGTAGTATGAGGAAGATATAATAGTAGTAGAAGAAAGATATAGTAGTATGAGAAAGATATAAAAGTAAAAGAATGATATAGTAGTATGATGAAAATATAGTAGTAGAAGAAATATATAGTAGTATGATGACAATATAGTAGTAGAAGAAAGATATAGAAGTATGAGGAAGATATAATAGTAGTAGAAGAAAGATATAGTAGTATGAGGAAGATATAGTAGTAAAAGAAAGATATAGTAGTATGATGAAAATATAGTAGTAGAAGAAGAAAGATGTAGTATGAGGAAGATATAGTAGTAGAAGAAAGATATAGCATATGAGGAAGTAGTTTCAAATCACATTTTCTTCAAACAATAATTCTCATTTGTAAAAATATCTTTATGCAAGTATATTTTTTTGTTCTGGGTTTGAAGTTATGGATTTTGACACATCCCTTTTATTGATATGAACTAGGCGGTAAAGTGACATTTTATTGCTGTGGATTTTTTTTATTGACAAGCGATGGCGAGTCAATAAATAATTTCCAAAGCAATAAAATCACTGTACAGCAATTTCAGATATACTATTTTTTGAGAGTGCATTAAACCTCACAAGCCATTCCGATTTTTAACTAAACAAATCAAATAAAAACAATTTAATTCAAGAAAAAATAATTATTATAATAACAAATAAATGGTGTTTAAATACTTGAAATTGAACAAGTTACAACTTTTATTCTTCTTTACCTTCTTAGATTTTAGATGAAACTTGACATATTAAGTTTCACCTAAATTATTGTCTGACATATTAGACAATAATTACTGTCCGAAAAGTACTTTTACCTACTTTACTGCTGCTCTCAATTTTTTTGCCTGTAATATAAAATTTTGAAAATTCACATAATTCCATGGGCCCAAGTTACAAAATGTTAAGCAGTTAATTTACTGTGTTTAGCATTCACAGTAAAAAAAAGAAATCCTTACTTCAAACAAAAAAAAAATTAACTAATTGCAATGAAACTATGACATAAAATTCAGGGCCGTTATGATTAAATGCCATAACTGGACATGTGATCAACAACATGAAATGATTCAATAAGTAAACCATCTTGTCTATCATTTGTGGCCACTCATTATAACGTAGACTTTGTTTTAACATGCCTAGAAAACAAAAATTATTTAAAAGGAAATGAAAAATTGTAATATGAACTATTACCAAGTAATTATATTTGATCACAGTTAATAAATAACACTAGCTAATTAAACCCAGATTGTATTCAAATTTGTTTTTAGTTCTCTGTGAAGACATTATGAGGAATAATCGGAAGTATTGTTAGTAGTAGGTTTAATAGTGAGTTCTCAGAAGAAGTGAGAAAAACTATCGACCTACAGATAAAATAAGTTAAAATTGTACCCTGTACTTTTAAACTATATATTTAACATCGAGAGATCTGTAGATATTTAGATAGGAAATATTTAGATTTGTAGGAAAACTTTACCATTTATCACTTTATCATTACTTACAAATAAAAAAAACGTTTTAGTTTCAGACTATTTTTGCGCTAAGTTTACCAGTAAACACAAATTCGGTTGTGGTAAGAAGACCACAAATTATAATACTGAAGTAAGAGAATTAAAACCATCTAATAACTTTTTTATTTCCAACGATACAAATTTAAGATATTCTGTTGGACCATATCATAAAAATGCGGGTAAAATTCTGCTAGATTGTGCAAACCAGTTACAAAAAAGTATTCTGATAAAAATGCGGGTGGAATTCAGTCAGACATCCAAACTAGTTACAAAAACGTATTTTATTGGGCCAGGTCATAAAAATGCAAGTGGAATTTAACCAGATAGTCTAAACTAGTCACAAAATTTATAAAGTTTGCTGGTAAAATTATCTGAATTTTAAATACAAAGTGTATTTGTACAATCTCTCCAAAGTTGATATTACTATGGACAGTTATCTTGTAATAGGTAGGTGGAGTTTCAAATCAATAAAATGAAATAGAGTCTCTCCACTAATAATTAATGACACCACTATTTTGTGATCTTCAATCCTCATTATGGGCCCAGGAAGCAGCAAACAAAAAAGTCAAGAGATAATAGTTACTGTTTGGCGTAGTCTAGAGGTTTATATCTGTTTTGTCTGAGTCAGCTACGAACCGCTTCATTAGAACTCTTGAGTCTTTTCTTAAGATGGAAAACTGGTATTATCAAATATAAACTATTAGTGGAGATACTAGCTATGTCGATTATAAATTATTAGTGGATATACTTAGGTAGTTAAGCAATAATATATTAAAATTGAAATTTGGCTTTGTCATTATAATTAGTAAAAATACTGATTTACTCCATAACAGATTAGTACTTTTTATAAATCTTTTAGAAATTCAGAATAAATAAAAAATACCCTTCATTACTTTTTCTTAGATTATATATTTTACGTTTGAGCTAACCTGAGCTTATTAAAAAATAGACTATGGGTCATTCTTACCAACTTGATTTAGATTTAAGTATCAATAAAACTTATTTATTGTACCAGAATATCACTCTAAACTCATATTCGTTGAAAATAATCAAGAATGAAATATTCATTTTTCTGTTTATATCAAAAGAAATAAGCGTAATGTTTCACAGAACTAAAAAATATTCTCAACATGAACAATCTAGATTTTTTTTATATTTGATAAAAATTAATAATTAATCTAAGTAATATTCCACACAAGTTTTAAATTTTAATAAAATAACAGGGATACTAAATATAAAACAAAATGTAACCAATATGACGAATTCTATGTAATAAAAATATTACGGGTTGGTTCCTTTCAGAAGTTTAGGCTACCCACAACTTAACCATGTAGTAATAATACATTGATAACTAAATTTTAAAATAACAATTATTTATTGCACATAATTACATAGAAGTAATTCAAGAGTATAAAACTTAAACATCAAGAGTTCCAAGTTATTTAAAATTTATGTATTTAATAAACACACAAAAACAAAACTGATCATTAGAATTGTTTGAATAAAACTCAGATTTGAAATAATAATTATCTTAATATTTGAAGTATTTTACAATTTATTTTTCATTTTTCCACAAGGAGCAAAAGAAAATGACCACAACTTAATTTATAAACAGAAAAATACTTAAGTGCTTATACTAGTGAAGAAAGAGCATACACTATGTAATCCACTGATAACATAGATGTTGCACTTGAGACCAATCCCGTCAACCTAACGATTTTTTTTATTGAAATTCAGCTAGCATAAAATTAAGGAAACTATTTAACTTCCCAAATAAAAGTTAAAATCATTGATTCTTTGTACTAGATGTATATGTTAATATCAAAGAATATAATAGGTATATATTGTTGGAAGTATAAGAAAGCGTTGGACAAAAGGTAGGGCAGAACTCGGTGCAGGTCTCTTCTGGCAGCTTTGGAACTAACCTTCTTTACTAAATTATTCTTCCTACTTTTTTAAATTATTATTATGAAATCATATCGTTCTTTATTACCATTTTAACAACACGAGTATCTACTTGAAATTGGTCATTACTATATAAAGAAAATATTTAGATAAATCGGTAAAAACACTGGAATAATAAGCCAAAAAAATGACAGGAGCGCATTCTTTTTGTTGGCATTGTAAAACTACCAAATCGCATCTTAGTGCTCCTATTACTTGAAACAGAACTAACCTTTTACTGTACGAAATAATAAAGCCCATGATCTATATATTCCAAAGAAGAGACCATCTGTGTATTCTTTGGTTTACATGAATTTAAGAAATATTTATATTCTTGAGAAAATAGCTCATAATAATAAAATTTCCGATTCTGACCTGATAATAATAATTGTATTATAATCTCAAAGAGACTAAACTAATAGAGGGAGAAGTAATATGGTTTGGTACCCACAACGGTACCTGATCAGCTACCAATCACATTCCATGATTTGGTAAGGAAGATTTAGTTCCAGAGCAGCTGCTAGAGACCAGCATCTTATGGCAGGGTCTCCTCCTGAGTTCAACCCCACCTTCTGTCTGGCGCTCTCATATATCTTTTGACATTCTATGTCTATTAAATTTTTTGGTTAGCATTAGATCAGAAAAAGGGTTTTAAGCCATAATAAGATTATAATTATAATATTCATAGACATATACACTATCTAATTAAAATTGGATCAGAAGTCAGTTCATAAGCCATTCTCAGACAAGCCCTTAAACTTGATGAGGCTGACGATTTTGAATTGAATACCATACTACAAAAATATAACTAAAGTTAATCCTTTTTTTATTTAACAAAAAGTGCCTAAGATACACATGAATTAAATATTCTTTTTAACATTACCTTGTTAACAATAAACAAAACTTAAGAAGTCTTTTTAATCAAATGTTAACATAAATAGCAAATCAAAACTTAATTTAAATCAATCAAGAAAATAATAATAATTTTTATGTTATTTTATAACGCTTTAATTTATTATTTTCCACAAATATATAATTATGTTTTGTACACTTTTTTTATTTACACTTATTATTTGTTTATACATATTTTTTTTTTTTAAATACCTATCATTTTTATAAATATAAGATATACAATTGAATATTTATTTATATCATGCTTATTTATAAAGCTTCGATATTTAGGAATATTTTAAGAGCAGTCTAATAATAATTAGGTTTAGCCGAATTATGACCAAAGTTGTTTATATAATTCAACTGATAATACTTTCAACTTGAACAGATGATGTATAGGAATTATTCATGCATACATGAAGCATATTAACATATCCTTGTTAATGACCATAATATAAGTGAACTAACAATAATATAAGTTATATAACAACTTATACAATCGTAATTATATTGTACCACTAAAAGATTATTCAATAAGATATATGAAAAAAACTAGTAATGCCGCCTTATTAGTTTAAATACAAAGCAATACAAAAACTAATAAAATACTACTATGGCTGTAATTGTTTATCTAGGTTCTGTAAGCTCAGCTATTGAACCTTGATATTTTAAACTTGATTATATCTAGGTTCTATAATGTCTGCTGTAGAACCTAGATTCATATCTTGATTACAACTAAAATTTGAATTTATCTATGTTCTATAAATTCAGCTAAAGCTGAACTGTTTCAGCTGTTAAACTAAAGGACTAGTTTATGTAAAGCTATACTCTGCAACTATTTCATCACAAGAGCAATAATTATTCAAATGCTTTAAATGACATAGGAAAGGCTCTCTCCATGAAAAATATTCTCAGTGCTTACAACAAAGCATCAGTGTCTTAAAACAGATATTTATTACTAGAGGGGACACAGCCTATCCATCTCATAACATTGAGAAGCTTGAAACATCTTTTTGAGGCTCTCAGGGGTTCTGTGTAATCTCTTTGTAACCTTCTGTATAGGAGTGAGTTAAGATTATAATTAATCAATTTTTGTCTGCTTTTAACACATTTTTTGTGTTTTATTTAAAATATTTTATTATACATGACACCAGATGATACTGTAATTTTTTACTGTGTATTTAATTATATATTAGTCAAAGGTGTACTGGTTTTTTTTATGTTTCACCAATAGAGCCCGTCTAGTAATAATATCTCTATGATGAAAAATATTACATGGAAAAGAATCTTTGGTGAATAGAAGAACATAAGATTGGTGAGTAATTGAAGACACATGAAAGGACAATAGTATGGCACAAGATAAAAATCAGTTGATAGCATGGGAAAATAGTGTTAAGGAATTAATAAGGTTGGCCTGATATGAAATTGTGGGTGTGGTTTAACATACAGGATTAACCTCATTGGCTTAATCGCATTATTTTATCACCCTGTCAACTGATTATAACCTTGCATTATACAATGGTGCTGTTTTTGTTGAGTTTTAGTGAAATTCATAGGGAACATTTCACTCATGGGGTGTTTTTCCTATGGTGAATAACTCACGCTAACATTAAAGTCGGCACTTTTCCTCAAAACCTTTTAAATTTTTCCATCTTGAGTTTCTCAAATTTGTAAAAGTTGAGATGAAAACTCCATTTAGCACCTGCTCAAAGTTTCAGAAAAATTCAGTCGGTCTATTTGATGCTGGGCTTCTTTCACTCGAGCTTCTACTTTCAATCGTTCCATTCGTAGCTGAGCTACTTTTTCTTTTAATGATGCATTTTCCTCTATTGAAAAAAACAAACAAAATAGACAATAAAAATTTACATATTTATTGAAAAAGCATTACTACACCTACATAGCTCACTCCCATTATTATATTAAAACTTAGTATTACATATTACTTCAGTTTGAATTAGGAGGGATGAGAAAATGATAACTGACTAGAAGTTAGCTTTTTTCTACCCATTCCTCACTTAATTATGCTGTACAATACTTACAACTAAAATACGACTCACGGCTACAAACCAGTTGACAGAGTAACTATTATTGTTTTTATATCAATTAATACTATGTTTGTTTTGTAATGTAAGTTTGTAATTCTTAGTTACATTGTGTTTCAGATTAATGAAATATTTTTATTAAACAACCTTACATACACAAACACACACACACACACATTCATACGTTTTATTGAAAGCATAGATTTTGAAGCTATCTAAGGAAACAAAATCCCTAAGAAAAATTATAAAATTTGCAGTTTGAAAGAAAAGAAGAGACATACGAAATTTTGAAAAATTGAAATTTTATGTTTCAATTTATTTGTATTTTAATTTAAATGAAAATATTAGATTGGAATCATTAAAAAAAAAAGGAAAAGACACTTTATGAATCTCAACATTTTAATTTGAATGAAAATATCCGATTGAAAACATTCAACACTTTTTTAACCAAAAGAAGAAAAAAATTAAGAAGAAAAACCAGATTTATACATATTTTTTTTTAAAAGGCATGTAATACAGTTGTGGAACGTGCTGAAAATAAACGGCCTCTAGTAGTGATTATTAGAGGAAACATAAAACACACACACACACACACACACATATATATATACACATATACATATATCTGTGTGTGTGGGTGTGTTTATAGCAGATTTTGTAAGCATGCTATCTTCCCAATGAAATAATATTTTTAAATCAACCTTGGGGAGAACAAGAACTCAATTGAAAACCAGGTTGTTTTGATATCATTAACCCAGTTAGGTAAGTCAGGAAAATATTTAAATCAAATTGTCAAATGAAAGGTTAACATTTTTTGCTGGGCAAAAGGGCTTTTCATGTATTTTGGGGTGTTAAATAAAATAATATTAATTTGATAATAATTTTATTTTATTAAACTTTATTTATCCAGCATGACTAAACTAAGATTTTGTAATTACTTGACTATGTAAGATTGGTAATTTTCTTTTTCTTTTTGTAGAATTGTTACATGAATATGCTTGGAGATTACAAGCGAAATATTGTATGGAATTAATAAAATAATTTAACAGCCCAATAAAAGTCTCTTTAGTGTCCTAACCTATAAACTATAAAATAATATTGATTAGAATACAATAGTAAAAAAAAAATGTGGTAAATAATCAGAGTACCTACAATATGGTTGGTTAACAACAAATTTTGAGTAAGATGTCAATTTCTATGAATTATGGGATCTGAGTTAAATTATACCCATCTGTTGATTGTAACACAAACAGGACTTCCTAATAGCTTTGCCTATGATTTTATTTATTTTTATATAATCTGAAAAATAATTATTGGTGACAAGAACCAAAATTGTAACTTTTGTATTTTTAATTGTATTGTAAGGTGATTTAAACTCGGTGAAATAAAACCTGATTTAAAAAAAACAAGAAAAATGTTTTGTGGACTAATATCCATCTGTAAAAGAATCCGACAAGATTTTGAAAAAATGCCAGCAGTCCAAACTATTTTTTTTTATTTCTGAAAGTTTATACTTATTGAAATATTAAAAATAAGATTTACAACAAATTTAGACATATGGTAAGAAAATAAATAAATAAACAAATTAAATTAAATAGAATAAAGAAACTTTGAGGGGGAGTAAAAATTAAATGCATTTAGATATAGGAATGAATAAAAATGGAAAAATATAAAAGAATAATATAATACAGCATTATAAATAAAAAGATAAATGTAGAAAAAAAATAAAAAGTTGCATCTTATTATTTGTACAATTTCATTCTCTTAGTATAGTATTCTAAGAAGTTTTTTTTCATATTTTTATTTTAAATGGTACTGTTTGTAGTTCATAAAATTATTTTTTAATTGTTTTGAAATGTATTGTTTATTTTCTTTTTATTTTAGTGATGAATATGACTCTATATAGTGAGGAGTTGAATTATAGTTAAGTAAAAGGAATTGATTTTTTATATTTCCCTGAGGTGTCAAAAAAATACTATTTTAGTAATATGGGAAACAATGAAAATTCTTAAAAAATAAACCTAATAATAAATAACCCAAGAAAGAAATATAAACATACCTCTTAGTGAGTTAGTATCTGGGGTGTCAGCAGGCTCTGTTTCATTCCTCATTAATGATTTTTGTATTTTACCAAATGTAGAACTACCCACGTAGACTTTCCTCTTGACCGGTTCACTCTGTGGACACATCTGTCCATCGTTCTGATTACCCAAATCAAAAGATTTAAAAGTCGTTAAAGGAGGCTTGGTATCAAAAGGGGGTGAATATATTCGCTGCTCCGCATAATTAGCTAATCTTCTCGCTCTCATTCCCGGAGATAAATATGGCGATACTCGTTGAGGTAAAATCGGAGAATAATTAGAAGGTTCGGTTACTCTGATGTAATCGACACCTCTGACTTTAGGTCTGAGCTTATCGATATCACCAGTTTCAACTCTATTCACTCTTTTAAATGGAGGAGAAGGGTTCAATTTATTAGTAGTACCAACTAATGAGTTAGATCGCCTATAATTATTTGGGCTGAGTGAAAAATCCTCGATTTCAGGGCTAACAGATAAATTAATATTATGGATTTCATTATTTTCACTATCACTTATAACAGAACTACTTTTCTTTTTACTTTTCAATGAATTTTTATTCATGATTCGTTCTAAGGTTTTGGAAATGGTTTTAAATATGCCGTCGTCATTTTCAGTTTTGATTAAAGGATTGCTGATTTTTTCTTGCAATAAACTAATTTGCGACTGGATCTCCTGGTTCAGACAGTTTTCTAAAGGTGGGTAATTGGTAGGAATATTTGTAGAAGGTAGTATGGCAGACTTTGTTGATAATGTAGGAGATAGATAGTCAGGTTTATAAGTTCTTATTGTGTAATCTTCCAAAATATGTTCCGCTTCCCTTATTAATTGTCGGCATTTAACATCACCATCGTTATCTAACCTAGGAGGAGGTTGGTAGGCCGATAATGAATTTGATCTTCTTTTTTCTCCATTACATTTTCCTGATTTAGGTTCTAAACTTGGCCTCCGTTCAGTTAAGCTTGAATTATTATTAATTAGTTTAGAAACATGAGGATTTTTTAAATACTTTCCATTATAATCAAGAGGAGTGTGCCTTTTAAGGATGGGAGTTGTATCCGCACTCCTAGTCCCACATCTTTCATTAACAATTAAACGATCAATCAGAACTTTATTCATATTAACAACACGGTTTTCAGTTATTTTGTCGATGTTTCCTTTGACAGGGCATTTGAGAGGGGAACGATCTGGGTTAAATTTCCTTTCCCTAGACGAATGATGCCTCGGCCTAACCCTTTCATTAGGATCAGCAAAGTCGGAAGATGAACTAAAATCATCGGATTTCCTCGAAGCGTTCCTCTTGGCTCGTCTATTGCTGCGACTAGAAGCTCTAGAAGAAGCTTGGCTTCCATTGTCAGCCCTCTGACGTCTGGAAGGTCTGGCACTCCTCCTCTTTATTTCGGGAGTGGCTCCATTCATTCCAGACTGACTCCTACCAGTGTTGTGATCTTAAACAACAAACCAGAAATTTGAAAATACTGCAAAGTGCATTTTGAAATTCATAAAGTAATTACATTATTTTTATGTAACTATAAATGTTATCTAAGTTATAAATGCTAATTATTTTTACTTCACAGAGAATAAATTTAAAAATTTGTATAAGAAACTGAAAAAGATAACTGTCAGCGTATACAAATGTTAATTATTTTTAATACACAGAGAACAAATTTAAAAATCTTTATAAAAAAATGAAAAAGAATTTCAAAGGACAAGTGGTCTTTGAGATGGATAGATCATTTAACAAGTGGTCCTTCAAGATGGATAGATCATTTAACAAGTGTGTCTCTGAGATGGATAGACACTGAACAAGTGGTCCTTTGAGATGAATAGATAATTTAAAACAAGTAGGCCTTCGAGATGGATAAATCATTTAACAAGTGGGCTTTCAATATGGTTAGATCATTTAAAAAGCGGGCCTTTGAGATGGATAGATCATTTAACAAGTGGGCCTTCAAGATGGATAGATAATTTTACTAGTGGGCTTTTACAAAACCATTCCTACCTCTTAAAAAACTCTAACACAGATGGAGATGAATTGAAAATTTATGTAATGACAAAGAAATTTCAAATAAAACTCAAGCAACTTACTTCTCCTATCAGATTCAGTGAATGTGATAGAATTATCTATGAAATCCATTTCAGGCTGAGCTCCTCCACTCATGTCACTTGAATTACCTGTTGAAACCAAATAATAAATATTAGATTTTCTTTAGTAAGTTAACATAATTTTAAGCAGGTAAAACCGAACATATATAAATAGACATTGTCAACATAAGATTGGTAAAAAATGATTTTAATTATACTTAACATATTTAATATCTATAATTGATTGAAAATAACACTCATTGAAAAACTCATAATAACCAAAGATTATGTAGTATACCAGAATATCAGGTAAGGTATACTAGATAATCTTTGATAAAAATATTATTTTTGAATATGCTTGAAGATTACATAGATTGACCTTGGATGATAAGTTTCATTGACATACTTTGTTTTTATTCACTTTATTGGGATTACCTAGAAGTTTGTGATGACAAAAATCTATATTTTAATTACAAAAAAATCAGTTTTATTTCCCAAACTAGTTTTTTTTATTTCACTAAATTTGGTGAATTTTTATTTAATAAAGAATAGAAAATGTGTGTAGAGAGTATCTGTTCAAAATTTTGTGTCGTCATCAAATGACACCAAAAGCAGTTGTAAAAAGGATTGGGGAGGGAGGCTAAGCCTCTGTTAAACTTTTATTCAATCTTCTCAGAAGAGAAAATGAAGGCATATATAATAAATTTGGGAGGGCTTAGCCCCCCAAACTTCCCCTTAAGTCTGCCTGTGATAATGAAGTGTTTTTAATTTTTTACTTTAATAATTAAAATAAAAAAATATAATTTACCACAATATTTATTAAAAGTTTTCTCGTTGTAACAATAAATATATATTTCTTATCAATAGGTTTATATATTAAGCAACGTTTCTCTTAAAATTATAGATTATTCTTAATAAATATACTTTATTAAAAACAAATAATTATAATTTTAAGTATAAATATACTTAAAAATTTCCCAAACACAAAACATATATTCCTTTATTTGGTAACACATAATTTAACATTTTTTGCCTTTTTACTTTTCCTTATTTATATCGTAGGTATAAAGGAAAAGTATTGTGTTTGCGAAAAAATCTGAAACCTGTATGTCACTGGAATTATCCGTTTCAGGTGTTTTTAAGGCCTCCTGAGTGATTTTCACAAAGTTGTCTGTATGTATGTGTGTGTGATTTATCATTATATCTCCCAGTGTATTTATACTACAGAGTTGAAATTTTGTAAAAAAATCAGTCTACCGCTGTAATTTAGAAATATTATTAAACACAGAAAAATGATGTTATCAAATTGAGATTTGGCACGCATATAGCCATGTATAAGACTAACATATGTGCTACGTTTCATCTCATTATCAGCATTAGTTAAATTTTATCAAATGACTTGTATACATTTTTGAAAAAATTGTGAAAAATCATAAAACAATCCAATGTAGTTGAAATTTAATACAAGTATATACCTTTACGCAATAAATAAGTACACAAAGTTTAGTTTCAATACAACAAGTATATCCATGATTTTGTTGGATCGTAACAGTTAAGCAGCATTGAGTGTAGTCAGTACTGTATGGGAGACCGCTGAGGATGAAACAGATGGATTAATAAATGTTTATAGTAATGTGAGGACAAGTGAAGTAAGTCTGAAGCAGGGAGGATGAGCATAGCGAATCCGATGTGATGAGGAAAAGTTCTGAGGTACCCTGTACCCGATTTTTACTTGTTGCATTGTAAATCTAACTTGAAACCAGGAAACAGGAGTTCATATTTTTGATATATAAGAAAAACATCAACATGTTACATGCCATTACATTTAAATGATAATCAACTAAAACATTAAAAGAAACTCACACTAAAAAATAACACCGACCATTCTATTAAAACACCAAAAATTATGTTGACATCTATTTGTAAAAAGATGTATACCCAGTGCAAAAGTATATAGTTCAACATTTAAGAGGGGGGGGGGACTATTCGACCCACCCCTCTGTAAAATATAACTAATATGTGTACAATGTTTATGATTATTTATTAAAAAAATTGATTATAGTTCAAACTCACAAAAAACAAGTATTTTGAACAGACATTCATGATGTATGTCAAACAATAGCTGAGTGAAAAATTACCAAAATATAGTGTTATTTGGTATCAAATTTCTCAAAATTTAATGAGGTTTAAACAGTCATTGATATGACCGTTTAAACCTTAAAATTATTAAACTTAAAAGACCTCTATTTAAACACTTAAAAGTTAAAAGAACATTGAAAGAAACACTTAAAAGTACCAAAAGTGATAACAAAATTACCATATTACAAAATAAAGATAAATTTTATCTAGGATGAGTCGACTTTAAGTAGTGGATGGGGTAGTAAATGTGGAGATACCATTCCCTGTTTATGATCTTAATGTCAGTTGGGGCTGAGATTTTGTACTATTTCAAACCAAATTTTTCTGAATATATATTTTAAATTATGAAGAAAAAACATAGTCTGCCTATCCAGAGTGGAGCCCCCTTCATATGAATGATCTCCCTCAAAATATTAGAGAATCGCACAAATTCCAGTTTTCTTGCAATAAGTAATTCCTTGTAGGTTGTGTGCAAAACACGAAGAGAACATTTTTTAAAGATGATAAAATTTTCTATAAAACGAGTGTTTTTTGGTTGAAATCAAATTTCTGCTACTGAAGTTATGACATTTGTTAAATGGCCAAAATGGCACAAAAAGTCAAATTTTTTTAAAAGGAATTAACTGACTTTGCATAAATTAAACATTTTTTGGTGTTTTTGAAAGAGCCACAACTTTAGTTGTAGTTATCTGGTTGTGATGATAAAACACTCACTTTATTGGACATTTTATCATCTTTAAAAAAAGTTTTGTTTATGTTTTACACACGACCTACAAGGAACCATTTATTTAAAAAAATATGATATTTGAAATTTTTTTTTAAAAATTGTGAGCATGCGCAATCATATGCAGGGCTCCACTCTGGATAAGCAGACTATGTTTTTTCTTCATAATTAGGTTTATTATGAAGAACATTTTGGTTTAAAGTAGTTACACTTTTTAGGCCATGTCCTTGGACTAATAATCCTCCCTCGAATAGTATAAATCTCTTTGGTTTCACTAATATTATCAAACTTTAGTACGAAAAGGTAGTATATAAGGTAGGTAAATAAGGAAGTAAATTTACTAGTTGATTCTGTTCAAACACACAAACTATCCTCAAAAATAGAAGAAAATTCCTAGACAAACCATCAAATATTATTACTAAAATTTTCTTAGACTATAGTACGACACACGGCTAAAATCAATTGACAGCGCGCCAAAAATCTGTGAGGGAAAGAATTCTATTGGTTCAGACCGACCCCGCTCTTTCCCCCTCCACCTCATGCCAACCTCGGTATAAAAAATACCTTTTTCGTAAATAAAATCAATAAAAGGCAACACTGGTTGTAAATATTTGTAACCTCGCGTCGCTTTTATTGTGGTCATTGATCTGCGTTTTGTTTCGTTTCATTCCAATCTGTTCAATTCATCCAATTATTGCGGAGTTGTAATATGAACTGAGTGCCTATATTTGACGCATGGACATTGACGTATTCTTTAAGCATTTCTTGCTATTTGAGTACAGCGCAGGGTCTGTGGTCTGTCAACCAAAAGACAGCATTTTTTTAAAAATGCCACGTTTTTCAATAGATGACAGTCTTGACTTTTTTAAGTTTTGAATGGACATTGTGTCATATTATTTTTATAATATGAAACAATACGCATTCAATTATACAAACTTGACACAAAAAAGCAGTTTGTTTTGGAAAAAAAAGTAATTATAGCTGACAATTTTTTTAAATCGTCAAACTTTTGTCATAGAACTATTAGGATCCATTGCATTACGTAATTGACAACTTTAACTCCGCTTAATTCATACTTCCCGAACAAATTTAAAGCAACACTTAGTTGGAAATTTATAAGATACAACAATATTCATTTTTAAAAAGTAAATAACTAATTTTTAAAAATAAAAAAATACGATATCAAATAAAAACAAATAATAAAATTCAAAACATAACCTGACTTTCAGTGTTGCCAGAGTAAGGAATTTTTTTTTGTTACATAAAAGAAGGGATTTTTTTATTAAAAAAAGAGGGTTGAAAGCATTGAGATTTTGGCGGGCTGTCAATTGATTTTAGCCGTGTGTCGTATTATAATAACTCTTCTAAAAACAATTTACTTTGTGAAACTACTGTCTAGATATTAAAACATAAAAATATAACTATTCAGTATATTTATTCATTTTAAACTATTTCTGTCATTTAAGGGGCAGATTAAGAAATTCAAAAAATGGCTATGGGGTACCTTAGAACTTTTCCTTATAACATTGGATTAGCCACACTCATCCTCCTCACTTCAGACTCTCTTTGCTCGCCTCAGAATATAAAAATCACCATATTTATAGTGCACCACATCTTCAGACTCGCTTTGCTTGTTTTAAGATAGTAAATACATTAGCTTCAAAACCAGTGGTCAATCATCCAGGCACTGACCACAGTCAATGCTGCATAATATTTTTGATCTAACCACCCAACAAAAACCGTGAATATACTAATTGTATTGAAACAAAAATTAGCGTACTTATTTATTATGTTAAGATATAAACTTGTACCAAATTTCAAATCAATTGGATTATGTATAAAATTTTTTAATTTTTTTTGCAAGACATTCTATAAAAATCGAACTAAACTACAATTGAACTATGACTATATGCCAATTTCTTATCAAACCGATAAAAAATTGTATAAATTATTGTGGGTTAATGGTGTCATAAAAAATATGTTCCGTAGAGCACAATTACACCCAAAGATTGATATTTGTACCATGTTTCAACTTTCTAGCATAAATACCCTGAGAACTACGATGATAACAAACACATACATACATTATTATATACATACACACCTACACATACCTTATTCTTAGATCTGAAGTTTGCATTACCATTAAACTAAATGTGCAATAATTTTTGGAGAGCCCTTAAAAAAACAAAAATAAACATACATACAGACAGACAACTTTGTGAAAACTACTGAGGAGATCTTAAAAACACCTGAAACGGATAATTCAGGTGATATCCAGTTTCAGATTTATCTTGCACACACAATTGTTAGCAAACGAGTTGAAGGTTTGCTAGAAATAGCAACTATGTGTAGCTCCCTCCTGTCCTGACACTTAAACCAAGTAGTGAGAATTATTGTTTCTAAGGGTTTATAGTGGGGAGTCTATATAAGGGCCTCGAGTCCCTACAGCACTGCTTATTTGCCAGTTTACAATCCTGCTTATTTCGCCACTTAACAGTTTTTAATTCTTAACATAGTCTTTCCTGCTTATTCGTCATGTTACATCACTATAGCCTTTTGATCACTTTAATTGTTAATTTCATAAATTCAGTGTGCAGTGTTTACATCACCCTGCAGATTAACCCTCCACAAAGTAAACCCTTATTTATAATCATCATTTAATTAATTATTACATATTATAATCTATATTAAATATTTGTATACTATTTTAATACCTTTTTTTTTATTATTTTTACTCTACCCAGCTGCCTTAACACAATACTTTTCCAATATACCTACGTATAAATGAGGAAAAAAAAAAATATTGAACATTATAACAGCCCACACGCAAAGATCTAACAGGAGGTAGACATTAAAACTTTTCTTTCATGAATAAAATAGGCTTATAAGGGGAATGTGTAAACTAATATGTTTTTGGATTATTCTTTAAAATGAAAGGATAGCACATAAAAGGAATTATAAAACCTCAAGAATGCTTATTTGAGCTTCTTAAAATCAGTAAATAACTTAGTTTTAAAAGACGCCATTTTGTGATAAATTTGAGTACAAAACGATTTTTGTATCTTCAGTACAAAAATTAACAGTAAAATTAAACAGTAATTATCACCTTTATTACTATGCTGTTTCAACATGGTGTCCAACAGTATTTAATTAATTACAAATATTAAAATTAATTGATATTAATACAACTTTTTGCCATCATGAGCAGCTTATCTTTATCTTATTTTGTAATTTATACAATAAAGAATTTATTTAAAAAAAATTAAGACTTAGAAAACTTTTCCAGTACTGATGAAAAGTCGTTTTGTACTCAAATTTATCACAAAATTACTGCCTTTAAAAGTAAGGTACTACTATCAATTAAAATTGTATTTCTTAAAATAAGTTCTTCATTGGTATAATTGTATTAAAAAAAGAAAAGGTTTCTTGACATCTAGCAAAATAATGATCGTTTTAACATACTAATATCACTCTCATCGCATATATTTTGACTAATTTTCATCAAATTCATGTTAAATTGTTGATTCCAAACATTTTTAGACCTTATTTTAACATAAATTAGCCGGAAAATTGAAAAAAAAAAATAATGGGTTAAAATCATAGCCATACCCATCTTGAAGACATGGGTATGGACCTTTTGACATCACACCTAACCTAGTTTATTATACACAAATTCAAAAGAGTTGATGAGCGGAATCAAATAAATGACATCGAAATAAGTAAATAAACACTCTCAATACCTACCAAGAATTGTTAATCGAAATTAAATGTAAACTATGAATGAAAGTAGATTAGTTAGAAATGGAAGAAAATGTCATAATCAGTGTATTTAAAGTCATGCAAAAACATCATGCAGATAGTATTGACACCTCTCTTAGTCTCCTTGCTCACACATAATCCCCCTGAAGAATCAACAGATATAAATAAAACAAAGTAAATTAGGAAGTTTAATAATATGAAATAAACAAGAATATAATAAATTTTTAAATTAATATAAAAAAACTAAAGACAGATTAAGATAGTCTGAAGACAAGCTGCAGTGAAGAAAATAGATTCAAAACATGATAGAAAGAAAAACTAACTAACAGTGTAATGTTTTTATTACGGGTAAGCAGCAATATTATAATGTTTTGACAATGATAACTAATATTGTAATGTTTTGACAACGGTTAACCAATATTATAATTTTTGATAATGGTTAACAAATATTGTAATGTTTTGACAACAGTTAACCAATATTACAATTTTGTATAATGGTTAACAAATATTGTAATTTTTAGACAACGATTAACCAATAGTGTAATGTTTTGATATGGTTAACCAATAGTGTAATGTTTTAATAATGGTTTTTTAATGGTTAAAAATAGTTGCAGCTAAAGTGATGTAAAAATGAGGGGTCAGTGTAGAGACAGTGTTCCCACTCCCACATTTCACATTGTCCTGAGCAAATTCTGTCACTTACTGCCTAAGTACGCCCTCTAAGTATTAGTATCATTGGTTCTAATGAATCAATTGTTTTCAGCTTCCCGCACATTTTATGGGTTTTGATTTGTATTTTTGTTCTACTATATAAGTTACTATATTTTGTTCTGTTTATTTGTATATGTTGTTAGTTGAAGATGGTCAGATTACTTTTTCGATATTTCAAAATTCAACCAATAGCAAATCTCTAAGTCGACCACCCTACCAATTTTCACCAGCTACAACAAGCAGCTTTCATTTATATAAAAGAGAAAATATAGAAAATTTTTAAAAATTGCACTCTTTGTTGACTGTTACTCAGAAATCAACAAAGCGGGATGTATGAACAAGTGGCACTGACTTGTAGTAGGACTGTAGTAGACTGTAGTAGAACTAGACTCCTCTTGATTGAAAGCTGGTCCATCTCACCTATAGGGAAAAGGGTGGGAGTCGGAACACTGTCTCTACCACCGACCCCTCATTTTTACATCACTTTAAAGCATATCCCTTTTTCTTGATTTTGTTCTAAGATTGGTTCAATAGTTCTTTTAAGACTTAATATTAGAATAAGAGAGGGAATCATCATTAAGAGACTTGGGGGTCAGCGATGAAACTAATTATTAGAGCCTTACAATGGTGACCGTTACACTTTAAGTATTATCATTTACTAAGCATAGCTATCTCTAAGTGAGCAAAAGTTTATTTAAACAAATCTATTTTTAAAGATATTTAAAAACACTGAGTTCTACAATTAATTAAACAAAAACATTATAACAGGAAAATTTTCATTTCATCCGTCATTGTGGGCATCACTGAGTTCTATAAACTTAAAAGTGAGACTAAGGAGAAATTAATAAACAAATCTAATTAATATAAAATTAGATTGCAACCTGGAGTTGAAAGTCAGTACTTATACTAATGCTTTACAAACCTCAACTATGGAGGTCACTAAAGAAACTAAATTAGAGATACTAATTATTTTTAGGAACTTTGTAATGCTCTTGAATACCTCAAATAAAAGTCAAACCTTACAGACTTATCTAAGATTTTAATATGAATAGCAGTTAACATTTTAACACGGATAAAGGCTATAGAATAGGGTGAAAGAAATAAAAACGGGCAAGAAAAATGGAGATTGATTAGTACCAAGTGATAAATGACTTTTTACGGAAACAGTCAACACAAAGAGATGGGGCGAGACAAATTGGCACAAAAAGCCAAAGAATACAGTACAAAGTTTACACTCTTACAGTCCTTTGACAAAGTGTGTTAAACTATGTTTCCTAATAAATTAAAAAAAATCAAATGCAATACTAACATCAACCCCTCACTAGACAAAAAGTTAGCATGAAATTCCTATTCTAATATAAGAAATTAAAAAGATAGTTAAAATAGAAGAATAGATACACCAAGAAAAACTTAAATCACACGAAAAACACAACGAAGAGCCAATTTGGCAGTGAAATACCGTTAGTGTCTGTACGGGAGAGACACTGTCGATCCGTCGTTGAGTCTGATGACTGTTGACTATCTGATAGTATATCTGTCTCTTTGTCATATACGTAGCTTTCGTCATACTTGCCCAGGATTTCATTGAGTGTTGCGTCATCATCTGAGAAGTCGGAGGTGTTGGGGTGTCTGTCTGAACATGATGAGGGAGCAGAAGAGGAAGACGATAAGTGGCGACACTGTTGCAAAGAGGACGAGAGACAGGTTGTTATCACCTCACGATTCACAACACTAAAACAAGATAGTATAAAATAAAGTATCAAAATAATTGAGGAAAATTGAGTGTCTTGGTGCTGATGGACATCTTGGACTTATGTCGCTAAGTAATGACAGTTTTAAACAAATTAAAACCTGTCATATTTGTATAGAATAGATTATTTTGATTTTAATAGTGATTTTGGGAATACTCAGAATCACAAATATTCACAAATGTAGTGTTCAACATAACAAAACAAGGATTTACATAACGATTTCCTCAGGAAAACAGAATAAAAATATCTTTAATAAGTAAGTAAAATCGAATACATACCCTGGATGATTATGTCTTCGATTATCATTTGTTTTATAGTTCGGTTTATCAGAAGATGAAAGAGTTGAGCTAGAATCGGCGGTGTCTGATGGGTGAAGAAGTTTCCTATCTGTTGTTTCGTCGTGGGGTGGGGCATGCCAAGGATTAGTCCTTATTCTATTCCTTTGACGAGGGGAAGCTCCTGGTAACGGCGAAGACATGCTTGGATGAGGTGATTGACACGGTCGAGGGGATCTACAAGGTCGAGGTGAATTGCATGGTCTTGGTGAACCACACAAACGTGGCGATCCACATAGTCGAGGTGAATTGGTTAATCTGGGTGATGCACATCTTGGAGAAGAACATGGTGGAGGAGATAAGATCGGGATAGGTGAAGGACTCAACAAAGGTGAGGTAATCTGATTAGTGGACGTCACTTGATGAGATGCTACTTGATGTGATGACGTTATTGTCACTTGGTGTGATGCCGTTATTTGATGTGATATCACTTTATGTGGTGATGACACTTGGGGAGGTTTTGATGAAGAAACTAAACATGGTGATCCTAAACCTCTATAATGACATTCGTCGTAAGATTCGGTTCTTCTATGGACCACACCAGCCAATTTCTTTTGGCTCTGAAACCATTAAGCAGCAATTAAGATCTCAATAATAGTACACTAAAGGCTTTGTACTGACAGAAGAGTAAGTTTATAAAATAATAATTACTGTCATTCAATACCAAATTTTTGTCACCATCAATTTAGCTCGTAGCGGGTTCCTAAAAAAAGTGTTCTATCTACTAGTACATAGACATCCTACATTCTGACTCCCAGCTGTTTTATATTTTTGATATTGGTATGAGCGAAAACCTAAATATTTGGTAATTAAGTGGGTGAATCTTTTTTCGATATTAAAATACTTTTCCTTTCTTAAATGAGATAGGGAAGCAAAAGTTAAGTAAGATTTAAATACTGGCAACATATAAGCATAATGTCAAGTCTCACATATTTGTATGAGTGGCATTACCTCACGTGAGCCTGTGAACTGTGTTCCATTTTCTTATTATATTTGAGTACAACATCCTTCTCAACACAAATTTATTATTAATATACTACTTGCACTGAGGATCTCCTCAGTCTAAGGAGAAAGGAACTCAGAACAGTAATGGACTATTAACTGGTCACTGTCACCTTTGTAAACACCATCATATCTTTGGCATCTTTGAAGATAACCCAGTGTGTAGGCTTTGTGAATCAGAAACAGAAATTGCCTCTCATATAATTCTGAGATGCGAGACCCTAGTCTTTCAAAGGTTCTCCAACTTTGGTAGCAGCACTCTAACAAAATTTGACTCTACCAATGAATCACTGGTTAAGAAGATCCTGGGCCTTGTCCGTGGAAAAGGATTATTTGACCTGGACTAATTTACGTAATCTGTACAATAGATCTCTGGTCGTAGTGCAAATGGGGTCTATCCTCGACCCCAACCCCATTCAATAATAATAATACTAACAACGTTTTTTCACTAATTTTTAACTTTTTAAAGCAGTTTTTAAAGCGGCTTTCATTCCTTCTTTTACCTTAAGTTGAAAATTTTAGTTAGGTAAGTTTTTATATTTACCTATTTTGGGCTAGTGGCTTAGTGACATGAGCTACAAGCGCAAGTCTATTTGGAATTGATTTGAAACAGTTTGCATTCTATGTACGCATCAGTCACTAGTAGTGGACCAGTTGCTTAATGGTCACTTAAATTACCTTTGGTGTCAATGGTTTATGAGGTTTGTGGTGTGCAGCCGTGTCTGCAGCAATATCTTCTTCAGTTGATGATTCTGGGAGAGGAGGTCGTGGCCTCAGGGCAGCTGCTCGTCTATGAGCTGACTTTGGTGTTAAAGGAGCGGCAGGAGCTCCAGGAGGTGGAGCAACGTAATGAGTTCCTGCAACAATTCATGAAGTAAAAAAGCAAAAATCATTAAAATTTGAATCCTGGACTGTTTGTCTTTGTTATTCACAACATATAAATATTATAAACAACAAGTTTCATCGGGATAAAATGATTAAATTCAATTAATAGAGAAACTAAGAAAAAATACCTGTTCTAATGTTGATGTAGTATTCCGGAGGTACGGAAGCTCCGGGTGACGTGCCATCGGTTGAGTATCCGGTAGAATATGCTGATTCAGGAGACGAAAGGTTTGCTAATACTGCTGCTTCATCACGCCTAGGACCGTCCTTGCCCTGCTCGCGCCCTGCCTCTCTGGGACCGTCACGTAATTTTTCTCTAGTTATCCGGATCAAACCACCACCACATCCAGTAGTGCCGACTAGTTCGGTGCAAATCTCATCGTCAGATCTTACTTTGTCTTTTTCATCGCAATCCTGAAATAAGGACATTACAAGTTTAGTTTAGTTCAATAGATTATTAGATTAGCATAAGTTTTATATTTAATGATGATTGAATGAATTAATGAATAAACCTCCAAGCAGTGGTTCACTAACTTTTAAACACTTATATTGTTTACATTTAAAAGTATAACTACACCTATAACCTAAGTACACCAAAGTACCTTTACCCCATAAGGACCGAGGATTCCAGTCAAGAATTCGTACCAAAATAGTCAACCCCAATAAAAAGGATCATGACAAGTCTGATGTAAGTTCAACTCACTTACAGGTGTAAATCAATCCAACCTTTGCGCTATTAGAATAGATAACAAGGCTTGTTAACGTCTTCGTGATATTCCTCGGTGATGACGTCTTTGTCATCAGATTTATTCTATTATTTGGTTGATCCCAATCAACCAAATTCATCCACGCGACATTATGGCCTAATTCATCTTAAAGGGCATTAACTCCGGTCCTATCAAATAATATTTCTTGATAGATATTTTAAATTATATGAAGTCCACAAATGATAACCTCAGTTAGATTACAAGGTGGTATATCTCAGACTAGAGTAAGGGAAACAATTACAGAGAGAGAACAAAGATTGGGGAAGCTTGGAGGTACGGCTGGAGAGGGCAGAGTGGTCTTAGGTTTGTAGGTGAGAAGTTCAGGTATGAAATTATGGCATACAATTATAATTTAGAATTCTCCTTCAGGGATTTCCTAAAATGAACCAGGTCTCTTAAGTTCTATTCATTATTATTCCAACATGATTTTTACCAATATCGTTAACTATTAATAAATGATTAATTTTAACTTTATAGTGTATTTCTGACAATAAACCCCTTATTTAGCTTTGGGCAGAAGCTAAAATATGTTGAGTGACTGGAGTAACTGCCTAAACTCTAAGAAAGGTCCTCAAAACCTTGTAAAGGTAGATAATGAATCCAACGTTTCGCTTCCATGTGGGAGCGAACATCAAAAATCTCCAAAGACGCATCGTGAGTACTTTCATGGACACAGAAGTTAAAAAAGAAGTCTGTCCAAGATAAAGTTTTATTATAAGAAGATCCGGCTTTCAGAGATAAGGCCATCATCAGAGCCAAGCGACAGAAGGAAGTTTAGTGAGTCTTTATAAGATTACATATATGACATATAAGCAGGTTCTGCTTATTATAAATTTAAATAAATTATTGGTGACTGAATTATTTATTTTACTCCTTTGTCAATTTAATCCTCAAGAGCTTCTAAGGGATCGTATGATATGTTTACCTGCTTGGCCTCGTCCAATGCTTCAGGAATAGTTTTGGCTCTGGTGTTCAGTTTCCTTTGTTGTTTCTTCCTTGGTCTTACCAGGTGAGCTTCCATCCATGATCGAAATTTAGTTCCAAACATTATTCTCCTATTAATCTCGCCTCTAAAGCACTGGATGTAAGATAAATTATTTAGCCATTGTTAACAGAACTCCTCCAAATGTTTGGAAGAGTCTAAAAAAATTCTGAGGCTGCAAATCGGAAATCAAATTAGTTCAGCCCATTATCAGAAGCGACATGTCCTTCTTCTCCTTTTTTTGGTTCCCGATACCTAACCAGACACCGATTCCTACGGTATGACCTGTAACAAAAACAATCGTAAATATTAGTCAAAACATAATAAAATAAATCGGGTACGGGGTACCTCGGACCTTTTCCTCATCACATCGGATTCGCTAGTTCCTCCTCCCTGATTCGGACTCGCTTCGCTCGTCCTCAGAATATACAATTCGCCAAATTTATACTGCAACATGTCTCCGACCCGCATTGCTCGTCCTCAGATAGTAAATGCATCCGATCATTCTCAGTAACATCGTCAAACCATGATGGCTGTGATTTTTTTTGCCCGTATACGACAAAAATATACCCCGTACAAACCCGGTGTATACTGGGGGGAATTTTTCAAATACACCATCATTAAAGCTTGGTAACTTAGAAAAGTTGAACCGAAGCATACAATAATATTAACAGTTTTGAAAACCGCAAGGAATTCTAATGATTCCAATATCTCCATTTTCTGATAATTCCTCACTAAGCTGTTAGACACATACAGATTTTCACTGGACTAACTGCTGAGTTATAGGACATACTGCTGACCTCCCATCCAATTTGCTAGCAACAAAAATGGATGTTCGAAAATGAATGTTCGAACAAAAATTATCTAAAAAATCACAGAAAGAAATGACTAGTCCAGCAAAATAAATATTTTAATGTATTTGTTGTTTGATTTGTTGCATATTACAATGTATGGATCCTCATACCAAGAATCCATTGTCTTCCTTCTTTCTAGTACCTATAGAATTTTCAGTTTCCTATTCTGAAATGTTAAATGGTCTGTTTGATTCGTGTAAATTGATTTCAAGTTAGGAAAAATGTTAATTAGAAAGAATTGACATTTAATCTCACTCTCTTTTCGGCTTTTATTTACACTGAGGAGTGGATAAAGTCAATAATAGTATTATACTGTCCCCTCACTTTATCAAATTATCGGTTTTAAATCTATCAAATTATTGGTTTACATCTACTGCTAAATTATAGATTTAAATCTTCAACCGCTTTAGTTACGCTTTAGTTTACAGCAATTAGCATTGTTTGACTTTTCAAGGATTTATGTTTTTCACTGACTTTTACCAGAGACGTAGCTACATCCAGAGATAGCATTGCATTTTGTTTCTAACATTTCCTAGGTGTCTCTCGCACACAATTATATTGATTATTATATATACTAGTTTTATTACCAGAGGTCACCCGTCCAGGCCCTGTCAATGCTCAATACTGCAAGGAAGGTGTTTTATACTTATTTATTACGTAAAGTTATACACGGCAAGTTATGCTTCGGCAAGCTTACAAGCTTCGGTTATATTTATGTCTTCCAATACAAGTATAGATAATTATTTTCTAGGGATTGTGATTTTTTTTCTTCTCTATTTTATTTATGTTAAGAGAAAAAAAATAATATATTATTATTATTTTAGTATTATGCCAAATTTCAACTCGGATTTTTTCATTTTTTTAAATCACGTACACCAGTAATTTGATAAAAATTGAGTCAATCCTGATAATAAGATGAAACTTGGCACATATGTTAGTCTTATACATGGCTACATGCGTCCCAAATCTCAAATTGATCGCAACATTTTTATCAAATTTCTAGAATAACACACAAAGTACTACAATGATAATAGACACACGATTAAGTCTTAAAAAATACTTAAAACGAATAATTCCATCGTAAAAATGGTTTCAGATTTTTAATGCAAACGCATTTTTCATTACTTCAAACGAATATTTCGATTAAAAACTCGAAACATCCCAATACTTTTCCGGCATATACAGAGTGTCCCCAGATGGGCATACACCTTTAGGTATATTGGTGTCAATGACAAAAAAAAACATTTTTCGATAAAAAGTTCTGCTTGGTTTATAATTAAAAATGAAATAAAATAAAAAAAATATAAATATAATATATAATATAATATAAATAAAATAAAAATAATAATAAAAAGCTTTATTTATTAAAAAACATACAATCATTTTTAATTTTTCATGTTTTCTTGGAAAGCCTGTACCCATGGTAACTGAATATTGTTAGGGGGAGATTAACATGGTTTGAAATTAACATTTATGGCAATAAAAATTTTGTGTCATAAATCTTCTACCAAAAAGCGAACAAGGTCAAATTTGGATAATTTAACAAAATGTTATGCTTTATGAAAATTTCAATTTTTTTAAGATATTGAAATGTGTGACAATAAGTTGTAAAATAAATTATTATGTTTTCCCTTGCCCCCACAATTTTGGCCCCCAATTTAAAATAATATTGTTAGAAATAAATGTATTAAGATTTTTATTAAAAAAAAAAACATTTCAATTAATTTTTCATTGTTTGAGGACTTACGGGGATATTGTGGAAAGAGAGGGGGCTAAAAAATTATAATTGTACTTTAATTGCAAAATTTGTATTATTACAGCAAATAATAGGTTTACTAAGAATCACAAATCTTGAAAAATTATAACCTACTCTTACAAGGTGACTTTAAAGAAAATTACACTTTTTTGTTTGGTACGTTGTACAAAATATTGAATGTTGTATTGGAAAAAATCATACTTTCAAATCAAGCAAAGGTTCTTATGAAGAATGACTTTTTTTTGAAAACTCCATTATTTTGTTAAGGCTTTTTTATCATCCACGGAATCACGCAAACGTAAAGTGGCCATAAAATTTCGTTTTTCGATAAAAAGACAATCTTTATAAAAGGTTTTATTTTACAAAAAACTAAATTTTGTATTAATAAATTTAACATTCTATACCCAGAACCTTGTAAGTACCATTATTTTGAAAATTACCAAGAGTAAAGTAGGTTTTAAATCACTTTCCCGAGAAAAAAAATTGTTTATAAACGTATTTACTACAAATTAATATGTTAAAATAAATTTTGAAATAAAAAAATACAATTATTATTATTTATCCCACTCCCCACCGTAGCCCCCGAAATGTATGAGGAAAAGTAAGAATATATTTACGCAGTTTGCGCAATTAGGGATGGTCCAATCCAGCTGAAACCTGTCTCAATCGATTTAGCTTGCTATCAACCTTGTTTTAAAGCTAATTCAATTTTTTTCATGACGTCATAAATTTTTCACAAACAATAGTCTTCATAACCTCCCCAACCTTCAAAAGTTTCGTTTCCATTTGAGAAAGGCTTTAAAAGTTATCGTTCGTCGAAGTCATCGTAATTAGGTGAAACTTAGAAAGTAGGCAATTTTGCTGGTCCCTTTTGCTAACTCCTTTAAATAAAAAATAGTGTCATACCACATGAATCCTAGCGCAGGGGTTTTTTACGTCTGATCCATAGAAGAGCCGTGATTTTATTATAAATTTCTATAGCTTTTAAAGCAGATAGCTAGAAACAACATGTGTCCTACTGCCAGACTAAGCTTCTACTCTCGAAAAATATAGCAGAAACAAAGTAATATTTTTGTATAAACTACTATTGAGGGTCCTAAATTTTGCATAAACCCAGGTTCATTTAGGATTAGGGATATTTTACGAGTATGTGACATCGCACAGGCTCGGAACCACCTACGTAATGTGCCTTCCGAAGGATGGCACATGAATAGATTTCCATCCCTCTCATGAAAATCCTAGAGGCTCCAAACGGGATAGAACCGGGATTGTCTGGGTGGCAGGCGCACGTGCTATCCATTGTTCGCTATACGCAAGGGTATATATATATATATATATATATATATATATATATATATATATATATATATATATATATATATATATATATATATATATATATATATATATATAATGCCCCTTTAGAGCCTTGCGGCTTATCAGGAATAACCCCTGCGGGAACTACCTCGGGTGGTAGTAGCAACCGTTACGCTCAAAGTGTATTCTAAAGTTGGCGATAATTTATCTAAACAATAATCTTCTATAAACTGACAGCGTAACCTGGGATGCGAACCCCAGACCTCCGTGGTGTCAAAGGTCAGTGTAAAGACTAACGCCTTAACAACCTCGGCCACGGGGCGGCTATATATATATATATATATATATATATATATATATAATATATATATATATATATATATACATATATATATATATATATATATATATATATATATATATATATATATTATATATATATATATATATATATTATATATATATATATATATATATATATATATATATATATATATATATAGAAGTTTTTTTTGGATATATACTTTTGATATCAGGAACCTAAACGGAATTTATCACCCCTCACTCTCCCCTCCACTTTCATCATCCTGACAACTTCATAAACGTCATTTTCACGATAAAAATTTGCAAAAAAAAACCAAAACCAACAAATTGTGATATTTCCCGGTTTCACTGCACCATACCACTTGTTCACTCAACAAATTCTTGACTTATTTAGACACTAAAACGTTTTCTATTGTGTCTATACAACAATGCAGTTCTTTCATTTATTAAAAATGAATAGAACCATTTGAATGAAACCACAAGTGTCTTTGACTACCGAGAGAATCACTTCTAGCCAACAAAAGAAGTTTTTCTATTCTATTTGATAACAAAGAAGACTACATTGCTATTAGGCAATTGTAAATTCAGTCTATTATGTATTTAAATTTTAACAAATGATATTTCATGTAGGTTTGACGGATTGCACTTACAAATAATGAAAGTTAGGAGTTCGATTGTTTTATATCTAAGATACACAATAGATACCAGCAGCTCACTAATAATGGATTTCCTTTATAGTCCAAGAGCCAGGTCTAAAAAATGTGACTCATTTTGTACTACTTCAAACCAAATTATTCCCAAAAATATACCTTAAAATATGAAGGAAAAGCATAGTCTGCCTATCCAGAGCTGAGCCTTTCATATATTGCGCATGCTCAAAATTTTATAAAATAGCATTTTCACAAAGAAATTCGCTGACTGCATAAATTAACCATTTTTTATGTTTTTAATAGAGCCATAACTTTTGTTGTAGTCGATTTTGATGATTAAACATTCGTTTTAGAGGAAATTTTATCAGCTTTAAAAAATTGTCTCTTCATGTTTAGCACACGACTTACAGAGCAATAGTTATAGTAGTTTCTTGTTACCTATTGCAAGAAAAGCAATGCTGATTATTTGTTCCTTAAATTTGTTTGTTCTGCACAAAATATAATTAACTTGACAACAATGTTTTCATACAATGACCGAATAGTAGCAAAGCATCATAGAGGTTTTATTACTAGAGAAGCCCCTAGAAATTAATTAGGTTTTTCTTAATTAATTTTTAGACGCAGTAAAAGCGACGTAATTAAAATGCCTCCACACAATCTTAATTATCAAATATACTTTATATTAAAAATAATAATTTTACATCTTTAATTAAGAGCTAAAAGCAAATGAAGAGGGTCGTTAAAAGACACCATTATGCCCCGTAAAGTAAAGCAGAAAGTTTTAAGTACATTGCTAACAGGTTTATGAATATAGCTTAATATGGCTTCTACCAAAGTATTTCACAAGCAATTTAATGCTTTTCACTTTAATTGCACTTATCTATTCACTGAGAGCTTAGCTGTGCTTAATACTTTGCTTTATATATAACTAGTATAGCACAGCCACTCGGAATAACTGCTTCATCCAATCAATTTTATGACAAGAAAAAGTCGTAACCGGGTCAGATATATAGTCAAACTTCACCCCCTATCCCATTCACATTTGAGATTGCATTGGTTCTTTGAAAACCAGCAGACAAAATCACAACTATCTCAATCAAATGCTCAAACCCCCCTCCCAATAAAGTTAAGGGTCCTGGTACCACCATCCTAGCAAGCTATTCCTTGGGTGTTAGATATAATACGTTGTATACTACTACTCTAAGGCCGGACCTGAAAAAATTGTGATTAATTTTGTACTACTTTAAACCAATTTTTTTTGAAAATATACCTTGTATTATGCAGAAAAAACGTAGTGCCTATGCAGAGATTCCCCTGTATGAGGAGCCCTTGAGTGAGTATGCGGAGCCCTTCAAATGGATTGTACCAGATCAAAATTGTATAAAATCGCAAAAATTTCAGTTTTCTTGAAATAAGTCTTTCCCTGTGGGTCGTTTGCAAAACACAAATAGAAGAGAAAATAGAAGAGTCAAGTTTGTACCATTAGACTCACTGGTAGACTACTGATCTACTTTTTTTAATAATCACCGGCACTGATGATGACCGTTAACGGTTGAAAGTCGGCTTTGTTATTAGTAATTATAATGAGTGGAGAGACGAAAACTTGTTTAGTTTTATTTCTTCTTATCATAGCACTCCATAGCTCAATCCATCATACAAATAGAACATTTTTTAAAGATGATAAAATTTTAAATCTTTAAAATCGGATAACTATAAAAAAAATCCGAAACCGGGATGAAAACGTAATTATCCGTTTCAGGTGTTCTTGAAGTCTCCTGAGTGGTTTTTACACAGTTGTCTATCTATATATATTGTGTGTGCATGTCTTATCATCGTAGCGCCCAGTGTATTTATGCTAGAGGGTTGAAACTTTGTACAAAAATCAGTCTACTGCTATAATTGTGCTATTCAAAAAATAATATTATGACATCATTAACCCGAAAATAAATTTCAAAAAATCATAAAACTTGATCGAATTGAACTTTGGAGCGCATGTAGCCTATAACATGTGCGCATAAGACTAACATGTGTTGAGTTTCATTTCATTATCAGCATTAGTTCATATTATACGAATAACTTGCGTAAGTTTTTTAAAAAGAATAAAAAAATCGGTAAATAATGCAATCGAATTAAAATTCGAATGAAACATGAGTAATCGAATTGAAACTAATTTTCGTTTCAATAAGACTAGTTTATCCATTATTTTCGTTTGATCATAAAAGTTAAGCAGCATTGAGCGTGGTCAGTATTAATATAATAGTGTATGGGTGACCGCTGAGGATGAAACGAATGTATTTAATATCGAGTCCGAAGAGGCGTTGCAGCATACATTTGACGAGTTGTGTATACTGAGATGAAACGAATGTATTTAATATCGAGTCCGAAGAGGCGTTGCAGCATACATTTGACGAGTTGTGTATACTGAGGATGAAACGAATGTATTTAATATCGAGTCCGAAGAGGCGTTGCAGCATACATTTGACGAGTTGTGTATACTGAGGATGAAACGAATGTATTTAATATCGAGTCCGAAGAGGCGTTGCAGCATACATTTGACGAGTTGTGTATACTGAGGATGAAACGAATATTTAATATCGAGTCGAAGAGGCGTTGCAGCATACATTTGACGAGTTGTGTATACTGAGATGAAACGAATGTATTTAATATCGAGTCCGAAGAGGCGTTGCAGCCATACATTTGACGAGTTGTATATACTGAGATGAAACTAATGTATTTAATATCGAGTCCGAAGAGGCGTTGCATCATACATTTGACGAGTTGTGTATACTGAGGATGAAACGAATGTATTTAATATCGAGTCCGAAGGGCGTTGCAGCATACATTTTGACGAGTTGTGTATACTGAGGATGAAACGAATGTATTTAATATCGAGTCGAAGAGGTGTTGCAGCATACATTTGACGAGTTGTGTATACTGAGGATGAAACGAATGTATTTAATATCGAGTCTGAAGAGGCGTTGCAGCATAATTTGATATATGAGGAGAAACGAATGTATTTAATATCGAGTCCGAAGGCGTTGCAATACATTTGACGAGTTGTGTATACTGAGGATGAAACGAATGTATTTAATATCGAGTCCGAAGAGGTGTTGCATCATACATTTGGACGAGTTGTGTATACTGAGGATGAAACAAATGTATTTAATATCGAGTCTGAAAGAGGTTGCAGCATACATTTGACGAGTTGTGTATACTGAGGATGAAACGAATGTATTTAATATCGAGTTCTGAAGAGGCGTTGCAGCATACATTTGACGAGTTGTGTATACTGAGGATGAAACGATGTATTTAATATCGAGTAAGAGGCGTTGCATCATACATTTGACTAGTTGTGTATACTGAGGATGAAACGAATGTATTAATATCGAGTCCGAAGAGGCGTTGCATCATACATTTGGACGAGTTGTGTATACTGAGGATGAAACGAATGTATTTAATATCGAGTCCGAAGAGGCGTTGCAGCATACATTTGACGAGTTGTGTATACTGAGGATGAAACGAATGTATTTAATATCGAGTCCGAAGAGGCGTTGCAGCATACATTTGACGAGTTGTATATACTGAGGATGAAACGAATGTATTTAATATCGAGTCCGAAGAGGCGTTGCAGCATACATTTGACGAGTTGTGTATACTGAGGATGAAACGAATGTATTTAATATCGAGTCCGAAGAGGCGTTGCATCATACATTTGACGAGTTGTGTATACTGAGGATGAGCGGAGCGAATCCGATGTGATAAGAAAAAGTTTTGAGGTACCCGATTTTTGGTTTTTCCTAATTATATAAAGTTTTCATTAGCTCGGCACCGCTATTAAAACAATGAATGAAATAGTTTTTTGCATCTTTAGGATGCAATAATAGTTATCAACGGTTAGGAAACCCGTTTATAACTAACCCATTGTAAACTATTGTTTACAATGGAGAAGGATTAAGACTAGTTAGTCTCTGTGGCCGTGATCGTATCAGTACTCGATTTTGGTACCAGAGGTCTATGGTTCGCAGCCGGGCTATGCTCTCAGTTTATATCAAAGTTTTTTGTTACGTAAAGATCCCTTGAGCATAGTAGATATGGAAAAAATGCTTTTGTTTTGATTATAAATGTTTGTTTATAGTCTATTATTTCAAAAAATAAAAGCAATAATAACTAGTAAGATAAAAATAGTAATATACAATTAGTAATTAATAGTAAATAAAAGTAGTAATAAATGGTATGATAAAAGAAGGAATATACAATTAGTAATATAAATAGCAAGTTAAAAGTAGTAATATAAAAGTAGTAATAAAAGTAAGTTAAAGTATTAGTATAAAAGTAGAAGGTTAAACGTAGTATAAAAGTACTTTTAACTTACTATTTGTAAGTTAAAAGCAGTTCTAAAACGCTAAAATAAAATATCTATAACTGAAAACGGAAATATCTTTACCATCCTAAAAAGAGATCAAATAACGTGTAAGTAAGTCAAAGGAATAATTTCAGTGAGAAGTTTGATAGATTGAAATTCTAAACGATATAACATAAATTTGGAATACATTTGAAAACGTCCAATAATCATCTAAAGAATAAGAACAAGCAACAAAGAAAAAAGAGATAAATAAATTCATAAAAGTAAAAAAAAAAATGGAAAATATGTATTTGAGTTTTCCTATGATGCCTTAACATCAAAACTTCGATCATACAAAACATTCAACGAAAAACATTTTGGCGTTCAATACGCTTTGATGAAGAATGGCGCTAGAGTCTAGCTGCCAAATTAACTGGCTGACAGACAATCAATATAATTTACAGAGACCAAGACATTCTTCCAAGTTCATTCTTTGTCTATTATCTATGTTTAACTTTTTTAAGACTAACATAACTTCACTTAGCGCGAATAGTCTAAAATAGTTATAATATTAACTGCTTACTTTGTTTTTACTTACACAAATATGTTAAATTTTTGTTTTAACTTTTTAGTACGCCTCTTTTTATCTAATTAATTAAGATTGTTTTATTTATTTCTTGTATATTTACTATATTAGTTACTAGTAGTATTTAGTATTGTAGTTCTACTATTCACTTCTTCAATGAAATAAGATAGTAAAGAATTGACAAGAAAAGCTGAATCTATTATTTTAGATTCGCTGGAATTTTAAATTATTATATATACGATTAATTTTTTATTTTAATTATCTATTTTAGACTTTTGTAATAATTCTTAATTTTTTTTTACTTAAATATACTAGAGATTTATACGCTATTCTTGTGAATTTCTTATTTTCTTATTTAGTTTAATTATTGTCTTGTATATGATTGATCAGTATGCTGTGTATGTAGCAACTTATTGTAAATAAGCAGCCTCATATTGTATTTTTTTATAAATATATTATGTTTCTCTCTTTTGTTAAGTTGTGGTTTTACTTTTTTAGGCACTAAAGTTGACATTATTGCCGAAAGCCGGCTCTGCTTAGAGTCATTAAAGCTTATTTGTGGAAAGACAAAGTTGGTGTTGTTTTAAGCTATATTTAGTACAGACAATTCGCTATTTTGAGTAGTGAAAAATCAAACACTACTCGCTCATTCTAAAATCAATACAATAATCAGAAGTACAAGAATAAGTAGAAAAATAATTATGGAACTTATAACATCGACGGGAATAAGTTTTATAATTATTAAGTTGGCAGAATACAATTTTTCGTATTGCTTTTAAACTAGGCGGTATGTTAAGGAAAACATAGAAGTTTTATACTTTATGGAGCAGGTGCAAACCTCTAACGGTTAATTCTATAATTAATCATTTGAGGGATTAAATAAAATTAATTTTAAGCTCTTCTATAACCTAACTTAAAACCTATAGAACCTCCACACATTAATTACAAAGGGTAACTTATAAACGTCTCAAGTCCCTTCTAACCGCAACTAGCGCTCTTTGGTCCTGTTGTTGTAAATTATAACTAAAACTATGTTGAAAGAATTTTCATTAAAATTTAGCTTAAGTAGTTTAACTAGAAGGGTATACAAAGATGTATAAAGTCGTTATTTATAGAATTTTGAAAACAAATTACATAAATCTGCTTATGGCTAGAGTTCCCGTCTAGAGCCAATCATAATATGATTGGCATTGGACTTCGCCTTTAATCCTAGTTATAAACTCTAGTCGAGGGCATTCCTCTACTGTTTTTCTTCCTGTCATTTCTTCAAGTATTGTTTTTAGAAGTCCCTATGAGGACGCAGTATGAAACCAATTCAGATACTTCTTCTTTTCTGTATTTAGTATATTAAAGATGGAGTTTCCTCTATTCTCCTTAGAATTTCTTCAATACTGATCCATCCAAGACATTTTGAACATTATTCGGTAACACCACATTTCAAACATTTTTACCATAATTCTTAACAAGCCAACATACATATAATCTGACCAGCAGAAAACTTGTCTATCAACAGTTTCAAACATCGAATAAAAGTTAGAGCAGTTCTGTGACCAACTGAACATTTTTCAATGTTCAGTTTTCAAAAGTTCAACTGAACTTTTCATTTAAAATACCTCAATAACTAGGCACAGCAAAGGTTGAAGTCGCGATTGACTCAGAAATAACTGGAAAGACTTGATTTTCAAAGACTAGTTGAACTAGTATCATAAGTATATTTAAAGTCTTGGAAAACCTATTTCTTCGTGATCAGGGAGTTCTGAAACAGATTTGTGTCACATTCCCAAACTTTGGGTCCGCTATGCGAACCATTACATTAGCGATTTTTTAAAAAAGAAAATTCTATAAAAAGTATGTTTATATGCGAAGGAATATTAAAATAAGCGTCATTTTCATTTTAAGCGAAAATTCGCTCATATAAAAATCGAGAGTTAGAACTCGGGGGCAAATTTAGCAGTGTTGCCTTTAGCTTTTGAATGTCTAAGGCTCTTGTTTTAAAAAGCGAAGGAGGTTTAAACTTAATTTGATTTAATCAATTTAAGCCAAATAAATTAAAAATAAAACGTGAGGAAATTAAACTAAAAAAATAACATTTTTCATTCTTCCTTTCATTACATCCCTTTTCTTCTATTTTCTTAAATAAACTTAAAAAATTCCATCTAATGAAACCCATCCCATAAACATTTCAATTCCCTTCCCTTGGTAATTTTATTTGATGAATAAAGAAACGTACAACAAAATACTTTTAAAAATAGACGAATCAAGGTGAAAATGAAAAATATTAAAACGGCTTCAGCAGCTTAAGTTTAATAAAATAGATGAGCTTTGTAATACCTAAGGGAGAGTTTTAATATTACTATAAAGTACAATAACGATTAGCCCTTTTTATAACTTTTGGGCTGGTTTTTTTGTGGTAAGTGCTTTTACCCCAAAATGGTGGGGGTGTAATAAGTTTTAAATTGAATACAATTAAATGAAAATAGGGGCCGAAGAAGTTTTTTTTAATGAAATTTCCTGTTTGGTATAAAATATGATTGTCTTCCCTCCGTTTTGTTTAAATATTATTTAAGAGTGTATTTATACTAAATTTTCTAAAGCAAAGGGATGCACTAAGCGGTTGAGGGTGTTTTCTTTTTCATATTATTTTACTAATTGAAGTTTAAGTTTTGTGAGGGAAGTACAAAACTTTAGGGTTCCTAACACAACCTGCACATGGGACTAGCTCCCAGTTCTAACAGGTGTAAATGGCGATCAAATGGCGGTTTCACAGTTCTTAGTAGGAAAAGAACTTTTAGCTGCAGTAACCTAGTGACTTCTTAGACTGTTCTTTATAAGCTGCTAGGACTGTCTCATTTACTACTGGAATTTAGCCACAGGTTTTTGAAGTCTCTGAGAATAGAGTCCTTATGGTTTGATCTAAATGTATAATAAAATATAATCAGAATTAAAATTAGGTCAATGTAAAAAGGTTAAATTAGAATGCTCGAACAAATGCAAGCTCCTCATTTGTCATCAATTTTATATTTATAAAATTGAGGACTAGTGTCCAGGTTTCTGGACTGAACTTTAATACGAAGAATGATGTTGACGCACGTTTAGAGCCTTGCAAGTCTTCAAGGATAACCTCTGCGGGAACCACCTTAGGTCGTATTGGCAACCGTTACGCTACTATTGTATTCTAAAGTTAGCAATAACTTATTTGAAAAATGATCTTATACAAATCTGGGATGCGAACCTCAGATCTCCAAGGTGTCAAGGGTCAGTATAAATACTAACGCTTTAACGACCTAGACCACGGAGGCGGCCTATACGAAGAATACGCTATTAAATTTATCTTTTAAACGACTATTAGGAGAAAAAATAGAATTTATATCAATATTTATAGGGCATGATAAATACATAGGTAAAGTATAATTAATAATTACTAACCCCTTAAAGAAATATTATATAAGAACAAACCAAAAAGTATTTTAGTAAAAATTTAAAGATGTATTAACTAAAAAAGTTATTTTAAGGTTCAGTTGATCAGATAACATTTTTTGAATGACCGAGATAAAAAAATAACCGATCATAGTCCTTTCTTGGTAGAAACAAAATAACTTCAAAAATATATTTTTTCCTCTTAGGGGAAATTTTACCTTTATTCGGTAAAAAAACTTTGAGCTTAGAAAAAGGAAGAAAAGAAAAATGGTTTTAACTTCGACAAGAGGTAGAAACGCAGTGGTGCGTGAAAATACAGGTTCAGATAAACTGAGAAAAAACTGAGGAAAACATGCACTTCAGTTTATCTTGAGTTCAGATAAAACTTTAGTGATATCCAGCTTTACTTTGTCCAAAGAGACTAAAACCTAGAGAGAGGACACAACAACTCTACACATTCCCTGGGTAGCTGGTACTTAACAGTACATTACAGATCTATCGTTTAGTTTAAAAATCTTACAGGTCAGTTTATAGACACCCACATGATTTTTCTTTAAGAAAAATTGATAAATCCATCAAGAAGGGTGCGGGAAAAACTATGTAGACAAATCAAGGTTATTTTACCCGTATTTTCTTGGCGATGTTTTTTTACATTTCTTTTGTGTAGTTATATTTTAAAATGTCATTTTAAGATTAATTTGAAAGTTGTTTTCAAACGATGTAATCAAAAGAAAAGCACAAACAAAGTGAACGATTGCCGGGAAGAAGGTTTTTTCCCTACAGCGGTTATTGTGGTAGGGATTTTTTTTTCTTTTTAAGTGAGAGGTTGGCAGCGGCTTCTCTGATGGGTCAATCCCCAAAATACTTAATAAACTTGGGGATTTTTAAACTAAACGATAGACTGTAGAGACGTCATTTTTAGATTTTTCATAATAATGATAATTTTACGAAAATATTACATAATTGTTCGACTATTTTGTCTAAAATTGAGTAAGATGAATTTAAAATAAGTTTTAATGATTATCTATTGCATACATTCTTTAATCATCTGTGTTTAAAGACATTAAAATTATTTAATGTATCATCAAAAACTATAAAAATGTTTAGATCACTTTTAAATTATAATAAAATGTAGTCATATATAAGACTAACAAATGTGCCGATCATTATCAGTATTAGTTCAAATTGTAAAATAAATATTCTACATCAACAATTTGAGCCGCATAAGCTCACAATTCTAGCGCGTCCAAAAACAAACATAATAGACAATCAAGCTTTCTTTATTTGTTGAGTTCTGCAAGTTGTCTAAAACGTGCATATTCGATGTAGAAAGAAGGTGCACATCTTACTAATAACAATGCAATAAAAATAATAAAATAAATTAAGCAGACCAACAATAGACAAACATAAAGATTCCGTCTCACTTCCTATGTTGCCAAACTAAGTTAAAAGGATAAGTTCACTATTGTTGTAGAACTGTTGTTTATAGTTAGTTATCAGTAAAGTTAAAACTGATAATAAACTTTTAATTAACTTGTCTCCTAAATTTCATTGAATTTTAAACTTGTGTTATCTTTTAACTTAACTTTATATTCGAGAACTTCACTGTAGAAGCTTTTACCTTAAAGTTTTTGGAGCAGAGTGTTCAATAAGGATACTATTTTATGCTTCAAATGTCTTAATTACCACGTAGTTATGTAGGAAAATGTTTTAGAATTTTTGAAATGTTGAAGTTAAAAGCAGTAGTTATAATAATATATATATATATATATATATATATATATATATATATAATATATATATTTATAATATATATATATATATATATATATATATATATAATATATATATATATATATATAAACAAATGTTTGATTTTGTTTCACAAACATACACGCACACACACATAGACAACTTTGTAAAAACACTCAGGAGGTCTTAATAATAACTGACTTGAAATCTCAGTTTCTAATTTTAAGTGCCCACAATACTTTTCCTATTCCCAATGAAAAGAGATAGTAGTAAGGTTGGCAACACCGATGGCGGGACAACGAAAGGGTGATCAAACAATTTTTATCGTGGATGCTGGGAGCCGATAGAAAATTATTTCATTTATATTGTTATTAATTTGTGATAAATGAGTTAATAAATTAGTAATAAATAAATGATTTATAATAAAAATTGTCAATATTTCATAGATAAATATTTCTATTATTCCAGAATTTTAAATATAGAACGCTCTTATTACAACAGACTTGGATTTGTTCGTTTTTTAAGCTGATATTTACCGATATAAATATAAAACACGATTTTATATTAAACTGCGATTAAAATATTTGTTTAATTTGAAACACTTTTTAACACTTGTTTAATAACACTTAATTTTAATGAAGTGTTTATTAAAACACTTCATAACACAAATGAAATAAAACACAAAAGTTGGAAAATATCATTTCATCAATTAATTTAAATACTTTTTACAACTAATTTAAACAATTTAATGCAAAAAGAGTAATTTTGTGAGTTTGTGCAAATTAAAATTATTCAAAAGTAAAATTAATTAACAATAAATAAAATAAAACACTATATTGCGATTTTCATCATCTTATCAGTTTATTTAAAAACTCATTATTGACAAACCATTAAAAAGGTTTTTACCAATAAAAGAGTGATTTTGGTGAGTTTAAACATCCTAAAATTAATTAAAATAAATCACTTTCACGAAAAAATTTAAAGGTAAATCGTAAAAAATAAGAACAAATTAAGAAACCTATGTACATATCATAACGTCGATCACCCTTTTGTTATCAAGTCCTTTTCTTATCAGTGATGATGGCGCTACTACGGTCTTTATAACGAGAATTTAAAGGTATATCGTCAAAAATAAGAAAAAATAAGAAACTCATATACTTATAATGACGTTGATCCAAGGATCTTGAATAAAAGGGATGACACACGCTTAAATTTCACAATCACTAAAGTCTTAATATAGCTCACAAAATGTTTAAAATTAAGTAAGCACAAATGACTTAACAAGCACCACAAATGTTGCAATCACAAGAAGCACAGAAGAAAGTTTAGAAGCAAACTCGACAACCTTGCTACATAACCTGCGTTTGACGCATTTTTCATTATAACCATGGGAAGGTAAGTTTGCTCCTATTTTTCTATCTCATACAACTTCCATGGGATCAGAAAAATTCCTTAATGCGTCATCCTCTTTATTCAAGATCCTTGCGTTGATCACACTTCCTTTATTAATTTCTTATCAGCGACAGTGGCGCTGCAACGGACTTTTAATTGCGAATATACCTATTCTAAAAATGAGAAAAAGTATAATTTGATTTTATAGTCTCTTTTGGAGATTAATTTAATTTTATTCTATTATCTAGGCGATATTCTAAGATTCAATTTGTATTTAGGGATCCCATTAGAAAAATTCTTAACAACAGCCTTAGAGAATCCGCAGGAACTCTACAAATGTGTAACAAAGAATGCTCTTATTTCTTTCTTACAACAAAACTTCTCACAACTAAAAGACTCAGAAAGAAAAGAATATATTAGTGTAATTTATCTACAAGAAAACATGCTACGGCAGATCTTTGTTATCAACTTACTTTTCACATATTTCTCTCCTCCAACACACTTCCTTATACTTAGCTGATAACAACAAAAAAATAAAGATGGAAGAGGTCGAGCAAAATGGATAAAAATAAAGATGGTAGCGAGTGGATAAAAGTGAGAAAAACGGATTTCTTTTATAAAATTTTCTTGTACTTTAGACAAGAAGGTAAAAGTCTAGAGTGAAAAATACTTTTTACTTTAGCTTGGCTAAGGGTGCGATAGGGCTATATATGAGCCTCTATTAAGGGTTTAGTAAAGAAACGCTAGATTGTTTAACAGAGAATATACTGGTCCATTTTATCAATGACGAAAGGAAATTGATCAACTAAAGGTGTTGGGCGTAGGGGTTAAAAGAATAAGTCAGTCCAATTTCGATTAAAGAACCGTTGTTAACTTGTTACTTTGTTCTAACTTGTAAATGATACTGAACTATCGCTTTAACCTGTTACTATAACTTGTAACTATAACTGCTAACATGTCTTGTTACTTTTATAACTTATTAATGTTACTGAACTATCGCTTTAACTATTACTATAACTTGTAACTATAACTGCTAACATGTCTTGTTACTATGCTAACATTCTTGTTACTTGCTAACTACGCTGTGTTTATATAACCTTTATTATAACTTGTTAATGTTACTGAACTATCGCTTTAACTGTTACTATAACTTGTAACTATAACTGCTAACATGTCTTGTTACTTTATTATAACTTGTTAATGTTACTGAACTATCGCTTTAACTATTACTATAACTTGTAACTATAACTGCTAACATGTCTTGTTACTTATTATAACTTGTTAATACTGAACTATGGCTTTAATTGTTACTATAACTTGGTAATATAACTAGTTGCTTTGTTATATCTTGTTAATGTTACTAAAAATATCGCTTTACCTATAACTGTAACTTGTAACTATAACTGTTAGCATGTCTTGTTTCTTTGTTATTGTTACTAAAACGACTTTTACTGTTACTATAACTGTTGATACGTCTTATTTCTTTGATATAACTTGTTAATGTTACTAAAACTATTCTTTAACTGTTACTATACCTGTTAATATGTCTTGATTAATTGTTATAACCATAGTTAATGTTACTAAAACTATTGTTTAACTGTTACTATAACTTGTTACTAAGACCTGTAACTATAACGACTGTAACTGCTAACATGTCTTGTTAATTTAATGTAGATTGTTAATTTTATTAAAAATATCACTTCATTAAATATTAACTAATTAAAATAAAGTTACTAATTATTACTTTAATATTACTATGGTTAATGTTATTAAAAACTTTCACTATAACTATTATAATAACAAGTTTCTGATACCTCTTTCTACAACTTTATCATGTCTTAATACTTTGTTATAACTTATTAATGTTACTAAAACTGTTGTTATAACTGTTACTATAACTCATTACAAACACCTGTTACTATATATTATTACTTCATTATTACTTGTTAATGTTTATGTTTATAACTTTTATAATAACTTGTTACTAATATTTGTTACTATAACTGTTTCCATGTCTTATTACTTAATTTTTAGCTATATTGATTTGTAATGGTACAAATGAATAATAAATATTCTGTAATTGCCCTAGCAATAAAATCATACTTTATTAAAAATATTGCGGCTAAAAAGTAAACACTTCAATAATGTGCTTAATTTCCAAATGTCTTAAAAAGCTACATTCAGCAATAATGCGCAAAAACTGTTCAACAAGTTTACATCCACCGAATATAGATTAGGGGTAAATAAAACCTTTTGAGGATTTAAATCCAATGAACTGTTGGAAATAGGGACAACAAAGACAAAAGAATTTTATGCTTAAATAATTTCATTCCTTTTTAAAGGCGAGAAATCTGGGCCAAATTTTAAAAACTCTTTTTCCAGCCTTTTATACAGCTTAAAAAAAGAAGATTTCTCTATTCGTTAAATCGATTTTTAAATTACAAAACGGAGTTAAAATTAGAATATAAAGTAACAAGGAGGCCAGGATGAATACAAATACACGGGAGGGAATAAGGGGGGGGGGGGAGGGTCAGTAAAGTAGAATTTCAATGACTTTATTTAGCAAAGGAGTTGATATTGTGAAAACATGGAATACAGAATAATTTGGAAGTTGTAACAAAAAGAATTTTCTTTTTGAGAAAATTTCATTAAAAGTTGGGACAAGCAGCAAGAAAATGTTTCTTATTACTTTAGCTTCGGATTTAATAAAGTTGTTAATAAATAAAGTACCTAGAACAATCTAATAAATAAATATTTACCAAGTGAGATACGAAACATAAAAAAAAAAAGTATGCACTTACATTTGAGAATAAATTAGAAAGAATGACTTGTCAAATGAGTACAGTACCTTGACACTAAAATTGGATATAATCATGACCGATTTGCGTGCAAGACATTCTACAATAAACCTACTTCCATAGAGTTAGAGCGTTTATTAGTAAAAAGGAAAAACTCAACTTGATGGGGACCATCCTTATGACCCGTGTGACCATTGGAGTCTAAAGTCTATATGATCGTAGAAGGTGCTACCTGTGTTCTTCAAGTGCACTGAAATATGGGTACTTATGCTTCAACATCTCTGTCCTCAGTAGTACGACCAAAGACACTTATACTTAGAGAGTAGACTCAGGTGGAATAACACAGTGATAAGGGGGGGGGGGGGGGTGACAGTTTTTATTGGGTGCCATAACAGTAAATGCAAACTAGAGTGCCAACTAAAGTCTCACTAGAAGGAGACCAGATACTCCCGACCTACCCTACAACCCCTATCGCAGCACATAATTATAATGTACTCCACAAACGGACGGCTTTTTTTTGTGACGTCACATTAAATCATTTCATACAACACAGATAATTAATCATTAAAACTTATTTTAAATAAGTAAACCATTTTACTAAATTTAGGACAAATTAGTCCAAATTAAACTATTTAATTTTTAAGTAAAATTGTAATAATTATGAAAAATCAAAAAATTATGCCACCGATGCACAGTTATAGTACCAAGCTACCCAAGGAATGATAAGAGCTGTTGTATTATCTTTTTTAACATTAGTCTCTTTGCATGTACATATAAACACCACTTTTAGAATTTTCAGGAACGGGGTTTTAAACGTTGCGAAGTGAACTGCAAATGCTAAAACTAACATCAAAATAATGTTTATATAGTAAGATGAAAACTACTTTTAGAAAGAAGGGACCAATGCAAGGATCAGGAACTAAACCTAATGTGAGAGGGGAAAATTTCCTTCTTTTTCTTTCTCTAGCTGTTCTTTTATTTAATTATCTCTAGTAATTTAATTTTGTATCATATTTATATTCTATTTCATATTTTTATACTTGATTTTTTGGTATAGACACTGATGATGACCTCACGTTAGGTTAAAAGCGCTCGGAATATATAAATAATTTTTGAAAATCTTTGTTCCTTTAATTATAAACAACTTCACTTGTGCTCATTCTAAAACAAGTAAATAGTATTTAAGTGGATAAAACCTACATTCAAAAGAAGAAACTTTAAAAAAGAAATAATATTAGACAATAGGTTAAGAAGTACCACTTTATTTTTAAGAAAAAAAGGGCTACATTTCATATAAATTAATACCTTTACTGATCCACCTTTACAGATCTCAACAGGTATTTTTAATGGTAATTTTTCAGAACCTGAGGTATTATCAAAGGGGGTGCCACAAGGCAGCTCCTTGGCCCCATATTTGTACATGATTTATGTTTTTGATGCTCCTAATTGTATAAATTACTCAAAAGTACACATGTATGCAGATGATACCCAGGTATATATACCCACCAAACCACAAGATCACAATATATACGTTGACAGGTTGACCAATGACCTTAATAGCTTATATGATTGGTCTACACAACATGGACTTAAATTAAATCCGGACAAATCAGAAATTTTACAAATATCTAGTAAGAAACTCAAGTCCTCCTTACCAAGCCCATCTGTACAAATAAATAATAATATAATTAACAATGTATCTTGTACTAAAAATTTAGGTATAGTACTCGACGAACATCTTACTTTTAAGAAACATGTTATTGGGTTATGTGGTAGGGCTTGGGCTACCTTAAAACATCTTAAGTCACTAAATGGTATTTTGTCTTCTAATGAAAAGTGGAAATTGGTGGACTCGCTAGTTTTGTCAATTTTCAATTATTGTGATTCTCTTTATGGTCCCCATCTCAGTGCAGAACTAAAAACAAAAATTCAAAGAGTACAAAATGCCTGTTCAAGATTTGCTTACTCTTTTAACTTCAGAGAACACATATCACCTAAATTAATAGAAAAAAATATTCTGAATATGGAGAATAGACGTTTGCTTCACAATAGTTGTTTGTTATATAAAGTTATAAATACTGGCACACCTGATTATTTATATAATTTGTTAAGTAAGAGATCAGACCATCACAGCTTACATCTCAGAAATACTCATCAACTTTACAATACTCAACAACATAGTACTAAAAAATTTGAATCTTCTTTCTCCGCCTTTTCTTCTAAATTATTAAATTCTATTCCACCTCATTTATTTAAACTCAAAGAGTCTTCTTTCAAAAGTAAGTTAAGAGACCACCTCTTCAACATTCAAAAAAATGTAGATCACCTTATACCAAACTTAAATTAGTCAGACATTCTTTTTCACTTCATATATTTAATTATATTTGACACAATCTAATTGTAATGTTATATTTTTTTATTATTTATTTTTTTTTCTTTCCTTTTGATCAATTTTTATTTTGCTATTTAAATAAATGCAACCAAGTCAATTATTTCTTTTATTTAATTTTATTTAGCATTTTAACTTTGTTTAGACAATTTTGTTTTTCTTTGTTTTAAATAAATACATCCAAGCCCTTTTATTTATTTTTTTTACTTTTTTAATTTGTTTGATCAATTATGGTCTTTCTTTTAAATAAATACAGCCATATAACTGTATTTATTGTTCCAATAAGAATTTATAGTGCAAATAGTACTACATTATGACGCTTTTTACCTGAGCTCTTTTTAAGTATTATATTATAAGTTACATTTAATTTTGTTATCCAAGAGACTGATACCAAGTCATAAGTTTATTGATATCATATTTATTTAATTATTTTTTTTATTTTTTTTCTCTCTTTTTTAGCATCCATATTTATCTGACTTCTTTTTTTATGCTCTCTTTATTATTCATTTAGTTTTTTTCCTTCTTTTGTTAAAACCGCATTGATGTACAAATCTTCAAATTATACAATTTTGATTATTTGTTAATTTTGTTTGTCAATTTATTATTAGTTTATTTTATTTTGAGGTTAGACAAGTATAAATATGTTAAAAAAAGAAAAAATGTTCTTAATGTTATACTGTGCACAATGTGCTCTGTCTATTCTTATGTTCAGTGCAATTAAAAAATGTGTTATTTATTGTTATAAATATTTGTTACTTGGTCCCATATTTGTACATGATTTATGTTTCTCTGTACAAAGTATCAAAAACATAAAAAAGTATTAAAAACATTTCGGTTATAATTAGTTATTTAGTGTTTAAGAAATCTAGGGAAGTGGAAAACAGTAATACTACTGAACTTCCTCCTTTTATTTTTCAAGATATTTATATTTTAAAACTATATTGTATTGTAAAAAAAAGAAAAAATAAATAAACCTTTTTATTTATTTATTTATTTATCCACACACACTGAAGAGTTAAGACCTTCATATGTAGTAGATTAATATTAATGTAGTAAAAGAGACCTACACTAGAGGCAGAGGACGATGAATTTAAGGGCTACTACGTATAGTGGGAAGGAGCAGTGTATGCCCTAGAGTCCGGTCTAAACCAAGAGCTAAACCAGAAGGTAAAGGGAGATATCGCATGTGCTGACATTTATTTGACAATATCGCTCTCTAGAAAATCCTTTTATTATTAATAGTAAGGTTTATTATACACGTCTTGAAATATGACACTCTTGTTGGATACATGATTAAATTATGAACGCCATAATACTTGTCACCATAGAGATATATACTATAGAGGGGGCATAGCCTAATACATTAAGAGTCCTGAAACATCTTTTAAGGGCTCTCAGGGGCTCTGTGTAACCTCATTGAAACCTCCTTAAACAGTGAGTTAAGGCTACAATAAATTAATTGATTTCGACTTCCCGCACATTGTTTGTGTTTTGATTTGTATTTCTAACATTCTTCTATATAAGTTATTGTAATTTTGTACTGATTATTTGATTTTATTTATAATCGAAGGTGGTCAGGTTACTTTTTCGATGTTTCACAATTTAACCTATAGGGCTCCTCTAGTAATAATATGTCTATGCTTGTCACCCTGCCGCCTTTGAATAATATCCACAGATCGATATATCCCTTTTAATTTAACATGAACATCACCTTGCGGTTTGCGTTGAATTTATTATGAAATAATAAAGTCACTACACGCCTTATTTTATTTTGATGTGAACTTGGAAAAAATTATCAATTATTAGCCCCAATAAATGCGTATTTTGGACTGTAACTTATGTTGTATAATTAACTTGGATTATATAATAATTAAATTTAACTTGTAATCACTTTTACAATCATCATAAATTGTATGGATATAGTATAATTAAAGGACTGTTAAAATACAAAATAAATTTGACGTATCAATTCATTTGAAATTTTTAAATGTATTAATTTATTAAAATTTTGTCACCAATTCATTAAAAATATTGTTTTGAAAAATTATACATACATATATACATTTAATAAAATGTATGATGATTGCAATGGTGTTTAAAAGTTAAATTTAATATTTATACAACTTACAAATAAAATATTTGTTACAAACTAAACAAAGATCCAATAATTTTGATTAAAAAATGTATTAATTTTAATGGAAAAGTGATGGAATGAATATATTTTAGTTTTCATAGCTTTATAAAGTGCTAAATAATTTGGATTGTAAATAGTATATATATATATATATAACTTTTATTGATTATTGTCTACAATAAATGTATATTTGACATAGTGCTTATACTGGTTAAAGTGACTTGGCAGTCTTGATAGGAGGAATCACCCAGTGGTGATACTCCTTGGTGGTTAGGTAAATATTGACATTTTACTTATAATGTAAAAATTTGGCTTGAACTAAATTAGTGGAATAGAAATTGGTTGAATTTTGAATAGAATTTAGATTAGTTAGGTTGGCATCGACCGGTCTCTAGTCTACAACATACCTTTTATCAGCAAACTCTCTGTTATATAGAGCTATTTCTTTGCTAGTATTGGTATAAGCTAGTAAATTTATCAATAAATTTCAACATCTATAACTCCCTAGTCCCTATACTATAAGGTTAGAATTTACCACATTATTCCCCGTGATTGAGATTAACCACATCATAACTCCCTGTCGTAAATATAACGAATGTGACAGTTAATCCATCTATTTCCTTTCCATTATTAAACCTAATCAATAAGTTAAAAATTGATTAAGGATTACTGATTAAATTAAATTTTAATTTATTAAATAAATACGTCTGCGAGAGCAAACTGAAGCTACCAGATTTCCATTTCCTTCAACGCATTTAAGAGCAAAGAATAATTTAGACTAATAAAAATCCAGATTTAAACTAATTCTAATTCTCCAAATTCCACTTTTGCTTTCCGATACTGGAAAGCAAAAGTGGAATTTGGAGAATTAGAATTATAGAGATACTTCTCATAAATTTACGCAAAACAACAGGAAAAAAGCGAGTAACATAACGAAGTTACCGCTTATTTTTCTAAGCCCTCAAGCAGTTACAAGACCGCAATTATTCCACGATAGATGCAAAAAATAATTAATGCACGACCCTTCTCCACGTTTCTTGTTGTAACACAAAAAAGGTATATTAGTAAAATGAGTGTAAAATACAATTTTACGGATCTGCCCCGGAGGCAGCGAGGCATTCATCATTTTTCTCCTTCCCTTACAGCCAGGGGTTTTCCAACTTTATGTCAAGTTATCCAGTAGGGGGTACTACAGGGAAATGCTCACAGTTTCCTATTTTCTTTTAGAAATATAGCTTCAAGGGAAGAATTCTTCTTATTTATATTTTTTTGTTATAGCTTCTTCAGTAATTTGTAACATGGGAAAACGGCAGTTTTTAGAACGACATAAAAATGAAATATTATCGGTTTTTTTAAGATTATTTATACTTGCGTAGTAATGACTGCCCAGAGGCATCACTTTCCTATTTAGAACTTTATTTCCATGTAGGACGTTCCTGAATAACACACTCATAATTAAAGAGAAAAACTTAATCATTCGTTCGAACTTAAAAGAAGTAGTTTTTATAAATTTTCTAAATTTTGTACACAATAGCCTGTCAGCTAACTTTATATTACAGCTGTATATGTCAACTATAATAAATAAGGATGTTGGAAAAAAAATATTTGTAAACCTGTCAATCAATTATCATTGTAAAAACAATACAAAATGTGCTGTGGGAGCTAAGTTTGAGAAACTTAACATAACTTTTAAAAGAAATTATATTTGAAACATCGAAACTGACCAACGCCCTCTTAATTACTTGCAATAATTTTAGTAGGCCTTATAGATAAAAGAATACAAATAATTTGTACAGAAATAAAGATATTTTTATCATGATGATTAAATGCTTTTACATTTAGACTGGCCGCAGGTTTTTACTTTATAATAATTAATACAATAAAAACCATCTTAGCATTGTATTTCTTCTCCTTTATAAAAAAAATGTAAGGAAAATCTAATTAAAGGATCTAAGGAAAAGAAGGTTTGTTTTAATAAAGGACAAAACCTTTCTTTAAAATGTAACACTACATATATGTCAGTCCATAATCATAAAACAGATTTAAGCAACAAAATTTAAAACGATAAATGAGTAGGTTAGACAATCTAAAATAAAAATTTGCTAGTAAATTGTTTTATTACAATGACTAATTATTATTGTTTAGTAACATGCAAGTATTTTGAAAGGGCATAGAAATAAAAATAGGGCCAAGGCCTACTTATTAATGTTTAAATAAAAGTAGAGATTTAAAAGGCTTTTGTTTAACTTTATAAGAAAGGACATAGTAAGAAAAAAGGACGATTTCAAGAAAAAAATATTAAAGGAATAAAAACAAATTAAAAAGATATTCTGAAAAAGAAGAACATTTATTTGTACAAGAGGGCAGAAGAATAAGAAAAGAAAACTTAGATCATCATCGATTATTGCAGCTTTTAGAGAAGAGCATCTTAAATGTTAAAATAGACATTAAGGTTTTCAATAAATTTAGTTTATGCTCATAATTTTTGCTTTCCTGTCTCTACTAATTGGGGAGAAGTATTACATTTAAAAATTTAAGACACCCACTTTTTATTTTATGAGGTGCTACGTTAAAGCACCTACAGATCTCCAAAAAAACTAAAAGAGTTGGTGTCTTTGGTGTGATTGATGTGCGATGAGATGTGAGATAGATGTAAGTGTTATGTACACATTTCTTCAAAACAGGGCTCTACTGTGGTAATTGCAAACGTTTTATGAAAACTGCTTTATTGGAAAAGTTTTTTGTAAACAGCTTTATTGCAAATATTTTCTATAAGCGGATTAATCGCAAAAGATTTCTGTAAACGGCTTTATTGCCAACATTTTACGAATACGGCTTTATTGCCAACATTTATCGTATACGGCTTTATTGCTAACATTTTACGTATACGGCTTTAGTTCCAACGTTTATCGTATACGGCTTTATTGCCAACATTTTACGTATACGGCTTTATTGCCAACATTTGTCGAATACGGCTTTATTACAAACGTTTCCTGTAAACGGCTTTATTGAAACCGTGTTTTTCCCTTTTTTTTTAAAAGGGTACATTGCAAACGTTTTCAGAAACGACTATATTGCAAAATTATTATGTAAAAATAATTATGTTTAATGCAAACTATTTCTATAAACGGCTTAATTGCAACATTTTTCAGTATACGGCTTTATTTCCAAAATTTTTGTATACGGCTTTATTCTAAATGCTTTTTGTAGACGGGTTTAGTTGCAAAAGTTTCCTGTAAACGGCTTAATAGCTAAGTTTTTCTGTATACGGCTTTATTGCCAATTTTTTTTTCGTATACGTCTTTATTGAAAAGGTTTCCTGTTGACAATTTCATTGCAAATGTTTACTGTAAACGGCTTAACCCGATAGGTTAAGCCAAAAATCAAGTTCTGAATTAATTATCAAGTTGCAAGGTAGATTTAGCAATAATTGCCAGTCTGTAATCAGCTATGCACCTTTTATAAGTTAGAGTACTATTGTAATATTTCATCATAGTATTGCTTCACATAAACCAGTAATTAGTTAAAAGGTACAGATTAATTTTAATAGATATATTGTCTCACAAAAATGAAAAAAAAATATTTAAAAAAGTTTAATAAAATCTATTATAAAAAAGGTTATAAAAGTAATTACGTAAGTAATTTACAGTAAAACTGTAATTGAATCTGATAATTAAAGCAAAAATTACTTACAAAATATTTCACAGGAGGTTTTAAAACGAAAATACCTTTAGTAATCCGGTCTTTAACCTTTACACACTTTTTGAATACTAATGATTAACATAAATTGGGTACGAGCTACCTCAGAACTTTCCTCGACTTTTTGGGTTCTCTACGCTCATTCTTAACACGTCGTACTTGCTTCGCTCGTCCTTTGACAAAAACAACTTATACCCATCAGTAACAAACACATCCAGGTTCTGACCTGGCTCGATGCTGCGTAATACTAGTAATCCAAAGAGAATATATAATATATAATATAATATATATATATATAATATATATATATATATATATATATATATATATATAATATATACATATAATATATAATATATATATATATATATATAATATATATATATATATAATATATATATATATATATATAATATATATATATATATATATATATATATATTATATTATATAATATATATATAATATATATATATATATAATATATATATATATAAATATACATACTATACATGTGTGTGTGTATTTCTAGACATTTTCTTCAGCTATCATTCGAACGGATGAATATTTTTTAATTAAACTTGGTACAAAAATTAACCTTGGGTGGACCCGAACCCTATTGAAAACTAGGTTTCTGTGACGTCATTAACCCGGTTAGCTAAACCAGTAAGATTTTAAAAAAATCGGTAAAATTCATGGTTATTATTTTTTCCCGCTAAAAAGGTCTGTGTTTATGTATTTTCGGACAATGAATTGAATAAAACCAAAAAGTGGCAAAAAATCGAAAAAACCATGGTAAATTACCGGAAACCAAAGTATGGTCGATAAAACATTTTAGTTTAGGGCGTCGTTTTAAAGTATTTTCTACACTCTAAGTAACCAAAAAGTCGTAAAAATTTTAATAAACTACCGGATACCAAAATTACTGTCAATGGATTTTCAATTTTGAGTAAGGTGTCGTTTGTTGTTTCACTTGTTTTTTTTTTTTTAGCACTTAACTGAATAAAATCGGTCCGAAGTCGATACGACCTGTCTAAGTGACAAAAAGTTAAAAAACGGTGACCGATTACTACAGAAAACCTATAATACGGCTGCTGAACAACATATTTCAAGTGGGGAGTCGTTTCAATGTTTTTTTGCGCCTGTGAGTAGAGTGGTTTCGGAGTCGATACGAGCGCGTAATGCTAGGGTAACTGGGGTCAAATCCCAGGAAGGACGATTTTTTATTTTATTTCTTTACATTATTTAAAATAATTCTGACGCAGTGGTCCGCATTGTCGGGTAAATTTCCTTTGGACTGACTACGTGTAACCAACCATGAAACCACCTGATCATTAAAATAGTGTAAACAATGGTGTGCACTGCCAATTTACAGGCATAGTTTTGATTAACTAACAAAATAATTATGCGCATTTCCTTTGAAAAATACAGAAAAAATTATTTACGAGTTGTGTTTGACAATTGAGTAACTGCTCAATTTATAAAGCATAAACCGGATCCTTAAGCAACAAATGGATTGTTAAGCTCGGAAACACGCATTCCAAAGTAAATGTGCCCGACATGCGGTTTCCACTCCACCAGATTTTTTTTTAATTTTGACCGATAATGGAAAATCGATACATTAAATTTCGCCCCCATATATGTCTCCTTCTTTAAAATATTGACTTCTAAATTTATAAACTTAAATGGGCTTTTACGGGAAGTTACGTATCGTCGGATAGCGTAAGACTTATAGAAGAAGCGGGTATAGGTACCTCAGTACTTTTTCTCACAACTTTGACTTGCTTCGCTCGTCCTTAAAATATCATGATTATCTACATGTTAATATAGTATTACTTCGGACTCGCTACGCACGACCTTAATAAAATGGTTGCACAAAGTCTAGGGTGTTACAACTTCGAACTCGCTACGCACGATCTTAATAAAATGGTTAAAACAAAGTCTAGGGTGTTACAACTTCGAACTCACTACACACGACCTTAATAAAATGGTTATACAAAGTCTAGGTTGTTACAACTTTGAACTCGCTCGCACGACCTTAATAAAATTGTTATACAAAGTCTAGGGTGTTCTAACTTCGAACTCGCTACGCACGACCTTATAAAATGGTTAACAAAGTCTAGGGTGTTACAACTTCGAACTCGCTATGCTCGTCCGCAGAATTTATTGATATTCAACGCCTAATTTGGTATTACTTCGGTCTCGCTACGCTTGACCTTAGGATTATTAGGTAACCTAATACCTCAGGTGTTAACGATGATTTAACAGAAATTTGGTATTACGATACTTCCTACTTAGGAGACGAGAGCGCAATAACGAAATTTCCTGTATACCGGTATCAAATAAATAGGGAATAAAATATAAAATGAAATAAAGAAGTAAAAAAAAATATGAATAAATAAAGAGTAAACAATGAAGAGAGTCCAAAAAATAACAAAGAATCTGAAGGAACGGAGCTTTTAAAGAAAGCTTGCTATAGAAGTTTTCACAAATAAAATAAACATAAAGAATTCATGAGGGCGTTTTTTTGAAAAAATCTTTAAGAAACCCTATTACAGGGGCACCAACTTTAGGCCTATATTAAAAGTTTTCTGAATGTTTAAAGCTTCTTATTTAATGTTATATTTTGAAGAAATCGTTATTTTAGCATTATACTTCGTGACAATATTTTTTTTATTTATTGATATACCTAAAATAATGTATTTGGGGTTCTGGAAGTATAGCATGTGAATCATGCTACCTATACAGTTCAGGTTTGATTCCGGTCGCGGCCTCTTTAAAGTTTTTACGTGAGAGATGGATATTGTTAAGCTAGCTAACTTAACGCCATTCTTAACGCCATACTGGTAGTTCCAAGTCTGTTTTAATTATAGAAACTTAAAGTAAAAGTTTCTGTGGATTAGGCACAATACGTAAACTTCGGCTCATAAAATGTAAAACACTGTCTTCTATCTAATGGAGTTAGCAAAAAGGGCGCAACGACGTCGTCTGTTTCCTACGTGATGTATCACTTCTCTAGTAGTGATTTCTCTTTTGTAGCACTATTTATTTATAGAACTACCACATCTTGATAGGAAATTTAAACACAAAGCTTGAAATCTATATAACAACAAAAACTAATTATTTAGCTATATATTTCACGTAATATTGTAGGCATCTTCAGGCATCACAGACAAATTTTCTACAAAATCATAATTGGCTAGAGAATTACGAAAACAAACAAAAACTTAAAACTAATATCACAGCTAATTAAAACTAATTAACACAGTCAAATAACAAATAACCAATGAATTAAAACCGAACTGAGACAAGCAAAAATTGATAAGAGATAAGAACAAGAAGAATAGATAGTAAAATTAAAATACGCCAGGCCATATTAAAAATTCTGGCGCGGTGGTCCGCATGTCGGGCGAATTTCATGTAGAATGCGTGTTTCCGTACTTTTTACATTATATAAATTTACAACTACTAAATAAATAATTCCGGCGCGGTGCTCCGCTGTCGGGCGAATTTCATGTAGAATGCGTGTTTCCGTGCTAAACAACCCATTTCTTGCTTATGCAAGAACCATGCCCATAGCGTGGTTCCGGTTCATGCTTTAGAACCTAAGCAGTTACTCAATTGTCAAGCACTGCTCGTAACTCATTTTGTCTGTATTTTCCAAAAGGAAATGCGCATAATCATCCAGTTGGTTGTACAAAACTATGCCTCTAAAATTAGAAGTACGCACTATTATTTGCACTAGTTTAAAGCTTAGTTACTTATCTTTAAGCTTAGTCAGTTATCTTTAAAGGTTTTAGCGCATTTCCTTTGGAAAATACAGACAAAATGAGTTACGAGCAGTGCTTGACAATTGAGTAACTGCTTAGGTTCTAAAGCATGAACCGGAACCACGCTATGGGCATGGTTCTTGCATAAGCAAGAAATGGGTTGTTTAGCACGGAAACACGCATTCTAAATGAAATTCGCCCAACAGCGGACCACCGCGCCAGAATTATTTCTAGTTGTAAACTTATATTAGGTAAAAAAACGATAAAAAATTATTGTCCCTACTCGGATTTGAACCCAGGTACTCTGGGTTTGAGTTTTCGCATCCAAAGGAAATTCGCCCGACATGCGGACCACCGCGCCAGAATTATTTTCTAGTTGTAAACTATATTAAGTAAAAAAAACGATACAAAATTATCGACCCTTCCAGGATGTGAACCCAGGTACCCAGCGTTTGAGTGGTCGTATTTACTCCGAACCACTGGCATTCAACTCAGAGGCCCAAAAAACATTGAAAACGACACACTACTCGAAATTTAATTTTTAAGGACCGTAATTGGTTTTCTATAATTATTGTGGTTTTTTCGACTTTTTGGTACCTTAAAGTGGTCGTATCGACTTCGGACAGGTTTTATTCGATTCAGCGCCCAAAATTACATAGAAAACGACACCCTATTGAAATTTATTGTTTATCGACCTAAATTTTGATTTTCGGTAATTTACAATGGTTTTTTCGAGTTTTAGGTCACTTAGAGTGGTCGTATCGACTTCGGACCGGTTTCATTCGATTCAGCGTCTCAAAAACATAAATGTTGACCTTTTTCGCGGCAAAAATATCAACCCTGAATTTGTCCGATTTTTTGAAAATTTCGCTGACTCAGCAAACCGGGTTAATGACGTCACGAAAACCTGGTTTTCAATAGGGTTCGTGTCCTTCCCAAGGTTGATTTTTGTACCAAGTTTGGTTAAAAAAATATAATCCGTTCGAAAGATGGAGTGTTTACAAGAAAGAGTCTAGAAATATAACATATATAATATATATAATATATATAATATATATATATATATATATATATATATATATATATATATATATATATATTATATAATAAGTCTCGCGAAAATTTTTTTCGTCATAAGGGACCTCTGAAACGGATTTGTGTCGTGGTCCGAGGTTCGAATTCCGCCATGACGCCTATCCCATTAGGCGAATTTTCAAAGGAAATTCGCTAAAAACGATAAAAAATTACTGTCCCCTACTAGGATTTGAACCCAGGTACTCTGGGTTTTAGTGCTCGCATCCAAAGGAAATTCGCCTGACATGCGGACCACCGCGCCAGAATTATTTTCTAGTTGTAAACTTATATTAAGTAAAAAAACGATAAAAAATTATCGACCCTTCCAGGATGTGAACCCAGGTACCCTGAGTTTAAGAGGTCGTATTGACTCCGGACCACTGGCATTCAACTCAGAGGCCCAAAAAACATTGAAACGACACCCTACTCGAAAAAATAAATTTTCAACGACCGTAATTTTGGTTTTCTATATTTTTGTGGTTTTTTCGACTTTTTGGTAACTTAAGTAGTCGTATCGACTTCGGACCGGTTTCATTCGATTCAGCGCCCAAAATTACATAGAAAACGACACCCTACTCGAAATTTATTTTTATCGACCTAAATTTTGGTTTTTGGTCATTTACAATGGTTTTTTCGATTTTTAGGCCACTTAAAGTAGTCGTATCGACTTCGGACCGGTTTCATTCGATTCAGCGCCCAAAATTACATAGAAACCGACACCCTACTCGAAATTTATTTTTCGACCTAAATTTTGGTTTTTGGTCATTTACAATGGTTTTTTCGATTTTTAGGTCACTTAGAGTAGTCGTATTGACTTCGGACCGGTTTCATTTGATTCAGCGTCTCAAGAAACATAAATATTGACCTTTTTCGCGGCAAAAAATTTAACCCTGAATTTTTCCGATTTTTTTAAAATTTCGCTGACTCAGCAAACCGGGTTAATGACGGCACAAAAACCTGGTTTTCAATAAGGTTCGTGTCCTCCCGAAGGTTGATTTGTTGTACCAAGTTTAGTTAAAAATATTAACCCGTTCGAAAGATAGAGTGTTTACAAGAAAGTGTCTAGAAATACATATATATATATATATATATATATATATATATATATATATATATATTATATATATATATATTATATATATATATATATAATATATATATATATATATATAATATATATATATATATATATATATATATATATATATATATATATATATATATATTATAAAGTCTCGCGAAACGTATTTTTCGTCATTAGCGACCTCTGAAACGGATTTGTGTCGTGGTCCGAGGTTCGAATTTCGCTATGACGCCTATCCCATTAGCCGAATTTCCAAAGGAAATTCGCTAAAACGAAGAGCGAAAATAGCACAAAATAATAAATAGCCACGTACAACATTTTATTTACTTAGGTTAGGTGAAATATATAGCTAAATAATTAGTTTTTGTTGTTATTATAGAACTTTAATCTGTTGTGTTTAAATTTCTTATCAAGACTTCTCTAGTAGTTGACTACTCTGCTAGAAGTCACTAGAGTAACCTAAACCGGGAATTCAAATGAATTTTTCGAATGAAACACTAATATTATAACACTTATTATCCATATAATACTTATTATATGGCCATATACTATTTATATGGCCATATACTATTTATATGGTCATATACTATTTATATGGTCATATACTATTTATATGACCTGTCTTTTCATTTCATTCCTTTAAGTATTTTTTCTTTTTTTATTTGCGTTTGTGTATGATTACATTATTATCCTGGCTCCCAGTTTATGTTATTATGCTAGAGTTGGAATTTGGTACAAAATCATTTTTTTACTTAATTACCTCTTATTAATGACTCAATTACTAAGCAAAAATGCATAAATCTCGGAAAAATGATTAGATATTATAGGTTTTCATATTTGGCACGCATGTAGTCCTATATAATACCAACAAACTGTGACAAGTTTCATTTCATTATCATCATTAGTTAAAATGATATCGAATTAAGTAAATGTTAAAATCGACAAATAATCGATTGAGTTAAATTTAGCACGTGTGTCTCCCTCGCATGTATATTTAGTTCAAAAAAATGTCTAAAAATTTTATTTCAAGTTTTTTTGTAGCAAGTATAAGTAATATAAAGTCAAGCAGCATTGACCGAATTCAGTATTTGGATGGGTGACCGCTGAGAATAAAACGGATTTTACTGTTTGAGGGCAAGAGAAGCGAGTCCGAAAACCAACATAATTCTTTTATGTTTAAAACATATCGTTTTAAATTAAGCGATTTTTATATTCTGAGTCCTGGCGAATACAACAATATAGTGAGGGATAATTCCAAGGCAATCCGTACTCGATTTCTTTAACTTCTGATTAAGTTTTAAATTATTTTAATAATTTATATATTTTACTAAAAATGATTTTATGACGATAGCCACGGTGCGTAAGTGTTTTTATGATTTTCGAGAAATAACACAGAGGATCTTATTTCTACATTTAACAGCTTTTTTACATAGAAAGGGCAAAAATAAGACAGTAAAAGAAATTTTGTATTCATCTGGACCAAACATTGTTGGTTGGATGTTTTCCCAAATATTGGACCGGGACCAATAGAATTCCCTCCTTGTTTTCTTTTTATTGAGGCAAACTTAGAAACTCTCCTTGTAAATTCTTGTTGCCAGTTCTCTGCCAAAACATTTCACCTTCTCAAAGCAGTTTATCTTCCGTATACGGCTGCCCAATAATTATTCAATACGTAGTTATGTATGTCGTTAAATAAATTTTAAGATAGTAGGTTTGTTAAAATCTTCTAAACATAAAATCTTGAAGAACTCTGATAATTTTTCTTTGTGTTATTTTATCAAAAGACAAAATACTTCACACAAAAAATATATTTTCAATTCTTTAAACAAAAAAAGCCCCGAAATAACAGGCTTTTTTCGATTTGCCATTTATTCCGGGTGCCATTTAACCCTCTTTTTAAGAGAGCAATAACCTCCATTTTATACTCTTTTGATTTATTGGTAACAATTTAACCGTTACCCCCTAAAGATTAGGGAGTAAAATTTACCCAAACCAGAAAAAAGTAAATTCAAACAAAGAAAACTAATATTAAGGCAGTACTTCCAAAAATTCATCATTTAAGTTGAGAGTTTCGAATAAATCTAACATACTTAATTAAAAGAAATCTAGAAAGTTTTTCAAAATGTATTCAAGGACTTTTCGACATTTTATTAAAAATTTTAAATTGGCTGCCGTTTCGCTTCTTCTTTTTCTCTGTGTATGATTATTTATTAAGTAGAGGAAAATTGAATTATAAATTAAGCCCCTCAAACTTTGGTCTAACTATTACGTGTTCCTAACTTTTATATTTGAACTTGTCTTTCATAGAAATTTCTTGTATGCTTCAGATTTTTGTTGATTTAAAATTTAAATTGCTTGAAATTTTGAATACATTTCCTAGAGTTGTTAATTAAAAAGTCATCCTCGCGGTTTTATTTACTTTACCGGATATAAAGAAAGATTATTTTGTGCACCCAAAAAGTCCTAAACCGAATTCACAAGAGGTAAAAATTGTAGGAGTTTCCGAAATTATTTGGAAACACAGGAGGTAACAATTTTAGATGTTTCTAAAACCATGTGAGTGATTTTTATTATATCTTTCTGTCTGTATGAGCTGTGCCATGCACATCTTATGCGGTGTTCATGATAGCAATTTCTGGAAATCAACTTCGACTTGCTGTGGATTTTTTAACTATGTTTATTTCTTACTTATCCTCGCCTACTACCGTAGGTACATAGGGAAAAAATTATGTTCACCTTAAGAATCCAGAACCGAGGTTTCATTACGTTCCACACGTAATGAAACCGTGCTGAGTGGTTTTCAACATGTCTGCCTGTGTGTGTGTCACCTATAACTCCAGCTGTATTTACGCTAGAGTTTAAACTTTTGCTGTCAAGGAGATAATATTTTGAAGACCACCATAACCAATTTTGCTAAGATACAAAATTTTGTAAAAATATCAAAAATTTGACCAACAGAGTTGAAATTGGACATCTGTAAATACGACATTTGATACGAGTTGAAAAAGTTCATCTATTAGTAAAAAATGATCCACAAAATTTCATTTTGATATTAGTCAGAATTTTAAAGTTAAAATATTAACTTTCATTTTGAAGGCCTGTAACTCTTAATCTCTTATAATAAGGCTATATCACCTTAAGCTTTGGATAATCGTGTCATTCTGAGAACGAGCGAAGCCAGTCCGAAGTCATTACACCCTAATTTTTAGATATCCATTTTATTCTGAGGTCTAGCGTAGAATGACAGAAGTAATACTACCTTAAACTTTGGGTAATTATGACATTTTGAGAACGAACTAAGTGAGTCCAAATGTCTGAGAAAAAGCACAAAGGTGCCTCGTATCCGATTTTTAAACGTTTTTTACCTTTATTTAGCTTACAGAAAGTTAATAAATAATAGTTAAATAAATAAATGGTTCCCTCTGCACTAAAGGGCTTATGCTCTGTACCGTAGAAAAGTAATCCCTTTCGTTATTATATAATACACTTAAATCTAAGACTGCATTGCACAGTATTATTGCTTTTAATAACTATGCTATAGTTATATGTACTTACTAGGTTTATACAAAAAAATAAAATAAAATACACTTTGGCCAAACTATTATTGATCTATTCAAACAAAACTATAATAAATTGAATTAATTTTTAATGAAATCAATCAATAAATAAATATATTTTTAAAATTGCTACTTGTTTGTTATAGCTAGAAAATGCCAAACCCTTGGAACGGAAATCATATATTTTGATAAATGATATTGAAATCAAAATTATGATTTTGGGCCTAGTGATAAGATTATTATTAGCAGATGTTGTCGGTCAGGGTTTTGGTGAGTTATTATTGAAAATTTCTATAACTTAAGGAACCTTTAATGAATGTTTACAAGGTAAACATTAATCTTAGCTTATTTTAGGTAACTTTAATCAAGCGAATTGTTAATAATTCATAACTTGAATTATGAATGTGAACTTTAATAATTTCGTGTAATTAGACAAAATTTAAAATTCCTTCATAATAACGTAAAACAGCGAGTTAAAATCGATAATTTATTCTTAACCAAATCGTGTTAAAAGTAGAAATTGAAGTAAAGTTAGATAAAAACTTTATATTCGTCTTGTTTCTAAAAACTTACAGAAAACAGATTTTCCAAAACATAGACTAGAATTTTTTTTTTTCTTTTACACAATTAATAAATTGATACCACAAGTGGACTGCTAAGCGAGTTAGGGCCCTGAACTGTTATCGGTTAGTAATTAAATCATTACCAAACCCAAGGTTGGTAACTTGGATGCTACTATGCTTGGTAAAACTAACCATCATCGGTTAAGTAAAGCCATAAACCGTCATTGGAAAAAAAGTAAGTACGTATCCATTTTTGGTAACTTGGTCCCCATTCCCATTCAAATGTACTCCTCTAATGAACGTAATAAAAATAGAGATATTGTTGTATACTTAATGAAATATCAATTTTTGAAACGAAATTGCAAAAAAACGAACGGACATAAGATTAATAAGCGAAGATAAGAATTTTAAAGCAGAACCATGAAAGTTTATTGGTATATCTCAAGACAAACATTATGACAGAATATTCAGTGTTTTATGACTGAGGGTTTTATTAAGGGAAGACTATAAAACTATATCATCTGTATATATATATCGTTTGCTACAAGGTTTTAAAATATCACGGTGTAACAGGGGACAATATCAAGTGAAGAAAATTAAATTAGTAACGACATTGCTGAACTCATAGAGTTATGAAACTGTCAGTATCAGAGTAGAAGGTTTTACGTTGTTACATATTGTATCAAACTTACCATATCCACAACAAGTAAGAGTAAGTAGTGGTTTTTTAAAGCACAAAATTGCTCTTTTTCTCAAAATTTATTCTCTTTATTTCCTTATTAATCAATTTAATAATATAACATCACCTACATTGACGCGGTCACCACCGGAAGACCTAAATCTTCATTTTAATAATCCATTACTAAGCAATGGACTACAAACAGTTTCTTTTCGATAACTTATTATTATTAATAATCTAACCCGTTTATTAATAAAACATAAAATATTTCTATAATTATATAAAAATATATTAATAGTTACGTATCCATAAATTTTGATGGAAATAATTTACCTTCAGCTTCTGCAACAGACAAGACATAAGGTAAATTAAATTTTAATCAAATATATAAATATTTATACAAAATATCAAGTAATCTAACAAAAAAGGCCTTAGTTAAGCAAGCTTAGTCGCCATTTATACTTAATGGAACGTGGTACAAGATTAACTATGATAAGAAATGATAGTGCGAGGAGAGTTAAATAGATTTATGTTGAACTGAAAATTATTATCCTAATGCTTACAAAAACAGTCGGAGAATAGTTTATCGTCAAAAATCCTCACCTGACACTAGACCTCATTAATTTGAAAACCGACACGAGACTACAACCATATCCAACAGGCAAAGTGAGGGAATAGGATAAATAAAAATGTCAGCCATGTAAAACCCATGAAATTTCAAATTGAAAAATTCCAACACGGAGGTCCGAACGCATGGTTATTTTTCTTCTAGAATGCTTGTTAAAATGTTTGGGTGTATGCTTAAGGTCTAAGCAGTAACATTATTACTTGTTTGTAAATAATCCTGGATTTGTCACAGGAAACGCTCCTGTTTTTTCCATAGGTAGAAGAAGACTATGCTCGTTATTGGTTCAACTAGACATGTTGTGTACGCATACAAAGCTTTGTTAATGAAATATTGAAATGTTTTAACGCAAATATTTTAAAATATCTAGAAATAATTTACAAATAAGTAATAATACTACAGCTAACTATGAAGCATAAAACGAAACCAAAAAAGCCTAGATAGATAGTCAAGCAAAAAGACCATTCCAAGGAAATTCGACCGAAAATATTAAAAATCTAAATAGGCATATCAACGTAACTATTAATAAATGAGGAAAAATTAGTTGTGGAGTTTCAAGTAATGAAATAAAACAGAGTCTCTCCACTAATGATATGTATTTGACATAGCCAGCTTTCAATCTTAACAGATCATCATCAGTGCCGGCGAGCAGCGAAGAAAAGAGTTAGGAGACAGCGGTTACAGTTTTGTCTAGAGGCTTGTAGCTGACTGAGTCAGCTACAAGCTGGCTATGTCAAATACATATCATTAGTGGAGAGACTCTGTATTATTTCATTATTAATAAATGGGTTGTAATAAAAAAGAAATCAGTGACTTCAGCTGTACTCAGAATTACAATCATGCGCGAAGCCAGTTACTTTTCCGTTTAGATTTTAACTTTTTGGTTGGCTCTAATCGTTCAAAAAATTACATCATTTATAAAAAAAAATGTGAAATACAAAGAAACACAACATCAAAGAATTCCAAATTATATAAGTCAAAAGATGCTTATATACCTACACAAGTCAACACTATTCAGGACGAAACATAACGTAAATAAATTAGCACATACAGAAACTAGCGCTTCTAAACAAACGGAGACTTCATGAACTATTTAAACCCCTTAAAACGTCCAATATTTTATTCCTATCATTATATATGTCATTGAATAATACTAAACTGAACGATAAAATCGATATTTTATTAAAAGGTAATAGAAACAAAACTCAAAGAGTATTCCAATGCAAAGATAATTGGAGCACGGTGTGGATGATTTTCTCATAAGTACGATTGATATATGTATATAGAAAATTTTCAGTCCACATATAAGAACAGTAGGGGAGTGCACCAAGGCCCACTACTAACTCTAGTACTACTTAACATTTATTATTTATTTAAGTAGCTTTCTTTTTTCACAAGTTCTTACACTTCCCCTCTGGGTTTTAAAAGAATGAACTTAGCTTTCATCAAGATATTTTATATTCTAAAATAAGGAATATATCGAATTATAGAACATGCTTATCTTCTTTAGTGGCAAATTTGAAATAGCTGGAAAGGTAGTAATTTTAGTAACAGCAGTAGAAAGGAAACCCTTTTTTGAACCCTACCAAGTTTCCCGATTTATTAGGACCTATTAGTCTACCATTTCTCTAATTTTAAGATCTATATTATTTAATACTACCCAGTTTAGCAAAACATGAATAGTTGACACAATATAATTATGCGAGAGACACCAAGGAAATGTAACAAGCAAAGGCTCTGTCGGCGCCCTGATGAGTTAGACGTAACGACTGAGTAGGACATGACGTAAAATGTCAAGCCATTAATGATGACGAATGTCGAATGATAGAACAGTTCCCAGATGTAGCATTGCACTTTGCTTGGTTACATTTCCTAGGTGTCTCTCGCACACCTAGGAAATGTAACAAGCAAAATGCAATGCTACATCTGGGAACTGTTCCATCATTCGACATTCGTTATCATTGATGGCTCAAAATAATAATGTCATGTCCCACTCTGTTTCGTTACGTCGAACTTATCAGGGCGCCGACAAAGCCTGAACTCACTCTGACCTTCAATTAAAATTCCAAAGAATATAATGAGAAGTATTTACCATAGACGAGCCGTGCTCTCTTACCGCAAGAGTGGGACATGACATTATATAGATTTTTTTAAAAAACGTGTACAAGTCATTTGATAATAATAGAACTTATGCTGATAATAAGATAAAACTTGGCACATATCTTAGTCATATCTTGCCAAATCTCAATTTGATCGCATCATTTTTCAGCGTTTTATAATTTTTTCAAAATTTTTGCTGAGTCATTATTGCGGGATAATGACATCATATAAAAAATATTTTCTAAATAGCACAACTACAGCGGTAGACTAATTTTTATACAACGTTTATACTCTCTAGCTTAAACACACTGGGAGGTAAGATGATAATAGACACACACACACACTCACAGACAGACAGACAACTTTGAGAAAACAGCTCAGGAGGTCTTAAAAACGCCTGAAACGAAGGATCCGGTGACATTCCGGTTTAGGTTTTTTTACAAACACAATACTTTTCCTATATACCAACGGTATAAATGAGGAAAATTAAAAAAGAAATGTTTTATATTCATATATTTTAAATGTTTATTTATGCATATGTTTTTATATTAACATTGTAGAATAATTCCCTTTTTAGCGATACACCATAAATCGCAAGCCTAAGTTTACTACTCAATTTGTGTCGATTATCTGATAAATAATTACATCGATTATTAAATAAATAATTTTGATAGAAGTATAATAATCCTAGAAAGAATATGAGTAAAGGAAAGAAAAAAATGTAGGACAAGTTTCCCGTTCAAAGTTTTTGGAAACATATGTCAGCAGCTGGTATAACAACCTTTCCCTCGTTACGAAGTTGATGTTTTTCACTTCCTGTGCCCGAACTGATAACGAGTCTTATCGCTGTTAACCTAGTTTTCAGACGTTGAAACCCTGCAGACATACCTGGCTTGATAACAGATGAAGGAGAAAGGGTTTACGAGGACAAAATTAAATTTATTTTCAAGTAAATTTTCTCTTTGACGTTAACAGAAGTTAAAAAAAATATTACTTAAACTAGTGCAAATAATAGTGCGTACTTCTAATTTTAGAGGCATACTTTTGTACAACCAACTGGATAATTATGCGCATTTCCTTTGGAAAATACAGACAAAATGAGTTACGAGCAGTGCTTGACAATTGAGTAACTGCTTAGGTTCAAAAGCATGAACCGTAATCACGCAATGGGCATGGTTCTTGTATAAGCAAGAAATAGGTTGTTTAGCACGGAAACACGCATTCTAAATGAAATTCGCCCGACAGCGGACCACCGCGCCGGAATTATTTATTTAGTAGTTGTAAACTTATATAATGTAAAAAGCACGGAAACACGCATCCAAAGGAAATTCGCCCGACATGCGGACCACCGCGCCAGAATTTTTTTTACATTCATTATTGTCCTCGGAGGTGAAAAGAGCTAAATAACCTCCTATAACAAAAATGATTGGTTTCTCATCCTAAAAACGGTCCAATAAAGTGCTCAATTACATACTACCTCAAAAATGTTTTTATTCTTATTATTATATAATTTCGACTAATAAGTCATATTTACTTTTCCTTATTTATACCGCAGGTATATAGGAAAAGTAATGTGTTTGCATAAAAATCCGAAACAGGGTTGTCACCGGAATTATCCGTTTCAAATGTTATTAAGACCTCCTGAGTGGTTTTTACAAAGTTGTCTGTCTGTGTGTGAGAGTCTGTTATCATCGTAGCTCCTAGTTTATTTATGCTACAAAGTTGAAACTTTGTACCAAAATCAGTCTATAGGTGTAGTTGTTTAATTCGGAAAATATTATTTGATGGCGTAATTTAGAATATAGTTGAAAAGCAAGCCAAAAACACACAGCAGCAAAAAATCTTTACTTTAATGGCTTCTTAAGCATCAGGTGCTACAACTTCTTTTTTAAAGAAGTTCTGGTGTCAATATGTATATAAGAAGGTTTCATTATAATAAAATTCTTACAGGAGTTCGTTCTATACTAGATTAAAATAAACCATGAACATTAAATAAAAAAGAACAAAATTTTATAACGAGACAACTTTTTATAGAACTTGCCTCTACTTAAAATTCATTTAAAACTTTAGACCTAGAAGTGGGAAAAATCTAAGAGAAAGCCAGATAATTGAAGAAAAGTAAGATAAAGAAAACCCCCAAGGACTTGTAACTTCTTTTTGTCCTTTTTAAAAAACATAGCGGGCGTAAAGTAAGAAAAATCATTAAAACTTTGAGAAAGGAAAAAGAAAAATAAAATAAATGGTGAAAGATAAGGCGAGAAATACGATTTCATATCTGATATCGTATAATAACAGATAAGTCAGTATATATAACCATATATAGCAAGTCTTGGTATAAAAGCAAGTCATTTTATACAAAACTATGATGATGGTTTCAGAGAAGAAGTGGCGAAACACAAAATCACAGCCTTCACGATTCATACATTTTGGTCTTGTTCCGTCTCAGTGCCATATAGGATACGGTCAATTTCTGAGACAAACCGGATTAAGGCTAAAAAGTATGGTTTAATTCCACGATAAGCCGAATTAATACTAACAGTTATGATCAGAATCCGTGACGAGTAGGATTAAGACTAAAAGGTATGATCAAATTCCGTGATAAGCCGGATTAAGACTAAGGCCCGTATTCAAAGACATTTTCCTAACATTCTCCTTAAGGGTTCCTTAAGGAGAATGTTAGGAAAATGTTAGGTCTCCTTAAGGAGAATGTTAGGTTTAGGTAAGGAAAATGTTTTTAGGCCACGAAATTTAATTGATCGTTCCCGTGTTTAAAAGTGGGGAAAAAACATGGTTTTCGTGGTTATAAACATTTTCCTAACACTCTCCTTAAGAAAAATGTTAGGAAAATGTCTTTGAATACGGGCCTAAGAGGTATGGTCCAATTCTGCCATGAGCCGAATTAGGACTAAACGAGTTTCGTCATAGATAAAAATGTATTATCGATTTACATCACGGGATTATAATTTCAACTATCAATTCTGTAACACGATTTAGCAAAATTAGGTTTAATAAAAATTACATTCTTATATCAAGCAAATTTCGTTAGAAATGAGTTCTTTTTTAGAATTACAGGAAAAGTTTAGTCGAATTCAATTTATTCGTGTTCAATAAAATGTCGAAAGTTTAACATTTTGCAAGCAAATTAAAAATTGGGATCCGTTTTGCCAATACAAATGTTATTAAGGATATGTTTAACGGTCAATAAGGTTCTAATAAATTTGATTATCAGGAAATCACAAATGACTATTTTTTTACCGAGTTTCCGATGTCGAAACTCGGCATCGGAAACTCTATCTTTATATACGTATATACAGAGTTATATACGTAACACAGTATATAGGTAACCAGGTGTCATAAGTTAGTAAAAAATGACACAGAACGTCTTAGGACTTCCTGATCATAATTTTTAGGATAAATACACTTTTCTTAGAAAAATTTGCTATATTTGTAAAAAAGAAACAGTTTTCCTCATTTTTCTTACTAATAATATTATGACAGCAAAATGTACACATATTTTCATAAATGGAAAGAACAAGTTTTTAATAGAACAGTATGAGACGTATCAAAAACTTTTATGTATTTAAAAAAGGGAGAGTATGGAATGAAAAATTAAATTAGCAACTTTTCTTCATTTCGTGCTCTTTGAAGAAAATTTCTTAAAAATTGTTCACAGTTTTGTGAAAAATGCACAATATCGTTGTACATTAAACTTATTTTCAAATTAAGTTTGCATTTAAATTTTAAATATTTAGAAAACATCTTGATGGATTCTTTTATTATAAATATTATGAACTGGTGGAAATGATTAATCTATATTAAAGAGAAGAAGTTGAGTGTAGTGTTAATGCAGAAAATATTGTTTCAAAAAGTTTTCACAAGTTAAGTGGAACGTAACAACAGATTGTGTTTAAAACTTTGTTTTAAATTAGTATATTATGTTTTTTATCTTCGTTATTTTTCATTATACTTTTAAAAATTAAATCTTTTATTCTTTTGTGACCAAGCAAGGTAACTGTAACTATGTAAAAACAAGAAATTTAAAACCTTTATTCTTTTGAGACCAAGCAAGGTAGCTTAGAACAACTTGAAAAATTTACAAATAATATTATTTGTAAAGTATACTTATAGTTAAAGTATACAATATAAATATATATATTATATATATATATATATATATATATTTATATATATATATATATATTTAACTTAAAGAAATGAACACTCGAGACTCACCTGGATCAAGACCCCAGGTTGCATTAAAACTAATTTATTTCTCATTTATATAATACTTAATCACTGGTGTTGGACTCTAATTTAAATATTTAACTTACAGTAAACATTAATTTAAGGGAAGAATTTATTTTATTTTCTCACGGGAGTAAAATTAGTCATTACTCAATTATTTTTACACAGGAAAAATTTAACCTGTTGATCTCTCAACAAAATGAGGTCCGCAAGCCGGCGAATTTCTTTGAAATGCATGCTTTTGCTTATCAATCTAATTTTTTGCTCAAGTTTTGGGTAAATGTGCATATTTATCCTAAAGATTATACATTGTACGGCACAGCATTATTTGCACTTACTCGAAGCTCAGTTTCTATTTAGCTTTTATTTGCGCATTTTTTTGGAAAGTTTGAAAACAATTAAATAACAAGTTTTGACGCTACTGCTAAGGTTATTTAATATACACCGAAAAGTTATATATTAAAATACTGTTAATAAGATTATAAAAAATTAGTGCCGGTACCAAGATTTGAACTTGGGAATTCATGTTTGACAATGATAGTATCTTTAAACACTAGCAACACATGAGGGTCTAGAATAACGCCTTACATCACAAACTTTCATAATCGGAATTCAAATAGTAAGGAAAGTGTACTTTCATGAATTAGACACTTCAAAAATAAGAAACATGTAACAGATTTAGAAGTAGAATCGTAAAAATTCTCACCCCTCACCTTTGACAGGCGTCAGATTTCATCAAAGGAATCAACATGAGGGTTTTTCTCATGTTTATGAAATGCGATGCATCCAGTCAAAAACTCAAGAAAGAGGTTTTCCATAGTGCATAATGTTTGTTTCAAAGGGGGAACTAAATTTTCACAGGTGTAAATATATTCATAGGTGTACCGCAGGGTGAATATTTTGGTCTCTTCGCATTTAAAGTAAGATGATAAACATTTTTCGGATCAAGTTTCACGATTTGCCCTTTTTAAAGGGGAATGTTACATAACAAACAACAAAAAGTCAAATCTCATTAATTAAGGGTATATACACAGAGACTAAAACTATATTTTCAATTTTTGGGAACCGTAGGTGCTAAGACTTAAAAATTTAAAAAAAAATTGCATTAGAAAATAATCTATAATAATATTATCCCTTTTACTGTACGAGTAAATAAATGACTCTTTTTAGGCCTTTTGGTCTATCACGATATTCATTCTGCCATATCCATCCCAAGTGGGTCCAACTAGGCTCAGTTATGTTTATGGCAAGTCAGTCATATTTGTTATGTGTGAGTTAGCGTGATCTCTTACGCCAAATACATTTCCATAAATACTGAAAGCATATTCCGGAGTGCCAACACCGGACAATATCGCCTACCCTTTTCGCATCATAACTAGATGACGATATTATCTACTCTGACGCGGTCATTACAATAAGTTAATTGGTAACTATACCAAAGGATCAATCTTACCTTTATTTTGAAAACTACTTAGCTTCAAAATGGCTTCAGGCATCTTGAAAAAGATGCCTTGAAAAAATGATCGCTTAGAGCGAAATCATTATAAAAATTAACACAAATCTTAAATAATGGGAAGAGTACGTATGCAAAACTCTTATTTACTTTTTTCCGGAGGAAATTATTTCTAAGGCTCTGAGAACTCTTATGTGGGTCCATTGTGCCTGCTTATTTCACTTAAGATATACTTTGTAATTTTAAATCATCACAGTAAAAACAAATTTAATTTTAGAAAGACATAAAATACAGCAATAAATTAATTATAAGAGTAAAATAAAATAAGATTGATTTTTTCTATGCAAATTTTAACTAAACTTTCTTTAAGGTAGAATGTTTTTGCTGAACAAATTCAATATTAGAAATTAATTTCTATCATATAAAGGTTTTTATGATTTTCGCCCCCTCCTCTGACGTCAGGGTTTATGATTCAGACCCTATCTCAGGGTTTGAATGTTTCTAATGGAGTGACAACAATCATGACATCCTAACGATTGATTCTTGTAAAATGTTTCATTTTAAAGTTAAAAGATGTAGAATCCTTTTGTCACGGGTGGTACAATCAGGATCCTCTGGAGAATATGTGAGAAAGGTAAAACAGGATTAGAAGAAGGAATGGTGAGGATTGTATCTTCATCCCTAGGGAGGATTTTCCTATCTTGGCATCTGTGCAGGATTAAGGTAACACTCTTTTCTTTGAAATTTAGTAGGGAATAACACAAACACGTGTCACACTCAGCACGAAGGACAAACCTGACACTAACACATAACATTCAGCACGTTTCCATTCTCAACTGATACTAACTCAGGTGTGACTAACTCCGGCACATGTACTCAAAATCAAATCAAACATTTTTTTTCGTTGTTGCTCTCACCTGAGTTAAAAGAAATATTTAATTGGTCCTGGAAAATCAACCGAAAGAATCTGACGCGGAGGTCCGCATGCCGGGAAACTTTTCTTTGAAATGCGCGCTTTCTTGCTTATCAATCCAATTTTTGCTTAATTTTTCTATGTATATATATATATATATATATATATATATAATATATATATAATATATTATATATAATTATATATAATATATATTGTGAGCGTGAACTTATAGTATATAATGTATTTTAGCTATTAATGCTTTACACGAAGCTAATACATCATGTAGTAATAATTCTAGATACGACAACCCAAATGTAGTCCCTATAAACGTCATATGTTAACTGTATATTGGCAAAACTAAACCCTAAAATATCAATGCGTATCGAATTTATATTAAGGTTTAAGAGAAATCCAATTAAACCCGATCCAATCGTATTCAAGTGTGGCTTCAATTAAACCCTTCTACAATACATATATATAAAATAAACCCTTTGATCTAATTTGATTCAGAAATCTAATAATTCCACTTGCACCGCTAGGATTATGAGTATTATCCTCATTTATGTTAATTTGGAAATTAATAAGGAAGGTTTATTAACAGTATAAGGTAAAAATCACGATAAACTAAAAAGAAACCATATGAAAGAAATGAAGGACCAACATACATATTGACAAACATAAAGCCCAACTTAGTTGGGATTTCATATAATTACTGCTTGGAACCTTTAATTTTGATTCCTTACTTCCTAAAAGGTGAAGGAAGTAACATTAGCAAAAAACGAAACCCACATTTTTCATCAAATGTCGACGTTTCAGCACCTACAGATATAAAAAGACGATTAAAAGTAGAATTCATTATAATCTCAGTAGGCATTATTGTATCTTATATTATAATCTAATATAGGTAGGGAACTCTCCATCCATGAGTGTCAGCTTGTTTTAATTCACCAATAATAAGTTGGTTTTCTACTACGACAATTACCAGTTATTATCGTGTAAGTAAGCTAAAAACAAAGAAGCTAGAATGATCGAAACTTCGTGAGGGCACAAACAAAAGATGATCATAGGTGGATTAGTTAACTATTTGTCGTCCCAGAGAAGACGCTTTTTAATCAACTGCTAAGGAACTTCCTTTCAGACAAGATGTTATTCAATCAACTCCTAAGGTACTTGCTTTCCAGACAAGCAATTATTCAATCAACTGCTAAGGTACTTTCTTCATAGACAAGATGCTTTTTAATCAACTGCTGAGGTACTTCCTTCATATACAAGTTGCTTTTCAATTATTTGCTAAGGTACATCCTTCCTAGACAAGATGATTTTTAATCAACTGCTAAGGTACTTCCGTCACAGTCAAGATGCATTCAAAGACTTACGAAGCTAATGCACTTCATATTGAAACGGCCATTTGTTTTATCGCCGTCATATTTTATTTTTTATCACATAGTGATAAACGGTATGTTTACCTCTTTCTCACCTATCTCATTTACCTATTGTGATTCCCTTTGGTAAAGGGGACATTTTGTCACAATGCCCTTTGCAACCAAGGGGTGCTATGAGGCCCACAATTCATTCAGTGGGGTTCCCCTCTTGACGTTTAATCTAAATTCACCCCCTTCCCTAACTTACTCACGCCCCCTCCCTCTATTCTACTACAAAACTCTAAATTTCCCTTATCAAAGGAAACGCACGTTTCAATCCCTTTCCCCCTCTCGACATGATTTTTTTTCTTGTTGAGCCAAAATCAAACAATAGGATGTATGATTGAAAAAACAATGCTACTTCGTCTGCAATAATTGATTATCGACATTCAATGTACTCTAAATTACGTAACTGAAGCTAAACAAGGGACGGTGCCTGATGGATGACTTTGCCTACAATTTTGCAAGTTTCGCACACTACATAAACCCTCTCGTCAATCGACTAAGAGATCGATCGATCAGTCGACCACTAGCACACTCACTAACACTATATCATGCTTGCCACGTAATTGGTCTCTTTATAGCTATTACTCGCACGCTTACTATAGTATGCTTACGTGATCTCATTATAGCCCATACCACTAGGATGCTCACTTCAGAAGCACTTGCCACGATAATAGGTCGCAAAATCAAGGTCAGTAAGTATAAACTTAATTTAATCCATCTTAATTCATTCCTCTTGATTCTAGATCGTACAGTTACCATTTAGAAACTAATATCTCATTTTTCTTTTAAAATATTTAAAATTCAATTAAGAGTTAAATTAAGGTGCTATCTCATCTCACCTTTTCTATTTTTCTATTTTTACTTATTTACCTATAATGGTAATACTTATAAGATACATTGATTGAATCCAATTTACACACGATCTATTTGACCTAGAGCCAATTATCTATTTGCTATTAATTTACTTATTGTTTCTGATGCATTTTATAGGTATCGATCGCTAGAAGATTCAAAATGTATTAGAGATGTAAAAAGATTACAATTTGCCTCTTGGTGATTTCGAATACCCAGAAGCAATTTTTAAACCAAGAAAACGAAAAAAAAAAAACATTATCGTTTCTCTAAAAAGTATCATTATGTAACCAAAAACACTCTTCAATTGATTATATATTTTATAAAAAACTTAAAAATGCACTACGAAAAACTGCCTCGTAGCGTTAAAGTACAGAGGAAAATGAGATTATATCGATGTTCGTCAAGTTTTCACCCCTCTAATACATTCATCAAGGCTTTCCCTCTAAACAACACCAGTTTTCCCAGCAACGTGTCGAAGATTCCCTGTAGACTTACTCCCTCCCACAGGTCCTTTTCATTTCCCTCCTTTATCTTACATAGTTTTCACCCTGCCAGGTATTTTCTTCAATGAATCCTTCTATCTCAAGAATATACTTTTACCTCTTAAGTTCAATATCTTTTACGTTTATCTTCACGTGGCGCAATTTTTATATTTTCTTTGTTACAAAATCCAACGCAATTTCTTTTTGTTTTCATACATTTTCTTTGTTTTTATTATCGAATTTTTTTCATCTGCCAAACGGGGGTTTCTCTTATTTTATGATCATCCTCCTATTTCTTTCTCTCTTTCATTTCTCTTTACTTTAGTTCCCATCTCATACTATTTATTACAAGTTTCATCTTGCATCCAACAATTTCCTCAATAGTTCATATTCTTTCTTTACTACCTTTATTTTAATTTTAATCTTTTTTGCTTTCTTTTACTTCGCTTCTTTTTGTTTTATAACACATTTTTCTACACGCTATTCATTTTTTCACCCTTATTCTTTTCCTTTTTATCCTAGTATATTGATATTCCTAACGTGTCATATCATTGCTATACAAACTCTTGTCATGTTATTTCCATTGATAAAGTTCCCGAAAAAGATTTCTATCTCCGGAACTTCTCTTAGATTCCAGGAAATAACAGGTTGTTCCCTACGTTACCATTCAACAAGTAAGTTAATAGAAACTCAAGTTACACCATTTTTCAATATTTAATAATATTTCTTTTGTAAGTCTAAACCTTCCTAATATTGCATTTATCAGCCCCAATTTTTCCTTATACTCTTTCAACATCCATAATCTCTTTTTAAAAAAGATTATGCATTGCTCTTTTTAAATCACAATCTCTTTATGATTTAAAACATATATTCTCTTAGTTCATCCAAACTAAATTACAAATTGCAAATTATAATTTTAAATTAAGGAAAAGTTATGACGACATAAACTATTTATTCTTCACTGTGATTACAAAAAGGCTAGATTTTCGTGGCCAATATACCTAGTAAATAACGTGGGCATAAAATCCATGGCCTTCGTGATATATTGGTTTATGAGGTTCATTTTAGACTAATTATTCAACCGCATAATGAGGGAGATGCATGTTTGCCAAATATATTTTTATTTAAAAGTATACTGCATTTAATGAATAATAGCCCTTGCAATTTTTTAGTGACAATTAATTTTAATTAATTATATAAGTATACTGTTGTGATTGGGGTATGTTGTTCAAGGCAGGACAGGTATCGCACCACAGCGGATTTATTTAGAACTATTCATAGGTTCCATTTGTTGCTTAACGTACCTTTTACCCCTAGCTGCTTTATTCTATTAAAAAAAAAAGCTTTACAGTTTTTTTTAATTTATGGCGGGAAATCACTCTTATTACATGTGATAACAACAATCGACGTATTTATCTTTTTAATCATAATATTGTAACTATTATAATTATATTTGTGCTATTTTAAATTATTAAAACGAATTTTTGTGTTTTAATATGTTTTGTACACATAGTACGTGTACAAAACATATTAAAACACAAAAATTACCACTAATATTCTAAGCGATACATTTTCAAGTGCTTGTTGTTCGCCTTTGATTTCGTTTAACTTATGCAATGATTACATAGAATTTGAGGAAATAGTTATTCTTTTAATAATATGTACTAACTACTATATAATTTATAATATGTACTACCTAGAGCTCCTCTTTTAGTAATATCAATGCCATAAACTGCCCGAAATCGGATTCACGTCCCAACTATAAGATGATATATGTACGTACTCAATTTGAACAAAAATAATTCAAAACTAGCGATTATCTATGTGATTGTTTACAAAAATGGTGCAGATTAAGAAAATAATAACTTATAATTTTATATTATAAGCAATAATTTTATAATTTGAACAAAACGTAAGAAATACAACAATCAATTGAAACTAATTTTTTCCCTGATATCCGAACGGCTTCGCCTAAAACATTGTAGATCCCGTAAAATTACTAGATCAACAATTCATGTGACAATTGTGAGCACTGCAGGCTTAAAAGCCACTCGCAATATAATAAAGACTAGTAATAACTAAAACTATGTTTTGGACATATCTCATTTGATACTACCGAGTTTTGCAAAACATGAATAGTTGACACAATATAATTGTGCGAGAGAGTTCAGGCTCTGTCGGCGCCCTGATGAGTTAGACGTAACGAAACAGAGTGGGACATGACATTATGTCGAGCCATCAATGATGACGAATGTTGAATGATGGAACAGTTCCCAGATGTAGCATTGCATTTTGCTTGTTACATTTCCTAGGTGTCTCTCGCACAATTATATTGTGTATGTTTTGGACATTTGTTAGTTTTAGCATCGACCTTGAGATTTGAAATGCACCAATAAAATGCACAACCCAAGTGACGTAATAGCTTTTTGCTACGAATCTTTACTTTTTCAATTGCTAATTAAAATGTATAAAATTATTTTTTTTTCTGTGAAATACATTTTTTCTTATATTGATTAACCTATCAAAACATAAAAAACCATAGGTTAAAACTTATGCATCTTCCTCATTTTACAATAAAGGAAAAACCTTTAGCTATAGCATAGAATATTTGAAAACTCACACTGTATGAATATGAATGGGTTAAGTATTGTTATAGGGATTAAGATGTAAGATATTGCTTTGTTTAATAGAATGCGCATAAAAGCGACTTCATCGTTTATTTGTAAGAGTATGTTTGATTGAATATTAATGCTTAATAATGTTTATCCAACTATATTATGCTTTTGTTGTCATATTTATCAAAAGAGATGATTGTAATTTGAATATCTTATTATGTAAGTTAAGTATAATATTTAAAGATGTTTATATAATGCCTCATTGTGTTTTAAAATCCTTTAAGACTTGGCAGTGAGGAAATGGAAAGGATTCCTGGTAGCCATGGTAACGCACGCTTTTCCCCTTTTTGGTTGAGGTGCTTGCCTCAGCCTCCCTTTAGCAAAAAGTTGCTTTTCTGTCTGGTCTTGTATGAAATTCCCTCAAGGATATTTTCTACTTTAGACTAACAGACGCCCTTCATTCCTAGCGTCTGAGGATAGGGTGGGGACTTCCCCCACTCTACCTTCCTTGTCTGATATTAATACCCCAACACCTATGTGATATTTAGACGGGTTGTTAAAACATTATCATTATCATGTACTAACATACCACAAGCCCTCCCAACATATCATATTTCTTGTCATAACATATAGCTTCTTTTTAATCAAATTTATGTAAAGTTGAAATAAAGGGTTCGATGACCTTTACAAGTCATGGTCTACTTTTTGGAAAGTGTAGCATTACAAAGTTTTAGCTCTGTTTTCGAGATAGTTAAAAAGATTTTGAGCTCTTATAGGATTTAATCTTGTGTAGTGGAAATTATTTTGTGTTATAAAAATAATAATCTAAAGCAGGGCTTCTCAACCTATTTAATCGGCGGCTCAAAAAATGTTACGGTTACTATCCCGCGACCCAATCCTTGTACTTTGGTATTTGTAGCTTTAGTTTAGATTACATAGAGAAGTATAAACTATATCTCTAGCTATGGTATGGATGGCACAGAGAAGTAGAATATATGTGATCTAGCTTTGGTATGGATTGCACAGAGAAGTAGAATATATGTGATCTAGCTTTGGTATGGATTGCACAGAGAAGTAGAATATATGTGATCTAGCTTTGGTATGGATTGCACAGAGAAGTAGAATATATGTGCTCTAGTTTTGCTATGGATTGCACAGAAAAGTAGAATATATGTGATCTATCTTGGGATTGCACATAGATATGCTTTGGTATGACTGCACAGAGAAGTAGAATATATGTGATCTATCTTTGGTTTGGACTGCATAGAGAAGTAGAATATATGAGATCTAGCTTTGGTTTAGACTGCATAGAGGAGAAGAAACTATTTGATCTTAGCTTTGCTATCGACTGCATAGAAAAGTAGATACTATCAAAGTATCTAATAAAGTAGATAAGTAGATAAAGTAGATTGTAATAAAAAGGTCGGTGAAAGTCTCTAAGTAGGGCTTAACAAATGATTTACAATTTGTAAATCATTACAAATTGTACGTTATCATTATCATTGTACGTTTTCGATTGCAAAACGTACGAGAGCAAGGTACATCCAAATTCTTTGAGAATATACATTTACTGTCGTGTAAAAAAACGATTAGCTTTCTCTAGGCCTCGAAACTTGTACTTGACAGCTAAAGGTCGTGAACCCCTAAGTTAATACCTTTCATTTAACGATATTAAAAACGAATCTACTTTGCTCGGTATTTACCTTAGTTTTTATTGACTTAGAGGGGGAAGGAAATAAAAGACGGAATCAATACTTCGCCCCTCTAGTAACTGAAGAGAAAGTAAACTAATCAGCTAATGATACACTGAGTTTTAATTAAATTAATTAACTTGACTAAGTTACAAGACTTGTAAGACTTTCTGGGACATAATCAGATTAATCCGTCTTCAGCTATTGTTGATACGTCAATTGTTTAAAATATGTCCAATAGTTAAAGTAAATGAAATCACTGCAGAGGGAATCAAAGAAAAAGACATCTTGAATGTGTGAAGATCACGGACAAGTTTTTTCGACAATTCTGAAATAGACGATATTAAAAACGAATCTACTTTGCTCGGTATTTAACTAATCAGCAAACTACTTTATCTGCTTTGGTCTAGTTGATAACTATCGTGGTCTACTATGAGGTAACTATCACCGTCTCTCAAATTATTACTGGTTGTTCAGGAGGTCCCGGGGGTGTAATGTTAAACACGTCTACTTATATCCTGACAGTCCAGGTTCGATCCTGGTCGGGACTTCAAGGATTTTTATCCTACATGTATACTTTACACGTGTTAAAAATCCTTACACGTGTCGTCCTTAAAAAGGGACGTTGAGCCGGTGTTTCCGAGCATGTACGATTTCCGGTACTTCTAAAAGATCTCTAACCTAAAGGAACCTGATTATCAACATTTAGGACCCTCAATAATATTTTATACATATATTTTTAGTTAAAGCTATAGAAACTTCTGTGGATTAATCACAAAATGTCTTCCCTTGGACTCAAAGTATAAAACACCACCTCCTATCAAAGGAGTTAGCAAAAAAATCCCAACTACGTGGTCTACTATGAGGTAACTATCACCTCTCTCAAATTATACTATCAGCACTACTTACTGAACAGTCAAATACAAGAAAGCTAAGTATTCGAACGAGTAACTTATTTCATAAATAAATCGATAATACCTATTTCTTCAACATTCCCTGCCCTAAAGTTACGCTAAAAATTTATAGCACATAAATTCTTGGTTTTCAACTTCGTTTTTGATTTCTCTCGGTACACTAAAAAGTATCCCTTAAAACAAGGTTACGAAAAATGTGCTCCGCGGTCCCCTGGGGCTCCGTGGAAAGATTTTAGGGAGTTCCTAAGGTTAAGTATTATAACAAATATGACAACAATAATTAATTAACTTTCATGGTATTGTAATTAATAATTAAAATGTATTATGTGATAATGGCCTCATGTAAGGTTGAAAGCACATTAAATAAACTAAAGTTTTTGTGGAGAGGAATTTGTCTTTGTTCCTTTAAAATAGTAATCAATTTTAATAAATTTTTAGGAAATTACCAAAGAAAAAAAGAGCTTGTGTCATTTTTTTAGTACGAGGATGAATCAAAGTTGTTATTGGTAAATGTAAATATCGATTTCTTGTTGTTAGTAATAAGGCCGAAAATTTTAGAGGAAAGTCCACAAAGGGGTGGGATTATGGGGGGGGTCCACATAATAATTAAAGTGATTATATTTGTTGGTCGTACGATTTAAGACGTTCTCCTCTTTAAATGTTAGGAAATTAGACCGTTTTTGGCGAAATTTAAAATCACATAATGAAGTCAGAAAAGAAGAGCATGTATATACTGAGACGAGCGAAGCGAGTCCGAAGCACGGAGGATGAGCGTAGCGAACCCGATGTGATGAGGGAAAGTTCTAAGGTGCCCCAAACCAATTTTTTAAACATATTCTAAAGAAAAAATGAAGAGAAAAAGTATCTACTTTTAGAAGGAAACAAAAAATTAATGAAATGGAATAAGCCCTCTGCTACGTGAAGAGAATCGGTTATGTATTCGTTTCACTGAACGACACCATTAAAACCCAAGTATTCAGTAGTGTGTAAACAATCACTCCATTATCTATGTTAGGAAAAAACACGCTTTAGCGAATTATCACAAGAAATTAAGCTGTGAAGTGGTTTCATGTTGTTTATTTTAACAGTAGCTAGTAAAAAAATACATACAATTTTATTTATTTATGCCTACAAAAATGATTAAAAAAAGTAACTCTTTTTTATTAACTTTTTTGAGGTTTCACTCCTCGATACTAGGAGCATTTGAATATTCTAGTAGCATTTTAGACATAGTAGGCATGTTAACACTTGTAGGCAAATACTAAACGGCCAATTTGTGAAAATGTGAGCTCAATAGGTATACATGATGGAGATGGCTAAGATTTTCTATTTACAAACGAATAAAAGATTATCTTTCTAATTTTTTAATATTTGCTTTTCCTCAATTTACACCGAAGATATAAAGGAAAATTATTGTGTTCGCAAAAAACCGAAACTGGGATTGCACCTGACTTATCCGTTTAAGGGGGTTTCAAAACCACCTGACTGGTTTTCGCAAAGTTATCTGTCTTTATGTGTGTGTGTATGATATCATCGTATCTTCCAGTGTAGTAGTGATAGTAATATGGGGGAGTGGTAGCAACTACCAGATAAGTAGGCCACGTTGTTGGGCCCTTTTGGCCAGCTCCCTAAGATAGTGTTCTACTCCTTTTAATTTCAAGTGTAGGTATATTTCATCTAAACTAGACAGAAGAGCCGTGAATTTCTATGGTTCCTCATGTTTATCTTCCAGTGTATTTTTGAAGTCTAGTTGTGCCATCGGGAAATTATTTTATAACGTTATTAACCCGCAATATCGATACAAAAATATGTTGATGGGTTTGAGATTTGGCATGCATGTAGTCATGTACAAGACTAACTTATTGGCGAAGTTTCATCTCATTATTAGCTTTAGTTCAATTTTTATCGAATGACTTGAGTAGCCTTTTTTAAAAAATGTAAAAATCGGTAAATAAATTAAGTTGAAATGTAAGTATTATATAAGTACACTATGGTTAAATTTAATACGGAAAGTATATATCTAAGGTTTTGTTGGATCATAAGAGACAAGCAACATCGATCGGGGTTGCATGAATGGGTGTCCGCTGCGAATAAAACTTATTTATATACTGTCTGTGGACGAGCGAAGCGAGTCCGAAGTAGTGAGGGATGTGTAGCAACTCCGAAGTACTCTGTACCCGATTTTAACATTTATAAACAACAATTCCATCCATCAGAGACACCCTTCAAATGACAAGCTTAGATATAATGGACAAAGTATCAGTTCTTAGTCAGACAACTTAGTCTTATAATACTCAAATATTAAACCTGGATATTTTAAAACAAGAATAAAAAGTAAAGACAAGAAGTAAAAAGGTAAGAATCTTACAAAGACTTCCTTTTAACAATAATATAAAGAAAATTTAAAAAAAGAAAATTTCGGAGGAAAATTCCTCAACAAAGCCCTTTGAAACGTTGAGAGCACTAATCAACTCATTTTTAAAGGTATTTTAGCAACAAAGCACGTAGCTCTACATAAAGCCTTTCTGATTCTCTTTGTGTTTAATAGTGTGTTTAAGTATCTCGTTACATATTATTACATTGCAAAGATTTCTCTTCTGTTACACCAGGGGGGAGTTAATGGAACAAAATGCCAAATAATTAAACGATTGTACGTTTAAGACGTAAGAATTGTAATATTATAATTCAAAACGCATTAGACCTAGTAAGTGCAAAGACTATGAAAATGTAAAGAACATGTAGTACAATTTTATCAAGAGTAGATAAAAGGAAAAAATAAGTGTATACTTCTGATAAAAATTCCCAAACAGAGGAACTTCTATTCGTCTGTTTAAAGATACGAATTTCTACTAAACGTGACAATGCATCTTTTAAGAAAATTTAACAGTCTAGTTCAAGAGTATTCCAAGACTCTAGAAGACTCTAGTTCATCTAGAAGATGAACGTTGATTGTAAAAGGAAATGTTAAGGACCATAAGATCATGTAATGTTAAGAAAGACCATCAAATGACTAACTTATCATTAAGCATTTTTCAGTAAAATCTAATATTTTTTTAAAGTTCATGACTTATATATCTGAAGAGAAATCTGCGATATTCAAAGAAGAAGCCAAAAGTTTATCAATCCATCTAAGCATTGTGTTTATATCTATGATGTCCTACATACCTGAAGATGCCTCCCAAAGTGGAAGCAAAGCGTCGGATTCTTATGTCAGTTCAGTTTTGACGAGCTATGTGTTTCTATCCATGATGTCCAACATCCCTGAAGGTGCCTACCACAGTGGAAGAGAAACGTCTGATTCTTCATCTAAAATGACGCGGTCACCACCGGAAAACCTAAATCTTCATGACAACAACTGTGGAAGCCTACGCAGTTTATTATCTTTTAGAAATTTCTTGAAAAGGTCAATATCTTGAAAGATCCAATATCTAAATCTGCAATAGTCAAAGTAGAATCATATTCTATTAGCGAATTTCCAATGGAAAGAAGTGCAGAATAATTTTTAAAATTAATTGAAATTTTTGTTGTTATTATCCTCGTTTAGACCTCACAAATTTTGTTAATCCGCTAACATTGTGGCAGTATGCCACTTTAGACTAGTAATGCGACAACAGATGCAATCAACAATATAAACGCCAAGAGGTCGAATCCCTCTTGTTTTTGGGTAGAAGCAACGCAACAAGAACAAGAGGAAAGAGCTAGGATGAGTTTTCAGCAGTGGTGCGACAATTCTACATTTGTAGAAGAACTGTAGAACAATTTAGCTTTAAAATTTAACATTTTTGTCACTAAGAGATCCTTTCTTCTACGCACAACGGCATCGATTTATAAAGCCTTTACCTTATCATTAAAACAAAGGCGAAGAAAAGATAACATCCAAAAGTTGCTAAAAACGGCTATTACACAGTTGATATAAGTTGTCTTTACAGAGCCGTTTCCCTTTAACTTGGTTCCACAGCGGCTCTGTGGGGAAAACGGCTTTTTCCCCCCTGCTTGATCCCACACATGATATTTCCCAGAACGCTCATAAAAAATGATGTATAGAAGGTCGTTAACGGCTCGGATGAAAATTCACTGCAAAGCTATTAATTTATTTTTTAAAGTGGTTCATATTTTTTATCCCCTCCTCCATAAGATGGAGGAAAGGTCGAGTTTTTTTTCAAGCCATTAATGTCTGTTATTTATTAAATACTTTTTTATTATTCTCTTTAGAAAAAAATCCATGAAGTGAAAATGAATGATATTAACGATTAATATTAAAGAAAACAAAAAAAAATTAGTATAAGAATTTGAAAAAAATAAAATTACATATAAAAGGCACAAAAAATCGCTATTATTTTAATAGCTCAAAGAAATGAAGGAGCTTTTCCCTAACTTTAAAATTCTGGTGGTCCGCATGTCGTGCGAATTTCCTTAGGATGCTTGTTTCCGTGCTAACAACAATCCTGGTTGGAATGATAATTTTTATAGTTTTTTACATTATATAAGTTTACAACTACTAAATAAATAATTCCAGCGCGGTGGTCCGCTGTCGGCGAATTTCAGAATGCGTGTTTCCGTGCTTAACAATCATTTCTTGCTTAAGGTTCCGGTTCATGCTTTAGAACCTAAGCAGTTACTCATTGTCAAGCACTGCTCGCAACTCATTTTGTCTGTATTTTTTAAAGGAAATGCGCTAAAAACCTTTAAAGATAACTGACTAAGCATAAAGATAAGTGACTAAGCTTTAAACTAGCAAATAATAGTGCGTACTTCTAATTTTAGTGGCATAGTTTTATATAACAACTGGATAATTATGCGCATTTCCTTTGAAAAATACAGACAAAATGAGTTACGAGCAGTGCTTGACAACTGAGTAACTGCTTAGGTTCTAAGCATGAACCGGAACCTTAAGTAAGAAATGGGTTGTTAAGCACGAAACAACGCCATTCTAAATGAAATTCGCCCGACACCGGACTACGCGCCGGAATTATTTATTTATGCTAACTTATATAATGTAAAAAACTAAAAAAGTATCATTCCAACAGGATTGTTGTTAATCACGGAAAACACGCATCCAAAGAATTGTTTTAATTATTTAATACCGGAACAATTTAATATCTGAACAATTGCCACGTAGACTGTTCGTATATGATAATTATCTTTAAATTTACTGAAGAAAACAACAAATGATTTATTTCTTATAAACTACCTTACATTATCATTACGTATAAACCAGTTAAATAACAAGGCGAATAATTTTCTTTGATATATTTGCAAGGAAAGCATTTCCATGAAATTTTCATACAATGGTTTTTCTTTGAGTCATATTTTACAACCTCATTCAGAAGCATAGCCCTAGAACCTTTATTACAACCCATTGTTTCAGCTTGCTTGCATAATATAATAGCAACACTGGCCTTACAATGGCCTAGGACCTTTATGGTTAGTAAAAAATAGGGGGACCCCATCATTTTTGTAACAATATCCTCATTCTTTTATATATTAAATTTTATCTTACCAACATGTGTTTTACTGTCTATATCTTTAAATAAAAAAACATAGACCGTTTTAAGAAAGAAAACGAACGGCATTAAAAATTAATTTATTATTTAGTAAATTCGTAAAATGCAGAAATTGAGATATAAAGACAGAGATAATGTGACTAGAGATGCCTAATTGGCTGAATTTCGAAACACTAAAGAAGGAACATGAACATATTTAATTATTATTAAAATCAGATAGAGAACAATTATGGTAACTCATGTAATAGAAAGTTCATAACACAAATATCACACACAATGTGCGAAGAGCCGATAGCGACTGATTTAATATAACCTTATGGCATACTTGGAGTAGGTTACATTGAGGTTATTCATAGACCCCTGAAAGCTCCAAAAGATATTTTAAGACTCTCAATGTATTGGGACAAGGTAAACATTCCTAGTGATATATCTCTTAGAAATATATGATTTTTAAAGTACTTTAACAGTGTTGCCACTTAAAAATTAAAGCCATATTTTTGCTGAATATGCGGCAAATTGTCAAATTTAAGAGCGGCTTAAAATCAAGGGAGAAACGTAAATACAAGATCATTAAAATCTAACTATTTATGGCCTATTTGGCCAACTTTAAAGAAAGATTATGATTGCAAAAAAATGTGCGCGCGCGTGTGGTGCTATATATAGCATCGCATCTCCCAGTGTATTTATGTTAGAGTTGAAATTTAGTACAAAAATAAATCTTTAGGTTTTGTTGTGCTATCTGGATAGTAAAAATAATTTATAACCAGCAATAATGACTCAGCAATACGATGACAGCAGACACATACACTCTTACAGACAAACAACTTAGTGAAAACTACTGAGGAGGATCTTAAAACACCTTAAAAAGATAATTCAGGTAAAATCTTGGTTAGAATTCTTTTCGCTAACACGATACTTTTCTTATACCTAAGGTATAAATGCGTAAAAGTAAAAAAAAGACCCTTAAATAAAATAGATATAAAGTATATAAATAATAAACGTAAACTAAATACAAATGAGGAAGAGAAAGAACCACTTAGAGCGGCCAAACAACCGTAAAAACTTTTTATACATAAAAGTCCTTAAAAGAGGAGAAAACAATCTTAAATAAAGCTACCGTAACCTAAAATAAGATTACAGCTGCTCATTAGGCGGGACGAGTAATAGAGAAAAAAATAGGGGAAATGCCAAGCGAGCAAAAGGAAATAGAAAATTCAAAATAAGTCTTGAATGACAGGGTGCTTTGAACCACTAAGCAGTGCCACAAAGCCCCCTTATTACCATCACCCTAACCAATTACCATCAAACCTGTGGTTGGTAATGTTTTAAAGGTAACTTCTAAAGGTGAAACTCAAAAGATGCTTGACAAAGGAAAGGGGTATTTATTTCCCATTTTTAAACCTTTTAAGCAGATAGGTAAGAAAAACAAGGCTTTTTGTGGAAAAACTACTTAGAGCTTTTTCCCCTTGAATTTTTTAAAGTATTAAATAACCATATTCATTCATTATAACCTTTAAACAAAAGGGACATTTAAACGAAATAATTATGAAAGTCTTTTGTAAGGATGGTAAACTTGTATGAATTCTTGATAATAGTAGATTTCGGCGTTTTTAGACAAAAATCAAGAGAGCATATTGCGTCATGGTAGCTTTATGAGTATATGCTAACTATTATTAGAATATACCCACCACGATGAGAACAAATACAATTTCACATACTCAGCATTGGTAAAATTACTCGAGATGTTTTCCTAAAAACCTAAAAGGATAAATTTACCCAGCAAAACCTAGGTTTTAATTTTTACTTTTCCTAATTTGTACCGTAGGAATAGAGGAAAAGTATTGCGTTAGCAAAAAAATCCAAACCCGGTATTTCACCTGAATTATGTGTTTCAGGTGTTTTTAAGATCTCCTAAGTAGTTTTTACGAAATTGTCTGTCTCTAAGTATGTGTGTGTATCTTTTATAATCGTATTTCCCAGGGGTTTTTTTGCTATTAGACAGTTGAAAATTAGTATAAAAATCAATCTTTAGGTCTATTTGTGCTGGAAAATATTTATTATGACGTCATTATTTTGATACGATATTAAACGCGGAAACATGATTTGATATATTTAAGATTTGGCAAGCGTGTAGACATATATAAGACTATACGCCAAGTTTAATCTAATTATCAGCATTAGTTCAATTTTAATCGAATGATACAATTTTACAATGAATGATTACAATTTCTTTAAAAAAATAAAAAATCCAAAAATAATACAATTTAGTTGAAATTTAGTACAAGTAGATACTTTGTTGTAATAAATAAGTATGCCATGTTTTTGTTTAATATTTGTTTAAACAAATTACAACAAAGAAATTTCTCTTCAAATTCATAGCTAAAAATGACTATAATTGTTCCAACTTACTAATCCTCGAATTTCTGACTGTCTTAACAAGTCTGAAACAAAATATAAACATTTTTTTTAAAACAATACAGACAATTCAAAAAAATATATAAACAATTTAAAAAAATATAAATAATTTAAAAAAAAAATATATAAACAGTTTCTCAAAAAAGACAAACAACATTATTCAAATGTGCCCCAGTCGAATTGGGTGCTTTTTTTAAATTTCAATAAAAATAATTAATTATAATTAAATTCAAAATTCAATAATTAAATGTTTAATGTTCTCTGAATAAAATTCAGAGTTACATTTTTTTCCAAATCTAGCAGTATTAGGGACTACAAATTGATTAAATTAAAAGCAGGGTAAATCATTGTGCAGAAATTTTTTTCTAATGTCAATTCTTAAACTTCAATTTAGAGTTAAAATGTCTAATGTTTACATTTTGGGCACTTATCCCCGCTAAAATAGCGGTCTTAGATAAAATATGCAGGGGGCAAAATGTTTCGTTTCCATCCCTAGAACCCAAAAAGTCTAATTAAGGTTTTTTCTATTTTGAAATATTCAGTAATGCATGGGACACCCAAAGTTAACAACACCGCCAAAAAGTAGTTCCCTTTACACAAAAAAGTCCAAAAGTTTTATTAATTGATGTCTTAATTTTCCGAAATTCAAGAGGGGGGGGGGGCTTTGGGTCCGAGTCCTTCCTCAAGTGGAGTAAGTCCCTTTGACAGACTGTCTACCTTATTACGACTTACTACCATTATAGGAGTTCATGGTTGAACAAGTAGTTCTTAACTCTCCTAAAACACTGCTAGGCTCTTTAATAACTACCACATGGATAGAACCCTCAATATATGCAATGCTCGCTCTGCTAACAACATAGGCGCACTCTAAATAATGACACCTCTATACCCCTGGTGTGTGTATCATCAACTGTGTGTGTCGGTTATCGTCGTACCTTCAAGTGTATTTATGCTAGAGGGTTGAAACTTTGTACAAAAATCATTCTAACGCTGTAGTTGTGCTATCGGAAAATATTTTTCCGAGTCCGAAGCAGGGAAGATGAGCGTAGCGAACTTTTCCTCATCCAATATGATGAGGAAAAGTTCCGAGGTACCCCGTACCCTCCAAAGCAATCTGTGTATTGCGTAAAGCAAGATATTAAGAGAAAATAACAGTGATGGAATTAGAGTGGGAAAATTCAGACTAAATCCTAACCCTACGGAATTGTTAATTAATACTGGAAATCCAGTGTAAGCTCAGGAAAATCAATGGGAGGAGTGACTTAGGTTTTGACTAAGGTTGTTTAGGTTTATTAAGTTGACTTAGGTTTTCCTTTAGAATTAAAGGATAATGTGCGTCCGTATAATTGCACCACGATAAGTTTATTTATTATTATTAATTCTTTTCAGTGCAGCAGTAAAGTAGGTACTTTACTGACTCAAAAAAGCCAGTAAAGAGTGATTTTATTACCAAGGCAGTAAAAGTACTATTTTGTAGTAAAAGAAGGTATCAGACAGTAATTATTACCCAACATTTTAAGTTTTATTTGAAACATTAGAAGATAAAGAAGAATGAAAGTTGTAACTTATTTGATATCTAGTATTTCAAGACCATTTATTTGTCATAAATTGTAAATTTGTAATTTTTTTACATTTGTACCAGAGGTATATAGGATAAATATTGCGTTTCAAAAAATCCGAAACCGGGATTTCCCTAGGTGTTTTTTAATTTGTTTAATTAAAAAAATTTATATATATATATATATTATATATTATATATATATTATATACAATATACTTTATATGGCGGTAAATATTTATAAGGCTGAAAATTTATGGACTCGCGCTCGTCAATAAACAAATTTCCTCAGAAATAAATGCCACTTTATGGTCAAATAAAGTAATCTTATATTATATAATAAAACAAATTTAGATCAACATGCGAATTTATTTTGAAATACTATGTTGCTCTTTAATTAGTTCCTTGGTTACGTTTTCGGTTTTATTAAGATATGCTCCATTTTATTTTTACAAATTTACTAAAATTATTCACAAAATTAACCAACTTGGGTTGTAGCTATAACATAAACAATAGTACATTTGTACCCCAAGGTAGAGTTTTTTTTAAGTTTAGTGTTGGTCCATCCTTAATGATGTCCATAATTCCTTACATAAGACAAACACCTTGTACAAATCATAAAGGCATTGGAGCCTTATTGGTAGCCGTAAAAGAAGAAAAAGGAAACTACTTCAAACTAACAACACAAAATGGTGTTGTGATTCATAAATATTTGTTGAGGTAATGTTCTGAAATCTAGTTTGTTTGTATTCTTGATAAATCTATAATGAGATTTAGATTAAAATATAAAAACAGACCATAAACAAAAGTCAATCTCTACTAACACTACTATAAGGATATAGAATAAGAATAAGAATATTTTTATTACGGACTTACATCCAATAAGTAAATTACAAAATTAAACAAAGAATTATCAAGTTACAAAATTAACAATGTAAAGGAGTTGAAACAAGAATATAAAATTTTTAATAAAATATACAAAAAGACAACTAAGCATTGAAAAACTTATTATAATAATAAAAGAAAAAAAATAGTTATGATTGAAAGTAAATTAACATTAATTTAACAGTTTAAAATATAATGAGACAGTGACAGAATACAATAAAAGTGGAATTATTGTTGGAAGTAATTAAAAATTTCACAATAAAATTAATAATAATGTATGAATTTAGGTATACATATGCTAACCATCAAGAGAAAATATTAAAACAGTAATATTAAAGATAAAAAAAATATAAATTTGAACAACAAAAATGTTAAGAATGAAAAAAGTGTACAAAAATTAATGAAAGGAAATATTTTATTTTAAAAATGGGCTAAATGGCTACATTACAAGAAAAAAAATTAAAAAAAATAAAAAATTTAAATCAATTTCAAAAATTAAAAAAAATCAAGTAGGTCAACAAGTAGATAATTTAAGAATAAATAAGGTAAAAGCAATATGTAACAAATATAATAATAAAGTAAGACTAATATAGTAAAGAAGGATGATAGCAGTTAGGTGTGGAATAATAAAAGAGAAATAAAACATATTAACTATAAATAAATTAACAAGAATAATAAATGGAAGGAAGTAAAAGAACAAAAGAAAATCTAATAATAAAGGTAAAAGCAGGTAAAGTTATTAGGATGGTAGAAAATAGTTATACATAAATGGCAAATAAGGGAAGAAACAAGGAATCATTAAAATAAGTATAGAGAGAGTATAAGAAGATGATGTAGTAATGATAGCTAGAAAGTTAAGTAATAAATAATCAGTGGAAAGAGCAATGAGTAAAAATAAAAATAAAGATATGAATAAATAGGGTAAAAATATTAAATGTATATAAATACACACACACACACATATTATACTAAATGTGTATATAGCCTGGAGGACGATGATCTGGATATAGCCTTAATGACGATTTAGTAATTATAATGTTGGATTAATTATCTTTAAAAACAACAATGGAGGCTCTGGGTTCGACTTCAAGGCAAATATCTGGCCTTTTATGTAACATATTTGTTTAATAATTGTTTTTTTTTAAATGAAACGCACGAAAAAGGCAAAACAGCACATTTTAAGCTGGCTTCAAAATTTTCTTTGTCAATTTTCTATAGTTCTCAGCTCAGTTAATTAACTCTGCTTTTTGTGAAGCCGGTCGATGCCTTTAACATTTTTATATGAAAACATTGATTGTTATCTTAAAGTTGAAGATCCATCACTTTCTTATAAATTGGAGTAGTCAAGATGTTTTGAATAAGATGAATAGATAAGGAATATGGCGTGACCCTTGAGGGAACCCTTACGAAGATTTTGTATCCTAGTACCAAAGCATATGCACAACACCATGAAGCAAAGAACATAAAATAAAAAATATAATGTTAGAATAGAGCTGAAATGAAACTTAAGTGTGGGACATATTTTAACTAATTTTATAAGTAAAAACCAAATAATTGATTACATATAAATAGAGAAGATCTAGAATAAACGAAATATATCCCCTTCGTGCAAATACCCCAACTAGAACTTCAGCGCACCCTTCAACTGGGGCGTTGTCTAATTCATAGAGTTTGGCACCTTTTCAATCTAGGGCATGTAGATGATAAGGGTTGGGCACTTCATAAGTTTAACTTTAACTTGAGGCACTCCTAGAACTTGATGAAGTGTCTACACAAACCAGTGAGGAAATTGACTCTGGAAATGAAAAATGAAGTTTAAAGATAGAGGGGAATACATTAATTTACTATCTGCAGAGCTTTTTGGAGATCTTATTACACCTGGTTCAAGATGAGTCATCATTTTCTCCTTATCTTAGCATAACATAATAAAACACAAGTATTGATTTATATAACACACTATCAAAATAATCCCATGATTTATGCTTAATTGTCTTTGTGCAGTATTTAATAAATATATAAAGTCCTGTAGAAAACATGACACCTTATAACCCGGCGTGAACAATCAGAGGAGGGTAGTGAAGGGTAAGTAACCACTAAAACTAAGGGCAAAACACATGCAGCGAACCTGGGAAATCTGCATGAAGTCGTTGTTTAATTGTAACAACTTATAATACATATTTTTTTATTAAACTATTTAAAATCGCAACTATTGTTCGACGCTAAGTTAGATTTTGCTAAGTTTATTTTTCTCATATGATTTGATTTCTGTACTTTATTTCTATGTTTGGGTAGGAAAGAAAAGTTTAAATCCATCCATGCATAGACATACTAATTCTTCGATTCGATTTTTGGTGCTTGCCAAAAAAAAGATGTAACATTATTAGGGAATTCTCATCATGAAAATGACGCTTATGAGGTTGTTCGAATGTAGAGAGGAAATGGGGTGTTGTATATACTACTAATATTTAATATAAAAGAGTTTTCTTGATTTCTAAAAGAATACTGATATATTAATTTAAATATTTTAATAATGTAACTGTGTTCTGTCATTTTTCTGTCTACTGTCTTATAACTTGTATGTCAATTTAGGCTGTCTTCATGTGTGTCAATTAGTCATTTCGATTCCTTTCCGACATGGGGAACCGATTCCGCTTGGCTTTCGGATACCAAATTTTCTCATTACAATGATTTACTTACTATCATAGAAGATAAAGAAGCTACGATTTTTTTTTAAAAATTAGTTTTTAATAGGGTTCGTGTTCTTCCTTAATATATATATATATATATATATATATATATATATATATATATAATATATATATATATATATATATATATATATATATATATATATATAATATATATATAATATATAATAATATTAAACATTTGTTATCAAAAATTCATTGTGACTAAAAGTCTAATTTTCTAATAAATATCTATAGTTTTTTAGTTAATTGTCATGACTCTTCGTCAAGTACAGTTAAAATTTAATGCCACCATAGAAGATAAAAGCTAATCTAAAAGACAATTATATTAGGACTACCATAATTTTAGGAACCATAGTCAAACTTTAGATTTTAAAAACTTTAATTTATTATTTAAATTAATAATAATTAATAATAAATAATAATAATAATTATTATTTTTAATAATAATAATAATAATAATTAGATTTTAAAGGAAGATCAGACTTCGTTTATATTTTGGCAGATTATTTTTAATCATTAAAAAATATGTTACACAAGAATGACAGAAGCATAAAACAAACGTTGGAATTCTGATAAACTAATTTAATTTATGTTTTCATGCACTATTAATTTCTTTCTCGTATTAAAATATATTTTTCATTGTTATGGTTGGCTGGACGTAGGGACTGTGGGGGCGGAAGACAACAGTCGGGCACAAATTTTTGGAAATATATTTAAATACGAAGTTAATGTTATGGAATGATTTTGTTTCTATTAAAATGAACTATTACTTTTAAAAAATGTTGGACCTGAAAACAGAGATGCATAATAAAGACTTACATAGAGCTCAATTAAGCTAAAATATTTCTATTAAAGCTTTTTTACATAATTAATTAAAATTTATAATAACTTGACTATTCGTCAAGTACATTTAAAATTTATTGCTAACCATAGTGAATGAATAAATGTTCTTCACAAAATTTTAAGACCTAACAAATTAAGCAAAATATATAAAGCATCTGGAAGGCTAGTAAAGAGATTTACTCTCCCTAAAAGCCTTCATTTTATCACACACAATTTTTTACTGAGTCTATTTTATCTCATCTTTTTTAATCACAAGAATAATCAAAAGTTCAAGATACTCCTGGAAAACCTTCTCCAAAAGGTTTTTCCGGAGAAGGTAAATCCCTGGATTTTTAGAAATCTAAAAAGTAATCTAAAAATCTAGAAGCTTTAAAAGCAAGACAAGCTTTAAGATGATACTGCAGAGACTATTAACTGACACTTTTCAAGGGAGGTCTAAACTACAGTGGTCAGAATGGTTTTTTTTTTTTGGTCTTTAGGAATATAAAAGGTTATAGCTTAAATCTTACTTATCAAGTGCAGTAAAACACATAAAATATATACAGCTGGAATTTATTTTTTTAAAGTTTTGAAGTTTTAAATAGGATAAAAATGAAATCAGGAATTCTATTTTGTATACTTCCGATCTTCTCTATAATTTCAATTCACTTCGCTTGGAGATCAGTTTATAACTCTTCTTCTACCCTGGTCACTCTGACGGATAAAGCGATGTCCCTTCCTCTATAAAAGAAACCTTGGTTCCACTATAATAAAATTATTAATTACATAGTTTCAAAAATTAATAACAAAAATCGGGTAAGGGATACCTCAAAACTTTTTCATGCCTCATCGGGTTCGCTACGCTCATCCTCCCTACTTCGGATTCGCTTTGCAGGTCGTAGAATATAAAAATTAACAAATTTATACAACAACACGTATTCGGATCGCTTTATTCGTTTTATTCCCGGAAGATACATTCGTTTTATTCCCAACCAAGGATGTTGAATAAAGGGGATGACGCATTAAGGGACATTTCTGACCCCATGGAAGTTGTATGAGATAGAGAAATAGGAACAAACTTACCTTCCCTTAGGTTATAGGTTGTCGAGTTTGCTTCTCAACTTTCATCAGTGCTTTCGTTATTGTTACATTTGGTGCTTGTCAAGTCATTTGTGCTTATATTTTACATTTTGGTCTCTAGATAGCCACTTTAGTGAGAGTAATTGAAGCTTTACGGTTTACTTTTCGTAGAGAGTAAGTTAAATGTGTTGATATTTTTTTGTATTTTTTTAGCCTAGTGAAATGTTTTGCTAGTTTTCAAGATTCAATTTTGGTTGTAATGTTCTTAATTTTCTTTAGTGTTGTTAATTTTAAACAATATTAACAAAAAAAATAGTTAATAAGTATGAACTTTTTTCTATTTGTTTATAACCTTCGCAAGCAAAACAATGGGAAACCCATTGAGAGTTAAGTTTGCCTCTAAATTTTAAGATCTGCGCTGTTATAAGGATCATAAGCATGCGCAGTTCGTACCAAGCATGTGCAGTTGGTTTTTGACGTGTGTTTCGTGTTGAATTCTTCTCTATGTTTTGATTTTCGATGGGGTCACTTTGTTGAATGGCAAAGTGACATTGCCAGTTTGTTGACTTAGTGCGTCATCCCCTTTATTCAACATCCTTGTTCCCAACGAACCAGGTCAACCAACCATATAGACAATGACCATGCTTGACGCTGCTTTTATTATCTAGCAAAAACCGAAGGTATGCTTGTCGTATTGAAACGAATCTTACTGTACTTATTTATCACGTAAAGGTATATACTGGTACCGAATTTAAACTCAATTAAATTATTTTTTAATTTTTGATTTTTTTTTTAAAAAACGTACACAAGTCATGCGATAAAAATTGAACTAATACTGATAATAAGATTAAATTTGACACATATTAGTCTAATACATAGCTACATGCGTTCCAAAATCACAAATTAAACTCAACATTTTTTGTGTTTTTTAATTGTTTCGAAAATTTTGATGTCATAATTGCGGGTTAAGGGTTATGTTATAAAAATTATTTTCCGGATAGCAAAACTTCACCTATAGACTAATTTTAGAAAGTTTTAAATCTCTACCATAAATACACAGGGAGGTACAATAATAAGAGACACTAACACGCACACAGACAACTTAGTGAAAATCACTCAGGGGGCCTTAAAAACACATAAAAACGGGTAATTTAGGAGACACAATACTTTTCCTATTTACCTATAATATGGAATGAGAAAAGTAAAAAGCGAAGTCCATAATTATATAATGTCACTATAGTTTCGTTTAGAAGTCCTTAATTATTATTTCATGATTATCTCAAATAAAACCAATCCTGTCACAGCTGGCATAGAAAATATAAAAAAGTTCAGCTTAGGTAGGTACTGTCACGAGCGGAGGTTGGCAACACTGAGGGAGCGCGGGGTCAAGTGGATAATGTCATTATTTTAAGCATCCCACGCATTAACTGGGATTATCGAGTTAACAATTTTAAACCGACGTATTAATAACAGAATCCATACGTTTCTGTCATATTATCTAAATATTGAAAGACAAAATAATTATTATATCCACTATTAAGTATACTGATTCAATAACCGAAAAAATTGGGTACCGCGTACCTCGGAACTTTTCCTCATCACATCGGATTTTCCACATCCCCACTTCGGATTCGCTTCGCTCGACTGAAAATATACAATTCGCAAAATGTATACTGCAACACGTCTTCAGACTCGCTTTGCTTGTCTTAAGCTAGTAAATACAACCGTTTCATTCTCTAAGGTCACCCATACAGCACTGACCACGCTCAATGCTGCTTAACTATTATGATCCAACAAAACTCATGGGTATATACTTGTTGTATTGAAACTAAACTTTGTGTACTTATTTATTACGTAAAGGTATATAAATACTTGTACTAAATTTTAAATTAATTGGATTGTTTTCCGATTTTTTACAATTTTTAAAAAACGTACACAAGTCATTTAATAAAAATTGGACTAATGCTGATGAAAAATGGCAACCCCTATCAGAGCACATATTTATAATGCACCTAACAAACGGCGAGTATTTTCAGTGACGTCACATTAAATCAGTTTATACAACACAGATAATTGAAGAATATATGTCATAGATAACAAATTTTAAATTCATTTTACTTGATTTAAGACAAAATAGTCGAAAAATAATGTAATATTTACATTATAAAAGATGATAAAAGAGATAGTTATCAGGTTGGCAATACCAATGGCGGAAAAACGGTGATAAAACAATTTTTTATCATAGGATTAGCATGCGAGCCAATCGAAATCAAACATTTATTATTATCCTTTATTTGTGATAAATGAGTTAAAAATTAATAGAACTACCATCGGGGATAAAAAATTGTCAATATTTCATAGATAAATATTTCCATTATTCCAGGATTTTAAGTATAGAATTAGATTTTCATCACGACTGACTTTATATTAAACTGCAATTAAAATATTTGTTTAATATTAATTATAATACCAAACAAAAAGTAACACTTCATAACACAAATTAAATAAAACACAGAGGTTAAAAAATATCACCTTATTAGTTAATTTAATACTTGTTACAACTAATTAAACAATTTAAAGCAAAAAAAGTAATTTAATTAAAAGTAAAACTAATTAACAATAAATAAAATAAAAAACTATATTGTGATTTTCACCTTCTTATCAGTTTATTTAAAAACTCGTCACAACCCATTTAAAAGGCTTTTTTCCAATTAAAGAATGATTTAAGTGAGTTTAAACATCCTAAAATAAATTAAAATAAATCACTTCAAGATAACATTTAAAAGGTAAATCGTCAAAAATAAGAAAAAATTAAGTACCCATATGCATATTTTAACGTTGATCACCCTTTCGTTATTAATTTCTTATCAGCAACGGTGGCGCTGCTACGCTCTTTATCAGTTGTGCATAGTATTGCAGGTTCAGTAAAAGTACATTTTGAATATTTTATATTAAACAAATTTCAGAGGTTAAAATATTGAATGCTTCACAAATTGCTGAAAAAAATTGGTTACATTTTACAGAAAATAAAAAGAGGGGCCAAAATTATCTTATTTCTCTTACGTTTAGTGCGATCGAGTTAAAGGGCGTATTTGTTTTAAAAAAATGGACCCTACATCTAGTCGAAATATGAAAGAAGCATCTATATACCACTTACCATTCCTTGAAACAATTGTGGAAAATAAAGAATAGGGGCGTGTGGAAGAAAGGGGACGAAATTTAATAAAATATTCAACATGTATCGTTACCCCTTCCCTTACCACAAGCATTCTCTGGAGTAAGCAATTTAATAATTTATTCATAAGTATGAAAGGCAATTTTTTGGAAATATTGCCTAGATTTATTTGTATAAAAAAGTCGAGTACCTCAGGACTTTTCGCTATGTGATGAGCGACTCGCTCGGAGCGACTTCCTTCAGACTCGCTTAGCTCGTCCTCAGAATATACAAGTCGTTAACTTTGCTCTACAACACCTCTTTGGACTCGCTTAGCTCGTCCTCAGAATGTACAAGTCGTTAACTTTGCACTACAACACCTCTTTGGCTTACTCGTCTCACAAGTCGTTAACTTTGGGACTCGCTTAGCTCGTCCTCAGAATAACAAGTCGTTACTGCACTACAACACCTCTTTGGACTCGCTTAGCTCGTCTCAGAATATACTCGTTAACTTGCACTACAACACCTCTTTGGACTCGCTTAGCTCGTCCTCAGAATATACAAGTCGTTAACTTAGCACTACAACACCTCTTTGGACTCGCTTAGCTCGTCCTCAGAATATACAAGTCGTTAACTTTGCACTACAACACCTCTTTGGACTCGCTTAGCTCGTCCTCAGAATATACAAGACGTTAACTTTGCACTACAACACCTCTTTGGACTCGCTTAGCTCGTCCTCAGAATATACAAGACGTAACTTTGCACTACAACACCTAGGACTCGCTTAGCTCGTCCTCAGAATATACAAGCACGTTAACTTTGCTACTCTTTGGACTAGCTCAGAATATACAAGTCGTTATCTTTGCACTACAACACCTCTTTGGACTCGCTTAGCTCGTCCTCAGAATATACAAGTCGTTAACTTAGCACTACAACACCTCTTTGGACTCGCTTCGCTCGTCCTCAAATAGAAAAACATTCGATCATTCCAAGCGATAACCCATCCAGGCACTGATCACGCTCGATGCTGTTTAATTGATGATCCAAAAAAATATGGAAATACTTTTCTCTTTAATTGTGCAAGTTATTTCGTACAATAGTTTGTAAGATTTGTGGGGGAGATAATCAAATTTGATTGGAGTTCGGCACAAATATGCTCGTTTCTTGTAACCTACTAGTGTTTTTAATAAAATTTTAAGAAAATCGCTAATAATTACTAGTCTACACTTGAACATTAGTGAAAAAATTTTTACAATTATTAGTAAACTTGTTATATAGAAACTTGTACTTTCGTGAAACGGGCGAATATAAATACAAACATATTTATCAAGCTATTTAAAAGCATCGTTTGCTGAGTTTACCAACCCATGTAGTGTTTCATGTAATATAGACAACGATAACACCTCCCTCAACTCTACTCCCATTCGATATGAAAAGCAAAATAATAATTAATAAACAAGTACTGAATACAATAGAGTGTTTGCATTTTTCCAAAAAACTTTTTTGCTCATAAAATGATTAAATGCGTTTAAAAAATATATTAAGGTATAACAAAATATTTAATTTAATTTTAAATAGTCGAAATAAGCACTTAAAGAAGAGAAGAGGGGGAATGGGTGAGAGAGTGGGGTGAAAACGGAACGTTCTAAAGGTTGGGTCGTTGAAAGTACAGATAGGGAGTTTTAGTTAGAAATATCGTAAGGTCAACAGTTGCTTACAGTTAAACAGAATGTAAAGAAGACTGAAACAAAACAATCCCGTGTTCCAGGTAATACAATGTCTAAGGAACGTGATGACTACAGCTGTCAGTATCATCTTGTTGACAGTATAGAATAAACTCTTATGAGTGTTGCTCTAGTGAATATTGTACTACACGGCGGTATTCTTACATCTGACGTCACACAAGCATTCGAGGCCGTTTTCCCGCCAAAAGAACATGTTTAAATATATTTTTCTTTTTATTTCTGTATCATCAAAAGTATAAGTTTTTTCATTCTAATATTTTACAGAGTGTTCTTTTATATAACGTACTTAAAGATAATATAATACAAAAAATTGTGCAAATACTCTATTTAGAAATATATTATCCAAACTGGGTAATATCATCAAATACCACTTACATTGTTTGTAATATTCAGAGTTGATTTTTAATTTTCTGCGTCAAAGTTAATTTTTATTTGAAAAGGTATTTTAGTCTTCTCTTTCCAGTTAATTACTTCCAGCTCTTAATTTTAACTTCGTGACAATTTTACACCACTTTAAAGCTGTTTTTTGTGTTGGTATTGATTTTTTAAGCTTTATTCCTTTAATCATATCATGAAGTATTCTTTTGATTTTTCCAATTATGTTTTGTTGTTTTCTCAGTAGTAAAATTTATTAAGTAGCTCTTTTATTTTGTTTTAGATCTATATCGCACTCCGGATCCGGGCTTTGCTTAGATCAAGTATATTGCTTCACACAGATGTCAACAAATCATTCGAATAATTTAAGATTCTAGGGCGTCTTAAAAGAAATTAAGCCGCATCGCGGCTTATTTTTTTTAATTTTGAGAAATGGGAATCTTGGTTTAAAATTAAGCATCTTTTTTTTCCTATTATGTTTTATTTTCAGTAAATATTGTAAGCTAGACGAGTTCGCTTCATGTGAACAATTATATATCAATCAATAAATGATAAAGGTCGACGCAAAATTTAAGTTACCACAAAAAATTCAACTTAAATTTACGGGGACTTTAAAGGGTACGGGGACCCTCAGAACTTTTACTCGTCACATCGGACTCGGTACGCTCATCCTCCATACTTCGAACACGCTACGCTCGTCATCAAAATATACCACTCGATAAATGTATACTGTAAACGTCTTCGGACTTGCTTCGCTCGCCCTTAGATATTAAATAGATCTGTTTCGTTCCAAGAGTCACCCATCCAGGCACTTACTACGCTCGATGCTGATAAACTTTTATGATCCACCAAAATTTCATATTTATACTTGTTGTATTAAAACGAAACTTAGTGTACCTAATTATTTCGTAAAGGTTGAACTACTTGAACCAAATTTCAACTTAATTAGGTTATTTTACGATTTTTTAATTTTTATTTTAGAAAGTCAATGCTTATAATGAGATGAAACTTTGCACTATCTTAGTCTTATACATGGCTATAAGACCATGTATCATTTTTCGCGTTTTATTAATTTTTAAAATTCAAAAATTTTACAATTTTTCAAAAAAGTCAAATCAAAAAATATTTTCCGGATAGCAAAACTACAGCTAAAGAGAAATATTTGTACAAAGTTTTAATTCTAGCACTGGGAGCTAAGATGATAACAGACATACACTCACACAGACAACTTAGCAAAAATCACTCAGAAGGCCTTAAACATCCGAAACAGATAATTCCGGTGACATCCCGGTTTAGGATTTTTTGCAAACACTATACTTTTCCTATATACTTACAGCATAAATGAGGAAAAGTAAAAAAAATAGTATGGAGTCATCATAGAGATATATTACTAGAGAAGGCATAGCCTATCAATACATTGAGAGACCTGAAACATCATTATGGGACACTCATAGACACAGCGTTATCTCAATAAAACCTTCACCTAGAGTGAGTTAAGGTTATAATAAATTAATTGTTTTTGGCTTCCTGCGCATTGTTTGTGTTTTGATTTTTTAACGTAATACTATAGAAATTACTGTGTCCGATATAGATGTGCTTAATATTGTTGTTCAGGTTACTTTTTCGATGATTTAAAATTCAACCAATAAGGCCTCTCTAATAATAAAATTTCTTTTAACCGTCGTTGAGTTTTTTTTTAACTTTTCCATTACTGTACCAGTAGCTTTGAAATTTTCTAAACTCGGAATTGATGAATGTATGACTCTATTGTGAAAAGTTGATCCACTCTACAATAAGTATTAGGAAAGGTGTTTGTTTGTAAAGTAATTACTTTGAATAGCTTCAAGTAAGTAGCTACACTTACTAAGTAAGTAGCAATACTTAGTTATACTTTAGCTATACTTAGCTATACTTTAGCTATACTTAGCTATACTTTAGATATACTTAGCTATACTTTAGCTATACTTAGTTATACTTTAGCTTCAAGTAAGTAGCTATGCTTACTTTGTTTGTAAAGTTATTACTTTGAATAGCTTCGTTGGTCTTTAACATGAATATCTACCATTTTTTTATTTTTACTTAATATATACTTGGATATAATATATAAAACAGTTTTGTTTACAACAGTCACCCATCCACAAACTGACCACGCGGCATAACACAAGATATTGAACAAGAATCGTGAATTTACTGTCGGTAAAAAAATGAATTTTTCACACTTCTTTATTTTACAAGGATGTAATGGCGATCCTGGCGGACCTTTTCCTCATCACATTGGATTCGCTACGTTCTCAGAATAAGTTGTTACATTTATACTGGAACGAGGCAAAGGACTCGCTTCGCTCGTCCTCAGATAGTAAATACATCAGTTTTATTCCCAGCGGTCACCCATCCAGGCCCTGGCCATGCTCGATGCTGCTTAACTTTATAATCCTACAAAAATCATGGATATACTTGTCGTATTGAAACAAAACTTGGTGAAGTCATTATCGTGGGTTAATGACGTCATAAAAAATATTTTCTAGATAGCACAACTACAGCTATAGACTGATTTTTGTACGAAGTTTCAACTCTCTAGCATAAATACACTTTGAGCTACGATATTAACAGACAAACACACACACATACAGACAAACAACTTCATGAAAACTACTCAGAAGTACTTAAAAACACCTGAAACGGATAATTTCGGTAACATCCCGGTTTCGAGTTTTTTTGCAAACACAATACTTTTCCTATAAACCTACGGTATAAATGAAGAAAAGTAAAAACGTTAAATTAAGCTCTTTAAAAATAGAACAAAATCTTATCAATTAAAATAAATAAAAATTTATTACACAAAAAAGATTTTAAAAGCTGAATTTATAAACAAATACTATTAACCCTTAATATATTTTCTTTTTTAGCCTATACAAAAAAAAGCTTTGCAATATCAACAAAATTCTCAGACTAAAATTTTTCACTTTTCATTCATTCAAAAGAAAATTTCTTCATGTTAGTTTTTCTTTTACGGATTCCTGCTTTTTATCTAAAGAAAAAGGTATTAAGTTGTAAGTCAAATATTCTATGTACGTCACTTAATAAAAATATATAAATATACATTACATAAAGGAATAATCTAGTAGAAATTGAACGATAAAATAGGTCTTGTTATTTATACGCTGAAAAATTAATGTAAACAAGTATCAGCTGTTTATATTCTATCATGTGATTTTTAGATCGCAGAGCAGCCAACTTAAATATAAAGAAAGTTTATAAAGTATGTAATAGGTTTTATACGGAATCGTTGAACAAGTAAAAAAATTCCTTTTCTTTTACTTTGGAAGACTCACTATAACTGGGGTGCAAAGGGCTCTATAAAGAATTGTATATAGGAGAAGAGGAGGGAGGGGCATTTAATAAAAGTCTAAAGTAAGATTTATTAAACGGTTTCCAGTTTGGGATAGCTGCCAAAAATAAACTGTTTCAAAGGTTCCTTTGTAAGTGTTCTCTCTAATATTATCGTTTAACACTTGAAAGAAAAGTGCTTCACCTATAGATAGAAGACAGCACTAAAAGTAAAAAATACGTATTTATGTGCTATCATTGCTTGAAAAAAGGTAGTGAAATTGTTCTACTATCTTTATTAATGGAAATGTAGCATCATATATTTACAGCATAAATAGTAACTATGCTATAAGTAAAGCTTTGTAGTATGACTACAGTTAACTAATTAGTTAACTGAGTACCTGAGTTAGAGTACCTGTATAATAAGAGAAATGAACAACAAGATATTTTAATTGTTTAAACATACAAGACTTTTAGAAGATTTTATAATTCTTGATGATAACGGATTTTTGGCGAATTTCGTTTAGTAAAATATTGCTAGTTTAGTAAGTAATGGAAAGAGTTCGACCAGGATGTTTGTCCGAAATTCGTTACAGGATGAGAACTCTGGCTTAATAAATCAATACAATAATGTGTTAAAATTTGTGATCAGGACAAAGTTATTTACTTATGTTTTTATGGATTATGGATTGATTGAAACTGAAGTGGATATGAATCTTAACGTCGTTTTGATTTTTGTTTTGAGGCACTAAGTTTAGTGCTTGATAATTGAGTGACTGCTCAAGTTATAAAGCTTAAACCGGATTCCTAAGCAAGAAATGGATTGTTAAGCACGGAAACACGCATTCCAAAGAAAATTCGCTCGACATGCAGACCAACCCGCTAGAATTTATACAGTTTATAGCTTAATAAAAAATGGATTCTTCGCCAAGAAATCATTACAAAAGAAATGCTATAATATCTTAGTAATAGTTGTAATAATTATTAACACACATTATTATCTAAACATGATCAACGAAAAACTTTATTACCATAGTAACATTTGACATAACATAAACAACAGTGTTACCTACTTAAATATAAATAATACTAAACTATTAATTAATACATGACATCTACCGCCCTAGATACTGCTACCAATAGTGCAGAAACAATTAACTTTGATAGCGATCTGGTGGCTTTATCTTAGACCTATCACGTAACTGATAAGGAGACCGATTTTGAGGCTGAGAGTCAGTATGAGCATTGTTGTCACTTCTAGCCTGAGTGTGTACGTCAGTCTTACCGCTGTCAGTCCCAGCGATACTCTTATTATTAGGACTTAAGTGTAAATGCTCTCTAGTTCTTCTATACACTACTCCATCCTCATTCTTCACTAGGTAAGATCTAGGAGCTGAGTGTCTCTCTATCACTTTACCTTGTTCCCAACCTCTATTATTAGGAGACCTAAACACGACCTGATTACCTGGCATCACATCTTTCAAATTTTTAGTATTCTTATCATAATAATACTTTTGTTTCTTTTGTCTTTGTTCAAGTTTATGCCTCACCTTTTTTTTATCTACTACATGAGGGTCAAGTACACTCTTGAAAACTGGTAAATTATCTTTTAAACGTCTGCTAAATAACAGTTGTGCTGGAGAAAGATTGACATCTGGTAAAGGAGTGTTTCTATAGTGCAATAAAAACATTTCTATCTGTGTCCCAGTTACATTTGACTTCTTCAAAAATTTCTTACAAAGCCCTACTGCTTTTTCTGCTTGCCCGTTACTGCGCGGGTAATTGGGGCTCGATGTAACTAGTTCTATGTCATTCTCATCCAAAAACTTACAAACTGAGAACTATTAAAAGGACTGTTATCTCCATTATTTTATCTGGAAACCCATGGACTGAAAATGCACACAACAATTTTTTCTGAATATCTGAAATCGATTTAGACTTAAGTTTTATTAATTCTATCCACTTTGAAAATGAGTCAATAACCACTAAGTAGTATCTTGAATTGAACTCAAGAATGTCTAAACAAAGTCTTTCCCATGGACGTTCAGACACTGGATGAGGTAACAACGGAAGTTTTGCATTTTTGGACCTCATCGACTGACAGACCTTACAGTTTAGAACAAAATCTTCAATATCTTTACTCATGTTTGGCCAAAATAATTTTTCTCTAGCTAATAATTTAGACTTTACCACTCCCTGGTGGCTCTTATGAATTTTACCTAAAACCATGCTTCTAATTTCTGTTGGGACCACAAATCGATTTTCATAAAATATTAAATCGTCAAATACAAATAGATGATCTTTAAAATGAAGCATAAGGTCTTATACTACCTTTAGGTTCTCTTGGCCATTTGTTTGTTTGAATAAACTCAATGATTTGGCTTAGAACTTTATCGTTTCTAGTAGCCTTCTGATACTTAACAATTTTATCTGGTGAAACTAGCAATCGGTTTACTATGGAATGCACCAACACCTTTAATTCCTCATCCTCCTTCTCGTATTCATTTAAAAATGCTCTCGATAAGGCATCAGCAATAAATAACTCTTTCCCAGGTACATATTTCAAAACAAGTTTATATTTCATAAGCCTTAGAATCATACTTTGTAATCTACCAGAAATTTTATTTATATCTTTTTTTATTATACTTATTAATGGTTTATGGTCTGTCCATACTGTGACCGGCCGCCCATATATTAGATAGTGAAATCTTTCAACTGCAAAAACTACTGCTCTTAATTCCTTTTCTATTGGTGCATAACGTTTTTCACAATCAGTTAATGCCCTAGACGCATAAGCTATTGGGTTATTATTCATCATAATACATGCTCCTAAACCGTCTTTTGAAGCATCGCATTGAATGGTTAGTGGAGACTTGCCATCATAATGAACCAGTACAGGACTTTTGGTTATCAGATCTTTGATTCTTTTCATAGCTTCTTCTGAGCTGAGTCCCAAAACCATTGGATTTCATCTTTCAACAGTTCTCTCAATGGCGCTGCAAGCTTTGAAAGATTTGGTACAAAACGTCCTACATAATTTACCATGCCTAAAAATCTTAATAGTTCCTTTTTATTATTCGGTTTAGGCATCCCTGTAATAGCTCTTATCCTATTTTCATCTATAGCTATACCCTCGGCTGAAACCGTAAATCCTAACACTTTAATTTTTGTTAATTTATGCTGAAATTTATCTGGATTAAAAGTGACTCCCGCTTGCCTTGCTGTCTCTAAGACTTTCTGCAGCAACTTATCATGCTCTTCCTCGGTTTCTCCAGATATAATTATATCATCTAATATAATTTCCTTTAAAATATGACCAAATTTCTTCATTTTTTCTTTGAAAGGCTTCAGCACTTATACTAAGACCAAATGGAAATTTTAAAAAGCGGAACCTCCCGAATGGAGTTGCGAAAGTACATATTTTTGAAGCTTTTTCTTTCAGCTCATACTGATGAAAAGCATCCGTTAAATCCAAAATAGAAAAATATTTTTTATTACTTAGGTTAGCCATTATATCTTCAGGAGCTGGGATAGGATGATATATTCTTTTTAAATTTTTATTGATATCTGAGGGGTCTAAACATAATCTCAATGATCCATTAGGTTTTTCTACACAACAAATATTACTTACAAACGATGTTGGTTCCGACTCCGGTACTATTACACCCTTACTTACTAACTTGTCTAATGTTTCCTTTAATTTGGGCATAATCGTATGAGGTACTCTTCTAGGACCATGAATGACCGGCTCAGCATCTTCTTTCAAGTGCAACTCTAAGGGTGCACCAGGAAATTTACCTAATCCTGTAAATACATCTTTATATTTCTTCAATATTACTTTCTTTTGTTTATCTATTTTATCATTCATTAAACTATCTTTCTTATTTTCATCATTAATTAAGCTGTTAATTTGATTACCTTCTTTATCTACTTCTACATTCCTACAAATACCATTGTTTTCATTTAATTTATATTTAATATTAGGACCTTTCTGAATTAGTTTGAGTTTGACACTAGTATTTAATCCTAGTATAGGGTGAGCATTCACATCGGGAACTATAAATTTAACCAATTTATGAACGTTTGGTTTAACTTCACATCTTAGCACTACCTCCCCCACTGGCTTAATACTATTATTTTTACTATATTTTTCTCCATATGGGATAATTGTAGAATTACACGGAGATAAAACTGAGTTAATCTGGTCACAGTCATTTTTAAAAATTCTCTGAAGCCACTGATAAGGCAGAACATTACATTCCCCCCCCCCGGAGTCGACTTTACAAGGTACTTTAGTATTCTTAATAATTAAATTATAGGACCATTCTCGTCTCTTCTTAACCAAGTTAACTTTAAATGCATCTAAAACAACCTCACTACCTGACTCTGAGCTCTCAGAATCAGATCCATTCCAGTTAACCATATTTAACTTTCTGTTAGATTTAGCTTTAGCTGATTTATTATAAAAACAACACTGAGCAAAATGATTTTTACCTGAACAAACATTACATCGCTTGTTATAAGCAGGGCATTTACCCCGAACATGCTCTGAAGCGCACCGAGAACACTTAAAGTTAACCATGTCCTGACCATTACCCTGTCTTGTTCTATGGTCAGTCGTTTTAATTCGGTGAGATGATGTTCGTTTGAGTTTATCAACATTAACCTCCTGGTCAGTACTTCTTAGACTATCAGCGTACTTTACACTTGCTTCAATAGATCTTGCTGCGTCCAACATCATGTCAAGTGCTACATTTCCTTCTCTAAGTAGCTGCTCTTGAATCTTTTTACTCGACATCCCTACAATCAACCTATCTCTCACCATTCGGCTCTCATAGCTCTTTTTACAGCTATCACATTTAAATAAACATAAACTGGCTTGTTTCTTTAGTTCAGTTACAAAATTATCAATTGATTGACTGTCATGTTGTTTCAAATTATTAAACTTAAACGTCTCTACAGGAATATTAACTGAAGGAGTGCAGTGCTCATCAAATTTTTTTAAAACCTCCTCTAAAGTCTGTTGACTTGGCTCTAAGTTCCAAGTATTATAGACATCTAAGCCGTCATCTCCGATGCACGTCAACAATGTCGCTAGTTTTAAATTTTCATCTTTCGACTCCTTTTTACCTGTCGGCGTTAAATATAGGATAAACTTTTGCCTCCATTTTGGCCATTTTTCGTGGATATAATTATCAAAATCAAGATGACCAGGAGCTTTAAGGGAATCCATAGTTATTTACTTAGTTTTTTTTATTATTGTAAACAAACTTGATCAAAATCTAATTATTAGTTACTTTTGATCAAACTGAACCTACAAGTATCATAATTTGCTTACCTGACACCATATAATATCTTAGTAATAGTTGTAATAATTATTAACACACATTATTATCTAAACATGATCAACGAAAAACTTTATTACCATAGTAACATTTGACATAACATAAACAACAGTGTTACCTACTTAAATATAAATAATACTAAACTATTAATTAATACATGACAAATGCGACCAGTTTGTCCTTTCGGAAATGCGAACACTCTTCTTGTCCTATTTTTTCACAACATGACCATGTACATGTATCCATTAAAATATGGAACTCCTGTGGAAACAGCAGATCATTAAAATATAGATGCCTAAGCTCAGAGACTTTTAGGCTTGCAAACAAAGGTAACCAAGGCCAATATCATGAAATAAGACTACTTAACAGCTGTAGAGCTGTCAAGATCAAGATGATAATTAATAATTTATAGATCTACATTTAAAGACCGCATCTATTTCAAATATGTTTATTTTCAAACTATTATATCTTGTAAGTTTGTAAATTTACAAGTATCGAAACCAACAATTTCGTTATTAAGAACCTCTGAATCGGCTTTAACCCGCCGTGCAAGCCACTACATTAGCGTTTTTTCCAATGTGAATTCGTAAAAGATATATTTATCTATGGTAGACTAATATAGATGAATACAAACTTTATAAAACATTCATTAATATTAATATTACTTTTGCATGATAATTTAAACTTCTTATTTAAGTAGGTAAACGTAAGAAAGTTAGTTTTGAAGGTGATAAGATAGCATAAGCTTGCTGGAAAAGTTTAAAAGTATTACTTTGAGGTTACTTTAAAATACATTCCCTTCTTAGTGAAGTAAGGAAAGCCAGTAAAACTGAAAGCAGGGAAAGTCAAGTAATAAGTTGGCTTTTAGGCTTTAACACTCCTAACCTAGATTACAATTAAATTTATTCAAGGAGCATGCTTTTAAGTTTAGGTGGTAGACTTAAAAGTAGTATTAATTTAAGAGGTTTAAGGAAACACAAAAAGTATATATACAATACATAAATACATACAAACCATTTTTACACACACACACACATATACATATAATATATATATATAATATATATATATATATATATATATATATATATATATATATATATATATATATATATATATATATATATATATATATATATACATATACTTATAAAATAACAAAATAGGGAGAATTGCTGATCGAATATATATATATATATATATATATATATATATATATAATAATATTATATATACACACATATATTTATAAATAACAAATAGCGATTATTGACCATAAGTATAAATTAAGCTACAGGAGCTTAATTCTAAGTAGCTACATTCTAAGTATAAATTAAGAACAGGAAAACTATTGAAAAGATTGCATTTACTTATATTGCTAAGAAAACTAAAACAAAACAGTGTGCTTTTACACAACATGCTATTGCCAATAATCATGATTTTGGTTATGATAATTGTAATATTGAAGTGGAACCAAACTACAAGAAAAGGCTTTTTAAAGAAATTGTGCACATAAAATCGCAACCTTTAGCTTGCAATATGAAACCTGACACCAATAACTTTAGTTTGTTATTAAACACTTTCTGATGAAGACCTAATCTTACGGTTAAGGTCCTAGACTTTAGGACTTATGCCACGAAATAAGTGAATTTCCAAATGTCTTAGTAATTTTACATGATTTGTTTACATAATATTATAATATAAAAGTCATTCGATATAATCGGAAATATTTCTGATAATAAAATTTAACTTAGTGGTATACGTGTATACTAATATCCGATTATACGTGTATAACCAGATCCGAAAAAGCGTTCAAAAGTTATCATGTGCCATAGAAACGTCAAGGAAGAAAAACCTTGTAGAATATATACACAATTACGTTTATGTATATATATATATATATATATATATATATATATATATATAATATATATATATATAATATAAATATATATTGTAAATATATAATATATATATATATATATATATATATATATATATATATATATATCGATCAGCGATTCTCCCTTCTTTCAACCCCTCCCCCTAACATCCAAACCTTATTGAGTGTGAAACTATAGAAAAAGGAGTCAGTAACCAAATAAAAAATGCCGTAATCAGATCTGCTGAAAACCTTTAAGTTTCTATAGCTAATTTAAAAGCTTTATAATGAAGTTTTGAAGTCATTATACTTAAAAGATTTCAGTAGAACCCTTAAGTGGAGTGTGTGAGTATTAACATTTCAAGAGAGATTTAAATTAAGTTCCAATAAAACTTACTTTAAGCAGTTTTAATACTTTTAAGTAAATACCTGAAAAAGATAAAAACAAGAAGATTAGTACAAATGGTGTTTTAAAATATGCTGAGCTGAGGGATAACTTGGTTACATTACGTATTCAGAATGAGACTTAAATAGACGAGGTATTTAGCGAAACTTCTTTAAAACCATTTAGGATTCTATGTCTTATAATCTTATTTTTTTTGAGGTAGTACGTAATTGAGCACTTTATTGGACCGTTTTTAGGATGAGAAGCCAATAATTATGGTTATAGGAGGTTATTTAGTACTTTTCACCTCCGAGGACAATAATGAATGTAAAAAACTCCTAAAAAAAGGCGAAAGATTTAATCGAGTTGAAGGGGGACCAGAGTTAATATGGAGTTAATAAGACTTTTTTTCAATTAAGTATATAGCGCAGTTTATTTAATGAGTGCTACCTCAAAAAAATTAGTGTATGCCATCCGGCTGAGAATGTCTTTATGTCTCGGCAATTAGATTTACCGACGAGCGAAGCGAGTCGGAAAAAATTCACTTCTCAGCCTTATGGCATAAATAACTATTACTCCACTCGATTCAGCATTATAGCAACATGAAAACTAAGCTCATATTTCCTTTGGAAATTCTCTGGAAACCCCTACAACGTTTGATTAGAAATAGTAGCGCAAGCGGAGTTTATTATTTAAAGATAATATACATTTTCAAATTAATTTCTTTATGGGCAATAAAACCAACTTTTAACTACATAAAGGTTATCATTAGTTCCTAAAAGATAAAGAAAAGAAATAACAAATATTATTTATCTACTCCTTGTATTGTAAGTTCTACTTACAGTCTTGTTATCTCACACTGTAAATGTACTTTTACTCCCTAGGGAGGAAGGAAAAGTGAAAGTGTTGCCAACTTGACAGAATTTTTTAGTAAAATTTTTAGGAATCTTAGGAAATTTTTAGGATTTTTTTCGGTGTTATGTTGGTACTACGGGTAAGAACACACAATATACACACGCTAATGTTTAAATTACAAATATAGTATTATACATTATTCTATTGACAGCTTATAATAAAACAATGTGAAGATAGTGGCTTTATTCTCTCTTCAGAGTAATTGACATGGTAAGAATAAACTAACTAACACAATAACAATTTAAGAGCTGAAGAATATATAATAGTTGTTAGTATTAGTTCTATAGTCGTAGATAAAATTTAATATGCAACAAGGGATGAAAGTTTTCAGCTCTCGTATTATCTCCCTCGTCAAGCCTCGGGAGCCAAAATGTTAGTTAACTCCCTCGGCAAGCCTCGGGAGCTAACTAGTTTATCTCCCTCGGCCTGCCGGCCTCGAGAACTAATGAAGTTTCCTCCTTCGGCACTGCCTTAGGACGAAACTTTAACTTAAGCTGTAAAACTTACTTTCATCCCTTGTTGCATAAATAACAACTTAGTTATCTTTCTGCTGCCCCGAAGAAATAAAGGGAGTAAAAATCGTATTTATTATTTTCTTTCTTTCATCAGTGCCGGTGAGATATAGTAAGTACACATCCTGTTATTATTTCTTTTCTTTTATCAGTACCGGTGAGATGAAGGGAGTAAGAGTCATATTTATTGCTCCCTTTTTGTATAAATGCCGGTGAGATGAAGGGAGCAAGAGTCTTATTTATTGCTCCCTTTTTGTATAAATGCCGGTGAGATGAAGGGAGCAAGAGTCTTATTTATTGCTCCCTTTTTGTATAAATGCTGGTGAGATGAAGGGAGTAAGAGTCTTTTTATTGCTCCCTTTTTGTATAAATGCAGGTGAGATGAAGGGAGTAAGAGTCTTATTTGAAAAATTTTATTTGTACTTTTTATATTTCTATATTACTCAACTTATTTTGAGTAACCATTAAATTTCTAACACATGTTTAAACAGTTTAGGTGACGATAGATAACGCTGGCATAGTTACACAAACGTTTACGCTATCACCTCCAAAAACTGCGTATAATCTATTATTAATTAACATAAATTTAAAAAAATATCAACTCACGAATATATTTATCAACCATTATTCTATCTATTATCAGTATTAATAAGGTAATATATAATATTAGCAGCATATATCAGCAGTTATTTAAATTAATAGGTGGTAATTGCTCAAGAGATATTTTAAAACAGATAATAACTATCTAAAGTTGTTTTCTCTTTTATTATTTCACTTTTAGGTTACTTTAATTATATTGTAATTTGTTAGATAAATCCCACAATCATATCCTAACTATCAAATATATTTATCACTCACTTATACTTTTAGTAAAAGTTATTTATGTCATAGACCTTTTATTTCAACTATTATTGTTCCTTCTTATTTTGATTAAAATGTAATATGTATTTCAAGCAATAACTTTGGTAAAAAAATTACCAGAATATGGCGATGATTAATTTAAACTTCTAGGGGTTTGAAACAAAATACCAAAATTAAATTTTAATTTAACTCCCAAATCTTTGATATTTTAGTATGCTCCTATTTATCTTTTTAAGTAACCAAAAAAATTACTTTTGTTGAGTAATGTTTTTCAAAACAATATTGCCCTATTTGAACTGCTAGAAGTAGATTTACTGGTGAAGGGAAGAGACAATTTTCAGAATTCATTATATATATATATATATATATATATATATATATAATATATATATATATATATATATATATATATATATATATAATATATATATATATATATATATATATATATATATATATATATATATATATATATATATATATATATTATATATATATATATATATATATATATATATGTATGTATGTATGTATATATATATATATATATATATATATATACATATATATATATAAATATATATCTTTCAGAAGAAATTCGATAAAAGCTCAAAAAATAATTCTAAATAATTCCTTCTACTAATAATTGTATGTTATCACAGAAAATATTAATTAACCTTACAATGTCGTAATTAATTTTATGATAATTATTCCGACTTGAGAATATGAATACAATTTCTAGTTGATTATAATTTATAATTTACACATATATATATTTTTTTTATTTATTTCTACATATGATTTATATACATATTTGTTATTATTTTAAATAATTGTTTCATACTATGTTCATTACGCATTATAATAAGTCACAAATAAGCACCGAATTCAAACGCACTTGCACGAAATATAGCGTTATTTTTTAAATAAAAAGAAGTAATTAAAACACATACTAATTGAAATTCCGGGCATTGCGTCAAAACAATTCTGAGTTAGACATACCATTAAACAAATTACCTTAATTAATTTTACTGTTCTTCATTTACTTCTTGACACCCGCCTAAAACAATTTTGTTTAAAATTTTTATCTATACGATAGTAAAGGCATAGAATGTGTTATCTATATTCGTTCTTAAAAAGGAAATAGTAGAAAATAGAATATATTTTATCGGGCTTTATTTTATTCGAACATTCTTTTTTAAATATATTTGTTGAACGTTTAAAAAATGAATGGTTATACAATTTAAAATTTGTATGTCTCTTGATAAAAATGTTGAGTCAAAGTGTGTTCAGTGCGGTGTTCGTGGCACTTGTTTATTACTATTATCCTGAGATGAAGGAAATCCCTAAGGAAACTGGAGCTAATCAGGGACTCTACGACTTTATAATCGTTGGAGCTGGTTCGGCAGGTAAATGTTACCAACTTAACAGGTAATTTTGGCTCCCTAAAAGCAAGTAAATAAATTTCACATTATAAACCGTCTGGATATGAAATAGTTTAAAACGTCATTTAAACTTAATAATCACATATTTTAGAATTTGCTCCACGGTACAAATAAATTTTAAAAGCTGATTTCTATAAATTTATTTAAATAAAGCTTTATTTTCTTCTGATATTAAGTCCTATATTTGTATTCTAGTTAAACTGATTTAAATTTAGCACCTCTTGTTAGTTTTAAATTAGTCGTTTACTAAAAATACTAGTAATAGTGTTAAGTAAATAGATACTATCAACTTTTTAGATATATATGAAAAAAGAACAAAATGTTGAAATAAATAGTAATGCTACTGCCTACGTTATGAAGCATAAACCGAAAACTTGAGCAAGATAAAGGATTCCTAAGTACTGGAGCAAGCTTTAAAGCAATGCTTGCTTCCTTTGAATAATGATAAGGTTCGCTAGCATTATGTCCGAGTTAAGTTTTTGTCAACTTTTAAACATTAGATTACGTTCTTACTAAAAACTCAAACATTAACAACAATATAATCACCCACGTCTATATAGTCGAAACTTAGGCCCGCATTCAAAGACATCTTCCTAACATTCTCCTTGTTCCTTAAGGAGAATGTTAGGAAGATGTCTTTGAATACGGGCCATAGTTTCTACTGTAGTAACAATTAAGGGACCAATAAACCATTGACTTCTAGTTAGTATATACAAACCATCACTTCAGTAAATGTTCCTGGATTTTTTGCAGGATGTGTCTTAGCTAGAAGACTGTCAGAAATAAGGTCATGGAGGATTCTGCTCATAGAGGCTGGAGGAGATGAAACACTGGAATCTAAAACTCCTTTCTTTAATTGGATTCAAAGAAATAATGCTTTGGATTGGAATTATACCACAGTTAGGCAGAAGAATGCTTGTCTAGGTGAGATCTAACAACATTTAGATAAATTATACGTTTCTAGTTATGGAATAACTTAATTTATTTACACCCCTAAATTTAAGTAAACAACACCTCCTTCCAGTAGTGGAATAACTAAGTAGTCAGAGGTGCTTTACTATCAACTCTAAATTTATATAAACAACCCCTCCCTTCTAGTAGTGGAATAACTTAGTAGTCAAAGGTGCTTTACTATCAACTCTAAATTTATATAAACAAACCCCCACTTCTAGTAGATGAATAATTTAGTAATCCAAGGAAATTTATTTACACCTCAATAAATGAATGCAAACAAACTCAACTTCTTGATACGGAATTACTTAGTAGTCCAAGGCGCTATATTTACACCTTATTTATAATGTTGGTTAACAATCTTTGTATAACCAATGACTATTTCATAACGTAGTAAATTAAGTTATAAAACTAAGTGGGTGGTTCTGTTTTGTAGCTACTTCAGGAATCTGTGATTACCCTCGAGGCCATGTCATGGGAGGTTCAAGCAGTATCAATGTTATGGTATACAACAGAGGTAACGCACTCGAGTATGACGACTGGGAAAAAGTACACGGAGCAAAAGGATGGACTTACAAAGATGTTCTACCTTATTTTATTAAGTAAGATCTCTTATTTACGTTATTAGGAGAATTCTGTTATTAGGTGAAAACTAAGATTATGCAGAGTCAAAGTGGCTGTAGAGATTAAAAGGGATTAAATTTAAAGATAAGGATTAAGATTCCCTTCCTTGGGAATGTAAATAGGCAATGCCACCTAAAAAAAGTATTTTCGGAAATAATTCGCGATGTTTTTAATACTATGTTAATTCTAAAGCTAGAATCTATACCAGCAATTATTTTATAAATCGCTAATTAATTTATGTTGATCTAAAAAGACTAATAATCTAAATCAAGGAACAATATGAAAATTTCAACGAAAGAATCAGTCCAGAATGCAAGTCAGGACAGATAAGTAAGATAAGTTATTTCAGATAGAGAAATAAATGAGAAATAAACAGGCGCTTAAGGTTATCAACTGGCATCAATATTTCTGTTTTGAGGGTTCCCAAAATACATTTACAAGGAAGAAATTTTTCAGCACTTGAATGTATCTTCTTCCACAATAGCACCTCTAGAGTCAAACTGTTAGTACTCTATCTCACCAAGAAATGTTTTTAGTTCTTCCGGTGGTGACCGCGTTAATGTAGATGAAGAATCCGACGTTACGCTTCCACTGTGGGAGGCATCTTCAGGGATATAGAGGACATTATGGATAGAAACACAATGCTCTACAAACTGAACTCCCACAGTGGAAGCGAAACGTCGGATTCTTCATCTACATTAACGCGGTCACCTCTGGAAGACCTAAACTTTCATGGCAATAACCACGGAAGCCTACGCAGTATAACCAAATAAGTTGGTTCCTATTAGAAATTTAAGTATGCCCTGCTCAGTTGGTTGTTGTCTATGGGGTCGTGAGTGCCTAGGGTTGTTACCTGCTTCTTTAAATATTTTAACATAAAGCGCCACCTCATTCATGTATGCTAGGGGCGTACACCTACCATCTTGTGATACCTGGTGAATGAGGAAGACCAGGTGCATACACTGTTGATAAGGAAGGATATAAATTGAGGGTTAGGTTCCAGGCTATCCTGAGGGCTAAATTCAGGGTGCAGGGTAAGCCAATAAGCTTTCAGTCACCAGAAGATACTCTTTCTCTCTAAGAGCATAACCCAAAGCACTTTGAATTAACCCTCGAGATCAGGAATCTTGACATCTTTAATAAGTAATACAATTTGATGATATGCAAATCTGTATTCTCCTAATCAACACCGGATAATCTGAGAGTCTCAAAGGTACTCTCGCCCAATCTGGAATCCTGAGGGTATGATAAGTGATCTACAGTCTAACTTTAAGTAGAAAATGGAAAATAAAAAAATCTTGAAATCTAAAAAAATAAATAATTAATTATGCCTTCTGTGTCCCTAAACTGATACACTTTTCCCTAACTTAATAAAGCTTTGGGGCCCCATTACATAAATTTCCTAGAGATTGTCTTCAATCTCCCTAACGGTGAAAGATTGGGCTCACAAAACTGGTTAATTTTAAGGTATAGAAAACTATTCTCTACTGATCTTCTCCGATCGTAAGCATATAAATGAAGTAGGTAGGTTAATTGATGAGGTGAAAGTAGGTAGGTAGGTAGACAACGACCAACCCAAAGACAACTTCGACTTTGGGGATGGAGGTTACAAAAAGACAACACCAGACTATACTGTATTTTAAGTACGACCTGAGCTTCGTCGATTATGGAGTTCCGTAGACTAAGTCTTTTATCAGACTTAATACTGACAGACTTGACAGTAAAATTATCACTGACAGATACGACTGAACACTGACTTATTCTGTCACTTAACTTTTAATAATTAGTCTTTGAGAGGGGCAGACCTAGGAATAAGTATTTCCACAATCCCAATAATGACTTTGCCCCGGTTAATCCCTTAAATAAAGGCAACTATCATTAAATTCACAAACTTGACCACACAAAATCACATGGTCCAGAACACGCTAACCTCTCTCACAATAACCTTCCCTCTCACAGAAAGTAAACTTGTACCAGCATTAGGCCAACAACTCATAACCGCAACTATCTAACACACAACAGATATACCAAACCCTACCCTACCGCTTAAAGCTAACAAAATCATAGAACTTCTCATAAGAAAATTAAAAAACCACACTCCTTAAATTCTTAGAAATAGAATTTAGCCAAAGGAGGGTTATCAGCTAAAATAACTGTTACAGCAGTTTATTATCTATCTCCCCAAGTCTCAGAAGCAACTATTTCATAACCGTCGGCCTATCGAAGATAACGAAGTTTCCTCTAACGGCTATGCCTTAGGAGGAATACCTTTTTATTCTTTGTGGCGAAATTTCTTTTCGTAGTCTTTGACGATTGATATAAATGATTCTTAAATAATTTATGAATCACAATAAAAGCAATTCTTAATAATATTACAAAATCAATACATCCTAAATAAATTTGTTTTAATTCTATCATTTATAGGGCTGAAAACAACAATATTCCTGAACTGCAAAATTCATCATATCACGGACACAGCGGACCATTTTATGTACAACATTCAAATCATAAATCATCAATAACTGAAACAATGTTTGCTGCCTTACAAGAAATCGGTTTGCCAATAAATGACTATAACGGAGAACGGCAAAATGGTTTCAGTCGAACACAGCTCACGTTGAACAATGGCATAAGATGGAGCACGTCTTCGGGATATCTTAACCGAGCGCCGAGGAATCTTGACATCGTAAAACACGCTAAAGTAACCAAAGTACTGTTCGATCAAAACACAAAAAGGGCCGTCGGTGTTCAATTTGTAAAAGATGGAACATTTACAACAATCAGAGCCAAAAGAGAAGTCATTTTATCGTCAGGGTCAATCAATTCACCACAATTATTAATCCTTTCAGGTATAGGACCAAAAGAGGAACTGAACAAACTGAATATACCAATTATAGCTGATTTACCAGTTGGACGAATTTTACAAGATCATTTATTCCTAGTGTTTCCGTTTATATTAAAAAACTATACGAATGACAATGTTGGTTTTACAGATATAAATGCTCTGTTGGAGTTTGCAAAAAATAAAAGTGGTCCTTACGCAAGCAACAGCAACCCAATAATGGGATACGCAAACACTTTAACAGGAAATTTAATGGATAATCCACCTAACTTATTATTTAACCTTATCGACGCATTTCCAAGTATGAAAGATAGATCTAGATTTTACTTGATAATGGCTGGAGCAACTCCAAAATCAATCGGATCGTTGACGTTGGTCAGTAATGACATTAAAGATCAACCTTTAATTGATCCAAACTATTTGAGCGATGAATACGATTTAAATAGTATGTTGTCCGGTTTGAAATTTTTGATTGAAGTAATGAAAACTAAAGCGCTCGAGGGGTACCAACCAGAAATCGATAAGGAATATTTAAAAATGTGTCCTGATACTGGAAATTTTGACGAATTTTTAATTTGCTCCATAAAGACTTATTCAAATTCTATGTATCATCCTGTTGGTACTTGCAAAATGGGTTCGACGAAATCGAATACATCAGTAGTCGATAATGAGGGTAGGGTTATAGGAGTTAGAGGACTTAGAGTTATAGACGGCTCGATAATACCTTTTGTACCTAATGCTAATACTAATGCAGCTATTGTAATGCTAGCTGAAAAATTATCTGACACTATAAAAAGAAATTACAAAGTGATTCGTTGAAGCGAAATTTTTTCATGACCTCAAGATGAAATTAAAGTTTTTAATGTCATTTTCAATGATATTAAAGATATCATTGAACTAACGTAACAAATAATAACATCATACTTAAATCTGTTCGAAATAATTAAGTGTAAGTACGGTGGAGAGACCAAGCCAGGCAAATAGGACATGTAGATAATATTGTCTTGCCAATCCCGATTCCTTAGTGTACACCAACTATACGCAACAAGAGGCAACTCCAAATATTCGTCTACAGAAAGACGAAGGCGGTCTTCTTATTTTGGACAGTTCAATTTTGTGTATGAAACAGGAAAATAAAAAGACGGAGGACCCAAAAAGCTCAAAATAACATTCATCATCTGAGTGAGCATCTTGTTTTATGTTCAATCGTTAATTTATTGTTTTCTTTCTTTTTTATAATATTGACATAAAAATAAGTTATAATAATAGTTAACATGAATAAATAAATTAATCAATAAATAAAAAAATATAATAAACATAATATTTTATAAACAGAGTTTAATAATAATAAAAATACTAAATAAAATAGTTAGTGCTAACAAAATGTTTTGTAATAGTAACTAATATTAAACATTTAATTGTATATAATACCTAGATTTGCATGCAATAAGGGAATTAAGACTATAACTGAATATAAGAAGACAACAAGACAAAATTTACAAAGATGTACCATCTTAAATAATATTAGTTATATAGGAACCAAGGAAGTATAGAATGGTATTACTTCCCTAAGCAGTTAGTTGGCTCCTAAAGCGAAAACCGAGGGAACCAAAGCATTTACTCCCGAGGCGAAGCCGTGGTATTATGAGTTATTATTAATGACTCCCGAGGCAAAGCCGAGAGAGGAAATTTTGGCAAGGGAAAAAAACATTTTACTCAAGGTGCATAGAAGATTTCATCTCCAGACGTTGACGTCATTTTTATTGTTAAATTCTTACTTTCATAAGGTTTAGTATATTTTATTATATTTTTTTTAGGTCGGACCCCCCTCATAAATTTAGGAGGTGCTGCCCCTAAAAAAGTCAACAATTTAGTCGTTACCACTATTGGTAGTATTAGTTGTAACCATTTAATTGTTACCACTTATTTCCAAGAAAACTGAATTAGTGCGATTTTCTAATATTTTAAGCGAGCGCATTCATATGAAGGGCTCCACTCTGGATAGGCAGACTATGCTATCTCTTTATAATTTAAGGTATATTTTCAGAAAAATTTGGTTTGAAGTAGTACAAAATGAGTCACATTTTTTCAGGTCCGGCTCTTGGATTATAAGCGAGATTGTTGATAGAAAAAATGAAAAATGATTTAAATCCAGATTTATTAAGAAAGTGCGATGGTTAGTTATGGTTAGAAAAACTTTTAGCTTTAAGTGTGTTCTTTGATGATAGTTTTCATATTTAGGAAGTTAAATAACTTTTGCTAAAAAGCTGTCCTTTAATTACACCCTTTAAAACCCTTAAAGGGTCCGGGTAAAAGTTAGTTAAGATACATAATCCCTTTTACTTACCATAAACCCAGGTCCCTTAACCGAAAGGAAAAAGTATCCAAAAACCAACATACATTCAAAGGTTACTTTTAGACTTAACAGAAAAAGGCTTAGTAGGGGTGTGATTAGTTACATATATATTTTACTCAAAATAAATTTGCCAGAGACAAAGTTTTGCGTCAACTATTCATGTTTTGCAAACTCGACATATATAGTATATATTTAGCAGGTCTGAATTTGGCTTTGTACTAAACTTTATCTATAAAATAATAGAGTACCTGGTGTACATTAACTAGTGGAGATAACTAAAAAGGATAATACTTGGTGTAGAATACTTGGTACAGAATAACTGGTGTAGGTAACTTAGTAGTGAATAGGTGGTATAGATTACTTAAAATTGCCTAGTAAACATTACTACTTAATTAACTGTTAAGTTGGTAAAGATTACCTAGTGGACATTAGTTCATGACAACTAAGGCTACATTCGTGAGTGCTGACCAATCAGATCAATCTGACCAAAGAGCCGTTTTCAGCATGTTGTTCCCGGTTAGTAGGCGGAGTTACTCGGGTGGGCGTGTCTTGAAAATTAAGGTGTTTTTGCTGGTCAAAGTGACTTAAAAAATGTGGGCTACTTGTCTCAGGTCTACTAACATTTTTGTCAGTTTCACCAATTTTAGCAAATTTTCAATAAAAAAATGAGCTTATGAGGTTAGGGTCATTGAAGGGGGAGGTGGATTTTTGGAAATGATCAAGAACACACACACACACATATATATATATATATATATATATATATATATATATATATATATATATATATATATATATATATATATATATATATACATATACATATATATAGAGTCTAGTGGTCACTGGTGTACCATCCTTTACATGAAGCATCTCAAGGATATTTTCACCTAGATTAGTAGATTTTTATTAAGGACATAATAATAAAATATAATTTTAATATTAATTAAAATATCTTGTTGAGCTGAATCATGTTTTAAAAAAGAGTTGAAACAAAGATTAAAAAGAGTTCACCAAAATAACTCTGGTTACTTTGGTGGTAAGGGTGAAATAGCCGCTATGACACTGATCCAATTCAGATCGATCCAATTCGACACTGATCGACACTGATCCAATTCAAATCGATCGGTTGACGCTCGCGAATACATCCTAAGTTAAATGCTAATTTAAGAGTAATGGCCGCATAACCTGTACAACCCATGGAATAAATATGCACATTTTCAATATGGAAATCCGAAAAATTGAGTAACAAAGCTATTATCCTACAGCTGTATCAACTAGCTCATACTAGAACATAACAAGTTTTATTTACGCTCTAATGCTACTACGCGGTTATAGAGCTAAAACCAAAAAATGGAAAGCAAGAAAGCACGCGTTCTTAGAAAATTATTAAATTCTTCGCAGACTTATAATACGATTAAAACCGAAGACACGTTCAAAATTTTGAAAATGCTTTTTAAAGTTCCCTAATCGTACCAAATAGTATTATTCACTACAAGAAAACTGGTAATGGCATGTGGTGGCCTTAAATGGAACTAGGAAATCAATTTAACCCTTTAAAACTTCTTGGGCACGTAAACAAAGGACGTGACAAAGGGAAGCAATGTTGCCAACTTGGGAGGAATTGAAAATGAAACTCACTAAACTTCTTTATTTCAAAACGGGATACACTTATACTAAATTTCAACTTAACTGGATTATTTTTCGATTTTTAACATTTTTAAACACGCATACCTGTCATTTGATAAAACTTGAACTAATGCTGACAGTGAAATGAAACTTAGAACATCTTGTCTTCGCTACAAGAAAATTTTGTTACTCCAAGCCGGTAACGTACCCTCTCTCACAATTATTTTATTTTACCATTTCTTATTTATATATCTTGTATCTATTGTTTTTGGGGATACCCAACAATTGGATCTTATAAAATGTGCGTGCCAAATTTCACCTTAGGTTATAATACGACGCACGGCTAAAGTCAGTTGACAGCGTGGGAAAATAATGCGAGAGAGCCAATGAGGTTAGTCCTGGATATTAAACTAACCCCTAAATTTCAAATCAGGCCATCCTTATTGGTTCCTAAACACTATTTTGCCGCGCTGTCAATTAATTTCAGAGTGTCATATTATAATACCTATAACCAAAAACCTTAGGGTAATGCCTAAGATTAATTAAAGCATAAGAAAGTATTATTGTAGATAGGAAGCTAAACATTCACCATCCTCACAGGGATTCGAACCCCGGCATGTACAGCTGCTAAAAATAAAAAGCGTATCGCTTTAGTTTAGACCACTCGGCCATTCTATAGAACCAAGGTAATGAACCATTTCGTCTTTCATGATTTTTTCCCAATCGATAAAAATAAAACATAAACGAGATAAAAGTATTAACACGGCTACCCTGTTTATTTCCATTACCATCCTTCCTTTTTAATAAAAAAAGGGAGGGGGAATAGCTTCGTTTTTAATGGATTCAGTTGATCCGATTTTTATTAAAATGAGCTTTAAAATCAGAGGGGGGATATAAATTGGTAAAACCCTAATATTTTTCGTTGTTCGTTGAACACTTTCACTGTTTAATTATTTTGCTATGGAAACTAAAAAAAAGAGAGACTAATCATTTTAGGGCCGCCAGCAAGTCACTAGTTGATTAATAAAGTAACTTAAAATCCGAAGAATTAAGTTTGCACTTAATTATTTAAGGAAATATAAAACTTTTTATCTTCATATCGGACTTCCCCGGTATGAAGATATCAGGCATTTTTTTTTCATTTTTCCACAGATCTTTTCAAAGCGAACTCACAATTGCAAACACACACTGCCATTGTCGAGCTATTATTACTAGAAAACGTATGAAGTCTTATATATGACTTCATGCATATGTTAGATATCAATCCATTGAAAAAATCGAGTACAAGGTACCTCGAAACTTTTCCTCATTACATCGGATTCGCTAAGCTCATCCTCCCTAATTCGGACTCGCTTCGCTCATCTTCAAAAATATAGTTCACCAAATTTATACTGCAACATGCCTTTGGACCCGCTTTGCTCGTCTTGAGATAGTAAATGCATCCGTATCATTCTCAGCGGTCACCCATACAGCACTGACCACGCTCAATGCTCCTTAATTTTTATCATCCAAAAAAAAATATGGATATACTTGTCGTATTGAAACGAAACGCGGTGTACTTATTTATTAGGTAATGGTATACACTTACACCAAATTTCAACTCAATTGGACCATTTTCCTTTTTTTTTAATTTTTTAAAATCGTACACAAGTCATTCAATAAAAATTGAACTAATATTGATGATAGAATAAACTTAGCACATATGTTAGTCTTATATATAGTCACATGCGTGCCAAATCCCAATCTGATCGCATTATTTTTTCACGTTTAAGATTTTTCGAAATTTTCGATAAGTCATTATTGCGGGTTAATGACGTCATAAAAAATATTTTCCGAATGGCACACCTACAGCGGTAGACTGATTTTTGTACAAAATTTTAACTCTCTAGCATTTTAACACTGGGTGCTACGATGAAAACAGACACACACATACACATAGAGACAGACAACTTTGCAAAAACCAGTCAGGAGGCCTTAAAAACGCTGGAAATGGATAATTCCGGTTTCATCCCGGTTTCGGATTTTTCGCAAACACAATACATTTCCTTTATACCAACGGTATAAATGAGGAAAAGTAAAAATTTCCGCGTTTTATGTAGTTTTAAAAGTTTTGCTGCGTCATTATTGTCTGTTAATGACTTCTTATTTTTTTCCGGATAGCTCAGCTAGGCCTAAAGATTAAAACACAAACATATAAAGACAGAAAACTTTGTAATAAAACTCTGAGGAGGTCTTAAAAACACATGAAACAGATAATTCAGGTTAAGTCACAGTTTCAGATTTTTTTGCAAATACAATACTTTTCCTATATACTAAAAGCATAAATGAGGAAAAGTAAATAAGTGGGAAAAGCAGACAACGATTATTATGTATAAACCCTAACACACTCTTTAATATGGTTTTAATGAGGTTACACCCACGCTCCAAGAAGCCCTAAAAAGAATTTCCAGCCACTAAATGTATTGAGATAGAATATGTCATGTCTAGCAGTATATCTATATGCTCTCATATATGTAGATAGAGATTTTTCAAGATTATAATAAAAATAAGGATTTATTGTCATATATTTTCTTTCTTAAAATTTCTTTCTTATAAAACAGGATTAAGCTTTTCATCAAAAACACAGAAAATAATACCTGCTATTTTATTTAATTTCCATTGGGATAAAGTTTTTATTAAAACAAAGAATTGAACAAACGTAAAAAAAGAAATGAAAAAAAAACAAAAGTAATTGAAAAAATCAACAACGAATAGGAGCTAAAAAAACTAAAAGTCCAGTTTTTATTATTATTTAAAAACTAAAAAAACGAGTTAAGTAAACCGGAAAGAAAACTGACATCAAGTGGAAAATAATTTTCAGTAAAAAAGAGCAGTTTTCCCCATGGAAATTAAAACTGGGCAGTGAGAAGAGCCTTCTCTAGATTTTAATACTCTAGGGACAAATAGCTAGCTTTGTTTTGGGATTAAACATAGAATTAGTGAAAAATAGATGGGTCTTTATGGGTTTAGAGGTGATTATGAGAAATTAAATACGACATAATTATCGTTTAAATGGTTTAACGAACATTAGCATTTTGTTTTTAATGTTAAGCAAATGTTAGAACAGATTGCGCTTTCAGTCAAGGGTTTTGTTGAACTAAAATATTCCGGAGCGAAGGTCCACAAGGGGGAGGTTTGAATCCTTGCTTCCTTGTTCAATTATCAATTTCTAGACAATAAATTGGGCGAGAGACAACAAGGAAACGTCACCTAGATACATTTAGGAACTATTCCACCATAAAAGATTTGTCGTTATTGATGGCTCGATATAATGTCATGTACCACACATTTTCGTTATGCCAACCTCATCAGGGCTCCAAGAGAGCCTAAACTCGGTAGTATCAAATGATGAATCCATTTCATGCAGAAATCTTTGGTTTATGCTTTATAAAAGCAGCTTTACTACTTATTACTGGATCTTTTTTAGAATTTGCTCTAAAACACTATAAAAATATGCACAAACGTCAAGACGACGCCAACTCTTTAAAACAAACTCATTTACAAAGTTTTAAATGAGGACGAAAATGTTGCGCAGTACCGACTTTAGAATTATGCTCATCCATACAAGGAAGCAAGCATTAAAAAAGAAATTCGCCCGACTTGAAGACCTTCACGCAAGAATCTTACCCTCGCAATAGAAAGCAATTTCAGCAATACAAAAGCAGTTAAATTTTAATATTGGTACATAAATTGCTCCAATCAAATCAATTATTCTTTTTCTATTTTTCGATAAAAAATGTCTAAGGCAGAAGCTATATTTATATTTTCAATCTAAAATTGAAAAAAAAAAATAAAAAACATAAATTGTAAAATTTAATTTACAGTGAAAATTGAAATTGAATGAAAATTCACGTTTTATTCATCAACTCCTCGACATGACTTGTTTAATTCTATATTTTTATATAGAAATACAAATTTGTTTTTGATTGAATTGTTTTATATCATTAAGGGGATACAAAAAATGTAGGACCATAGGAAGTAACTATAATCACAATAATAAAACTTAATTTTTTAATTTTGCAAACTTCTTTTTAATCCTTTGTATGTAAAAGATTGATGATGGCCATTATAAGGTTAAAAGCCTATTACATTTTATTTTGAATTGATATTTACATAGTGGTGAGACATAATTCATTACTATGATTATTATTATTAAAAGTTCATAATTATTTTTATTTATTCATTCACAGAATTTTCCAAAAAAAACTATAGAACTAAGAAACTAAAACTTTCTAAGAAACTAAAGAAAAAACTAGCTTATAGAGGCTCGCATAGCGGGCCCGAAGTCTGGGACTGTGACACAAGTCCGTTTCAGAGGTCCCTGATCACAAAAACAGGTTTTGCATTACTTTATTTTTTGGTTTCTTTCACGAAAATACGCTAAATAATTTTAAAATAAGCGGAAATTGAGTATTATATGAGGACAAATTATCCTGCTCAGTGTTAATATTTGTCAGATAACCATAGTTAGTATATAAAGCGTGGAATGCATAAGCCCAGTGAAAATTGGGAAATAACTATCCAATTTCCCCAAACTTATTTCCTTTGAAAATCCGTCAAAAAATCCAGTATCAACCTGGGATACTTCTCACGTTGTTTCTTAACATAACAAGACCTGAATACTAACTATTTCATTTTTTTAAAAAAAAGGTTTACAGTATTGTGCATGATCTATTTATGAGGACTTTTTAACGAATATTTCACACAGTTAAATTCTATAAATTCAACAAACTCATCATATTGGATTCGCTACGCTTGTCCTCAAAATTAGCAAGTCGTTAAATTTATTTTGCAACACGTCTTCAGATAGTAAATACATCTGTTTCATTTCAAGCGGTCACCCATCCAGGTACTGACCACGCTCGATACTGCTCAATTTTATGGTACAAAAAAAACATGGATATGCTTGTCGTATTGAAACAAAACTAGGTGCACTTATCTATTACGTTATGGTGTACACTTGTACCAAATTTCAACTCAATTTGATTATTTTCCGATTTTTTACATTTTTTTAAGAAACACACACAAGCCATTTAATGAAAATTGAACTAATGCTGATAATGAGATAAAACTTGACACATGTGTTAGTCTTATACATGGGTGCCAAATCTTAATCTGGTCTTAACATTTTTTGCGTTTTATGATTTTAAAAAATATTTGCTGAGTCAATATTGTGGGTTGATGACGTCATAAAAAATATTTCCCAGATGGCACAACTAAGGTACCAACTAAAGTAAAATTACCCAGGTACCAAGAAAGGGAATACTTAGGGGTTGCAGATAAAAAAAGAAGATATATGATCGCAGGACTACTGACTCTGTTTCTTATATTTAGGGTTAAGTGTTTATTGATTATTTTCAAACAATACGAGTGACTCTCCTTTTAGAGTTAGCAGTACTCTTCATCTTTTCAAGTCTAAAAAGAACCTTGTGGAGTTCACAGTTTTAGTAGACCTATTAAGAGTGTAGATTGAGCCGTACGATGGCTAAGCAGGTGATTAAAGTGGTTCACTGCTTGGATGGCAAAGCTTAAAGGGATTGACACGTGTTTTGACACGTGACAAAGACAAAATTTTAACATAATTTTATAACTATGTTAAAAGATTGAATTTGATTGCTTCCACCATCTAATATAAGTGTTAAGTGTACAACTACAAAGCTAGTGAGCTCTTGCGAATTTAAGTTTAAAACCATAGAGATAGATTACTGGAGGGACCTTTTGGTTGAATTTTGAAATATTGGAAAAATAACCTGATCTTCAATAGGATCAAATAAAAAAACAAAATTACACTAACTAACTTAGTAGAACGTTTAAAATACAAATACAAACACAAAGAATGTGTGGGAAAATTATTGATTCAATATAACCTTAATTCACCTTTAAAAGACGTTTCAATGAGGTTACAAAGAACCCCTGAGAGCCCCAAGATGATGTTTCAGGCCTCTCAATGTATTGAGATAGGCTATGCTCCCTTTAGTATATCTCTATGCCAGAAACGATACCTAACATTAGTCTCTATTTCCCAAGGATCTTGAATAAAGGGGATGACGCATTAAGGAACTTTTCTGACCCCATGGAAGTTGTATGAGATAGAGAATTAGAAGCAACTTACCCCTTCCCCTTGATTATTATGAAAAAAGCGCCAAACGCAGGTTATGTAGCAAGGTTGTCGAGTTTGCTTCTCAACTTTCTTCTGTGCTTCTCGTGATTGTTACATTTGTGGTGCTTGTTAAGTCATTTGAGCTTATATAATTTTAAATTTTGGAATATACTTTGCCTCTTCAGTGAGTGATAATTTAAGCGTGTTTTGTTATAACCTTCTCAAGCAATAAACAATGGAAACCATTGTGACGTAAGTTTGCCTCTAAATTTTAAGACCTGCTCTGTTTTAAGAATTGTAAGCATGCGCAGTTTGTACTAAGCATGTGCAGTTGGTTTTTGACGTGTGTGTCGTGTTGAATTCTCTCTATTTTCTGGTTTTCGATGGGGTCACTTGTTTGTATGGCAAATCGACTTAGTGCGTCATCCCCTTTATTCAAGATCCTTGCTATTTCCGCAGGCGTTTTATCAGTTGATCAAATGATGACAATGCATTAAGTGTATTACTTCTGGAGGGGTCCTATCAGTTGAATTTTGAAATATCAAAAAAGTAACCTGAACACCCTCGAATATTAATATAATCATATAAACAGTAAAAAATTACAGTAACTTATATAATACAACGTTTGCAATACAAAACACAAACAATGTGAGAAATGCCGACAAGGATAGATTTTTTGTAACCTTAAGATATACTTGGAGCAGGTTACAATGAGGTTACACAGACCTCCTGAGAGCCCTAAAAAGATGTTTCAACCACTCTATATATTGAGATAGAGTATTAATATATCTCTATGTGACTATGGAAATAGAATATTTTAGTGTTTTAAGCTTAAATAATTAATTTTAATGCACATAATAGATTTTAGTGAAAAATGTAAAATATGTTCATTGTTTATTAAACGAACATCAGTGAGGTCTTCCATTTTAGAAGTTTGGGACGTCGTGTATGTTTATAGGTTTCTGTGTTTTTATGTGTCACGATAACTGCCGTAGACATTGACCGATTTTAGTCTTTAGAGCTGTATAGTTTTTAGTAACAGTACAACCAATATTATTTTATTGGCGGCCAACATGGCGGTCCATTTGAATTAAACAAATATTTTTTACCTTAAACAATTGTTGAGGTAAAAAATTGTGCTGCAAAAAAGCTCTTCCAGAGTAGAAATAGAAAATATACATAACATTCATAAAATTATCAAAATGACCGATTATAATGAATAAATAAAATAAAAAAAGGTTTATTTATTTTTTTACAACAAAACACAGGTTTAAAAAATGACAGCCATTATGGATGGCTTAACAATTTTTGAAGTGAGTTCCTATACAACTCATCACTAGTTAATATATCAGTTAATTTTGATGAAACAGTTTGGAGCTGGAATCCGCTAATATAATGGTGTATCAGGATCCATCAGAGAGGTAATACTCAATACAAAGATTCACTAGCAAGTTTCCCTATAACCCTTCCTTTATGATAACAGTATCCCGTTGCGCAATCAAATTACTTCTTTTATAAATACGACTGTTTTTTATACCCAAGATTTATATCAAACTAAAGCAGCTTAGAATCCATCAAGTTCTTATCTAAAGCTCACCAGTTAGTTTTAGAATCCTATACTGAATTGTGAGAGGTGTTCCCACCAGTACGTAATCACATAGTCACTGGTAAGAGCTTAGCCTTAATCCTAAAACTTATTCAATATACAATATTAAGCATATGAAGCTATTCACTAGTAACTTATTTTTATAGACACCATGTAAAATTAAACAAAAGCGAAGTAGTACTTTCAACATTTAAAAATAAAAGTGTCAGCAATACTGAGGCGTCTTTAATTTGCCATTTAAAAATCAGCCATTTGGCTGAATTCACATACAAACAGACACAAACTATTTATAATTTTTGGATCTTTGGGTACTGAAGGATGGACAGTTTATGGGCAACAATTTTATTTTTACTACCACAGCAATGTTGTCCTTTCTTATTTGTTTTATTTTCACACTTGTCAAAGGTGTTAATTATTATATAAAGTATAACGCACGGCTAAAATCAATTGACAGCGTGTGAAAATAATGGCAGGGAGCCACACTAATAATAATAATAGTAATAATAAAATAGCCTTATTTAAATTTGTATACTTGTATAATTTGTATAATTTTTAAATTTGTATATTGTATAATTTTTTTGTTCTTGCTTTGCCTACAGAGGGTTGCTATGACAATATTATCGAAACACTTTTAATTTCTAAATATTATACTTGGATAAATACATTCATAGATGCATATAGACATACATACACGTATATATGGCCGTTGGCCATACATAAATATGTATTCATAAAATATATTATTATTGTAGAGTGCATTAGTTATTATTACTTGTTTTCGTTTTTGTGTGATTTTTTTTATTCTACAAAAACTGTTTTATAGATTGTAAAAGTGTATTAATTAAAAAAACAGTCACCCCAAGGTGTTATGTAATTTATTTCTCATTGTAATTTATATAAATAAATTACAATGAGAAATAAATTACATAATAAAAAAACTTACAATGACTGTATAAACAGTCATTGTAAGTTTTTGGTCTAAGTAGATGGTAATAATCTTGTTCCGTTAGATATGGTTGTCTAAGGTATTGTTACCTAACATTTTCTAGAGCAGGGCATATTGCCACAAAATGAGGATCATCCTCTGTATAATCAGGAGCCAATAAAGTTAGTCAAGGATGTTAAACCACGACCACAATTTTATATCTGACCAAACTCATTGGTTCCTTAACACTATTTTCCCAAGCTGTCAACTGCTTTTAGCCGTATGTTATACTATAGTCACAACAGATTATAATAACATCGACTATACTCGGAATCACGACTATGCACAAAACATAAATTAACATTTTCCACTGATACTGAAATTTCTTGAACAAGCTCTAAACCAATAAGCTTTTCCCTTAGTTGTTTACTATTTTACATTAGCAGCAATAAGAAAGATCCGAAAAGAACTATTGGTCAGCAACCACTCTCGTCAGACTCAATATTTTCCAAAAAAAAGTATTTTTCTTAGAGTCTATTTAAACAGAGAAACTTGCTCTCTTTCCCTAAGTATACTTTATATCACATTACGTTATCAGCTTTCTTATCTTAAAGCTCAACATACCAAGTCTACAATAGACTAGCTACAGAAACACACTTTTCTTCTGAGGAAACATTACTTTATATCCCTTGAACATACTATTCTCATATTTTCCCTTCTTTTTCTGATTCTTTTATCTTAACTATCCCCAAGCATTCCCTAAATGTTATTGTTATATAACAAAAAACAATAACTATTTTGTTAAGTTATTGTTATAATTTCCTTGTTATACAATGCTTATTTATATAAAGCATAATGACTATAAGAAAAATAGAACAACAACATAACAAACATATACACATATATACATAAGTATGTATATATATATATATTATATATATATATATATATATATATATATATATATATATATATATATATATTATATACGGTATTTTATTTTTTCGACATTTTACCACAGTCATTTCGACTTTTTCGCCACTTAAAATGCTCTCATCGACTCCAGATCAGTTTCATTTGAAAAGAACCCGGAACATATTTCAACATTAATTTTACTGATTTTAAAAATTTTTGCTGACTCAGCAAAACTGCTGTTAATGACGTCATTACAACTTGGTTCAAAATAGAGTTCCTGTCCCCCCAAGACTGATCTTAAAATAATAATCCGTTTGAAAGATAGCGTGCTGACAAAAATCCGATAGAAATGTTCGGCGTACTATTAGTGTCGTTTCTAACTATTATAGAGAGTTGATTATTAGAGAGTTGGTTAAGTAGTTCTAAACTCTCTTATGATCCTAAAAGCAAATTCTGCTAGGTCATTTCCAAGACTTTACTCAAGTACAGACTCGTTAAGAGCGGAAGTATAAACAACCGCATTTATTTACCTAATTAGCTGTTGTACTGTCATATTTATACCAATATGTATCGAGTATGTATAATATTTCATTCTTAGGAAACAAAATGATATTAATATCCAGGCACAGTGCCATCTATATCCCCGTGTTCTCAGTAACGCGTTATAAAGTTATGACTTGGCACTTTGCCTAACTATTTTTCTCAATCATATTTTAGCAGACACCCAATTACAGTGACATGTGCCAACTTTGAATACTTTCGTTGTGAAACCTCTTAATTATAAAACGGGAATGTTTAAAAGGCGCCAAGATAACTGAAATGTTTGATCAGTAATGCGTTGCATCAGGACTTCATGTCGAAAGAAAACATCAAACAAAAATAATGAAAAACGGACTAGCTATGCTTTGAAGTAAATAAGGCTAGCTGGTTTCCTAACATTTTGCCTAGCATTAAAAAAGGGGCTCGCCAGGTTGCTGACTTTATAAAAGAAATACATATTTAAGGTTTGCTTCATTCGCTGGATACTAAATATTAGTTAGACATCGAATATAAAAAGAACAACTCGCTTCGCTTGCTGGAGTGCAATAAGTTTACACGCGAACTCTAGGAAAAGTGTTTGCTCAACTAGTATTACTTATAAGTAATGTTATAACGTATCGGATGAGCTTAGTTTTTCATTCAAAAATGATTTTCCCAATAGCACAACTAAACCTATAGACTGATTTTTGTACATCTTAAGCATAGATACCCTGAGGGGCTACGGGGCTACGATGACAACAGACACACACACAAACACACTCAAACTCATACACACAGACAACTTTGAGAAATCCCGGTTTCGGATATATTTGCTAACAATACTTTTCGTATAATCACACGGTATAAACAAAGAAAACAATTTAAATTATTAGATATATTTTAATAATTATTAGCTTTAGAACATTACACCCAACTAATGGTAAAAACAGGCAAAACTTAGAAACATTTATATATATATATATATATATATAATATATATATATATATATATATATATATATATATATATATATATATATTGGTATCAGGAGGCCAAACAAAATCGAACCTTCCCTAGTCCCCAAATCACTTCTGAAACCTAATCCGAACCTCATAATAAAAGGAGAAACCTCGTATGTATTTTATTAATAAGTTATAAACCTAATCTAGTTATTTCAGTATAAGGAATAATATTTGGTAACAATGTCCTTAAGTATACTGCAACCATAAAATAGAAGCCAATTAAAATAATTACTAAAGGAAAGCTTTTTGTAAAGAAAAAATATTTCTACAGCATAAACAAGTAGAGAAGATACTTTTATCAGTATGAAACAGATAAAAACAAATAGGATGGATTTAGAATATGATGGACATATCAAGTTTTACTTCTTAATCGAGTTTTAATACCCTTCGCGCCAACATATACTGATAAACATTCGATATAGAACAAATCATAACTATTAATTATAGCGAAACCCCTAATTCTTAATGATTTTAAATCAAACAAATATGTTAATAGAATAATGGAATGTAATATAGTTATTATGTTATTTTCTGACATATATAACTGTCGTGTGTTTTAACTTTGTTAACAGTGAGTGATCAGAGTTTTAAAAAGACAGAGGGGGTTCAAGCACATTTTGGAAACAATTGGGGTCGGTGCAGTTTGGTTTACCAAGGGGTGAATGTACTGTAAGGGTGGGTTCCTTATCTTAAAGATTTAAGATATAGGGGTGGTAATTGTTGGGTTAAAGGACATTAAGATATTTCAGGATGGGTTAGAGCTGCAAGCTTCACCAAGAATAATCTATTTATTATGCTTAGAAGTTATCGTTACTCCGTCTTTGTAGGTTTGGACGCTTTTTAGGCTCTATTAGCAAAATAAAAATGATAAAAATGTGGATTGCTGAAGAGAGAGAGTCAAAAGTATCCTATATTAGGTGGTAAGCTAGACAAAGTCTCAACCTGTCGATGATATTAAAACTTGGTTTTATCAATTTTACGATAAACAAGCTCCTGTCCAGGAACTTGTATATCGTACGAAAACATACAGAATAGTTTACCTCATAGTTTGTTTGCGCCTGAATTTTTTAACCCATAATATTATTACAGTAGGCGCCTCATCTCTAATATAAGGTTGAGACAAAAATCTAATATAGAGACGCCTCTGTAATCTTGGTCTTCAAAGAGTAAGTATTAATACTGACCTTAGAGTTAGTGCAAATACTGATTTTAGAGTTAGTACTGAACCTATACTGACCTATGGGGTTCATATCCCAGGTTGCGCTCTCAGTAAATATAACAGTAAAATAAACATCGCCGACTTTAGCTTATACTTTTAGCGTTACGTTTGCCGCAAATACCTAAAGTAATTCCCGCAAAGTTTATCCCTGAAAAGCCGCAAAGCTTTAAATGGGAATAATAATAATAATTATAATGTATACTACCTGCTATAAGTAAACTCTCTTTCTCTCCAAAACTCACAATTTCAATCAATTTTATTGTTTAAATGAAACCTACAAACGTCCAATTATTTATGATTGTCAGTACAATTACTGTTAGTTTACTTACTGTAGTTTACTGTTATTTTTTACTGAGGGCCTAAAGAAATACGGGTCATAAATGTAACATTTATGACCCATATTTCTTTAGGCCCTCAGTAAACTAGTCTTTCTGGACATTGCACTGACAATCATCCAATCCAATTTGTGTTAAGAGGTGTGAGGTTTATTATTATAATACTAAACCTCACACCTCTTAACACAAATTGGATAAAATTTGTGGAAGTTATTTGCCGAGTTATTTATAAAGCCTTAAATAGAAAAAAAAATTCTGAGCGGCTGTCCACTCAGAGGCTGCCTAGCCGTTTAGTCAAAAACCGTGGCTAATTGTGGATACAATAATGCCTTACCCAGATCTGGTTGAAAAACGTTTTATTTGGCACTCTTATGAAACATAATAGATTTAAATTTAACAGGGTGTGTATCGATCCAAGTTAATAAATGTCATTACAAGTATACGTAATAAGTTGCGTCAGCCTAATATCAAACTCAGCAGTCTGTTTTAGAACCATATGTTATTAGCTACTTATAAAAATATTTTGATGAATTAAATCTAAATAATGAATTTAACACACGGTTTTCATTATAAACTCCACTAGGTTTAAAACAATGTAAGAAATATAAGCATAGTAAAACAGGGGAGTTCTAGAACAATCTTTCGACCGAATTTTCAGATTATTTTTACTTTTCCTTATTTATACCGTAGGTATATAGGAAAATTGTTGTATTTAAAAAATCAAAACCGGGGTGTTGATGTAGATGTTTGTTGATGTTGATGTGTAGATGTTTTTAAGACCTACTGAGTGGTTTTATCAAATCAGACAGAATGTGTTTAAGTGTGTGTGTTATCATCGTAGCTCTCATAGAGATATATTACTAGAGAGACCCTATACGTTAAATTTTGAAACATTAAAAAAGTAACCTGACCTAAATCAATAAATTAGTAATAAATAAATCAAATAATTAGTACAAAATTACAATAACTTATATAGGAGAGTTTTAAAAATACAAACCAAAACACAAACAATGTGCAGGAAGCCAAAATTAATTGATTTATTATAACCTTAACTCACTCTTGAAGGAGGTTTCAATGAGGTTACACAGAGCCCCTGAGAGCCCCAAAAAGATGTTTCAGGCCACTCAATGTAATGAGATAGGCTATGCCCCCTCTAGTATATATCTCTATGGTAGCTCCTAATTCTAGACAGTTTTAAACATTGTAGGAAAATCAGTGTATAGGTGTAGTTGTGATGTCCGAAAAATAGTTTATAAGACGCCATTAACCCACAACAATGACTTAAAAATCATGAAACGCGGAAAATGTTGCCATCAATTTGATTTGGCACGCATGTAGCTATGTATAAGACTAACATATGAGCCAAATATCATCCCCTTATCAGCATAAGTTCAAATGTTATCGAATGATTTATGTACGTTTAAAAAAAATTGTACAAAATCGGAAAAAAATCTAATTGAGTTGAAATTCAAGTATATACCATAACATAATAAATAATTACAAAAATGATTTATTAATACAATACAGCAAGTATAACCATGATTTTTGTTGGATCATAAAAGTTAGTCAGTATAGATTGCTGGGAAATAAACGAACGAATTTACTATCTGAGAACGTGCAAAGCGAGTCCGAAGACGTGTTACAGTATAAATTTAACGACTAGCATATTCTGAAGATGAGCGAAGCGTGTCCAAAGTTGAGAGAGTGAGCGTAGCGAATCCTACGTGATGAGGAAAAGTTCCGAGGTACCTTGTACCCGATTTGTTTCAACATGGAGGAAAGAAAAGAGTCAAGCAGATTAAATTAATAAGTTTAAACTTTTAGCACAAAATAATTCTTAACAATATTGCAAAGAATAATAGCATTATCTAACTCTTAATTGCTATTCTTTTAATCTTTAGATATTCTTTAATATTGCAGATTTATCTCAAGAATTAAAACATTTTCGCATAATCCTCTCATTTCAAAGAATAAACTTGACTTTATAGAAAATCCAAAGATTTCAATACATAGAATACTCTAATTTCCTACTAAATTGCAAACAATTTATAAAAATAATTTTACTATTTATTAAAAGTTATCAAACAGAAACTTGTTAGCCTATTAACGTTTTTACAGGTTGTCTTAGGACCGTAAGTCAATTATTTAGGGAAATATATAAAAAAATTAACAAAATTTAAAACTGGTATAACTAAAACCTAAGTCTATAAAAGAAGAAAATGATAAATAAGTATTTCCCTAAGAATTAAAATGTTTTAAAATTCATTTTTACAGCGATAAAATGAGATTTAAATAATCTTTATTAATGACCTCAAATGTTTGCTTTTACAGCTTTTCTCCTTCAAAGAGTAATTAAACACTTCTATTTAAGATCCTTTGGAGCAAGATAGAATCGGGTACGGAGTACCTCGGCACTTTCCCCACACTTTATCGGATTTGCTACGCTGGTACTTGCTTCGTTCAGTAGGTATTCGAACAGGCTCCGCTCATTAGAATACATAAATTTACTTTATATATATAATATCAGCTTGGTGAGTCAAGTGAGACTCTGATCTCACTCGACACTGAAAATGGCCTAATGTTAGATTAAAAGCTCTCTGAAGAAGAGTAAGAAGTGAAGAGACTCTCTTTATGTTATCAAGTAAAACCAGGATGAGTTTCAACAAATTTTCAATCAAATTAAAAAAAAAGCCAAAAAATAAAAAACATTCTAAAATAAAGAGGTGTTCGGCCTCTCAATCTTACAATCTGGCATTCAGCCTCTTAATCAATACAGTCAGAACTAATGCTGATTGATTAAAGATCTAAAATCCGAAAAGGAAAGAGTTTGACTAGCTTAGCTTGACTGAAAAGCATCAGGAGTCGAAGGGTTTATAAAAAAGTTCTATAGGCCTAGCAATAAAGAAATTTAAGAGAATAAGAGAACGTCAGAAAACAAAGACTGTACAGGCTAAGCCACTAGAAGTCATTGCATAGTCACGGCTTTCCTTACAGACTTAAAATTACACACGGAACTATAAGAATTAAAGCACTATTATTTATTTTGAGGTTTGCTACAAGGGCTCGATGTAGGGCCAGTCCTATTGTTTTATATTAGCAATAATTTTTTAATGACATACAGTCATTATTAACAAAGGAAACATGAATTACCTTGGTATTTAGAGCAGCATTATGTAATCCTTATATGTGGTTCTGAAACAATGAAATATTATATTTGTAGTTATTATAATTATATAATAGTTATATGGAGAAGGAAAAATTGAGAAAATGAAGAATATTTAAAACCGTTTTCTTAGTAGGTAACGATCGCTAGCTTTTAAAAAAACCATAGACAATTTGTTAAGAGAAGAAATTTGTTGAGATTCATGCCTTATAAATTCTTGGGAGGCATAATTATGGTCAACCTAGCCAAAACTTTGCCAAATAACTAAACATGTTCATTATCTCACATTGAATCCAATTTTAAAAATTAGGTAAAGGGTATCTCAGAACTTTTCCTCACAAAATAAGATTCTCTACGCTCATCCTCATTACTTTGTGATCGCATCGCTCATCCTCAGAATATAAAAATCGCCAAATTTATAACGCGACACGTCTTCGGACTCGATTCGCTCGCCCTCAGACTACCGAACGAAAAACATTTCAGGGTTTTATGATTTAAAATTTTCGCCGAGTCATCATTGCAAGTTAATGACCTCATAAAAAATATCCGGATAACACAACTATAAAAGATTGATTTTTGTACTTATGATTAAACTCTCTAGCATAAATACACTGGGATATACGATAATAACAGACACACACACAACAGATAGACAACTTTGTTAGAACTACTTAGGGGGGACTTAAAAACACTTGAAACGGATAATTCAGGATAATAATTACATCCCGGTTCGGATTTTTTTCCTTACACAATACTTTTCCTATATACACACAGTATAAATAAGGAAAAGTACAAAGACAATTGGTAATACCACAGTTTCAAGTATTATTTTATTTATAAAGCTTTTCATATTTCGATCAACATAAATATTTATATAAATTTTAAGCAAGGCTGGGGGACAAGGGTAAACATAATACCATATGGCATTATATCTGTCATAATTTATAAGATTTATATAATGCCAGTATTATGTTTTTATTTATGATGATAACGTAGGATTAAAGAGGAGAGATAAGAAATAGCCCTTCCCGACCCTTAGATATAAGAAAACAGGGCCACAGTAATCAACTTAATGCACCCACTTCCTCAAATTATTAAAAGGATTAAAAGTTTCATTATCTATAAGTTTATAGCTTTTACACTATCCACTCACTTATACGAAGCTTATCGCTTATAAGAATAAAAGAGCTAAAGATAAAAAATAAACCACTTTGAATTTTGTACCAAATGTTATTTCATTTGGATGAGCCGTTTGGCTTGCACCAGTTTGCTCTTTATCTGTATCTATATTTATATAAAAATAAAGTTTTTTTGAGGTAGTACGTAATTGAGCACTTTATTAGACCGTTTTTAGGATGAGAAGCCAATCATTATTTTTATTTATTTATTTATTTATTTATACATATACGGCAAAGCCATTTTACAAAAAAATTAGAAATAATATAAATAAAAACAAAAAACAATATAAAACTTTAAATATAAGAAACAATTATACAAAACTATAGATAAGAGAAATTATTATTATTTTTTTTTTAAAGAGAATTTGTTTATTTTATATATACTATAATCATTAAAATAACAAGAAATAATCTTTGAAGTATAACAGTTTTTCTTTTTTGACTTTAGGTAATAATTAAAAAATCCAAAAAAGTAATAAAATAAAATAAATAAATTGCACTTCAAACAATATTTTGATAAAATTAAATTAAATAGTAAAAAAGGCAAATTAAGAATAAATGGTAAAAGTAGAAAATAATAAACAAGTTAAATAATAAACAAAAATTGAGTTATGTACATACATACTTTAAATAGATATTACTATAAACTAATGATATATTCTTTCATAGATATTCTTTTATATACATGCATACATACACCTTCATTCATTAATGTATTCATTTAAAAAAAACATACATACATACACATACATTCATTAAATAGTTAAATAAAGAATAAAACTAACTGAAATAATTTTTACAAAGTTGTTTTTTTAAACTTCTTTTGTTTATATTAAATAAATCTATTTCTTTAATACTATTTCCTAGTGACATAATTCGGTTCGTGGGTGAAAATTTATTATAGTTGGTCGAAGAATACTGGGTAGTAAATAAGTCTTTATTTCTAGTTTGTATTTTAGGAATGTTAAAGTTGATATGCTGTAAGAGATCTGGGCAGTCAATAACATTGTTTAATAAATCATGTAGCAATTTGATATCAGTGTGTTGCCTCCTAATTTCAAGGGGGAGCAATCTCAAGGTATTTCTGATAATATTATATTCATGAGGTGGTCTAGGTAGTTTCAATTTCCAAGAGGCAACCTTAGAAACTTATTTTGTACTCTTTCTATCATGTCTATATAGCATATATAGAATGGAGTCCATACAACTGAAGCAAATTCTAACTTAGACCTGACAAATGCACAATACAGAGATTTAATAACACTGATATTATTAAATTCTTGACAATTTCTAATTATGAAACCAAGACTTCTATAAGCTGAAGAAACAATAGAATTAATGTGGGAAGAGAAAGATAGAGCAGGATCTAAAATGACTCCCAAATCTCTAATAGAGTTAACGACTTCAAGTTTGTTATATTTCCCAATAATATAGTTAAATTCTATAACTGATTTCTTTTTAGTAAATCTTAACACCTTACATTTTAATACATTAAGTTTCATACCATTATTATATGAGGAGGTTATTTAGTTCTTTTCACCTCCAGGACAATAATGAATGCAAAAAAAACTCCAAGGACGTAAAAGTAATTCATATATTGCCGCCATTACTGTAATCTAGCGTGTTCAAAAAAACAATCTGTGTAAAACCTTCATGAGGTTTCTTTAAAAACGTTCATTTTGTTTCTGTTTTTGTTCGTAGACTAAGTTTTATTTTCGTTTTTAAAAGGTGTTCAATTGACAATTTTTGTGTGTTTATTTGTAAAGCTTATACATTTTTGAGTAAAAGTGTGAAGCTATGGATGAATTCAATGACGACGATAATATGGAGTTAATTGGACGTTTTTTTCCAATTAAGTATAGCGCAGTTTATTTAATGAGTGCTACCTCAAAAAAAATAGTGTATGCCATCCGGCTGAGAATGTTTATGTCTTGGCAATTTTTCCCGACTCGCTTCGCTCGTCGGTAAATCTATTTGCCGTGACATAAAGACACACTTCTCAGCTTTATGGCATAAATAATCATTATCTATTCTGTTATTTAAATATTGTCTATTACTTTAAAAATTTGTCATTTAGAATGATAATTACGCTGGGTTCATAGCAGACCTTATTATAAGGTCAGCCTCACTGTTTATATTTTTGTAAATAAATTGATAATATATATGTGCTTAAAAGTGTAGATTACTACATTTCCTTAAAATTTTTACTTTTCCTTATTTATACCATAGGTATATAGGAAAAGTATTGTGTTTGCAAAAAATCCGAAACCAAGATGAAACCGAAATTATCCGTTTCCTACGATTTTAAGGCCTTCTAAGTGGATTTTGAAAAGTTGTCTGTCTGTCTGTGTGTGTGTGTGTGTCTGTTATCATTGTAGCGCTCAGTGTATTTATGCTAGAGAGTTAAAATTTTGTACAAAAATCAGTATACCGCTATAGTTGTGCTATTCGGGAAATATTTTTTTATGAGCAAAGCGAGTCACAAGGGATGTTGCAGTATAAATTTGGCAAACTGTATTTCGAAGCAGGGAGGATGAGTCGTAGCGATCAGATATATTGAAGAAAAGTTCCCAGGTACCCCGTACCCGATTTTTTTTTATTTTTTCAAGAAAATACGCATAATTATTCAGTTGACTATACAAAACTATGCCTCTAAATTTAAAAGGCACACCATTATTTGCACCAGTGCAAAGCTTAATTTGTATTTATCTTTAAGTTATACATTTAATATCTTATAAAATTTAAATAAAACTAGAGAATGATCGTCCTTACCAGGATTTGAACCCAGGTACCCAGGCTCTGAATACATTGTGTGCTTGTACTGACTTCGAACCATTTCATTCAACTAACAGGCCCAGAAAACATCGAACACGACTCACCACTTGAAATATGTTATTCACTGGCGGTATTTCGGCATTTGGTCACTTTTAGTGGTCATATCAGGTACAGACCAGTTTTTTTAGACTCAGCGCCCCAGAAAGCATTGGAAACGACACCCTATTCGATACTGTAGTCTTTTTACAAAAATGTGCCAGAAATACTTACAGACATAATATATAATATATTATATATATATATATATAATATATATATATAATATATAATATATATTATATAATATATATATATATATATATATATATATATATATTATATATATATATATATATATATATATATATTATATATAATTACATATCAGAGACGACTAAATCCCTCATTAAAACAATTAAGTAATTAATCAGATAAACGTTAATAAATAAAGCTAATATGTCTAAGTACACAGTGTCCCCCTAGAGGTAGGGAGTGATAAATGACAGTAAGGATGGAGAGACAGTGTCTACAATGATAAATCACTGTCAAGTAATGACAGGCGCTATCTGTTATCGACTGATGCTTTTCTAGACTTGTCACTGCACACGCTCTAATCTATACTTTTCTTTCCTTTCGAAGTAATAAGTATCTTTTTATTAGTTCAAATCAGGAAATAAAATAAAGCCTCTATTTTATTTATAAAAATAAAATAGAAACTTTAACAAATATTTTAAAAAATCAGGTACGGGGTACCTCGGAACTTTTTCTCATTACACCGGATTCGCTACGCTTATCCTCTATATAAAAAATGTACAAGAGAGCAAATATGATCCCGAGCATCTTTATAAAAATTAACTACTGTAACTGCAGAAAGGGACAACTTCTGCCTACTTTTATGCTTTTCTCGGACATATATGTTTGATATTAGGAAGCCAATCTAGATCGATCCCCTCTCTCAACTTCCAAAATCTGAACAACCTCATATTGTTGTTCGCTAAACAAATTTGCTAAACACTAAAAAAAACAGAACGATGTCTTTGAATTATGTTATCTTGAATTATCTATTATTGTGATTTTTTAGAGACCAACTAGAAGATTGTCCTTAGACTGTTGCTACGTCAATGTGTTTCTGTGGAGCAGACAGACATAACTCCCGATTTTTTTGGACAATTTATTTATTGAGTAATACAACAACAATTGTGATTGTTACAAGAATTAGAGTTAATACAGTTTTAATGACTGTGTATGGAAATTTGGTTCTAAATTTTAACTCAATCAGACTATTATTCGATTGATTCACAATTTTTAAGAAACGTATGCAACACATTCAATAATAAACTAATAAAAAGCAAAAGATTTTTACTTTTCCTCATTTATACCGTAGGTATATAGAAAAAGTATTGTGTTTGCGAAAAAATCCGAAACCGGGATAAAACCAGAATTATCCGTTTCAGGTGTTTTTAAGGCCTCCTGAGTGGTTTTTGCAAAGTTGTCTGTCTGTCTGTATGTGTGTGTGTATGTTATCATCGTAGCGCCAGTGTATATATGCTATGAAGTTGAAATTCTGAACAAAAATCAGTCTACCGCTGTAGTTGTGCTATCCGAAAATTATTCTTAGTGACGTCATTAACAAAAAATCATAAAAAAATCATAGAAAAATCATAAAACGTGGAAAAATGATTCGATCAAATTGAAATTTAGCACGCATGTGACTATGTATAAGACCAACATTAGTGCTAAGTTTCATGTCATTATCAGCAATAGTTCAATTTTTAATCAATGACTTGACTTGTGTACGTTTTTTAAAAAAATATAAAAATTTGAAAATGATTCAATTGAGTTGAAATTTGGTACAAGTGTGTACCATTAACTAATAAATAATTACACTAAGTTTTGTTTCAATACAACAAGTATATCTATGATTTTTTTTAATCATAAAAATTAAGGAGCATTGAGCGTGGTCAGTGCTTAATGGGTGTCGCTGAGAATGATACGGATGCATTTACTATCTAAGGACGAGCGAAGCGAGTCCGTAGACATCTTGCAGTGTAAATTTGGCGAATTGTATTTCTGAGGACGAGCCAAGCGAGTCCGAAGCAGGGAGGATGAGCATAGCGAATCCGGTGTAATGAGGTAAAGTTCCGAGGTACCCCGTACCTGATTTTTTATAAATATATCCATGCAATTAGTTAATAAAAAATAACTAAAGTATATGGTAATAAATATTCAAGAAATTAATACGGCACTTGATAAGGCTATGATTATTACACATGCACTAACATAATTTAATAATAAGTATACAATGAGTAGCACTTTATTCTGCAAAAAAACTAATATTCTACAAATCTCAGGCCCGTATTCAAAGACATTTTCCTTAAGGAATCCTTAAGGAGAATGTTAGGAAAATGTCTTTGAATACGGGCCTAAAAGTTATGTAAGTTAACTAAGCTAAATTATTAATTTGTGTCAAAAATACATTGCATAAAAGGCAGGGACCAAAAACAAAGAGGAGTTAAGTTCAAGAATTAAACATTGAGATAATAGTAACCTCTTCGTAGCAAATTTTTTCTTGAAAAACTCCTTAAAAATTCAACATTATCCTAAATTTAGAAAACCGACTACTTTTATAACACGAAAAGGAAACAAGACTTAAGAAGGTAAAGAGGTAGGATTATTTATCAACCACCCTTTACCTATGCCTCATATCCTTAACGTAGCAATCTCAGCCTTTTAATTTATAAAATACACACCAGGGACCGCTGCTTAGGTTAAAAGGCTTCCATATAACTCAACTTGATACAAACGCTACAAAATAGGGATAAGAATGCACATATAAATGTCAACCAATAAAAACAAACTTAAAAAGTCTAATAAACGCAGCATATTAAACATTTTAATAAAAATAATAAATAGTAATAAATATTTATACTAGTTATTTATATTTTTATCGAGTCGCTTACTATCCAAGGAAATGTTTTATACAGCTTATTAAGTTAAGACAGAAGGGGGGGGGGGTTAATAAGGCATATACTGAAGAAGTTAAAATATTCATAGCCCTTTATAAATCTTTCTTTGCCTTTCATATCCTTCCTATTTCTTTCCTTATCTTAAGGAACAGCATGCTATATTTAAGTATTTTCGGCCCAAAAAATATTATATTTATAAATATAATATCTATAGATATCTATCGATCTATAGATTCGATATCTATAGAAGAGTAGAGCGGTCAAAGGAAATTGTCCTTTTTGTAAATTGTAATGGTGTTAAATTAACTTTTTTTTTTTAAATTTAGGAGTAACATGGGGGGGGGGGTCAGACCCGGCATGTGGCAAAATCCGTTCCAGAGGTCCAGTCCCTAACCACGAAAAAGTACGTTACGCGCGAAACTATTATATTTTTATTTTGTTTCTTATATATTATATATAACTATTATATATATTATATCGTATTATATAACTCTTTTTCTTTACTTTGTTTCAATTTTTATTAAAATTAAAAAAAGTAAAATTAAGGATTACAATTATTGGGGTGATGCTTTTATGGCTGTATGATCATCAGGTCAATGCCAATAATAATAATTAAAAAAAAATATTGGGGTGGAAAAAAGATCCTTAATTCTATTTTTTTGGGGGTGCTTAATGGAGGAGCCAGATACATAATGCGCATACTTAAATTGGAGATAGATAGATACGACTACTTTAAGTTACCAAAAAGTTTATAAACCCGGAAAAAATGAAGATCCATGAGAGGACAAAAAAATTTTTTTTCGTTTTATCTGTTTTGCGTCTTTTCTGTTTATCTATATTATAGATAGATAATGAATTACTTTTAACTTATAATAAAATACATTAATCAGGAATAAACAAAAAAATCAATCAATTATTTAAGTAACCCTCCTCCTAACGATCTAAAAAAGAATCCTGGAGTAGGCTTCAATGCATTTATATTTTGTATACTTTTATGTTTATTATTCAATAAAGTCATTTTTCTTTTCTTTCTGTCTTTCTTTTCTATTAATCAGGAACACAAAAAATAAAATGTAACAGACACAAAATACAATAGAAAGAATATAAATAAACAGACGACGAATAAAAACATTCTCACCTCGACGAATGAAAAGTAAAACAAAAACAAATAAAACATAGCAAAGTTTCTTTAAAAAAAGAGAGAGAAATAAAAAATGTTAAAACGATATTTCTGTTTTTGAAATTTTGAAAGGAAAAAAGTTTAGGTAAAGGTTTCTACAAGAGCAATAAGAAAGTATTTTCTTTAGAGCCGTAAAACAAGGGAGTTACAAAACCACACACAGCTAAGAAAAACCACTCGACAAATTGAGTAGATATTACTGGTTGTTTTAAGATGAAACTGGCCTGATTTCCATTTAAGATATTCGGAAGGAAGTGGTTAGGATTTATACCATTTAGGTTTTATGTGATGTTTTATCACTGAAGGGAGTAGGATTTCAAGAAAAATGTTTTAAGTACATTTTCTAGGTGTAGAGAAATTGGATGCCCTTTTAATTTAAATGTTTAACTATCTCCTGTTTTTACTTTTTCTTACCTATTACAGTAGGTAATAGATAAGTAAAATGAAAAGTATTGTGTTCGCCCAGAAACTTCGAAACCGAGGTTTTATCAAGGATCTTGAATAAAGGGGATGACACACTAAGTCGATTTGCCATACAAAAAAGTAACCCCATCGAAAACCAAAAAACAGAGAGAATTCAACACGAAACACACGTCAAAAACCAACTGCGCATGCTTAGAATTCTTATAACAGCGCAGGTCTTAAATTTTAGAGACAAACTTACCTCTCAATGGTTTCCCATTGTTTATTACTTGAGAAGATTATAACAAAACACATTTAAATTATCACTCACTGAAGTGGCAAAGTATAGTCCAAAATTTAAAATTATCTTTTATACAACTTCCATGGGGTCAGAAATGTTTCTTGATGCGTCATCCCCTTTATTCAAGATCCTTGGTTTTATCATATTTATTCCTTCAAACACCAAAAATAAACGGTATAAACAATAAAAATAAAAAACAACATAACATAAAATTGTCATTAGAATCTATAAATATTTAGTCTGGATTGGTTTCAATTTTTTTCAAAATGTGGAGGGTCTTAAAGAAATGAAGGACTTCTAGATGATAAATTTTGTTTTTAGGACATTAACGTCTTAAGAAAATATTATGGTTTCTTTTGGGGGCATTTGGCTCTGTGTAAATATTTTTCTGCTGTTCTAAAATATTGGGGTTTCTAGAAAAATATAGGACTGCCAACAAAATTAAGGGCTAGGAAAGTTTTTCAAAATCGTAACTGAACCCTTATTTCCATGACTATGTATTTTTCAGATAATAGAAAGTCTGATAGGGTTTTGAATATCGGGGGGTTCTTTGTAAATCTGACAGTTGTATTCAAGGAATTCTCCACCCAGACATCATCAGATCCAGGCCCTTTTTTACGGAAGAGAAAATCTATACTCTGCCTTCTTGAGAATAAAAAGAAATTTCCCGTACAAAAGACTATAGAAAATAAAAATAAAAAATTCAATAAAAATTATTAAAGAATAAAAAATGAGAAAAGTATGATTTAAAAATAAAAAAATGGACTGGAATTCTTATCCCTTTGTGCATGTAACAGGCTGAGGAAAACTTAAGATCGCATATACAAAAGATAGCAGACCAAGACAAACTACGTGGGGAATGCTTTAAATTCTTTGAAAAATCTAGCTGAGTTAATTATAACAAATAAATAACTATTAATGAAAATTCAGGGGATAACATATTTTGTAATTAGAAGAAGAATAATAATAAAAGAAAAATATATCATTTATATAAGACAGTCATTATATTATTCTTAGACGTATTTTTCATGTTACAAATAATGAATCATAAGTCGTTGATGAAATCTTTATAAACCACTAATTTTTCATATCAGAGGCAATATTCAGTGATCAAATTAAAATATTGCAAATTTGACATTTTCCTTGCTTTATCAAACAAATCCTACCCTCATTTCAAATTTCAAGTTTCTACGATTATTAGAAGTGCCTTAGAATTATGAGTGAGTGAGTGAATGAGTCAGTCAGCGTCGAAATTTGCCATTTTCAAAGCGAAATTTCTCGTTTTCTATTATAGATAAAGAATTGTAATTTCTCAAGTAATATTGCTTTGATATGATCTTTGCGTCAGCCAAATTGAAAGATTCTATGTTTGAAGAACATAGAATCGAAATTTCTCGTTTTCTATTATAGATAAAGAATTGTAATTTCTCAAGTAATATTGCTTTGATATGATCTTTGCGTCAGCCAAATTGAAAGATTCTATGTTTGTCCAGTCAAAAGATACAAGGGGATAGAAAATGCTCTGAATTGCTTTGGGAAAAGGGTGTTCGTCAGTGCCAGCCTTAGATATAACTTGTACTTTATAAAGCAAGCCTTGGCTGGGGCACTGCCATGCCCCCAGATTCATTGGCTTCGTTTATGTAATTTCTATATCATGTTCTTTCTTTTAATAACTTTAGAGCTTTAAAAGACTGTCACGAATAGTAAAATAAGAAATAATTTTGTTTTTAAACCTCAATTTAATCTACATAATTTTATGAAAGTTGGTTTATCTTATGCTTATTAATGTTATTTCTTGTTTAATCATTTACATTCGTTATTTTTATGAGTTAATATATGTATATTATAACAGTATGATTGCAACCTCTTTCGCTTTTTTAAAACTTTCAGGAACTGACGAAACTCAGAATCCTAGGGCGAAAGCTTTTCAATAATTTAGTTTAAATATTTGTTTCAAAGGGCTGAATACTTCATTAATTATGTTATTTCGTGGGTTTCGTAATATAGTATTTATTTGTTTGTTAGGCAATGATGATGACCTTTAAGGGGTTGAAACTTGGAATCGTTAGACATAACAAAATAGTTCAGACTGTGTAGAGAGTTCTTATACTAGTGCTACTGTTTAAAATTAATAAATTTAGAGCTTTAGATAAATTGTGCAAAAAATTGTTAAATAATAACTTTAGTATAAAGTATGTAATGTAAGGGTAAAGAATTACCTAATTAAACCTTAATATTTGTACTTATAGCATCAGCGTAGAATATTTAGCGGCTTAGATCTAAACAGATCATCAGTATTGATTTACGTAATCAATGAAGTGGTCCCACCACTAATCAGGGTGAGGACGCAAGAGATGTTAGATCATAGACGCCGGCAGTTGATCTTCAGCTAACCTCCGACCAGGGTCTAAGTTTAGGGTTTAAGTTAGACCAAGATGTTCAATATTTATGAATTATATATTGAGATATTAATATTATTACATACTACATATAATATCATACTACCCACACGCACACACAAATATATATATATATATATATATATATATATATATATATATATATAATATATATATATATATATATATATATATATATATATATATATATATAGTTACTCTGTGTTTGTTCTTTTCCCTCCTTTCTTCCTTTATTGTCCAGCTGATCTCAGATGTTAGCTGTCTGTTAAAGTAAATATAAATTTATTTTGACATCTAAATTTGAAAATTGAGGAATATAAAACAAAGCTAAGAAAAGCAGCAATAATTAAATTTGTTAATTAAAACAATATGAAAAAGAGGAAGCCATGAAAATGTTTGACTTTTTAATTGTTCCCCCCAAAAAACAATCGATAACGGCTTCATTGAAAAAACATATAGTAGCAGTTAAGTTTAGACAGGGGAGCGGATAAAAAGGGTCATTTATCGGAGGAGAAGGAGGGAGAGGCGGAGGAACCATATCTAAATTTCAAATGATTGTCTAACATAGAGAAGGGTTAGAGGCTTTACTAATACTCATAATGGACTTTTCAACGGTAGGGGGAATGTTACTAAACCCTTGAGTCAAGGATATTAAGGAGGAACGACTGTGTACCTACCTCTACGAAGTTCTACAATCCCAACACCACAATATCCTCCAGCATCTTCAATTTGAATTCGAAATTTGCTCTTTTTCCCCAAAAACCTATAAAGGGGTTGAGGTTTAAATTTACCGGAGAAAATGTTTCTACGATTTTGCATCTCTAGTAGAGAAGGAGGAATAAAATTTCACCTCTATGTGCTCAAGATCTGTGCAAATATCAAAATCCCCGCTTTATTTCCTCGATTGTCTCCTACTCCATTTAATACTGAAGCAATATCTTGAGGTAGAAAATTTGCTGTTAGTTATGCATACTACATAAACCCAAATCCCCATAACATACTGAATTCAAATGACAATTACCCCTTGAAGTCGAATCAATATTTCATCACGGACCCTTTTTGAGATATTTTATCCATCAATGACTTTCAATTTCAATTAATATCCAATCATTTCAAATCAACGAGATAATTCATCTCAATTTCTCACCAAGTAAGATTTTCTAATTAGTTAAAGAAACAAAACATAACCGGAACCAAGAAACTAAAGGTCAATTCTACAACAACCAATCAGGTTTGATCAACACAGTCTCACAAATCTTTACAGCCAAAATCTTTTTGCTTCGATAGCAACTTTGAGGATCTTATATGTGACAATGAAGTGGTTACAAGTTTTATTAACTCATTCATGACTTAGTTACACTAGAAAGTGAATTAGTTTAATGATCTGATGTAAAAATAAAGGAGTTAGGGTGACTAGACGGCTAATTACAAATTTGATAACTAGATGCGGTGATAACTGTAAACTTTCAACCCAACCTAGTAAGTCAAGCTGATTGAACGTGTGGCAAACCTTCGAAGTTTTTCTCAAACTTCTTTTTAACAGATTGGATAAACTATTGATCCTTATTTCTAAGGATCGTGCTCAAATAACAAGCGCGATATCAGTATGGTATATCCCCAGTTTTGGTTATAAACTGATTATATATCGTAAATAAATCTATCGACAAGTATTGTAGGTGAATAATAGAGCGTAATATGACGTTGTACGGCTGAATGAGCTTCCAACTGTTGGAATATCGTCAAGAGAATTACCTTACAAAACGTTTCCTTTATCGATTCAATCCTAAAGACATTATCAACGCATATTTTCACACCCTTCGAGTAACTTCAAAAGTACAAAATAGATGGTACAAAAAAATAGAAAGCATTACCTGCCTTCATGCTGGTTATATTTATTCTGGTAGATTTCGTATTCTTTTCATTCTATTTTTTTTGAGGCACTGACAAAGACCGTTCACGTTGAAAACCAACTTTGTTTTATAATAATAACTCGTGGAAAGAAAAACTATTTGTTAATACTAAAGTGATTAATACTTTATAAAATACTTTACAGTTTTGTTAACTGTAGTAACCTAAAAAATAACTAAAAATCAAAATTCTTACTAAATAAACAAAATCTTAAAAATGCTTACTATATAGGGTACAAGTACACCAAGCTTAACTTAATATTTTTTTTATAAATTAAAAACAATGACTTTAATTCTATAAGTTCATAAGCTATAAAATTAAGCTATGGCCATTTCACCCAACACTGTGGGCTCATCAGGCTAATAAACTAAACACTACATTAACAACTAAAAATCACAGAAAACAAATAAAGCACATACACATTTATAGAATTAAATAAATAAATAATCACAGAATTAGCTAAAACTTAACTTCGTCAACAAATAAAAAATAAAGATTAAATAAAATAAAAAAATAAAATAAAGATAAAATAAAAAAAAGATTTATATTTGTTGACGAAGTTAAGTTTTAGCTAATTCTGTGATTATTTATTTATTTAATTCTAGTCTTATGTATATGTGCTTTATTTGTTTTCTGTGATTTTTAGTTGTTGACGAAGTTAAGTTTTAGCTAATTCTGTGATTATTTATTTATTTAATTCTAGTCTTATGTATATGTGCTTTATTTGTTATCGGTGATTTTTAGTTGTTAATGTAGTGTTTAGTTTATTAGCCTGATGATGCCCACAGTGTTGGGTGAAATGGCCATAGCTTAATTTTATAGCTTATGAACTTATAGAATTAAAGTCATTGTTTTTAATTTATAAAAAATGTGTGAATTCTATAAACTTAAAAGTGAGACTAAGGATAAATTACTTAATATTTATTAACTAAATGCGTGATGGCATTGTTTTTCCAATTAACTTGAAAACTTATTAACGAAAATCATGGAAGTTTTATTAATTTATTTCCTATAATTCTTCAAAACACCAAAACAAATTTCCACAAACTCACTAATTATCCTAATTGTTTTATTTGGTTCACGTGATTCCATTACGTGAACCAAATTATTTTGGGAAAGATTATATCCCAAAATAATTTGTTTAACTCAAAACGTGGACTCCTTTATTTCATTATTTTCCCTTCTAAAGAAGGGAGAAAGACAAAGACACAGGACTATTTAATTAGGAAGCGAGAAACTTAAGACACAACAAGCCTTTGTCCTAAATTTTAGCCCTAATTAAAAACAATAAAACTAACCGAAAACAGGCTGTTTAATTTAGAACTATACTTTTCTAAACCAACTTTTCAGTTGCGGCCATGAAAGAATAAAAAATATGGCTCGGAGGTTCGCAAAACGGGCGAATATATTTTTAATACGCGCTTTCTTCCAATTATCAATTCCTTTCAATTATAAAAATTTCAAAGAAAATTGGCCCGGCTAGCGAACCACCGCGCCAGAATTATTTTACTAAGTAAATTTTATTAAAGTTATAAACTTAAATATAGTAATTAAGTAGATAAAAAATTAGCGCCTGTATCAAGATTCGAACGTGGGAACCCTAGCTTTAAGTAGTCTTATTGAATCTAGACCGGTTTTATCGGATTCAGCACCATAAAAAACATCAAAAACAATACCCTACTCGAAAATTAATTTTATGGACCGTTATTTTAGTTTTTAGAATCCCGCCATGACGTCTATCCCTATTAGCAAATATTTTTCCAAAGAAAATTCGCTAAAAGTTTACAGAAACCATAGATAATTGACAAAGAATGAACTTGGAAGAATAACTTTGTCACTGTCAATTTGGCAGCCAGACTCTAGCGCCATTTTTCACCAAAGCATATTGAACGACAAATTGTTTTTCGTGTAGAATGTTTTGTATGATCGCAGTCATGATGTTAAGGCATCATAGGAAAACTCAAATACATATATTTTTTACTTTTATGAATTTATTTATCTCTTTTTTTGTAGCTTGTTATTATTCTTTTGAAGATTATCGAACGTTTTATATTGAGAAATAGAAATATACAAATATATTTCTATATTGAGCATTATGAATGTAATATCGTTAAGAATTGTAATCTATCAAACTTCTCATTGAAATTATAGGATTTATGTCATGGTCCGAGGTTCGACTCCCGTCATGACGTTTATCCCTATTAGCGATTTTTTTCTCTAAGGAAATTCGCTGAAAATAAACACTCATTATAGTCACTAGTTGTTGCGGTGTTTCTAATCTTAGTGGCAGTACACAAAGGAATCATTGAAGGAAAAGTAACAATTTTGTTATTTAGAGTTACTCGGGACGACGTATTTGAGATGTCCACCCATTATATTGAAAAAATATATGGAAACAATTTTACCTGCAAATAATATAACATGCAACAAATGACTGTTACCGAGGTTTTAGAAAAAATCATCAAATATACCTAAAACAGATAAAAGACAAAGTTATTAGTTCACTACCATAAGATAAATCCTTGTATTGTAAATACAAGTAATTCAATAACTATACAATTAGTAAATAATTAAGGCGGTAGTACTGATGGTGTAATGGTTAGCATGTGCGTCTAACACCCAGACAGTCCGGGTTCTATCCCGGTCGGGGCCTCTCGGATTTTTATGCGAGGGATGGAAATCCTTTCACGAGCCGTCATTTGAAAGGGACGATAAGCATGTTCTATCTAAGGGAGTTAGCAAAAAGCATAGAGATATATACTAGAGGGGGCATAGCCTATCTTAATACATTGAGAAGCCTGAAACATTTTTAGTGGGGCTCTCAGGGGCTCTGTGTAACCTCATTGAAACCTCCTCCAAGAGGGAGTTACAATTAATCAATTGTTTTCGGCTTCCCGCAGATTGTTAGTGTTGTGATTTGTATTTTAAACATTCTACTATATAATTTACTGTTTTTTTGTTCTGTTTATTTGATGAAAATGATAATCGAATGTGGTCAGGTTACTTTTTCGATATTTCAAAATTCAACCAATAGGGCCCCTCTAGTAATATATCTCTACGGCAAAAAGGGTCCAACAACGCGGTCTATCACCTCTACCTAATTACTATCACTATAACTTACAATGTCAGGTACTTGTAAAAGATCCCTAACCCTAAATGAACCTGGGTCGAGGTAAAATTTAGGACCCTTAATAGTAATTTGTGTTAAATTTATATGTTTCTGCCTTATGGTTTCGAGAGCAGGAGAACCTGGTCTGGCAGTGAGGCACGTGTTGTTTCTAATTGAAGCTAGAGAACTTAAGAGTAAAAAGTCGCGGCTCTTCAGTAGATTAAACGTAAAATTCCTGTACTAGGACCCATAAGGTTAAAGAACAATATCTTCTATCTAAGGTAGTTAGCAAAAAGAGCCCAACAACGCGGCCTACTTGCTAGGAGATCTCACCTCTCCATAATTACTATCACTTACTAAATAATTACTACAAAACTAAACAATTATATACAATTATAATATAAGTACATGTATTTAGTGTATAGCTTGATCCAATTTTGGAAAAACAACTCAAATAAATTTTTAGCAGAACGGAACAAAACTCTAAGTTTATACTACAGCTATATTAATTTAGAAACTCAGCCAACTTTAACTTAACTCTTATTGGTTGCTTTTGAAAAATGTCCACCCAGAGATTGGAAAAACTTAACAGAAAATCTTCGACAGTTTGACAGAAAGTATAAAACCATTTATTATACTTCATTTGAATAAGTAGTATTAGACGACAAAATGACAACACTGATTGATGATTTCTTTATTTTTACTGTTCTTTATATTTTATTTTAAGTATGTTTAAAAAGTTTAATTTTTTATAATATTTGTTAAGTAATGAATTGATTTATTTTAAATAACTTTATTTTGGCGAGCTAGTGATTGTTTAATAGATGGATTGTATTCTAGAAGAGCTTTCGATGGATGGGTTAATAGCTTTATCTGATTGACTCTGGTTGATATTAAATCTTTATTAAGAAATAAATATTTAAATTACTGTATTGCAAAGTGAAAGCAGTTAGTATGTAACTAGCTGTTGCTTTTCCCTAAAATTCGTTATACTCGCCCGGCTAGCTAGCTGTGTAAAGATGTGATTTTTAATTTTTTGTGTTTCCTCTTATTATTTACTAGCGCCCTCTAGAATTTACTGCTTCAGGCTAAACCCTACAATGACCTGATTTTAATAAAGTGACTTGAGTACGTTTTTTAAAAAAATTGTAAATAATTGGAAAATTATCCAACTAAGTTGAGTTTAGTACAAGTATATTCTTCTTACGTAATAAATAAGTACACTAAGTTCGTTTTGATTCAACAAGTACATCCATAATTATTATTAGATCATTAAGTTAAACAGCATGGAGCGTTGTCAGTGATGTATGGGTAACCTCTGAGAATCAAACGGATGTATTTACTAAGGAAAAGCGAAGCGAGTCCGATGACGTGTAGTAAATTTGGCGAATTTTATATTCTGTCGAGCTAAGCTACTCCAAAGAAGGGAGGATGCGCGTAGCAAATCCGACGTGATGAGAAAAAAATTCCGAGGCACTTCGAGCCCATTTTTTTTCATAGTCTAATATACCACTGTTTTATAGATTAGAATGATTAACTTAATCTAAACGTAGAATGTAGAAACTAAAATACAGGAAATTTAAATTAATAATTAAGATGAATATTTTATTTACATGTTAAAAGTAGTAAAACAAAGTTATATAGAAATTGTATTAACTTTTCTAACCACATTACTCAAAAAGGGAAATTCCTAACAACTTTTTCAACCAAATATTTGTTTTTAACTCTCAAGAGTAACTCCTAACTCAAACCAAATCTACGCTTTTCACAACACCCTCAGGAGAAATAGTTTTCTCTGATTTTATAGGATAAAATAAAAATAAAAGAAAATAATAACAATTTCTTTTAGTTTGTTGTTTTCAGATAACTGGCTTGAACAAAAAATCAAATAGGAAAATAGTTATTTAGGTACAAACAGAGTCAAGTTAGTCATACCTCCCTTTTTTCTACACTATTCAGATAATTTTAACAAAAGTTCGCAAAAAAGTTTGTTTAAAAAACGAATTGTTGTGGAATAAACTTAGAATAATACTATATATAGAAGGAGCACAGGACCGTAAACACAATGTAATTCCACTGATAACACGAAAGTCGGTTGACGGGTGGACTTAAGTCGAGGTACCGCCCTAAGAACAAAACATTATTTTAAATATGTGTCATAAATATCCATTAATGAAGAAAGATCGTACAGAACAAATATTATTACTTAAAACACCTGCTGAGTATTTAATAAAACCGGTCTTAGATGGCAAAAGGGTGGCGGAATACAAGAATCTACATTTAGTTGACGAGGACTACTTTTAATATAACTTAAATAAATACGTTAAACTACAATTTAAAATGCTTTAAATATTGTAATACACCGATATTTATATCAGTATTTTTGATAATAGAACATAATAATTCAGCAACCGGAAGGTTTGCCAACTTTTTTTAGAAAATTGTATATTGTTAGGGTGGCAGCATTACTTAAGTGCACCAGTGAACCGCCTTTCGTGTTATCAGTAGTGCTCCTTCTATATATAGTATTATTCTAAGGTTTTTTAATAAAAACCTGTTTAATTTCTAACAGTAAAAAAAAGAAGTTCTATGATAAGTAATTTAAGTATTTTAGTATTTCTTTTTTAATTTTTTTTTTTTTTTTTTTTTAGTTCTAAGTTCAGTGATTTAGAAGTTCTATCATAGTCAAATCTGGTAAGGCCTTTTTATAGAGTATTAAAAACAATGCATCTTTAATTGCAACAGTTCATAGATAAGGACGGATTTTCTACTTCGACGGCACGAGTCATAATAAGCACAATAGAATGACTAATAATAGATTTATGTAAATTAACTAAATACTGTACAAATAACTAAACAATAACTTTGTAGTAATAAAACAAAGCTATTAGAACACCAAGGTTACTAAGAGAAATAAATAATACAGCAAAAAATAAACTAAGGAGTAGATTCAAAACAGAGGAGTAAACATAAGGTTACAAACTTCTCTCTAAACTAAAAAAAAAATAAATAAAAGGTACGGGGTATCACAAAACTTAACATAGATCTCGCAACACTCATCTTCACAAATTAACAAAACTAAGTTGTCAAGTATGTAACTGGAAGTTAGACGAAGTACTGGAAGTTGCATAAAGTTAATGTATAAACAAAATAAGCTGTCAAATGAGTAACAAGGCTGTCTAATCTATTAACATTAGACAGGGAAGCCTTGTTACTCACTTGACACCTTATTTTCGCTGTCAAATGAGTAACAAGGCTGCCTTGTCTAATGTATTAACATTAGACAGGGTAGCCTTGTTACTCACTGACACCTTTTTTCGCTGTCAAGTGAGTAACAAGGCTGCCTTGTCTAATGTATTAACATTAGACAGGGTAGCCTTGTTACTCACTTGACACCTTATTTTCACTGTCAAGTGAGTAACAAGGCTGCCTTGTCTAATGTATTATCATTAGACAGGGTAGCCTTGTTACTCATTTGACAGGTTATTTTGTTTATGCATAAAATTTGTACATTAGATGGGGAAGCCTAGTTGCACACTAGACAGCTGTTTTGTAATCAGAGAAGTCTAGCTACAGATTTGAGAGCTTGTTTTGTTTATGTACAAACTTGAGATAGAGAACCTAAATTACACACTACAGCCTAACGTTTAGTTCAAAAATCCCCAAGGTCAAGTATTTTGGGGATTGACCAATCAGAGACGCCGCTGCCAACCTCTCAGTTAAAAAGAGAAAAAAAAATCCTTACCACGTAATAACTGCTGTAGGGAAAAAACCTTCTTCCGGTGAACAAACAATTGTTCACTTTGTTTGTGGTTCTTCTTTTGATTACATCGTTTTGAAATCTACTTTCAAATTAATCTTAAAATGATATTTTAAAATAAAACTACACAAAAGAAATGTAAAAAAACATCGCCAAGAAAATACGGGTAAAATAATCTGATTTGTTTACATAGTTTTTTCCCTCTACCTTCTTTCAGGGATTTTTTTCTTAAGAATCAGTGGTGTCTAAACTGACCAGTCACTACCTTATTTTGTTAATGTATCTATACATTTAATACATTCGACTGGAAAGTCTAATTACAGGCTTGACAGCTTGTTTTTGAGTAAATGTACTTTAATAAGTACTTCATTTCTAAAATACTTTCCATTTTTTAAACACCGAAGAAGATAAAGACAACATTTGTCATATAAATAGACTCGTCTGATTAAAATATAAACAAGTAATAAACACTAAGACATTCATAGTCGGAACAAAGACGCTATTTAGTTACTTGTTACACAATACAAACTATTCATAGCTTTATAAATAGAAGTAATAAACATAATATATTACCACTATACACTATAATTTGGTTATTATAGTAATTTTAAACCACTTTACTATATAAATCTTCACTTTATTTTAATATAGTTCATGGCGTCTGAGGCACTTGAAGTGGAATACTTCGAAAGGGGTTGGTATAGCATATTTAATGACACAGTCTTTGTAAAATCAATTAAATTAAATTAAAGAAAATGACTTGTTACTTTCTCTCTTCTAATTTTTACTTTTCCTCATTTATACAGTAGGTATATAGGAAAAGTATTGTATTTGCGGAAAAATCCGAAACCGGAATGAATCCTGAATTGTTAGTTACAGGTGTTTTAAAAGTATCCTGAGCGGTTTTTAAAGTTGTCTGTCTGTATGTGTGAGTGTGTTATCATCGCAGCTCCAAGTGTATTCATGCTAGAGTTAAAACTTGGTACAAAAATCAGTCCACTGCTGTAGTTGTGCTATTCAGAAAATATTTTTATTATGACGTCATCAACTTGCAAATAACAGTGAAAATAACGAAAAATCATAAAACGCGAAAAAATGATGCGATCAGATTGAACGGATGTAGCTATGTATAAGACAAATATGTGTGCCGAGATTCATCTCATTATCAGCATTAGTTCAATTTTTATCGAATGAATTGTGTACGTTTTTTTTAAAAATTGTAACAAATCAGAAAATGATCCAATTGAGTTTAAATACGGTAAAAGTGTATAGTGTATACCTTTACTTCATAAATATTTACACAGAGTCTCGTTAAATACGACTACTATATCTATGATTTTTGTTGGATCATAAAAATTAATTCGCATTGAGCGTGGTCAGTGCTGTATGGGTGACTGCTGAGAATGAAACGGAAGCATTTATTATTTGAGGGCGAGCGAAAGCGAGTCCGAAGCAGGGAGGATGAGCGTAACGAATCCGATTCGACGAGGAAAAGTTTCGAAGTACCCAGCACCCAATTTCTTTCATTCCATTGATAAAACGTTTGAGCTAGATTTAATATTTGAGCTAGATTTAATGTGAGCTAGATTTAATGATTGCTAGATGAGCTAGAATTTTGAGCTAGATGTTTGAGCTAGCTTAATGAAGCTAGATTTAATGTTAGAATTAATATTTGAGCTAGATTTAATGTTTGAGCTAGATTTAATGTTTAAGCTAGATTTGATATGTGAGTTAGATTTAATATTTAAGCTAGATTAAATGTTGAGACAGATGAAATATATAGAATATAAAAAAAAAGAATTTGCACACTTTAATAAATGAATTACTTACTTACATTAAATGAATTTTCAAAGAAAAATGAGCTAACGAGGTTGGGGTCATTAATGTGTGGGGCACATGGCTATTCTGAAAGTGGGGATATTTCTCAGTGATCAAGAAATTTCTTCTATTTTAGTAGAAAGTTGACTATAGGGAAAATTAATGTTATTTAGTCCAAAAGGACTTAAGTAATACCAATTAACGAATAATTGTATAATGTAGCCACTCTATCAGAGGCTGCGCACCTAGGTACGACAAAAAAAAATTAAGGGTTTTTATAACTTAATGAACAAATAAAACTAGAAAGATTGTAAAAATATAATAAAGTACCTGAATTAAAAACTGGAAAAGAAAATCTTAAACCAGTTATAATTAATCAAAGAAAGGCTTTCTTTCTTTAAACCTTTTCTTTTCCCTTTTCGCAGGGCTCATTATTTATTATTTCTTACTTTTCTTTAAAAGTATAAAAAAAGTTGGCAATTTTTCTACAAAAGATTTGGCCAGTTAAGTGAAGGTTGGTGTAACTTTATTTTTGAGTTAAGGAAAGTTAATGGAGATTAATCACAGCAACGTAAGGCAGGTAACAGCAACCTTTTAATTGTATAAGCTGTTTATATACATTATATAAAGACTATCGTACTATAGCATAACACACGGCTAAAATCAATTGACAGCCCGCCAAAATTTCAATGCCCCTCAAAGTCCCTTTTTTTGTGTAACAAAAAAATTCCCTGTCAGGATATGTTTTAAATTTTATCATTTTATTTTATTTTACATCGTATTATATTTCTATTAAAGAAACCGGGATGATATCGGAAATATCCGTTTCACGCGTTTTTAAGACCTCCTGAATGGATTTTGCGAAGTTGTCTGTCTGTATGTGTGTGTGTGTGTGTGTGTGTCTATTATAGTGTGTGAAATTTTTTTACAAAAATCAGTCTACCGCTGTAGTTGAAGAGATATATTACTAGAGGGGTCCTATTAGTTTAACTATGAAATATTGAAAAAGTAACCTGACCCCATTCGATTAACAATGTAATAAAATAAACAGAACAAAAATACAGTAACTTACATAGTAGACCGTTTAAAACACAAATCAAAACAATATGCGGGAAGCCGAAAACAATTGATTTATTATAACCCTAACTTAGTTTTGGAGGAGGTTTTAAAGAGGTTACACAGAGCCCTTGAGAGCCCCAAAAAGATGTTTCAAGTCTCTCAATATTTTAAGATTGGCTATGCCCCCTCTAGTATATATCTCTATGGGGATATATTTTTACCACAGACGTACTAATGCAAAAAATACAATAAGGATAATCAGGAGCCAGTGTTGTCGAACACTGAATAGACTACTTTAACAAATTTAAAATAATGGCAGCATTTAACTTATTTATTAATAAATTTAAGAATCAGCTACCGTCGATACTTGCTGTGGATAAGAATATTCTTGGACCGGTTTCAGCAAAACGCCATCATCAGCAGGCGGGGCAACACTCGAGCTCAACTGATAAAGTTATATTAGTGAATAACTTTATTAGTTGAGAGCTCTAAATGGCGTTATGCCGAAACCGGTCCAGGGATATTCGTATCCAACAGCAAGTATCGACGGTAGCTGATTCTTCAATTATTTCTTCAACTTGCGGTAAATACAACCTTTTTATTTATTAACAATTCATTCAAGTATGTAAAGAATAATATAAATAAATTTGATAAAAATAACCAATGCCATAGTTATAATATTAAAATCACAAATACAAGAATAATACCTCAACATACATAATGTTCCAAGTCAGAAGTTTGGCATAATGTATTGGGTATTTAATTATGTAATTATTTAGTAAATAAAAACAGATTAATTACACATACAAGTCCTTTATTTTTATAAAATGAATAACTAAGCTTTCGACTAAAAATTAGTCATGCTTAGAGTTTAAAAAAATATAAAATAAAAATCAAAATTTACAAAATACTTAATATTACATCTTGGTATGGTTTGGTAAGCTATGACTTACTTACCAAAGGTAAGCCAAATATGAAGTAGTTTGTAAATTGTGTTTTCTTATTTTAAATTTTGCAAAACTCACATGATGAAAGCTCAATCAGCCCATTTATTATATGACTATTGTTTAATTAATAATTGATTATTGAAAATTAATAATCTGTTTTTATTTATTAATAATAGCTTTTAAGATTAATTTCAAAATCAAGTAAAAAATTATTTATTAGAAAATCCTTCATATTCTTTCGAAGAATATTTGAATAATGAAAATAATTAATAAAAGATTTGACGATATGAAATTATTTATTTTGATAATTTGATTTGATGTTAATCGATGATTTGATGATAATTTGATTTGATAATGATGATTGATAATTTGAATTCATGATTTGATAATGGTAATTTGATGGTTTTTTTAACCATTATTATTATTGTTCTTTTTATATTTGACAATTTTCTAATGTTTTACCACGTAAAATTGAATGAAAATAAAAATTATTTATTTATTTATTCGATATTAAAATCTAATAACTAGCATTGGGTACGGTATAGCCGATGTTATTTAGTTATGTTATTTATATACATTTATGTTATTTTATTTAAAATATTAGTGTAGAAAAAGAGTAGAGAAAATCATATCATGGTGCATTCCAACATTTTTCTACAACATAGTTTTAGAAAACATTTTTTTACTGAAAAATGACAAAGATTTTTACACATGATAAATACATTTTACCCTTTCTCTCTTGTTTACTAAATAAATTGGATTTTCATCCCTCCTCCCCCTCCCTGAGTCCTCGTCTTGTTAAAATAATAAAATTAATACAAGAAAAAGAATGTAGACACAAAAAAAATAACATGAAAAAATGTTCACATAGGAAAAATGTTAAACAAAAAAAGGAAGGTAAACTCTTTTGAAAAAAATGTAAAAAATATGAAATGAAAAATGCGATATAAAACTTTGAGATTTGTTTTATAAATATACACAACTCATGCATACAAAAGTAATGTACTTATTTTATTAAAACATTAACAAAACCAGTTCTTTCTATTCTCACAGTAACATTTTTAATTTATCAATTTACAAAAATGCCTTACATGAAGCTAATAAATGACAGCACATATGAACCTTTAATGCTAAATATGACGCTAAGTGCAAACAATATTTTATTGAAAATAAAATTTTAATTTTTCATTCAGCCTATATTTTTTCATTGTTGTTGTTCGTATAAGCAAAGTATGATGAGGAGGAGTTCAATTATATTAAGAACCACAATTATGGCACTAGATATATTGCTAACATCAATATTTCCACTTGTAAGCTCAACAAATCACATCAGTCCCTAAATTATAATGGAATAAGGTGCTTTAATAAATTACCCGCTTTAATAGTTGAACTTCTACCCAAAACGTTCAGAAAAAGCATTAAAACATTGTTGCTTGAGAAAGCCTACTATAGTGTTAACGAGTTTTTAGCTGATAACTTAGTATTCCCACCTTAAATGTTTAATGTTTTTCATGTAATGTTATGCTTTTTTTGTTTTTATTTTTAATCAAGTTTGTTTTTCAAGTTATGCTGTCTTTGATAATTAACAATTATCAAACAAAACAACAATTATTTCATTTTCATTTAATTTATTTTCATTTTCAAATAATTATTTGATTTTGATTATTAACAGTCTATGTAATAATTAACAATCAATTTGTTTTTATTGTTTATTTCTTTTCATTGTAAAATTTTGACAATTGAGAAACTTGGTAATAAAGTTTAGTACAAAAAATAAATAAAGTATGGTAGTATAGTCTCAAGTATGTAAATAAATAAATAAATAAATAAATAAATCCTTGGTACTTAAGTTGTTCTTATACATGGCTACAAAAGTGCTAAATCTGAAATTGATCGTAAAATTTTGCCGCAATACATGAAGCAAAAGCTTCATTCATCTAAGCAGAGTCATTAGAGCGGGTTAATGAGGTCAAACAAAATTATTTTCTAGATTGCACAACTAAACCTACAGGCCGATTTTTGTACAAAGTTTTAACTCTCTAACATAAACACACTGAGAGCTACAATGATAACAGACACACACACACATGTGACATCCTGGTTTAGGATTTGTTTGCAAACATAACACATTTCCTATTATACCTACGGTATAAATGAGGAAAACTAAAAATATAACAAGAGACCTTTGGGCTACGGCGACAGCCGTAATAATTCTTTAATAACTGGTTAAACTAAATAATAATTAAACTAAAAATAAAATTACATATGATCTCGTAATTAAACATTTAGCTTTATACTAGGAACTTACCAAGAAAAGTATAACAATGGGTTATGACAGCATTGCTGTTTTTAACCATTTTTATTCAACAGAATAAATTTAATACCGTATTTATAAACAGAAGCACTTCATGGGGTTTTAAAATTTCCAAAAGCGAAGTATCTTGTAAGTAAATGAACCAGAGCGGTCCAACTATAGCGACAAAACTTGACAAAAAACTCATTTCCATTTTTTCCTTCGGTAGGCACAAAAACCCTTTTTGACCTACTTACAAACCAAGAGAGTGGAAATTTAAACAAAAAAAATACTATTTTCACAGTCGAAAAGGTCAGAAAATCTTAAACCTGACTCTGGTATTTGATAAGATCAAGAATGGGAGCTCGACAAAAACCAACAGGGATGACGAAAAATCAGAAAAATTATTGGAAAGGTCAATTCAATTTTACCTAACGTAAATTTCCAAATACCTCAACTCCTTCTAAGCTAAAAGCTAAAATCTAAGCTAAAAGCCGATCTGACACATCTAATTTAAAAACATGTCATTAACAATACTAAATAAAATAATCTAAGCTAATTAATAGTTATCGTAAATGTGTCAAATTAAATCAATATAAAACACCAGTAATCATTACCAATTAATAGTACCCATCATATCAACAATTGGTCACATCTAGTCTGACACATCATCAAAACTTAGTCACTATCAGAGACTATAGATACTTAAACAGTAAAACTGTCGACTTAATGTTGGAAACATTTGGATTCCGGTCGACACTACCGCGGTTAAATACAGATAATGTTATGAAACTTGGTACACATGTTAGTCTTAAACATGGCTACATGCGAGTCAAATCTCAATCCGATCCGCGTTTTATTATTTTCCCACATTTCTGCTGCCACATTATTTTCCGCAATAATGACTCAGCAAAAATGTGGGAAAATGTCATTATTGCGGGTTAGTTACGTCATAAAAAATTATTTTCCAAACAATACAACTATAGCGGTAGACTCATTTTTGTACGAACTTTTGACTCTGTAGCATAAATACACAGGAGCTCAATGATAACAGACACACACACCTACGCTCTCTTACACACACAGACAACTTTGTAAAAAACACTCAAGTGGCCTTAAAAACAGCTGAAACGGATAATCCCGATGACATCCTGGTTTCGGATTTTTTGCAAACACAATACTTATTTATCATTTGATAATACCGAGTTTTGCAAAACATAAATGCTTAATAACACAAACACCATGGAAATGTAACAAGCAAAATGCAATGCTACATCTGGGAACTGTTCCATTATTCGACATTCGTCATATCACAATACTTGTTATATATAAAATCAGGTAGCAAGAATACACTTGGGGCTACGATGATATACATACACACTCACATAAAGACAGAAAACTTTGAGAAAACCACTAGGGAGGTCTTAAAAACGAAACAGATAATTCAGGTTTAATCACGGTTTCAAATTGTAAGTGCAAACATAATACTTTTCCCATATACTAACGGTGAAAATAAAGAGAAGTTCTCTTTTACCTCTCTTGAAAGCCAATAAAAACGTGGATCCAAATAAGGGGCAGATTTAACCAAAAATAACCCATACGGACAAAGAAAGGTCTTAAAATTAGGGCCTTGAAAAATGAAAATATATATATGTCATCAAATAGCGCACAAAATCAATAATTAAACTTATAAATCATTCAGGTATGATGTTGAAATAGAGATGAGTAGAAAACATTTGTATAAAGATAGAAGATAAGTTATAAAGGATCACAACGGGTCTAAAAATGTCAAAGGGAAGATATTTTTTGATTAGGACCATAATACTGGACGTCTTTATCTGCATTACATACTGAAGGGTCAGTTGGAAGAATTGAGTGTAAGGATAGGGGGGGGGGGTCGTGGATCTATTCACGTGTACAATTTCTGTAATATTATCTCAACCTTTTGACTTCAGGACCTAAAGAGTTTTGTTGGTAGCATAAAACGTAAAGACTGCTAAATGGCTGTACAAATTTCAAAGTATAGCGAGAGCTGACAAAAGCGGTCTGGGAGCTAAACTAGATATCCTTCATTCAGTATGTCCTGAAGTCCAACCTGGCGTAACGTAACCGAGAAAGCTATCTAAATTTCAGGAGGAGATTAGAACCAAAATAGGCAGGTTTAATATCGTAGAACATCTTACGATTACACAAGATTTTTATTAAAACGGGGCCAAGGAAGTGGGCGAGAGATTGAAATACAATTATATGGGTGAAGAACTGCTTAAATTTTAAATTTTATTCCATTATTATTAAATAAAGAATGGTAGAATGTTTGCATATATTTAGAAAGAAATCACTAGCGGCCGCCCCCGGTGCAGCACTTGCTTTTGGGGGGCGCCACCTAATCTAATATTTTTAATTTTTTTATGTTACTATGTAATCAATTTTGTTTGTGAGGAATAAAGATTATTTATTTATTTATTTATTTATTGATTTAGTACGTTCACATACACTTTTAGATCCGCGTATCGTATGGGATACGATCTCTCAATACGGTAATATAAGCTGTACGCTAGAACTAGGGAGATGGAATCTAAATGGATCCCCCGATAAGCTCTATATTCCTTTAGAGACAATCGTATTTAACGGATAACCTTCTCGGCGAACTTTTATTTCACTTTATTTCATTTCAATATTACCGTTTTTGATCAAATAACTTTTGGAATATTATTTTTTTAGTATAACTTTATTATTATGCAAAGAAATCACAATTTTAATTAAATATAATTTTTGTTTTAAACTTCCTTATAAGCACAAGTGAACCTTCACTATAAAGACGCGATGTTTAGGCGGATCAGTTATCACGTTATCTCACTCGATCGGCTAAATAAATACGCTGTAAGAACCGTGAAGTTAGTTGACCGTATTGCATACGTATGCGATACGATCGCCTGTTAAATACACTGTGTGTACGTAGTAATTAAAGCAGGGTCTAAATTTTTCAGGAAATACCAACCTTTATTCGCGGATTGAGCAATTTCATTCTAGAAATAGGCATCATTACAAACGGGACGTTAGTAATGAAAGGCACATGATACCGTTTGAAAGGCATCATGTGCCTTTCAAACGGGACGTTACGCTTCAGGAAGCGAGCTATTGCAATGCCAATGTAAATATACCTAGGATTAAAAAATATTAGGACCGACCCTCAATAGTACTCATTAAATTTCACAAAATGTTTCTGCTGTATTGTTTCATAAGTAAAGAAGCTCACTTATGTGAAAGGTGCAATGCCGGTCGGGAGCTCAAGGAGGGATAGAAATCCTTTTATGTGCTGTCCTTTAAAGGACGTTAAGCCGATTGTTCCGAGTAAGTGAAATGTCAGCACAACACCAAGATCTAACACAAGATCCCTAACTCGAAATGAACCTGAGTTTAAGCAAAATTAAGGACCCTCAAATGCCTTATGGTTTCGATAGCGAAAAGCTTAGAACCGCAGTAAGGCACGTTGTTTCTATTTAGAGCTATACAAACTTATGGTTAAGTCACTGTTCTTCTGTGGCACGCAAATGCCTTCACTAGGACTCGAAGGACTCAGAACACAATCTATCTAAGGGAGTTAGCAAAAAGGCCTAACAACGTGGCCTATTTGCTAGGTGGTCTATCACCTCTCCCTTATCACTATCACTATGGCTGAGATATAAGTAATGTAGAGTAGTAAATGTACTGCGAAAGTCCTGATAAAGGATACCCTCTCCCGCTGTTCCCGCACACAAAAAATAGTTCAATTTCTTTGTAAAATACGGGTTTTTTTAAGGGCTACGCGGCCTAAGGGGACGCGAAGAATAACTGTAGTTGTATTGTATTATTTGTTGTTTAATTATTACTTACTGTAACATAGCATTTTGCCATAAATCGATTTTTCATTGCCTCCCCTCACAGCTCGCTATGGCCCTTTTAGGGCCGTATGGGCGTATATACAACAAGCTATGCGTAGTGTTGAAAAATTATCTTACACTCACTGTATGGTAAAAGAAACCGTCTTTTACTTTAAGTGATGACGTTATAGTTAGATATTTGATAATTGCGCCTCTTAGAATGTAGTGGAGGTCAATTTTAGCTGAAAAGGTATTGAGAAATTACAAAGAATTTAGGAAAATCATCAGACATAGAGGTCTTTCCGCATTGCGGGCCTGCTTACCTTGCCGTGATATATAATATATATATATATATATTATATATATTATATATATATATATATAATATATATATATATATATAATATATATATATATATATATGTGTGTGTGTGTGTGTGGGGTACGTGTGTATATGTGTATACCGTTTGCGGCACACAGAATGGTCCGATTCAGCTGAAACTGGTTTTAAACGATTCAGCATGCCGTGTAATCGATTGAGTTTCCTTTTTTAAAACTTTCAAAAATCTTCATAACATCATACCTTGGGTTGATGACGTCATAAATTTTGTACAATTAACAATAGGATCCGTAACCTCCCCAACATCTCATAAAATGCCAAGTTATTTGATTTTTAATAAAATTTTTCATGCCTCTCATCGAATCCAAAACAAGTAAAGGAAATACAAATAAAATCAAACTGGCGCCGTGAGACATCTGTCATGGTAAGCTGATATAGACGACGGCGCGACTTCTTAAGCTGATATTTCCTTTTAAAGTTTTAACATTTTCATACTGAACTACCTTCAAAGAAATATTAATTAATTGTCACCACAATAAACAATGTTATATTTTTCTTATTTGTTTTAACTTAGAACAATAATAGATCCAGGCTTTATTTATTATAAGCTAATTTTATATGTCATAAAATGACGCTTATCAAGTTGTGTTTATTTTTTCTAGATTTTTGATTTATAATCATGCAGTTATTATGTTTGTAGATAACTATAGACCTATAATGTTGAGATAAATAGAGACCATGGAAATATTAAGAATTTTTAATTAATAAAAGACCTATAATGTTGAGATAAAATAGAGACCATGAAATATTAAGAATTTATTATAACTTAGACCTATAATGTTGAGATAAATAGGAGACCATGAAATATTAAGATTTTTTATTAAACTATAGACCTAATAATGTGAGATAAATAGAGACCTGAAATATTAAGAATTTATTATAACTATAGACCTATAATGTTAAGATAAATAGAGACCATGAAATATTAAGAATTTTTATTATAACTATAGACCTATAAAGTTGAGATAAATAGAGACCATGAAAAATTAAGAATTTTTATTATAACTATGGACCTATAATGTTAGATAAATAGAGACCATGAAATATTAAGAATTTTATTATAACTATAGACCTATAATGTTGAGATAATAGAGACATGAAAAAGAATTTTTATATAACTATGACCTATAATGTTGAGTAAATAGAGACCATGAAAATTAAATTTTATTATAACTATAGACCTATAAAGTTGAGATAAATAGAGACCATGAAAAAAATTAAGAATTTTTATTATAACTATGGACCTATAATGTTAAGATAAATAGAGACCATGAAATATTAAGAATTTTTATTATAACTATAGACCTATAATGTTGAGATAAATAGAGACCATGAAAAATTAAGAATTTTTATTATAACTATAGACCTATAATGTTGAGATAAATAGAGACCATGAAATATTAAGAATTTTTATTATAACTATAGACCTATAATGTTAAGATAAATAGAGACCATGAAAAATTAAGCATTTTTATTATAACCAGGCCGAATCCCTGATTTGAATTTCTAATAGACTAGGAGCCGGACCTGAAAAAACTTAACTCGTTTTGTACTGTTTCATACCAAATTTGTTTGAAAATATAACTTGCGAGATAAAGAAAAAACAGTCGGCCAATCCAGAGTGGGGGGGCCTTCATATGATTGCGCTTGCTCATAATTTGAGAAAATCGCACAATTTAAGGTTTTTTTTAAATAAGCGGTTCCTTATGCAAAACTTTCAGAGGTTATTTTACAGCTGATAAAATTTCTAATTAATTAGTGTTTATTCATAAAAAAAAGTATAACAAAAATCCAAGTTATGCCACTGGCAAAACTACCAAAAAAATTCTCTTTTTACAATGCCAAAGAATTTCATCTCAAAAAAATTTTAAATAATTTTAAAATGCTTTAACTTTGGTTAGAAATTGTATAAGCTTAAAAAAAAGTTCTCTTCAAATTTGGCACACAATCAGCAAGGAACCATATATTTCAAGAAACCTGAAATTTGTGTTACGATACATATATTGTACATACCGATGAAAGCCATTAATTTCAGTGTTAACTCAAAAAATCGAGTACGGGGTACCTCGGAACTTTTACACATCATATCGGATGAGCGTAGCGAATATCGGATTCGCTACGCTGTAAATGCATAGAATGTGTAATACATAGAATGCGAGTTCCCAACATGGAACTCGCTTCGCTCGTCCTCAGACTGCAAAACCTCTTCGGGCTCGCGGAACCTTTTCCCCGATTTATGATTTTTCGACATTTTTCCTGGTAAACGACATTATTGGGGGTTAATAACGTCATAAAAACATTATTTTCCGAATAGCACAGCTAGAGCGGTAGACTGATTTTTTCATAAAGGTTCAACTCTCTAGCATAAATACATTGGGTGCTACGATGATAACAAAAGAAGTGACATTCACAACTATAATACAAGACATAATAATCTACTCGATATCCCTTATTGTCGTCTTAGTACAACAAGGAGATGCTCTACCACTCAAGTTTGTCTTAGATTTTTTAATTCTCTACCTGATTATCTGACCTCATTAAAATTTAAAAAATTTAAAAATATTCTAAAAGATTTATTAATAGATGCAGAGCTGTACTCTATTTCAGACTTTAATTTTTTTAAAATTTAGTTTTATATTATTTTAGGTCATTTTGTTATAATTTATGCAAAATTTGTAATTTGTACGATTTTATTATAGTTGACGGATGTACTACCATTTTGTGGATTTTACAATAAACTTATTTATTTACTTATTCAAACACTCATACAGACAGACAACTTTGCAAAAACCACTTAGGAGGCCTTAAAAACATCTAAAACTGATAATTCCGGTGACATTCCGGTTTCGAATGCAACACAAATACTATACAAATACACAGTATTGCAAACGCAATACTTTAAACTACATACCTACGGTATGTAGGAAACGGTACATGAGGGAAAGTACAAATCAGGTACGTTTACCTTTTCCTCATCACATCGGATTCGCTACGCTCATCCTCAGAATACGCAAGTCGTTAAATTTATTTTGCAAAATGTCCTTGCTTCGCTTGTCCTTGGATATTAAATTCATTCCTTTCATTTCCCGCAATCACCCATTCAGGCACCGACCACGCTCGATGCTGATTAATTTTTATGAGCCAATTAAAATCATAGATATGTCGTATTGAAACGAAACTTGGTGTGCTTATTTTTCAAGCACACCGTACACAAAACATATGATAAAAATCAAATACAACTAATAATGAAATGAAACTGGCACATATGCTCGTCTTATACATGGCTACATACGTCCTAAATCTGAAATAGATCGCTACTTTTATCCGCGTTATATGATTTTTAAAAATTTTTCCTTTGTGAAAAAATATCTTCGCGATAGCACAACTACACCTATAGACTGATTTTTGTACAAAGTTTCAACTCTCTATCATAAATACACTAGGAGCTACGACGATAATACCCACACACCCACATTCAGACTTACATTTTGTGCTTTCATGCAGGCCAAATAAAACAACTCCGGTGGAAGAGAGCACTAAGGAATTATCATAACTTTCACCGTTTTCCATTGCCGCTGAATTTCTATTTATTCTTATTATATTCTTATTTTACTATTATTTCTACGATTATTATTACAACAATTTTTATTAGATAGAGATATATCGAAATCGAAAAATGTAATTACTAGAACTATAACGACTAATTAGGTGCTAAATTAGAAAATAAATATTCCAATAACCATTCTTGTGAAATAATTAAAATTATATTATATATAATATAGACATCATCATCTTAGATATATTTTACCATACAAAGCCATAAAACTATAATATTCTATTTTAAGAATGGATATCAAAACCCATCCAAAAAACTGGGGGTGTTGTCGTTATTTTTAACCAACAAAAACAAAACTAATCAAAATAAAGATACTAAAAAGAACAAATAAAGAAAATATAAATAAAGAAGAGAGCGTTTAAAATTAAAAAGAAAAATTAAAAAGAAAAATTAAAGAAAGAGGAAAACATACGTAATTATTATATTAGTTTGATAGGGGGCATGCAGTCTCGTGTCACGTCACGCTGGCATGTTGTCATGACATGCCTCGTGTGATTATATTGTAATATGGTTTAAATCATACCATATGTTACATTACATATTAATCTATTTAAAGTAGTTTTATTAACATGTTTAATAATAAACACTATTGTTTGCGACATGAAACATTTGTATCAGTTTTGAATAATTAATAAAAGTCGTAATTAATGAGATAGTCATAAATTGCACTAAAATTATTATTATCTCATGAAGTTTAATGACTAGTTTTTAGGGCCTATTGAAGCATTTTTTACTCCTAAGGAAGAAAAATTAACTTTTCTTCCTAGAGATTAGTATTTTCTAAAATTTGGGTTAGAGCTCAATATGTTACTTTATATGGCGAGGGGGGGGGGGTCTACCCTTAAATTCATAAGGGGGAAATGTCACCAAATAGGATTAAAATGAGTTATAATTCGTTTCAGGCCAACAAACATTGTTTGGAAAAATTATTAAAAAAAATAATAATTTGACGGCACCCTCTAAATTTATAAGGGGTAAAAAGGAGAACAAAATACAAGAATATAAGAATATAACTTTTTGGTAGAAGAGATAAAAACTTTTATGTACCTTGCAAGTAAAATGCTATTTTTTTCTTACTCGACTTCGCCTCAGGAGTTAATTGCATTAGTTTCCTCGGCTTTCGCTTCAGGAACCAACTTATTGTTCAGGAAAATAATAGCATTATTTATTCTCTTGGTAAATAAATATCATTCAGGTTTTGTGAAGTTATAGAGCGTTTGCGTATTTAGCGAATTGTCAAAGAAAGTTCGAATGAAAGTGGCAGAGAGTATTGGGATTGATTCCGCTTGTCATTCTAATCCCAAAAATATATTTAATTGTTCTACTTCACTTGGCCTACTACCTTCCTGTTGGTACATAGCAAAGTATTTTAAAAAATCTCAAATTAAGATTTTACCATAATCATCCGTTTCAGAAATCTTCATAACGTTTCAAGTGCGGTTTCATTATACTCTGTGTGTGTGTGTTAGTACCCGAGTAGAGCTCCATCTGTTTTCATGCTAAAGAGAGTTGAATTTTTTTAAATCAGACAAATATCAGGATCAATTTCCTCACCCCCCCCCCTACCAATTTCGTCATTCACACGAAATTGTCTATTTTAAATTCGTAAGTTGTATCAGGAAATAACAAAATAAAAAATAGAAAAGAATGCGGACAAAATATTTTATATACTTTGTTGATAACAGAGGGCATTTGAATTTTTAAGTTGTCCACCACAATTATTAAGGTAGAGCCGAAAATTTGATTCACTCGATGCTAATTTCGGACAGATTTCAAACTATATTACTCACAAAAATACTGATATACTATGTATATCAGTATATAGTGATAATATTCAACTTTAACATTTGTTAATATACTGTCTTATCAGCACAACAAAGATGTAAATACTAATATCTTTCCCCATAAAGTAAAGTGTCTATGCGACTGAGGGTTCAGAGCATATTTCTGTGTTATAATGTGTTAGTAAGCCAACTTATACTTCAAAAATAAGTTTTTCAAACATGTTTATCAGTTAACTAACTCTACGACGTTAAGTCAAGTTTTTGTTCAGGAACCGCAAAACTTTATGGGTCAAACTTTCTTTGACATTTTTATCTTGTTTCCTTTATTTTTTTACACTTTAAATAATAAGTATTTTTTTAGAAATTTTTAAAGATGATTTATTACAAAAGTTTTAGTTGTGGTACTTTTACAATAGTGGTTAAAATAAAATTCATGGACATATGCGTCTTTAAATCTAGGTTAGTCATTAAAAAACACTTTTATGAATTATTTTTTTCAAACTTACAATTTCTATGTATATGTCAGTCATTAAAAGCACTATTATCAATTATTTATTTCAAACTTACATTTTCTATGAATATGTCAGTCATTAAAAACACTTTTATCAATTATTTATTTCAAACTTACAATTTCTACGTATATGTCAGTCAATAAAAACACTTTTATCAATTATTTATTTCAAACTTACAATTTCTATGAATATGTCAGTCATTAAAAACACTTTTATCAATTATTCGTTTAAAAAATACAATTTCTATGTATATGTATCCATTTAAGTTGACAGCAGGTTCATTTTACAAAAATTTATTCGATAATGAAAATAAATGAACACAACAAATTTTTAAAATTCGTACAAACTTAATCTACATCATTAATTTAATTATTCTTAATATAATTACTAAATATTTATGCGAATGTTATATAAATTTAAATGATCACATTTAGATTACAACAAATTTACTTCACTCATTCATACCGTAGGTATATAGGAAAATTTTTGTGCTTGCAAAAAATCCAAAACCAGGTTGTTACCGGAATTGTCCGTTAGATTTGTTTTTAAGGCCTCCTGAGTGGTTTTCACAAAGTTGTCTGTCTGTATGTGTGTGTGTGTCTGTTATCATCATAACTCCCAGTGTATTTATGCTAGAGAGTTAAAACTGTGTACCAATTCTGTCTATATACGTAGTTGTACTATCTTGAATAAATGTATATGTCAGTCATTAAAAACACTTTTATCAATTATTTTGGTCAAACTTACAATTTATATATTTTGTTTATGACCTCATTGACCCACAAATTACTCAGAAAACATTTCGAAAGATTAAAAACCGCGGAAAAATGTTACGATCAATTTGAGATTTAGCAAACTTGTAGCCATGTAAAAGAACAACATATGTGCCAAATTTCATTTCATTATCAGGATTAGTTCAATTATTATCAAATGTATTATTAAAATAATCAAAATTGAGATTAAATTCAGTAGAAGTGTATATCATTACGTAACAAATAAGTACAAGTTTCATTTCAATGCGACAAATATATCCATAATTTTTTTGATAATAATCGCTAAGCAGCATCGCGCGTTGTCAGTGCCTGGATGAGTGACCGTTGTGAGTGAAACGTATGTATTTACTGTCTGAGAACGAGCGAAGCGAGTGTGAAAACGTGTTGCAGTATAAATTTAAGGACTTGTAAATTCTGAGTATGAGCGAAGCGAGTTAAAAGTCGGGAGGATAATCGTAGCGAATCCTATGTTTTGAGAAAAAGTTTCGATGTACTCGGTACCCGATTTGTTTTTAATCATTTTTTTTATAAACTACCAATTTTATAATTTATCCTTAATATAAAATATAAGAAAAGTTGGGGATTTTATTTAAACATTTTTATGAAAAATAAGTAAATTATTATAAAACAAGAAAAAGAATATTCCCACACAAATAGGAAAGAAATTTGTAAATAAATTCACAAATTAGACGAAAACGTTTTAAATCAAGCAATTCAAAGTCTATTATTTAATATACTAATATATTATCTATTTGACCTAGTCCAGGAATAAGTAGGTGTATCAATTCGACTTACAAATAGAATCTTCACCCACACGTAATCTTCAAAATACAGATAAAATAAAATATGATAAAGTTTGTATGACAATGATTACACGAAACGCATTTTAATATTTTAATTCTTTAGTATTTCAAACTAATCAAGAACGACATAATTAAAAAATATAATAAATTTTATTACTTCAACTTAATCTGATACATTACTAATAGTAGATGAGCTAAGGTTCGCAGTCGACTGATTGTCGTCACAATGTTACAAAAATTATCAATTATTATGTCTATCGTTATCTTAAAATGATAAAAATATACAAAATAATGCATAGAAAGGTTTATTGTTAGTTTTACAAAATCTAATAAATAAAGTATAGAAATTGCTAAATTGTTATTTTGTAATTAACTAATGTAGTAAATTGATTTTTTTTTCTATTAATCGAAAGATCAGAAAGTCAATAAGAAGTTTAGTAGATAAGTAGAGTTCAGTAATTTAAAAGGCATTGAAATATGTTTGATTTATTTTTGCGGTTTTAACTAAATATGAAGTGTTATAAATGTCAGAGAAAATTAAATGTAAAGAACAAGTCGATGATATATGATATATTAATCTGCTGAATAATTCATGTTTTCAGAGACGTTAAAAAGTATAACTAATATTTATTACCAAATTATACAGATTTTCTACCAGGTTTGGAGCAAAGCGTTTTATTTTCAATTCCGTCATACGTACAAGATTTTCTGATGAAAATTCGCCAAAACATAACTTCATAAATTTATAAATATAGACACAAATTAAAAAATTACGAACATGGTACCTCGGACTCTTTCCTCACCAGATCGGATTCGCTTGGCTTATTATCAACACTTCGGACTTGCTTCGCTCGTCGTCAGAATATACAAATCGCCAAATTTATAGTACAACACGTCTTCAGATATTTAATGCATTAGTTTTATTCTCAGATTTTCCTATATGTATACCTACGGTATAAAAAAGGAAACATAGTATACCTACGGTATAAAGAAAGAAACAAAGTGTACCTACGGTATAAAGAAGGAAACATAGTATACCTACGGTATAAAAAAGGAACATAGTATACCTACGGTATAAAGAAGAAACAAAGTGTACCTACGGTATAAAGAAGGAAACATAGTATACCTACGGTATAAAGATGGAAACATAGTATACCTACGGTATAAAAAAGAAACATAGTATACCTACGGTATAAAGAAGGAAACATAGTATACCTACGGTATAAAGAAGGAAACATAGTATACCTACGGTATAAAGAAGGAAACATAGTATACCTACGGTATAAAGAAGGAAACATAGTATACCATAGTATACCTATGGTATAAAGAAGGTAGGTATATACCTACGGTATAAAGAAGGAAACATAGTCTACCTACGGTATAAAGAAGGGAACATAGTCTACCTACGGTATACAGAAAGAAACATAGTATACCTACGGTATAAAGAAGGAAACTTAGTATACCTAAGGTATAAAGAAGGAAACATAGTATATCTACGGTATAAAGAAGGAAATATCGTATACCTACAGTATAAAGAAGGAATATCGTATACCTACGGTATAAAGTAAAATTTATATAAATACTTAATAATAATGATACCATTATTTTTTATCAAACGACATTGTGCCACATTGCCTCGCGGGCCTGTGTCGGAGCCTGCTTGACACATCGTAGCCAATTAGGCTATTGTAGCCTGCTGGGCTTGTCTTAACCAGAGGCCTATATGCGAGCTCCTGATTGTCCTGTCTGATTAAGAAAGTAGGCTAACCATCTCCTTTCCAACTACCTTCTCACCCAAGAGATGTCGATCTGAGAAGAAGATGATCTTCAATCTTTTAAGCCGTGGGCCTTTGACAAGAAGTGTGTTGTGGCACAACTCAATATCAAGGATCATTTAAAACCTTTCTTAAAGCATCCTTAAAAATTCTACGCCCGTCTGTGGGTAGGGGCTTAGTTTAAATCACTGTCTGCAGCTTTATATTATCAGCTTCAGTTACCATAACCTTAGTCTCTCTCTTCTCCGTTTTCAATAACTCATTGGTAGCTGATCATCGTGTAAATGTCAAACTTTATATATATATATATATATATATATATATATATATATATATATATATATATATATATATATATATATGAAGTTGACATAAACAAAACACAATTATATTGTACCTATTATTTTATTATTAATATTAAAGGAAATATTAATATTTGATTCAATCTATTAAATATTCGGAATAACAAACAGTTTAACCTAGATTTAATAACCGGTCAACCTTGATAGTAACCTCCGCATGAGAGTACGCACACTAATGCAGTAAATACAGTCATAGCTTCGAACAACATACATTAAGATAATTGCTCAGTAGTCATGTTACTAAGTAAATTTAGTAAGCATTTTTTTAGGAAGTGATTATAAAAAAAAATCAAAGTTATAAAAAATGTAAGGTCGGTAAGTAAACGATCAGGTTATGATAGTTATATACTCAGTTATAAATAACAAGAGACCCTTATTAGAATGCAAGACTATTTTAGGGGAATTTTTAATTTATTAAGTATTTAAAAGCAGCCCTTCTTATATTGATTAATAATAATCATAATAAATAATACATTTATTTCCATCTTAATAAACTATTTAGAATTATAAAATAATACAAAGTGGGTACTGTGTACCTCGGAACTTTTCCTCATTACATCGAATTCACTACGCTCATTCATCCTGCTTCGGATTCGCTTCGCTCGTCCTCAGAATATGCAATTCACCAAATTTATACTGCAATTCGTCTTCGAACTCACTTCGCTCGTTCTCAGATAAATAAAATATTTATTTCATTTCTAGCAGTCACCCATTCAGGCACTGATCACGCTCAATGCTGTTTAACTTTTATAATCTAACAAAAATCATAGATGTGCTTGTCGTAATGAAACGAAACTTAGCGTACTTATTTATTAAGTAAAGGTATACTCTTGTACCGAATTTTACCTTGATTGGATTATTTTCCGATATTTTTAAAAAACGTATACAAGACACATAGTGTGGACACCCAACCAGGCACTGAACACCCTCGATGTTGCTTAACTTCTATAATCTAACAAACATCGTAGATGATAATAAAATGAAATTTGAGACGTATGATAGTCTTTTACCAGGCTACAAGCGTATCAAATCTCAAATTGATCGCAACATGTTTCCTCGTTTTATGATTTTTCGAAATTTTTGCTACATCATCTTTACAGGTCAATGACGTCATAAGAAATTATTTCCGTTGTAATGGAAATTTTAGTTTGAATTTTTAAAAACTAACTATGCAAAACTAAAATTATTTTTGCATATTAGGAAGGCGTTGATTTTTCACTCGCAACCGAGGTTAGGAAATTTAGGTTGTCCGCTTGTGGCCTCGGCGTTGCCGAGGGCTTGTCCCAATTACTTTATTAATTTGAAAGTGTTTTTGGTTTGTTTTTGGTGAAAGAATTTAGTTTGGTTAAATTATGTTGTGCAGGATAGTCTGTAAAAGTTACATAGTCACCCTTCAAATGAAGGGAAGGTTCGTAATTTTATACTTCTCATTCATCCTGCTTCGGATTCACTTCGCTCGTCCTCAGAATATGCAATTCACCAAATTTATACTGCAATTCGTCTTCTATGTCTTTCACCATGTTGCCGTAGCTCACTTTTAATGTTATCTAATGGTTCCGTTTTCGATTTATTTTACAGGGTTCTAGTCTTGGATAACATGACAGGTCTAGACATGGTACTTTGGTTCTAAATTTGATTAAAAAATCATGATACAAAAGATTTTAGTCAACCGTTCATCCCCTCTCCTCAACCAACCTCTTAAACACATTCCATGGTTTTAATTTAAGTTAGTTCTAAGTATTGCATAGCTTTATATAAACCTAAAGTAAACATTTTACTTATATGTCTCCTTACATAGTATTGCAATAGAAAAATATGTATTTAACCTTATTAACTGTGGTTATGATCCGTAACCAGGTTTTAGACTCCTTCTAATTATATTATAAACTTAATTTTAACTCAGAATTAATATTTTGTCATGAAGAACATATCATAGAAGTTAACAATACAGTTTTGATCTTATAAACTTTATTGAGAACTTAGTTTGTAAGTAACCTTACGTCATATTAATTTTTAAGTCTATTTGGACTTCCATGAAGGCACCATAGGTTTGGTTCTTTTCCTACAGTAATCTAAAGAGAACCTGGCGCTCTATTTCCTATTTGGAAGCAGTCAAACCATAGAGTATTCTGAACTCAGATTCTGAGAGTAAGTCCTAAGTTAAGCCCACCCCTGCGGTCGGACTGAGTTGGGCATTTAAACAATATGTTATACCCTATAGCATAACTACACCTTGATTTTCGTACAAAGTTTCAAATCTCTTGCATATACTGGGTGCTAAAACACGCCTAAAAATGGCCTAAAACGGATAATTCAGGTACCATCCCGGTTTTGGATTTTTATGTAAACACAATACTTAATCTATATACCTATGCCTAGGTGCCTGTCTCTATACCTTTTTCTATTTACCTAAATAAAAAAAAGTAAAAAACAATACAATAATTTTCCTCATTGTAAAAAAGAAACCATAAAGAAGCCACCTAAAGACCTCAAGGCAAATGCCAGAGGTATAGGAGGCTGCCTGTAAAACCTCTGTATAGACTTTATCTGCAATACACTTTTACTATATTCGACGTTACTAGCTATAAGATCTAACCAACACCAATGTATGTCAATAATAAGCTTTCCTATTATTAGTCTTATATGATTAAAAGTATTAATTTCATATCAGAATTTAAAAGAAGTTCATTATGATCATAAAAATATAATAATAAATACTAAAAAGCCTCTCCACAAAGAAAACACGACAACAGAAACCATAAAAAAGCCCCAAGTTTGTTAACTTGTGGCTCTGCTTCTTAGTATTAATTATTATAATAAAAAAAATAAAATAAAAAAATAAAAACTATTTTTATTTGCCAATAAGTATACAAAAATATACAATAGCTTGAGGTCATATATAGTTTAATAAAATACATAAAATAATTAGAATACACTTAAGGTCATATATAGTTTAATAAAATACATCAAATAATTAGAATACACTTAACAATGCATGACGTAATTATTTATTTAATTAAAAACTCTGATAAATTATAAATGGGTTTTTTGATGAGCTATTCTTTGCATTTTGATTTAAAACATTTTATTTCATCAATGTCTTTTATATTTTGTGGTAATGAGTTGTACAATACTACCCCTGAGTAATCTGAACTAAATTTATATTTTGAAGTTTTATGTTGGTTTATTATTTTTATTTCTGGTATTATAGTGGTGCTTATCTCCATTTTTTGTATAATTGCCAAAATTTTTCTTTACTTGAACTAGCTGGTTTAGTATATATATGGCTGGTATTGTTAAAACTTTAAATTTCCTGAATAATGTCTTGCAGGATTTTCTAGGTGGTATATTGCCTATGCATCTAAGTATTTTCTTTTAAATAATTAAAGATTTACGCGCACAAAGAGCATTGCCCCAGAGCTCAACACCATACAACTTTGACTTGACAAGTCCATTATAAACCTGTAGAAGCTCATTTTCAGTTAAACATTTTTTAAGCTCCCTGATTATATAGTAGCTTGAGTTTAATTTCTTGTTTGTTTCTTCAATTTGATTTACCCAGCTAATTGTTTGATCTATTTTAACTCCTAATAATTTAGTAATTTTACATTCAGCGATATTATTGTCATTATATTTCAAATTTAAATTATTATTTACTCTGTTCCCATTTACCCTATTTACTACTCGAATAGATTCTGTTTTAGATTCATTAAGCTTTAATCCATTTAGTCGAATCCACCTTGCTAGTTGTTTTAAGGCCATATTAGCGGTTTTTTCCAATATGTCATCATTTGAACCAACAAAAACCATAGTTACATCATCTGCATATAGAATAATTTTATTAGACTTAATGGCCTTTGTAAGGTCATTAATATATATAAGGAACAACAAAGGTCCAAGTATAGACCCTTGTGGTACTCCTCTAACCAATATTTTAGGTTCAGACTTAATTTCTCCCTTATCATTTTTAATTACAACGAACTGAGTCCTATTTTCAAGATAAGATTTTATTAGTTCCCATGCAGTACCCCTTATACCTAATCTGTTCAGTTTCTTCAGCAGTAATTGATGATCAACCAAGTCAAAAGCCTTGGATAAATCAACAAGTATAGCCAAAATTTTTTCACTATTATCTAAATTATCATACAAGTTAGTTAACAGATTATTTAATGCTGATATGGTTGATCTTGATTTTCTAAACCCATATTGCTCATCAACTAAAACTCCAAATTTACTTAAAAAACTCATTAATACGTCATGTATTGCCCTTTCAAAAATTTTAGAAACTATTGGAAGATTTGAGACAGGCCTATAATTTTCAATTAATTGGGAATTCCCTTTCTGTTTATATATAGGAATTAATTTAGAAACTTTAAGTTTTTCGGGAAAAAACCCGTCCTTTAACATTTTATTTACAATTATAGTTATAGGTCTTACAATACTATCTGCTATATATTTTATTATTTTATTATTTAAGTAATATACGTCATTAGAGTTAGAATTTTTTAAGTTTTTTATTATTTTATAAATTTCGCTTTCAGTAAACTTTTTAAGAAAAATAGAGTTTTCCACCCTGTCTATTGTAATAATATAATCATTAATTTCTTGACTCGTAACAGAGTCAAGGTTAACCCCTGGTAAGTTAATATAATGGTTATTAAAAGCATCAGCTACTGTTTTGCTATCCCTTATTATTTTTTCATTTAACTTTATTTGAATTTTATTATTTTTGTCATTACCTAATTTACCATTATGTTCGTTTACTATTTTCCAAAGTTCTTTTGTATTATTTGTATCTATCTTATCTATTTTTTCCCTAACTACATCCTTATTGACTATTTTAATAAGTTTCTTATATATAGCTTTATATTTTTTATAATATGGAACTATATCCTTGTCAATTTTCTTTTCCGCGTGTAGAACCCTTAGCATTTCCCCCGATACAATCAAACCTGCAGTCAATACATCTTTCTTACTTCTAGCTTTATTAATTTGAAATTTCTTCACAGGCATGATATAGTTTATTATATCTAATAATTTACTATGGAAACAATCATACATTTCATTGACACTCCAGGTATCTGCAGAAGTTTCATTAATTTCATCCCATACATACAATACACTCCACCTGCGCTTTACCTTAAAAACATAAGAGTACACTACTGATGTAAATATTAATTTAAAATGAAGCATAACCGGCTCTCAACCAGTGAGATGCTAGAAGGATGGGTTTAAGTATTTCTTACTATTGAAGGCATAGAGCTTTATTACTAGAGGGGCTCTATTGGTTGAATTTTGAAACATCAAAAAAGTAACCTGACCACTTTTGCTAAAAATATAATCAAACAATCAGTAACTTATATCATTTGATACTACCGAGTTTTGCAAAACATGAATAGTTGACACAATATAATTGTGCGAGAGACACCTAGGAAATGTAACAAGCAAAATGCAATGCTACATCTGGGAACTGTTCCATCATTCGACATTCGTCATCATTGATGGCTTAAGACAATGTCATGTCCCACTCTGTTTCGATACGTCTAACTCATCAGGGCGCCGACAGAGCCTAAACTCACTTGTTCACTAAACTCTCAACTAGAGAGAGCACCGCTCGTCTCTGGTAAGTATTTCACATTATATTCTTCGGAATTAATTGAAGGTCAGAGTGAGTTTAGGCTCTGTCGGCGCCCTGATGAGTTAGACGTAACGAAACAGAGTGGGACATGACATTATGTCGAGCCATCAATGATGACGAATGTCGAATGATGGAACAATTCCCAGATGTAGCATTGCATTTTGCTTGTTACATTTCCTAGGTGTCTCTCGCACAATTATATTGTGTCAACTATTCATGTTTTGCAAAACTCAGTAGTATCAAATGATATATGTTTTGCCTGCCATGCATGATGGCGGCGAGAGAGCACCGCTCGTCTCTGGTAAGTACTTCACATTATATTCTTCGGAATTAATTGAAGGTCAGAGTGAGTTTAGGCTTTGTCGGCGCCCTGATGAGTTAGACGTAACGAAACAGAGTGGGACATTACATTATGTCGAGCCATCAATGATTACGAATGTCGAATGATGGAACAGTTCCCAGATGTAGCATTGCATTTTGCTTGTTACATTTCCTATAGGTGTCTCTCGCACAATTATATTGAATCAGTAACTTCTACAGTAACTTATATAGTAGAACGTTAAAAACACAAATCTAAGCAAAAACTATGTGCGGAAAGCCGAAATTAATTAACTTATTTGATTATTATTCAATTGATTTATTATTATTATTATATTATTAAATGATTAACATTTAAATAAAAACCTTCACTCACTCTTGGAGGAGGTTTCAATGATGTTACACAGAACCCCAAAACGATAACGTATTGATATAGGCTATGCCCCCTCTAGCATATCTCTATGATTGAATGTTATAAGGCAAGTCTTCTGACTTCTGACTGTTACTGTTGTCTTAATAATAAAATATGTAACTCCAAAAATGCAAATATTTGTTTAAAACTAAGCTTAACCGGTTTAAACTAAATAAAGGTCATCATTAGTGCCAGTAAGATGTTTGGAAGCTGGTGTTCGAGGTTTTTTTTCTGTTAGCAAGTTATAAGACAACAGTGACAGCTTAGAATAATACTATATATAGAAGGAGCACTACTGATAACACGAAAGGCGGTTCACTGGTGCAACTAAGTAATGCTGCCACCCTAACAATATACAATTTTCTAAAAAAAAGTTGGCAATACTTCCGGTTGCTGAATTATTATGTTCTATTATTAATTAATGATTGATTATTCATAAAATACTAATATAAATATCGGTGCATTACAATATTTTAAGCATTTTAAATTGTAGTTTAACGTATTTATTAAAATTATATACAAATAGTAGTCCTCGTCAACTAAATGTAGATTCTCGTATTCCGCCACCCTTTTGCCATCTAAGACCAGTTTTATTAAACTCTGCAGGTGTTTTTAAGTTATTATATTTGTTCTTTACGATATTTCTTCATTAATAGATATTTATGACAAATATTTAAAATATTGTTTTTTGTCAGGTTGGCAGCATTACTTAGTTGCACCAGTCAACCGGCTTTCGTGTTATCAGTGGAATTACATTGTGTTTACGGTCCTGTGCTCCTTCTATATATAGTATTACTCTAAGAGTGACAGTCAATTATATTTGACAGGACTGTCAAATATAATATAATGTATTTTTGTGAAAAATACTTAAACCTAGCATACAAACTGATATCGGCACTGCTTTCTTTGAAATAAATATTTAAATCAGTGGAAAGACTTATTATATCATCGTCCCTTTAAGACTATAATAATTTTTAAACAAAACAATATAATAAACTAGTTGAACTAGTTTTAAATACTTAAAAAACATTCTTCCAAATTAGTTTCACTCAAATATAAAAGCTCAAGAATAAATCTAAAAAGATGATGCATATTAAAGGAAATCATATTAGTCAGGGTTAATAGCGCAACATGGCTACTCGACATATTTCAACATGTCAGCCAGTGTGGTCTCGTCAGTAAAACTGTCTGGAACTAATTTATTAAACCACGACCCAACCTATTCGGACTTAAGCGCTTCATCCTAACATTATTTTAATACAAAAAAATATCGAGAAATACACAATTTAATTTATGTCGAACAATATTGCGGAGTGGAATTATTGGTATTAAACTCAAAATGAGGTGTTGTAAACAAACTTATTAAAGTAATTAGGAGTCTCCAGAATTAATTATAATAATAATTGGTATAGCTAAGAGATTAAACTGAAAAGAAAATATTCAAAGCTAAGGTCATGCTTAAAACACAAGTTAATATCGTATTAGTCAAATTTATACACCTTTTAAATCAACAGGTAGATTTATTTATAGATAACATATTTTCTAAATTTAATAGATTATTTTACATTAGTTATCCGTTAGTGTGTGTATATATATATATATATATATATATATATATATATATATATATATATATATATATATATATATATATATGAATTTTTTAAAAAAAAATGTGGATTTAATATTTTATGGTTTATCAATCTGCCTTCATGTAGAGAAGATGTAGTAAAATCTAAGAGTAAAGAAACCTCGTATAACTTTATTCAATCAAAACTTTATAGGATTAAGTTAGTCATACATAAGAGGCTTGTCTACAAGCCTCTGATTTAGAATGAATATGTCTAAATGTAGACCTTTGATTGTTACATAAACCAACGAACACCATAAATACGATGATTTTAAAATGGCTCTGAGAGGCTAGGTAATTGGGCGACTCAACTAAATAAAATTGAAACAAAGATAAAGCCTACACAATAGGGAGGAAAATGTTAGTAGGATTTTCATGGTTTTAAGGTGTTCATGGTTTATTATTTTCTACCTGACTCTACACCTAACTAAATGAACCGTCAAAATGACTGACTGCACAGTCGTCACGCATAGTCACGTATCGAAGTGAGACAAAACGCTTAAGTATTTACAACATAATGTTACCTCAAGCGCAACATATCTAAGACACCTTTCAGCAAACTATTTCTTAGAGAAAGAATTATTAACAGACAGATATTAGTCATGATGATTTTTTGTAATTATTAAAAACAGACTAGCCAAATAATAAACAGGCTACACCCTACTCTCAATAAATCATGAATAAATATGATAGCAATAAAACTAGATAGGAAAAATTCTGTGGGTAACGAAAAGGTAAACTAAAAAATTTGGTGCGGTGTACATTCTCCCTCGTCCTCCCTGCTTCGGACTCGCTTCGCTCATCCTCTGAATATACAATTCACTAATTTATACTACGACATGTCTTCGGACTCGCTTCACTCGTTCGTCAGATAGTAAATATATCCGCTTCATTCTCAGCGGTCACCCATACAGCACTGACCACGCTCATATACTACTCATTATAGATATACTTATCATATTTAAACGAAACTCAGTGTACTTATTTATTATGTAAAGGTATACATTGTACCAAATTTCAACTAAATTGGACCATTTTCTAATTTGTTAAAATAAAATTAAATATGTATACAAGTTATTAAATAAAACTTTAACTAATGCTGATGAAACTTGGCACATATGTTAGTCTTATACATAGTCACTTGGGTGCCCAATTTCAATCTAATCGCATCATTTTTCCGTGTTGTGTGATTTTTCGAAATTTTCATTCAGTCATTATTGCGGGTTAATGACGTCATAAAAATTATTTTCCGATTAGCACAACTACAGCTGTAGTCTGATTTTTGTACAAAATTTCAACTCTCTAGCATAAATACACTGGGCCCTACGATGATAACAAACACACACACACACACACATACAGACAGCCAACTTTGCAAAAACCACTCAGGAGGTCTTAAAAACACCTGAAACTGATAATTCCGGTTTTATCCGGTTTCGGATTTGTTTGCAAACACAATACTTTTTCCATATACCTACGGTATAAAAGAGGAAAAGTAAATATAAATAAGCAATCTTACATTAAAATAACAAATGTCAAAACGGTAACCTGTTATTTGTATTGCAACTTATTATTAATTTCTATTATTTGAAACACTTATGATATCACTCAAACAGTCCATATAAATTAACAAAATATATACTATACAAAAAAAGTCTACAAATGATTAAAACACCAACAAATGAACAAAAGAACAGCAGAAAGAAAACCAGAAAAAGCATCCGCAGCTTGACTCATAGAAAACTTTCCTAAATTCATAAAATTTTAATTAATTCAAAAACCTAATAATACTATTATAAAATACTCGATTAAATTAGTAAACTATTAAAAGTTAGCACAATATAATTGTGCGAGAGGAATGCAATGCTACATCGGGGAACTGTTCCAGCATTCGTCATCATTGATGGCTCGACTCATGTCCCAGTCTGTTTCGTTACGCCTAACTCTTCAGGGCGCCGACAGAGCCTGCACTCACTCTGACCTTCAATTAAAATTCCAAATAAAATGAATTCATTATTAATATGAAATGCATTTTGCTTGTTACATTTCCTAGATATCTCTTGCAATTGTATTGTGTCAACTATTCATGTTTTGCAAAACTCGGTGGTCTCGAATGATATATTAAAAGTTAACCTATTTATCCTTCAGGCTAAATAGGTAATTAACCCTATTATCCTTCTTTATAAAATGGTTGGATGTGAAAATGAGATATAATAAGTATGAGTGTATTAGGATGACTTATAGTCTAATAAAACTTACAAACAATTACTTAAAATTGTGCAAGTTACTAAATAATTCTTTTTAACAAACATTTTATCCAAATTTAATTGAGCTAAAGATTATATTTTACTTTTTATTGTTGTTTTTTGTTTCTATTATGAGGTTCATATTTATTTTCGTTGTAGTAAAAAAACATTAGTAAATTTATTTGTGTGGTATATAAATATATATATATATATATATATATATATATATATATATATATATATATGTGTGTGTGTGTGTGTGTGTGTGTGTGTGTGTGTGTGTGTGTGTGTGTTGTGTGTGTATGAATGTATGCACGAGATTTTTGTTCCTAGACATTTCTAGGGGACACAATACCTTTCGAAACCTTTGTCGGATCGAAATAAAACTTGGTACAAAAATTAAACATGTTAAGGTCCCAAACCCTATTGTTTATTTAAAATATAAGTGACGTTATTAACCCACAAAAATGACCCAAAAACATTTTAAAGAATCGAAAATCTTCAAAAAGTGTTTACATCGGGCCGCAATTTTTTACACTAAAGTACTCGACTCAGTTTGATCACAAATCCGACATTTCTAATCATTTTAACAACTAAGTTTATTGTTTCAAACAAATATTTTTTCCTAAAAAACTTAGAATCCGATTGTTAAAAGTTGTTAAGTAAGTTTAAAGCCTGGGGGTATAACGATACCGAACCTAAGTTTTTTTTTAACCAAAGCTTTTATCTGCTTATTCCATTAGGGTTTTCTAACAATGCCCATCTTGAACGTAGAGAAAAATCATTGGTCTATCTGTGCTCTCTCTTCAATCTTCACCCCCCCCCACTGTTTTTCTCTCCAATATCCACAATGCCTTTCTCTGTCTTTTTAAAATCTTCACTGTGCTCACCTCTTTCTTTCTCTCTCTATCTTTCTCTCTCTATAAAATAACCACTTCTTAAAACCACTCAATGTGCCCTAAAATCTCTCAGAAGAACCCAAAAACTCTTTGCTGATATTTATTAGTAAATAGATTTTCTTGTAGATATTTATTGTGTCTGAGATTTTTCCCAGGGTTTTTTTAACCCGAATTTTCTTTATTCAACCCTTCCTTTAAAAGTCAGAGTGAATTTTCCAGCCCATTAAATTTTCTCTACATTTGGTGTTAAGAATACTAAAGATGGAATGAAAACATGAGAAATTTATTATGTTTAATGTTTATGTATTTTTTATGTATTCAACTTAAAATGACAGTTTCTATAGTTAAGTAAAACGCATTTTTTCTTAATTAGGGACCTCTGAAACGGATTTCGGCAATGGTGCGAAGTTTGACTCCCGCCATGACGCTATGTCATTAACGAATTTTGCCCAAAGGAAATACGCTAAAAGGTATACAAAGTTTCATGTCAATACGGCTAGAATATCTATACGGTTTTAGAAGGATTAGTAATGTTAAACAGCATCGAGCGAGGTTAATACCTGGATGGGTACCGCTGAAATTAAACAGATGTGTTTAATGTCTGAGGACGAGCGAAGCGAGTCCGAAGAGGTGTTGCATTAATAATTTAACGACTTGTATATTGTAAGGATAAGCGAAGCGAGTCCAAATCAGGATGAGCGTAGCGAATCCCAAAAAAGTTCCAAGGTACCCCGTACTCAATTTTTTATCCTAAAATATTATTGTTTTATAAAAGTAATGTTTTGATCGGAGATCTACTTAGGTTAATTTAAAGTTTTAAGTATTTATACTAAGATTAGTCTATGAAAGTCAATTTTGATATTTTAAAACAAGCATTCTGATATTTAAATTATCAGGATATAATTAAACTATATGGAATAATAATTTGGTGATTTCCATAGTCTGAGAAAAAGCGAAGCGAGTCCGAAGTAGTGAAGATAAGTTGTAGTGAATCCGATATGACGAAGGCATCCCGTACCCGATTTTTGGTAATATTTTTATACCAGTATTTCAGATATTAATATATCTGTCAGTTAAGTAAAAAAGTTGGTACCTTCAAAAGTTAGTTAAAGATTTATTATTTTTACTAGCAATATCTGTTGTTAAAAATATTCTCTAATATCAACAATAGTGTCGAACTGTTATAGAACGATTATAAATAAATAAACGAAGAAAAGAGTCTCTCCACAAAACTATAAATTTAATCAAAACGCTTTCAACCTACATGAGGCCATCATCAGTGCCAGGGATAATTATAAGAAAACAGCTAAACGAAAGAAATTATATACGAAACAATTAAATAGAATTAGTAATATGCTCTTCTTTTTCGACTCAACGATGTCGGTGAGCCGTGATAGGTCTATCACGGCACTGATGATGGCCTCATGTTAGGTTGAAAGCGCTTTGAATAAATTTATAGTTTCGTGGAGAGACTCTTTTCTTCGTTCCTTTCATTATGAACAACTCCACTGGTGCTCATTCAAAATCATCGATTGTAATTCTTTTCTTCTATATAAATTCTATATTGCATCTTTAATAATTTGAGCAGTAATCTTTTTTTATCAAATAAAATAAATAAAATTTATCTATAAGGAAGAATAAATAAATTATAACATATTTAAATAAAATGGCAGAAAGCCAAACTAAAATCCTGAATAACTTCTTTATTTGATACTCCGTAGTTAAATTTCTACATTATTAAACGTGAGAAATTCGCGTTATGATAATAAATATTGTGGATGTGTTAAAAGTCAGATAGGAAAATAAGAAAGCATAGATCTATAAAATAACACCGCCCTATTAACTAAAGCACGCAACTAGAGAGGAATAGACAAAGTGTGTATCTGTGAGAAGGTAGAAATATATAATATTTTTTTTATTTTATGATTTGAAAATTTATTGCTATATTTTATTTTAATAAAACATCACGCTCTTCGACTTATTCTGTTTTAAACGCAAGAATAGGTTTAAAAAAATATATAATATTAAAAAATAAAAAATAAAAAAATTGAATAAAAATAACACAAGATAACAGCATATAAAAAAAATGATAAAATTAAATTCAAAGATTATAGAATTTTTCTGTATGCATTTTATACGAGATAAAATTATAGCAGAAAATATTAAGGCGCGAAGGTCCGCAAGTTTTTGCGGACTTAAAATTTTCTTTTGAGAGCCCTAAATTATATTTATGTATAATACTTGTGTAAAAAAAATTTGAATACCCTGCACAATGAATTCTAAAGAATAATCTGAGAGCGAATCCAATTAACCACAGCTTAGGCTGATTTAATAAAACTATAATCCAATATAATATTGTAAATTTCAATATGTAATATGGATTAATAAATGGTATATTATTATTATTATTATACCCTGCACAATTGCTACCTTCTTCAAGTACATTTGCTCTGAGGACTCAATTTTCTGTCCTTAGAGCGTACAATAATAAATATTTATGTTCCTAAAGAGAGGCTTAAAAAACAATAAAAATAAATGGCTTCTAACTAAAATTTATGATGATGCTACATTAAAGCTCATAAAAATAAATAAAAATTTATAAAACTGAAGGCAAGTTATTTCACAATCAATACTTGTGGATTCTTTTATGTTTACATTTTTCAACTTTTATAATTTCCGTTTTTATGAAGTTGGTCACGTAAAGCAGAAATAAAATATTTTAACCTCACGACAGCCTACCCCCCTCTTCTCATAGTACTCCCACCCCTCTAGTCCTTCCTCTTCCTACTACACCTATAAAGGATTGTCTAGTCGATATAAGGGTAAGGTTCGTTGTTTTGTAGGTTTGTAAAGTTAATCTGATAAAAACCCTTTTCTAACCCTTGTAACTCCTGGGAGGGGAACCCCTTCTAAGGGTTTACTTGGATCACAGTTAGGACACTAGATAGGAGGAGAAACCCCTTTCCTAGAGCTTGGCAAGAGAAGTTCACTTCCTTGTAATAGTAGCAGAAAATTATTATTTTCTAGAAGCGGTTTTTAAGGTTTTATCACTTTCTTGGTTTACCTAAGACAGATCAATGTTCTACTGTTTAAACAGTATTTAAATAGTGTTTTCACTATTTATATAAGGGTTAATGAGTGTTTTCACTGTATCAATAAGTCTTGATGAGCGTTTCTATTATTTAACAAGTCTTAAAAAGCGTATCTACTGATTAAAAAATGGGTACGGGGTACCTCGGAACTTTTCCTCATCACATCAGATTTGCTAAGCTTATCCTCTCTACTTCCGACTCGCTTCGCTCGTCCTCAGATAGTAAATACATCCCTTTCATTTTCAGCGGTCACCCACACAGCACTGACCACGCTTAATGCTGCTTAACTTTAATGATCCAACAAATCCCAAAATACACTTGTCGCATTATTTATTACGTAAAAGGTATACACTTGTACCAAATTTTAACTCAATTGCATTATTTGCCAATTTTTACAATTTTTTAAAAAAACTTACACGAGTCATTTAATAAAATTAAACTAACGCTGATAATGAAATGAAACTTGGCGCATATGTTGGTCTTAAACATGGCTACATGCGTCCCAAATCTCAAAATAATCGCATCATGTTTCCGCGTATGATGAAATTTTTGAATCATTCTTGTGTGTTAGTAACGCCATAAAAAATTATTATCCAAATAGCTTAATTACAGCGTTAGACTGATTTATTTTTGTACAATGTTTCAACTCTCTAGCATAAACACACTAGGCGCTACAGACAGACAACTTTGCGAAAACCACTTAGGTGGCCTTAAAAACACCTGAAACGGATAATTTTAGTGACATCCCGGTTACGGATATTTTTGCAAAAACAATACTTTTCCTATATGCCTACGGTATAAATGAGGCGGCTAAATATATAAAAGTAAAAAAGGATCAATAAATAAAATAAATATATATATAATATATATATATTATATATATATATATATATATATATATATATATATATCGATAAATGGTTCCTACCCAGTGATGCCCCCCTTTCAAAAAAAACCTCCCCTCTTCCATGACCCCAACCTTTTAATCTTATTTTTTTTGGACATTCACTAAAATATTTTATACGAGAAAAGTAGAAATATTAAACCCAATGTAATAATAAAATGTATAAATAATAGACAAGTACAATGAACATGTCTATCGTGCATATAACTATGTATGAATATTGTTCACACATGGCTAGGTGTTGTCACAGAATAAATCAAATTTTGAAAATAGCAGGGAAGCCGAATACCGGATTCAGCCAGAGTATTTTATATAATTTCAAATGAAAATTCAAATTTACCTTATTGCAGTATATTTTAAAAAAGAAATCAATATACCTGAAACAGAAATTTCATAAATTTCAGAAAATTGTAATTTAATGCAAAATTCGACAAAATGCATAGGATTTACAGCTTACAGCATGTAATGGAGTAATAGCAAAAATACTTTATTGCTTTGTATCAAAATAAAAAATCTAACGAAACTCAATGTTAGTTATTAATGTAACAAGGAAGTATAAAATGATATTATTTCCCTTAGCAGCTAAAGGAACCAAAGCATTCAACTCCAAAAGCGAAACCGAAGTAGGTAATTATTGCGAGTGAAAAATAACATTTTACTCTTAAGGTCCACACAAGATTTTATCTGAAGACGCTAACGTCATTTAATTATCGTTACATTGTTATTTTCTTACGTTTCGCTGTAAGAATAGTTACAATAAATGATTGCAAAAAAATTAAATTATTTATTTAATTTTTTGGTTCGAACCCCCTTCATAAATTTAGAAGGTGCTGTAATATATGTATGTATATATTTTATATAAGTTATCACAAAAAAGGAATATGATTCAAATATGTATTTTTGACGGGGTAAAGACTCTGAGAACATTGACTTTTGAGTTTAGAGTCACTCTAATTTTTTAAAGAATATCTCCATTTTTATTTAAAAGTCTCTCCAATTTTTTAATGAAAATTTTCTCCACTGTTTTATGAAAATTCGCTCTTATTTTTGATGAAAAAGTGCACTTCTTTCAGGGGTAACAATTGAAACAATCAACTTGGGCAAAGATTTCAGCAGCTTTACAGCACTAAATGATGAAACACTAGGTTAATAAGAACAATTTTTTTCAAGCCAGTTCCATTTCCATACTTCATTCGGTATTACCATTCCTATCTACGAAGATAATGAAAAATAAAAGTGTATCTACAGAGTAAAACTTTATAGCTAAAGTGCTTTCAACCTAGCTAAAGGCAATCATCAGTGAAAAACCATGAAACAAGTAAGAATAGAATAAATAAAAATAAAACATAATTACGGAATAAAATAAGTAAATACGTGACAGGCTGAAAGAAAATTAACAAAGAATCAGGTAAAATAAAAAAATCTGGTACGGGGTACCTCGGGACATTTCCTCGTCACATGGAATTGGCTACGGTCATCCTACCTGCTTCAACTCGATTCGCTAGACCTTAGAAAATACAAGTCGTTAAATTTAAACTTCAACACGTTTTACGATTGGCTTAGATAGTAATAAGTGACCTCAGATAGTAAATACATCAGTTTCATTCTAAAAATATACACACATTCAGGCACTGACCACGCTCGATGCTACTTCACTTTTATGATCCAACGAAAATCATAAATATATTAGTCGTATTGAAACGAAACTTCAATAGAAAAAGAGTGCTTATTTATTACGTAAAGGTATACACTTGTGCCGAAATTTAATTTAATTGGACACAAAAAATTTGATAAAAATTGAACAAATGCTCATAATGAAATTGATCAATCCAAACATCGCAACATTTTCCGCGTTTTTGTTATTGTTCAAGTTATTATTGCGGGTTATTGACGTCTTAAAAAAATATTTTCCGCGTTGTAAAAATACACAAATAGAATAATTTTTGTACAAAGTTTCAAATATTTAGCATAAAAACACTGGGAGCAACAATGATAACAGACACATACTCACACAGACAGACAACTTTGATATCCACTTAAGAGGCCTTAAAAACACCTGAAACGAATAATTAAGGTATCATCTCAATCACACGGGATAACATGATGCATTTTCGGATTTATTTGCAAACACAATACTTTCCTATATACCTAAGGTATAAATGAGGAAAAGTAAATATTGCAAAATAAAATAAAATTAAGTACAATTAAATGGTTGAATAATATAAACTGTTAAAGAGAAATCATTCTCAAGATGTTTCCTCATATCTATATTTTTTAAGAGACTACTATTTATTCAGAAGTCGGTCAATAATTTGCATTTCCCTTAGCTAAACAAAAACCTATAAACTAAAGGACCATAATAATATATTTTAGGGTACATTTTATTACATTGTCTGTGTACATTAAACTTTATTATGCATTAAGTTTTATTACTATAAGCCTTGAGCAACAGATGTAAATTTTTATTCAGTCAAATGAAGTAGTAAAAAAGTATTACGAATTTATTTTATTGTAATAATAAATATTATTATAAATAATAAAATTAGCCGTTAAAAATTATGTCTTTTATTTTCTATACGAAACGAAAAATTTGTCTGCAAAAGATAAGAAATAGAGATACAGATATAGATAGAGATTCTCAGATACATAGTAGCTCAGATACATCATCTGAGCTAACTAAGGCATTTTTAGCCCATATTCTTAGTGAATTTCCCTAATAATGAGGCTCATACACCGGATTTGTGAGTCGGTAAAAATCGGTAAAAATAAGGTAAAAAAATCTACTGTATGTATGATGACCAAAAAGTTAATAACCGTGGTAAATTACATGAAAACGTGGCGTCGTTGTATATGTTTTAGGGGGCTGGATCGAATAAAGGAACCCAGAGTCAATATAACTACTCAAAGTACTAAAAACCCAGAGTTCCCGGGTTCGAATCTTGGTGCCGGCGCTAATTTTTTATAAAAGTTATAAATAAGTTCCTACAAAATCTTACAAAATCTTAAAAAAAAAAAATGCCGGTGCGAAGGTCCGCAAGCCGAGCGATTGTTTTACATTTCGTGCTTATTAATCTAATTCTAGTTAAAGTTTTCGGTATAAACTTTATATAAAGAGGTATATAATTTTTTTAATGTGCTGCAAATTAGCATAAACTGATTTTCAAATGAGTACTAATAATGCTGTGCTGTGCATGGACTAATATTTAAGATAAATATGCGCATTATCTAAATCGAACAAATTAAGCAACAAGTAGTGCTATTGCCCAGGTTATAGAGCATACTCGTATACCAAAACCGTAAGCAAGAATTAAATTATAGTCTAGTCAACGATAAGATTTTTTTTGCGAATTTTTAAATAGTTAAAATTTTATTTTAGGAATCTATTTGGACATGTTGAGGGAACTTTGCATCACAGATGCGATCGTAGTGGACCAAAGCGTGTCCCGTTTTTCATGTTTTAGCGAATTTCCTTTGGGAAAAAATTCGCTAATGGGATAGGCGTCATGGCGGAATTCGAACTCGGACCACAACACAAATCCGTTTCAGAGGTCCTAATGACGAAAAAAAATTTTCGCGAGACTTTATATATATATATATATATATATATATAATATATATATATATATATATATATATATATATATATATATATATATATATATATATAATATATATATATAATATATATATATATATATATTATATATATATATATATATATATATATATATATATATATATATGTATTTCTAGACACTTTCTTGTAAACACTCTATCATTCGAACGGATAATATTTTTTAACCAAACTTGGTACAAAAATCAACCTTCGGGAGGACACGAACCTATTGAAAACCAGGTTTTTGTGACGTCATTAACCCGGTTTGCTGAGTCAGCGAAATTTTCAAAAATCAGCAAAATTCAGGGTTAATATTTTTTGCCGCGAAAGGTCAATTGTATGTTTTTTGAGACGCTAAATCGAATGAAACCGGTCCGAAGTCGATACGACCACTCTAAGTGACCTAAAAATCGAAAAAACCATTGTAAATTACCGAAAACCAAAATTTAGGTCGATAAAAAATAAATTTTCGAGTAAGGTGTCGTTAATTTTGGCGCTGAATCGAATGAAACCGGTCCGAATACGATTTAAGTTACCAAAAGTCGAAAAAACCACAAAAAATATAGAAAACCAACATTACGGTCGTTGAAAAATTAAATTTCGAGTAGGGTGCGTTTTCAATGTTTTTTGGCCTCTGAGTTGAATAGCAGTGGTCCGGAGTCAATACGACCACTCAAACTCAGGGTACCTGGGTTCACATCCTGGAAGGGTCGATAATTTTTTATCGTTTTTTTTTTTACTAAATATATAGAAAATAATTCTGGTGCGGTGGTCCGCATGTCGGGCGAATTTCCTTTGGATGCGAGCTCTCAAACCCAGAGTACCTGGGTTCAAATCCTAGTAGGGACAATAATTTTTTATCGTTTTTTAACCTAATATAAGTTTACAACTAAAAATAATTCTGGCGCGGTGGTCCGCATGTCGGGCGAATTTCCTTTGGATGCGTGTTTCCGTGCTTTTTACATTATATAAGTTTACAACTAGTAAATAAATAATTCCGGCGCGGTGGTCCGCTGTCGGGTGAATTTCATTTAGAATGCGTGTTTCCGTGCTAAACAGCCCATTTCTTGACAAGAACCATGCCCATTGCGTGGTTCCGCGGTTCATGCTTTAGAACCTAAGCAGTTACTCAATTGTCAAGCACTGCTCGTAACTCATTTTGTCTGTATTTTTCAAAGGAAATGCGCATAATTCTCCAGTTGGTTGTACAAAATTGTACAAAACTATGCCTCTAAAATTAGAAGTACGCACTATAATTTGCACTAGTTTAAAGCTTAGTTACTTATCTTTAAGCTTAGTCAGTTATCTTTAAAGGTTTTAGCGCATTTCCTTTGGAAAATACAGACAAAATGAGTTATGAGCAGTGCTTGACAATTGAGTAACTGCTTAGGTTCTAAAGCATGAACCGCGGAACCACGCAATGGGCATGGTTCTTGTCAAGAAATGGGCTGTTTAGCACGGAAACACGCATTCTAAATGAAATTCACCCGACAGCGGACCACCGCGCCGGAATTATTTATTTACTAGTTGTAAACTTATATAATGTAAAAAGCACGGAAACACGCATCCAAAGGAAATTCGCCCGACATGCGGACCACCGCGCCAGAATTTTTGTTAATATCTTGGTAAGAATACAAAATATCAAAAATTCTTGATATCAAAATTCTACAAATAATGAAGAGATAAAAAAAAGAAGAAGAAGAAGTGCTCTGTAAATGTTTCCTCTTCCATTTTCTTCTAATACCAATAGAAAAAATCGGGTACGGCATACTTCGGAACTTTTCATCATCACATCGGATTCGCTACGCTCATCCTCCCTGCTTCAAACTCGCTTCGCTCGTCTTCAGAATATAAAATTCACCAAATGTATACTACAGCATGTCCTCAGATTAATGCATCGTTTGAGATGCACACACACTCAGAGACACAAATGCAGACAGTCAACTTTGAAAAACTACTCAGGCGGTCATAAAAATACCTGAATTGGATAATTCCAGGGTGATCTTGGATTCGGATTTTTTTGGCTAACACAATACTTCCAATATACCTACGGTATCAATGAGAAAAATTAAAAACATATTCTTAAGTTTTTTAATGTTTAAAAAACCTTTCTTTAGGTCAAAAGGCCATTGTCAAATAATTATTAATAACTGATACAGAGAATGATGAATACATGAATGTCATCACGTTACTTTAAAGCTCTTAAAGTTAAAGTTAAAGAACTTTAACAGATCATGCTGCTAAATGTATAATAGCAAGTACACAAAAACATGAATAGTATAGAAGTATTACTACATAGTATTAATACGAGAAGTATGGCATTACAATGGTTGACAGTTCCATACTGCCGCACTAGCGCTGCTCAAAGACACTGGTACTACCAAGGGATTTTGTGGTTCAACAACCTTCCTCAAGAAATTAAATTATTGGAAAAACTAGATAATTTTAAAAAGCATATAAAAGAATACTTAATAAAAAAACCTCTGTAAATAAAGAATTTATAACTATTAAATAATATAATTAAATTAAATTGATGATAAATAGCAATAATAATAAATATTAAATATTATAAATTATATAATATAATTTTCAAATATAATTACAAACCAAATTAATGTTATAAATGTAAATAAATAAACAATAAAATATAAATTATAGATAAACATTATAATTATATAAGTGTAATATTAAGTAAACGCCTGTTCAGCTCAGGCCTAGGGGCCATCATGAACAGGCTAATCTTTAAATAATTTACTTTGTAATTTTAATTAATTTATTTAATAAAGATAATTGAAAAATGAATATAAAAACAAATAACTTTTATATCTAAAATAGAAACATCTGTTTAATCAATTATAAAGTAATTAAATTTAATACCATTTAATAAGACAATAAAAATTCGTGCACCTAGTCAACTTGTCTCCTTAGTTATGTAAGTATATTAATTTAATATAGTAATGATCTAGTCGATAGAAATATAAATAAATAAAATAATCGCACCGCGGGACATTTGATATACAAGAAAAGATGTAAACTAACATACTGGCAATGTAGGTGGTATGAATCAGAACCTTGTTCCGACGTTTTGACCAAATACAGAACAAGTCTCGGACTGAAATGTTGGAAGTTCTAAACCATATGTTCCTATGTCAGAGGAAGTGAGGATTGCAAACATTATTCACTTATGGCTTTTGTTTTTATATCGTATATAAGGGTATTATCCAACATAGTGAAGGAAATTTTATAATAATGACAACATATATACAGGAATACTGCTAATGCAATATACAGAAACAAATAAAACCGATTAAAATATAAACATGAGGCTTACAGCCTCATATTTCGGTCGATACTCGGCGCTGGCGACCGCTACCCTGCCACATGTTTGTTGTCCTATACTGGTTTGTCGCGTGCCGTGCCATAGAAACGTCTAGGAACAAAAATTTAATAGACACACACACTATTAAATCGTCCCTATTTATCGTAGAGGTAGAGACAGAGCAATTTAAATAAATTTAAACATATAGTATCTTATTTGAAATACCCGAATTGCTCTGTCCCTATTTATCGTATAGGTATTATATAAAGACAGAGCAATTTGAATAAATTTAAATATATAGTATCTTATTTGAAATCCCCAAATTGCTTTATCTCTATTTATCGTAGAGGTATTATAAAAGACAGAACAATTTGAATAAAATTAAACATATAGTATCTTATTTGAAATCCCCAAATTGCTCTGTCCCTATTAATCGGCACAGTCTTTATTAACTAAGCGCAAAACACTGCTTTCATGAAGGGAGCTACTAAAACGAATAATTCCTAATTATGACCATAAGAATCTTCATTATCATTCTAGTAAGACTGGCCACAGAGTACAGAGTTAGTTTTACAGGAAAAACTCAAAGAAAAGCTATTTCATAAAGTATTTCCCTTATAATAAATGACTTATGTCCAACAAGACATATTTCTTCTTATTCTTCTCAACTAATACAACAACCTATTTTTCTTTGAAAAGAAAAATTTTCCAACAAAATATTTATTCACTGAAATGTATGTCAAGCAATATAACTCAAGAATACTGCTGGAAAACATTTTTTTAAATTAAATTTCACTACATTTATAATTAAAATCGCCTTATCAATGTAAGAAACGTAATTATGTCATAGGAAGTTCCATATTTTACGTTAGTGTTGTCAAAAAATGATATTACTTGCTTCACTATTGTGCTAGTTTATTAAAGAAACAATTTTAAGGACAAGAAAATATGTCTATCTATAAAATCAATGTATAAGCGTTATGGATCATAGTTTTATATATTTTTGAATAGAATTGGTAATTTATTTTCTTAGTAATTCGACAAATACTATTTTACAATAATTATTAAGAAGTATTAATACAGATACGTATATATAGTAATTTTGATCGAAGTCCACGCTAAGTTCACATGTGGTATTCACAGCACGTATTTGGTTTAGAGAGGGCAAATCCTTGAGAAATTTGCTACAAGATTCATGGTTAAACATAAAGGCAACTATGTTACTGTGATGTAGAACATATAAGGCTGCTGAGTCATTTTTCTTAGTAAGAGGGATATTAAACCCAGTTTAGGTTAAAAACTATTTTTCTTAAGAGTATTGAGGGTTTTAGTATTCTTTATAAGAAGAAAAGATTATTGTTTTTCTTTGCGGTTGTCTATCATAGAGCCAAAAATAAAACATCTAAGGCTACTTCTACCATTTCTTTTATTTTATTTATTGCTAAATTTAAAAGTAATAAGTGAGTTCATAACGTTGGAGTCATGAAGCGGGTAAGAAGAGGAGGGGGCTGGATTTATTTTTTTTAAATAATTTGTAGGCATGTAGAGAAAGTATTGCGTTTGCGCAAAAAGTCTGTTTTTTGTCTGAGAAAGGGAGAAGACGTACTGCAATAATATAAATTGAGTATTTTCCTATTCTTTAGACGAGCGAAGCGAGTCTGAAGTACTGAACGAGCGCAGCGAATCCAATATGGTAAGGAAACGTTCAGAGGTACCCCCTACCTTATGTTAGTGCTTTTATTGACAAAAAAATTTTGTCCAATTAATAATCAAAAATTTTAATCACTAAATAGAAGATTCAAGGTCCGGGGCAAAGGAAGAAAAATAGGGGGGGGGGTCGATTCCGCTTAACCGCGAAGCGGCTGAATACATGTAAAAAATATAATATAACATTAATAAGGGACCGAGAAAAATTATTGTAAAGGAAGAAATTTCTTGGATATTTTGTATAATATATATAATTAAAATTTACCAAGACTGCAGTCCTATAATAATATTAATTTATTTAATAATTATCACAACGTATCGCTGAGCGAAGCTCAGCATCTTCAGGTAATTGAATCAATTGTACAAAATTAAAATAATAACAAAAAATTGGTAATTATTAAGTATAAAAAATTAATTATTAAAAATTAAAAAAAAATTTGAGTTGAACTAAAAATACGAAATCGGAAATTTACCCAAATAATGTTTTTCAGGTGTTTTTAAGACCTCTTGTGTAGTTTTTACAAAGTTAGTCAGTATCTCCCAATCTGTTAATCAGTTGATGCTATAGAAAGTTGAAACTTGTGCAAAAATCAATTTTAAAGTCCAGTTGTGACTTCTGTAAAACAATTGTTTTTAAGTCATTGACCGTTATTATTGAGCAAAAATATTATAAATTCATAAAACACTCAAAAATATTAGACCGATTAAAAAGTTAAATTTTTAACTTTAAGTTATTTTTAACTTAGTAAATTGTTTTTATTAATTCTTAAAAAAAAACAGAATGAATTTCTTAAACGAAGAAAAAGTTTGAATGCATTTATTTATTATATATAATACAAGTATTTTAAAGTTTTATTCCATACGGATAGCATATCTATAGTTTTTGTGGGATCACTAATGTTAAGCACCATTAAGTGATATCCATAAATAGATAGGTGATTGCAGAGATTAAAACTCGTTTTTACTGTCGGAGAATGACAAAGCGAGATTAAAGATGTACTAAAATATATTTGGCATTTTTAATACTTTAAGGAAGAGCGAAGTGAGTCTGAATTGGTCAGAATGAGCGTAGCAAACCCGACAAGTAGAAGAAAAGTTCCGAGGCCCACGGTACCCGATTTTTTATTTCATTTTCGAAATACAGGGAAAGAGGAAAAATAAAAATAAATATTAAAGGCAAGATATAAAGAGGCAATAGAAGCAATTCAAATAGAAAATATCAATGATTGATTTTTCATTTTATTTAATAAATTGGGTTAGAGGTTCTAGAGACCCCTTCCCTAGAGGTTGGATTCATCTCATCTTCCTCCCTTGGGGGGGGGGGGGTTGTCTACCTTAGAAATATTCTAAGGGTATTAGACAAAAGGGATTCGACTGAGGAAAATATTAGTGATCCAACAAAGCCAAAGTGTATCTAAAAGCTATCAAACTGTATTTAAATAAAACTTAGTATATTTATTTATAAGATAAAGGGATACACTCGTACCAAATTTTACTTCAATTTTAGATTTACACATTATTACATAAAATATTATCTCATGCTGATGATGAAAAGAAACCCGGCAATTTTTTTTTAGGCACGCAACTACGTACGTGATAAATTTTATATCGAACAAAAAACATTTTTCCGCTAAATATGAATTTTCTAAGATTTAGATGAAATTGAGCACCAGTGGAGTCGTTCATTAATGAATTTTCTAAAATATTGTCGTCATTATAATACGACACACGGGTAAGATCAGTTGACAGCGTGGGAAAATAATAGGAGGGAGCCAATACGGTTAGTCCTATATGTTAAACCACGCCCTCAATTTCAAATTAGGCCAACCTTATTGTTTCCTCAACACTATTTTCCCGCGATGGCAGAAACAAAAATTTTTTTTCGGATAGCACTACTAGACCTAAAGATCGGGTCTAGTCTGTATGTGTGTGTGTGTGTGTGTATGTGTGTGTCTGCTATCATAGTCCGTGTACATGCCGTGTATTTATGCTAGAGAGTTGAAAGTAAATAAATACACTAAGTTTCGTTTCAATACGACAAGTATATCCATTATTTTTGTTGGATCATAAAAATTAAGGAGCATTGAGCCTGGTAAATGCTTTATGTGTAACTGCTGTGAATGATACGGATGTAACGAATCCGATGTAATGAGAAAAAGTTCCGAAGGTACCCTGTACCCAACTTAAGCTAATGATGCATTAAACAATTACTATAGTAAAATTATAACCTTTATAATTTAAAAGAAGTGAACTCAGATACTTTTATAAAGTATTTTATTTGAAGAAGAAAACAACAACTTTTGAATAAAACTAATACCAAAATAGAAATAGAAAAACTAAGTTATAAAAGTTAAAAGGGCTCTCAAAGAAAAATATTAAATTTTCTACTAGGGAAATATCGGCTTAGTAAAAGGTAAAATTTTATTACATTACCTCCGTCCTATATATAGGGAAAAAACTTCCCCTCGCCTGGGGGCAGAATTTCCCCAGCCAGAGGCTAAACGTTATTTCTATGAAATTACAACTAAAGTGCTTTTGTCCAAGCTATTAGAGTAAAAAAGATTTTTTAAAGAACTTAATTTTATGCTGTTAAGCTAGAAAAGTAGCCAATATAAAAACAGTTTTAAAGACACTTTTTTTAAAAAATATTCATTAGGAGAGTAGTACAGATATTTATTTAAAATTGAACTTCTTTTTATCGTAATAAGTAAAAACGGGGTACGGAGTACATCGGTACTCACAAGTACCGAAAAGTACCGAAGCAAGTCACTTCGGACTTGCTTCGCTCGTTTTTCAAAATATCATCATTATCCAAACCAAAAAGAAACGTAGCGACACAGTTGGCTCTCGCTGTACTTGACCTCAGAACAAAATATTGTTACTAATTCTAGGGTTTTATGACTTAGGACTTTGTTTTCTCGTCCTCTGAATGAGAAAAGTCCTCTAGATTACTGAAAGCTTAGTCTAAGTCTCATTGCTTCGGTCTTACTACGCTCGACCCATTTGGTTCAAAAAAGTCTAGGGTGTTATTACCCTTTATTAAAGTTTTTAAAAGTAGTACAGTGATAGAAGTTTAATACGGGAAGTACTTTTATATTATGTTCACAAGAAAAATGGATATTTAATAAAACATGTGATCATACTTGACAGCCTAGTTGTTATAAGTAATATATATATATATATATATATATATATACATACACACATTAAGAGTTGAATCCTCCTTATTGTTCCTCATTATTTATTCGATGATAAAGTAATGGGACTTTTGAGGAAAATTAAATCTAAAGTTTAGGTTGTAATAAGGACTATATTTCGCCTTCTCCTCAAGGCATACTCATGTCTTAATGAATATTTTATACTATAAGTATAAAAATAAAAATTACAACCTAAACTTTAGATTTAATTTCCCTCAAAAGTGCCCTTACTTTATCATTAAATATACACATATAACTGATAACAACAAGGATGATCACATGTTTTATAAAACATCTATTTTCCTTGGATATATATTATATATATATAATTATATAATATATATATATATATATATATATATATATATATATATATATATATATATATATATATATATATATATATATATATATATATATATATATATATATATATATATGTGTGGTATGTGTGTTGTGTGTATATATATGTAGGTATATATACAGGATATACAGGAATATTATATTCCTAAGAATATTAGAAACATATTATAATAATATTTCATATGATTTGATAAGTTAAAATTGATTGCGGTAAAACGTTGTAATTTTGACAGATGTAAAAAAACTGGTTCATAAAAATATAAGAGCGACAATAAATAAATATTTCCGCCAATAATTGCTTACAAACTAAAAGTTAAAAATCTATTGACTTTTTAATATTAGTATGTCATGTTTTTATATTACCTGCCACTAAGTCATACGAAGAAAATAATAAAAAATTTAAAAGTTCCATTAAAGTTTAAAATTTACTTAATAGTTTTCATTTTTTAAAATGGCGACAAATATCAAAATAAAATTATGTGGATTGATCAACGACTGAAAATGTATATTTGCGTCAAATATCAAGTCGGATGCGGTAAACGTTCTTATTCTTAAAATATTTTTAATATTTTTGATGACTTAGTAAAATATGTTAACACGGTCAACACACTTTTATTTTATGGGCAGCACAACTAGACTTTATTCTAACTTTTTGAGCCAAGTTTCAACTAATCAGTGTAAAAACAGTAGGAATTATTCGTGACACCGATAGAGAGCATGATAAAAACCACTAAGACCGTCATAATAATTCCTAAAACAGACAACTGATACCTTATAGTTTCGGATTTTTGGGGAAAACACAACAATACTTTTCCTTTTATATCTATAGCGATGATAGGGAAAAATAAATACGTAATAACCTTAATTATAATAAATGGCCCTATTTTATAACCTATAGACTCAAGAAAATTGAAAAAAGGTGGAGCATGTATGGATGTGTGAACACGAGCTCGACACAGGTCAAAGGGCTCAACCCACGAATGAAACATCGGTTTCACAAAAATCAATTCCTATAAGAGAAAAAAAATTTTTAGAAAAAATTAAAAATGGCGGCCATTTTAAGTTTATAAAAACGAAGGAAAATAGGCATTATGATTAAAAATAGTGTATTATCTCGAAGGAAAACAGTAATTATGATTAAAATATTGTATTATCTCGAAGGAAAATAGTCATTATAATTAAAAATATTGTATTATCTCGAAGAAAAAAAGTAATTATGATTAAAATATTGTATTATCTCCAAGGAAAATAGTCATTATAATTAAAAATATTGTATTATCTCGAAGAAAAATAGTAATTATGATTAAAATATTGTATTATCTCGAAGGAAAATTGTCATTATAATTAAAAATATTGTATTATCAAGAAAAATAGTAATTATGATTAAAAATATTGTATTATCTCGAAGGAAAATAGTCATTGTGGATTAAAAATATTGTATTATTATCTCGAAGGAAAATAGTCATTGTGATTAAAAATATTGTACTATCTCAAAGGAAAATAAGAATTGTGATTAAAAATATTGTACTATCTCGAAAGAAAATAGTCATTGTGATTAAAAATATTGTATTATCTCGAAGGAAAATAGTCATTGTGATTAAAAATATTGTATTATTATCTTGAAGGAAAATAGTCATTGTAATTAAAAATAGTGTATTATCTTGAAGGAAAATAGTCATTGTGATTAAAAATAGTGATTATCTCGAAGAAAAAAGTCATTGTGATTAAAATATTGTATTATTATCGAAGGAAAAATAGTCATTGTGATTAAAAATAGTGTATTATCTCGAAGGAAAATAGTCATTGTGATTAAAAATATTGTATTATCTCGAAGGAAAACAGTCATTGTGGATTAAAAATATTGTATTATTATCTCGAAGGAAAACAGGCATTGTGGATTAAAAATATTGTATTATTATCTCGAAGGAAATAGTCATTGTGATTAAAATATTGTATTATCTCGAAGAAATAGTCATTGTGATTAAAAATATCTCGTAGTCATTGTGATTCTCGAAGGAAAATAGTCATTGTGATTAAAATATTGTATTATCTCGAAGGAAAACAGTCATTGTGGATTAAAAATATTGTTTATTATCTCGAAGGAAAATAGGCATTGTGATTAAAAATATTGTATATCTCGAAGGAAAATAGTCATTGTGGATTAAAAATATTGTATTATTATCTCGAAGGAAAATAGGCATTGTGATTAAAAATATTGTATTATCTCGAAGGAAAATAGTCATTGTGATTAAAAGTATTGTACTATCTCGAAGGAAAATAGTCATTGTGATAAAAAATATTGTATTATCTCGAAGAAAACTGTGGTATTCGTTGTAACTGCTAAATTTCCGGCTTATCTCGAATAATTAACGTGAAAATAATGTCCCACTTAAACTTTCTTATAATATAAATAAAGAAAAGCAAAAATCGCAGTTAAAGCATGAAGTTACTAAATGAATGGAAACTGCTTACATTAGCTAAGTAGAGAACTTTACTTACAAGGAAACTTACTAAGTCAGTTACAAGTATTAATATTACTTTTATTGGAAACTTCAGCTAAAAGTATTTGGCATAGAAAGACGCAGAGTTAGCATATGCTGCCGTAAAATGTAGTTGTATCAAATTACGAACTTTGCTCAGTTACTTATTAAATGTAATAATATTAATAATACGAAATTAAAGTTATAATATAATAAGAAGCTAAAAGAGAGAGAGGGATGTTTATGAAATAGTCTACTTCTTTGATTGTGCAGCAGTAAGATCGTCCCATTCCTGTTCTTAATAGATCAAGACAATTGCTTTATGATAAATACAGGGTGGCCTAAAAGATTCCTCAACCCCCTCCCCTAAACTTTAGAACCGTAAAAGATACTTTTTTAAAACTTAGAGGATCTCTATTAGGTTTAGTGAAGTTTATCTTTTGTATTGACCATTTAGGGGCAGCGCCCCAATCGGGCCAACGACATCTAACTTTATAATTTTAAATTAGAACCCATATATTTTCTTGCATATTTCGATCCTAAACTAAATACCGTGGATATATAATATAATATTATATATATATATATATATATATATATATATATATTATATATATATATATATATATATATATATATATTATATATTATATATATATATATATATAGAGAGAGAGAGAGAGAGAGTGAGAAAGAGAGAGTAGTGTATTGTGTTTGCAAAAAAATCCGACACCGGGATGCAACCTAAATTATCTGTTCCAGATGTTTTTAAGTTCTCCTGAGTTTTCACAAGGTTTTCTGTCTTTGTGTGTGTGCATCTGTTATCATCGTAGCTCCCAGTTTATTTAGGCTAGAGAGTTGAAGCTTGGTACCAAAATCACTCTTAAAGTCTAGTTGGGATATCAGGAAAATATTTTTATGACGTCATAAACCCGCAATAATGTCTTAGCAAAAATATAAATGTAGCTATGTATAATTATAGCATGTGTGCCAAGTATCATTTCATTATCAGCATTAGTTTAATTTTTATTGAATGACTTGTGTAAGTTTTTCAAAAGATTATAATAAATCGGTAAGTACTTTAATTAAGTTAGAATTCGGTGCAAGTGTATACGTTTACATAATAAATAAGTACACTACGGTTTTTGTTAGTTTTTGTTAGAAGCATCCAGCGTGGTAATTGCCTGGGTTAGAATGAAACAAATGTATAACTGAGGAAGAGCGAAGCGAGTGCGATGACGTGTTGCACTATAAATTTAGTATTTTTTATATTCTGAGGATGAGCGTAGCAAGTCCCATCCGATATGGTAAAGATAAATTTTGAGATTTTTTTCCTCACTTTTATATTTTATAGTTTGCCCTGTATGAAGGGGCGAAAATGTAAAAGGGCGGAAAAAATAGTAAAAAACATAATTTTTATGATGATTAATTTAGGTGTGTTTTAGGTTAAATAAATGTTTTATATTGGAATGATTTTCTTTAATACTAATAGTAGGCATTTTCAAGGGGCAAAAAAGTTGAAAAAAATAAACTTCATTGTTCTTTTGTGTTCTTTAGGTAAGATAAATGTTTATTTTTGTAGCTATTGGGACGATGCGTCTAAATGGTCCCCCAATCTAGATCTCCAAAATAACGGAGTTCCCATGTAATGCTTCAAAAAGTATTTAATACGGTTTAAAAAGTTAAGAGGGAGGAGAGGTTTTTGAACCACACAGTATATAGAAGTACAAAGATATGACAGTTTTTAAGATTTTTAAAAGACTTGTAGAACTATTTTTTTATGAAATATCAAGGGCGAGGTCAGTACATGGATTGATGACCACTTAATTGAATACTCTTTTAGATAAATACCGCTACAGATACACTTTCAAACGAATAATACGGTAAACTAGTAAATAGAATGCATTAATCATTAAGTAATTAATTTTTGAGTAATTAACGTGGATGTATGGTCCAATGTTGCAAGCACCGGCTACAAACTAAACAAAATACCAAATTAACTCAAGCCAATTAGCACTCCATACCAAATCACTTAGACCACCTGAGGGTCATATCACGGATTTTGCAATTTTTCTGTAAAATTACAATACGAATGACGCCCAAAATAATTTTTATATTTTTTTGTATGCAAATTTACCACAGATATATCTTTTAAAAAATAAAATTTTCATTGCTAACTCCTTTTTCGTAGCTATGACTTGTATTTTGAAGAAGGACCTAATTTCATTACATTTAAAGCAATTTTGATATATTTGGAACCAAATTAAAGCCAGAAGCCCGGCCTTTGATAATAATTTAAAACAAATAAAATTACTATTACTACTTAGTATAAGAAGTCTGAAATTTAGGGTATTTTATGCCCATAAACACATTTTTGAACAGGATATTATAGTACTTTCTGTACTAGATCTTTATAACTCTAAAATAAAATCGAGTGATTTGCTATAGGATGACCTTTATAGAAAATTTGACAAGGATGTCGGTAGCCCCGCTTCTATGTAAGTTGTCTCAAAAACGCATAATTTATTTGAAAATTCGTTACAAATGGTGACGGACTCTTAGATCAAAACCATAGAGTAACAAAAACCAAAAGCCTAAATCCACATATCAAACCCGGAAAAAACAATTTTCCATCATTATATTTTAACGAAAAAATAACTTTTCCAGAAACTTTCTAAAAAGTTTATAACATAGGAAAAGTAATTTAATTTACTATGATACGTAATATTACTGCGTCAGACAAAATAAACTTTCTTCCGACTAAGCTTAAGCAAAAAATATAATTTAACACTATATATGTCATTAAATAATAATAATGTATTAGAGAAAAAAGAAAAACAAATACGACAAAACTAACCTAAGTTAAACCCCTTAAGGAATTATATTTTATACTTTAATCTTAATTAATAAAAACTGGACAGTAAAGAAACTTAAAAAAATAAAAACAATACACCTAATTTTGTTTTCATACTTCCTAAACTGAAAGATAAAGTTGTTATTACTTCATAACGATCCGATCCATACGGGAAGGGCATCCTTTTGTAGCTCTGCATGCAATTTTAAGCCCTTCTAAAGAAGTTACCTAGGGTCTGAAAAACTTTTTTGTGTTCCCTCATCAGAGCGTATCTTAAGCTTCTTATAACCCTGTTCTTTTCCAATATTGCTTATCATTCAGTTTTTGATACCATTACTCTAACATTTTTCAACTAGTCAACTATAAAGTTATAACTAAAGAACCTAATAGATACAGGAGGAAAAATTTCAGTAGCTCCGACATTAAATCCTTCAAAATAAGGTAAAAATGGTCCCAGACAATCAAAAATGGTCTTTAGCCTTACTATTTGTTATATTATTGTTTCAATTGTTTATTTATATTTGCATATTTGGTTACTATGGTAACTATGTTTTGATTTTGTTTGTTAGAGAAAATAAAACATTCATTCCTTGTTGTGTGATCAAACAAAGTTGGTTCTTTTAATTTAAGATAAGTTTAATTATAAGTCTAAACATAAAACATGGTGTCAGGTGTACAAATTGTAATGAAAAGTTAAAATGGTCCGTAAAACAAGAAAGGAGTTAGAAGCGGAGTTAGATGAACTAAAACAAAAACTATCAGAATTAGAAGAAAGAAGTTCAAAACGAAATGAAAGTGGTAAGAATCATAAAGATAATTTTGAAAGTAGTAGTTGTAGTAGTTGTAGACAGAGACGGAATATTCCGCTTCCTAATGCATTGAAGGTGATTTAAATGAGAGCATTAAACTATTTAAGTTAAGCTGGGAGAATTATTTGATTGCTAGTGGTCTAAGAAACGATGACGAAGAAGTTATAGTTGTTTTGCTGTTAGGCTTTTGAAAATATTGATCAAAGTTGATGAAAACATTACACAAAAAACGTGTGAAGAAATATTTGCCTTGCTAAAAATTATCTATGGTTAGAAATAAATGTAGATATGAGAGGTATTTATTTAATATTGCTAAACAAGAAGATAACGAATCTTATAACCAATATATAATTAGACTAAAGTCCTTAGTAAACAGTTGTCAGTATAAGATGATGAAAGATGAGTTACTTCTTGATAAAATAATCTGTTCGATTAATCATGGGTTGAAACAAAAATTATGGTTAAAGCGCGATAAACCCTAAGTCAAGCTATCGATATGTGTAAAGCTGCAGAAACGACGGATGCTCAGTTAAAATTAGTAAATCAAGAAAGTAACGAGATAAACGAGCTGTCAAATAATAATAATAAAATCATAATAAATAATAAAAAACATAAAATCATGTAAACAATGTGGTTTTGACCACGCACGGTTTAAATGTCCGGCGTATGGAGAAAGGTGCAATACCTGTAAGAAAAACATCATTTTTCCAAAATGTGCTTCTTTAAAAATAGAGATAAGAAAAAATCAGTAAAAAGGATTGATGAATCTGAGAATGAGAGTGAATATGAACACGAAGAAGTAATGAAAGTGTCATCTGAAAGAAATAAAGGTCTCATGAAAACTATGCTGGTAAGAAACAAGAATGGCTTTGTGAAAGCAGTGTTTCAGCTGGACACTGGGGCTTCCTGTAACGTCATAGGTATTGAAAACTTATTACAGATCACTGAATGTACTAAACCTAAACTAGAAAAGTCGAATGTTACATTAAAAGCTTTTGGTGGTGAAGTTATTACTCCACTAGGAAAGGCAGGATTAACGGTAAAAAATAAAAATAACTTATATAAGATAGAATTTCAAGTCGTGAAGCATTATCAATGTCCTCTGTTGTCCTTAGAGAGCTGTCAAAGATTAAATTTAATACAAATATGTAACAAGATATTCCATAAAACAGATAAGGAATTGAAAACAATTATAGAAAATATGCCGATGTGTTCGAAGGATTAGGTGAGTTAGAGGGTGAAGTAGAGCTAGAAATGGTGAGAGATATAACACCAACTAGACAAGCACCGAGAAGAATACCAGTAGCTTTAAGAGACGAATTGAAAAAAGAAATCGAAGAAATGGCTAAGAATGGAATAATAGTAAAAGAGGATGGATACACAGAATGGACAAGTAACCTAACCATAGTAAAGAAGAAAAATAAATTAAGAATATGTTTAGATCCCAGTGAACTTAATAAAGCTTTAAAGGATACCAAACAACAACTTCCAACCGTAGATGAAATCCTACCTGAACTTAATAAGCTAAAATATTTTCAACTGTGGATGCTAAACGGGTTTTGGCAACTTAAGTTATCGGAAGAAAGTAGTAAAAAGACTGCGTTCTGGACTCCATTTGCCAAATATCGCTATTTAAAACTTCCTTTCGGATTATCTACTGCTATGGAAATCTTTCAGAAGAAAATGTTAGAAGTAATTGCAGGGCTGAAAGGAGTATATGTGATAGCTGACGATATTTTAATAACGGGCCAGGGAGATACTGAGGAAGAAGCGTTAGAAGATCACAATAGAAATTTTGAAGCATTATTAAGAAGATTGAGGAAGAAAAATTTGAAACTAAATAAAGAAAAATGTAAAATTGCTCTGAAAGAAATAAAATTTTATGGACATTTACTTACGGCAGAAGGAATAAGAGCAGATCCAACAAAAATTGAAGCAATCACAGCTATGCCAAGACCAGAAGATAAGGCTGGAGTCTTAAGATTTTCGGAATGGTTACCTACCTTAACAGATACTTGGAAAAACTGAATGATGTGCAGAGCCGCTAAGAAAACTAACAAAGAAAGATGCTGAATTTGTCTGGATGGAAGAACAAGAAAAGCGTTTAAAAACTTAAAACAAATGATTTCGAAGAGCCCAGTACTCAGATATTTCGATCCAAACAAAGAAATTACTATTCAAACTGATTCATCGTCGTTTGCTCTGGGAAGTATCTTACTACAGGAAGGGCAGCCGGTAGCGTTTGCATCTAAGGTACTGAATAGTACACAGAAAAACTATGCCCAGATAGAAAAAGAAATGCTGGCAATAGTTTTTGCATGCAAGAAATTTGATCAATATATTTGTGGGAAAAATAAAGTAATAATTGAAACTGACCATAATCCATTGGTAAACATTTTTAAAAAATCGTTATTGAAAACACCTAAAAGACTACAAACTATGATCCTAACACTACAGAGATATAATATATGGTTAAAATACAAGAAAGGCAAAGAGATGGTTTTAGCGGACACACTATCAAGAGCTCCAGTCAGTATGTCCAACGAAGAAAAATCTTACGATATCTATGAATGCGATGTGGAGCTAGAAGAAGTTAATGTGTTTGAAGAGTAAAGAAAACAACTATAGAATGGATACAAGATGAAACAGATAAAGATAGCACTTGTCAAAAAGTAAAAAATTATATTCTTAAGGGATGGCCTGAGAAAAAAGAACAGGTGGACAACAGTGCCAAGTGTTACTGGAATTACAGAGATGAACTGGTCATCGAGAAGGGAGTAATACTGAAAGCAAACAGACTCCTGATACCTGAGAGAATTAGAAAAGAAGTTCTAGATAAACTTCATACATCTCACTCAGGTATTGAAGGGACTATTAAGTTAGCAAAAGACTCAGTTTTCTGGCCATTTATAAATCAGGACATTGAAAATAAAATCAAAGAGTGTGATGTCTGTGCCAAGTATGCCCCGAATCAGAAGAAGAATCTAATGATGAGTCATGACGTACCAGACGAACCGTTTGAAAAGGTCAGCATGGATGTATGTGAAGTGATCATCAAAGGAAGGAAAAGACAATTTTTAATCACAGTAGATCATTTCTCAGATTTCTTCGAAATAGACGAGATGAAATCAACAGATTCAGCAGCCACCATTATAGCTTGTAAAAGAAACTTTAGCAGATTTGGAGTGCCTAAAACAGTGATTTCAGACAACGGGAGTAATTTTACAAGTAGAAAATTTCAAGAATTTGCTGATGAATGGGGATTTAGGCACATAACTTCAAGTCCTTATCATCAACAAGGAAATGGAAAGGCAGAGGCGGCTGTCAAGATATTTAAAAATTTAGTGAAGAAATCTACTGATGATAATAAAGACTTTTACAAGGCTTTGAAAACACTGCTGTTTCTTTTATGGAGGAACACCCCTAACAAAACGGATTTAAGCCCAGCAAAGAGAATGATGAATCGGTGGCTAAATTGTGAAGTTCCTGCCGCAGTTAAGCACAGCAGTGGGTATAATCAGTCTATAAAAACCAGGATTATTGTAAATAGAGAACATGCAAAAAAGTATTATAACCAAAGAGCAGAAAAGAGAACCGATCTTAAAGAAGGGGATGAGGTCTATTTCAAGAGGACTAAAGATGATGATGTTTGGCAGAAAGGAACTATTGTGACCAAATACAGAGATAGGTCTTATGGAGTACAAGATAAAGATGGTGTCTCTTATCGGCGAAATGAAGTCCTAATAAAAAAAAAATAATAAAACAAAAAAAATGTTAACTTAAAAAAAAAATAATAATAAAAATGAATAATGAAAAAAGTATAAAGTAAAAGAAAATAAATAAATAAATAAACAAAAGAGAATAAATAAATAAATAAAAAAAAAACATATATAAAAAAGGGAGGATGTTATATTATTGTTTCAATTGTTTATTTATATTTGCATATTTGGTTACTATGGTAACTATGTTTTGATTTTGTTTGTTAGAGAAAATAAAACATTCATTCCTTGTTGTGTGATCAAACAAAGTTGGTTCTTTTAATTTAAGATAAGTTTAATTATAAGTCTAAACATAAAACACTATTTACCCCTGGATTGTATATCCACCAATATTTGTTAACTATAACCCAAATATAATAATTTTATTATAAATTGGAGCATACCATAATAAATGTTTAATCTGACAATTTTAACTTTATTTTGAGTTTTTCACAAAATTATTGCTATAACACGACACACAGCTAAAATCAGTAGACAGCGTGGGAAAATAATGCGAGGGAGCCAATAAGATTGGTCCTGGGTATTAATTAACCCACGCCCTCAATTTCAAATCAGGTCAAAATTATTGGTTCCTACACTATTTTCCCCACTGTCAACTAATTTTAGCCGTGTGTCGTACTATAGGCATACACCTTAAAATTGTAACAACTATGACAACTAGAAAATGTAGCAAGCAAATCGCTATGTTTCAGCATTCGAATAGGAACTGTTTTAACATTCGACATCCGTCATTGCTATGTTGTCATGTAAAACTTGATGGAAGCTCAGTTCCATCGCCTGTCTGCAAAAAGTTGCTATGTTATCATGTAAAACTTAATGGAAGCTCAGTTCCATCGCCTGTCTGCAAAAAGTTGCTTTGTTATCATGTAAAACTTGATAGAAGCTCAGTTCCATCGCCTGTCAAAAGTATTTTAAAAAAATCGGGGGTACCTTATTGGAACTTTTCCTCATCACATCCGATTCGCTACGCTCATCCTTCCTGCTTCGGACTCGCTGCGCCTGTCCACACAAAATACAATTCACCAAATTTATACTGCAACATTTCATCGGACTCGCTTCGCTCGTCCCGGATAGAAAATGCATCCGTATCATTCTCAGCCGTCACACATACAGCACTGACCACGCCCAATGCTGCTTAATTTTTATGATCTAACAAAAATCATGGATGTACTTGTCGTATAGTAACGAAACTTAGTGTACATATTTATTACGTCCAGGTTTGCACTTGTACCGAATTCCAATTTAATTGGATTACTTCTGATCTTTTACAATTTTTTAAAAAACGTACACAAGTCAAGTGATGAAAATTGAACTAATGCTGATAATGAGATAAAACTTGGCATATATGTTAGTCTTAAACAAGGCTACATGTGTGTTAAATTGTTGATATTTAAAACAAGGCTCCTGTTATTGTTGATATTTTAAATGTAAGCCTTTCTAGTCAAACTTTCCCTTCCTTGTGGAACCGTGCTTTCCTTATTCCTTTGTTCAAATCTGGCAAAAGAACCCTTGCATCTAACTATAGACCCATATCCATATGCTGTGTGTTTAATAAAGTGTTTGAAGGTCTTCTCCTAGCTCATATAGATAAGTTCCTCAACCCCCACTCCTCATCTCGTCAACATGGTTTTACAGCTAAACGTTCTACTCTCACTAATCTTGTCAGCTTTATTTCTCCTGTCGGGTCTGCTCTTTTCTCTAGAGGTCAAGTTGATGTCATCTACTTTGACCTAAGTAAAGCGTTTGACATCGTCGACCACGGTATTTTACTTAATAAACTCTACATAAATGGTTTCCACCCTGATTTTATTTTATTCTTTTCTAGTTACCTTTCCTGTCGTATGTGTTGTGTCAAAATTTCCAATGTCCTGTCTGCTTCGTTCTTCACAACTTCTGGAGTTCATCAAGGTTCGAGAATAAGTCCCCGGCTCTTCAGCTTGATGATGGATGTAAGTTCGGTGCTTAATTGTGAACATGAACTTTTTGCAGATGACCTCAAAAATCTGGAAACAGATCACTGGTCCAGAATCCAGTTCGATGTCTTCAAAATAACTTAGATGCCGTCTGTCGTTGGGCTGATGAAAATAAACTTGTACTAAACCGTGATAAATCTAATGTGATCTCTTTTACTCGTACTTCCAATCCTTTTCGTTACCAATACCTACTTTATAATAATCCTTTGTCCTCTGTGTCTTGTGTTCGTGATCTTGGTGTTTTATTAGATTCTAAGCTTACTTTTGATACTTATATTGAGTCTCTTGTTAATCGATCTCTTAGTTCTTTAGGTTTTATTAGTTACATCTCACGTGGTTTGTCTGTTGAATGTTTTGTGTCCCTGTATAAAAACTTTTTCGCCTAATCCTCGAGTACGCTTTCCTATTTGGAATAACATAGGCAAACTAAATCTGAAAGAATTGAATCAGTTCAACGTCGTTTTGTTCGTTTATGTTATTTAAGATACTTTTATCGTCGTTGTTATTATAGTTATGAGCGCATCTGTGATAAATTAGGTTTATAGAATCCCTTTGTGTTCGACGTAATCATATGAAGCTCTGTTTTTAGCAATTGCTTAAATAATATTATAGATTGTCCAGAAGTTATTAGACAAGTTACCTTTCTTCCAGAGGTCGTCGAGCTGGTAGGTTTTTATATGTAAAGAATTGTCGTCTGTCTGTCCTATTGTTCGTTGTGTAACCCCCTTAATTCTCTTCCAGTAAACAATTCCAACCTCCCCTCCTTAAAATCCTTAAATCTATCCTGAAATTGTTTTTATCTGCTTAGGTGGTTTATATTATTACTTTATCATATTTACGTGAAGCTTCATTTTTTAATATTTTTAATCGCCATTTTTTTCGTTCTTACCTTTGTATTACTCATTTTAATTTTAAGAAAGTTTTTTGTTTTTTAGTATAAAGTATGTATTATTATGCTCATTCATGATTTTTCGTACAACTTTTACCATGTTACCTACTATGGCCTATGGCTGTTAGGTTTTACATGTAAATATTTTGTAAAATAAAATAAAATAAAATAAAAATAAATCTCAATCCGATCGCATCATTTTCCGTAATTTATGATTTTTTGAAATTTTTGCTAAGTATGTATTGCGGGTTAATGACGTCATAAATAAATTATTTTCCGAATAGCACAACTACAGCAGTAGACTAATTTATGTACGAAGTTTTAACTCTCTAGCATGAATAAACTAGGAGCTACGATGATAACACACAGACAGAGTTACACACACACACACATACAGACAGTCAACTTTGTGAAAACCACTCAGGAGGCCTTTAAATCATCTGAAACGGATTCCATTGTCATCCGGTTTCGGATTTTTTTGCAAACACAATACTTTTCCTATATACCTACTGTATAAATTAGGAAAAATTACATATACCTACGGTATAAATGAGGAAAAGTAACATATACCTACGGTATAAATGAGGAAAAGTAAAAATAACGCCTCCTATAACTTCAGAAATGGCAACAATAACACCAGAATGAATGTATAAAATTACATTAATCTATCCTAAAAATTAAATACCAAAAATTAAAAAAAAGTTATTTCTTGTCATTGAATTTAAAAATGATAAATTGAATAAAAATGCCATTTTACGATAGTAAAACCTAAAAAAATCTGAAATTCGGATATTTTGTTGAGAAACAAAATAACAATATAATTTATACTTTACGATTCTTTTTCCATAGTCTTTTCCGGATGTTTGAAAGACAAGACATTTTCAAACCCGGAAAATTCTTTTTTCAGCTTTTGGGGTAGTTTGGCGGGAATTTCCCCGGTTTAGCGGCAAACAGTTTCTTTTGATGTGGAGTTACTTTTCCCTTGATTTAGATCAGAGAGCGCCCTATACAATGTTTCGTTGTTTGATATGACGCAAGGGAGCTCTTAATTTTCTCTCTTTTGTATTGGTACCAGAGAAAAAACTGAAATGAACTCTAAGGATATAAACTACAAGGGTTTTCACAGTAAAGTGGAAAACATGACATTATCTTTAAATTGTAACTAACCTCATAAAACGATTTAAGTGTTGTCAAGAAAAAAATACATTCTTAATAAAAATAGTTAATAAAAAGTATTTTCGGTTCGAAACTAGACGACAGAAATGAATTATACATAAGTAATATATATATATATATATATATATATATATATTAATATATATATATATATATATATATATATATATAAAACATATTTGTGTAGTGTCTACATACAAACGTTAAAAAGAATTTACAAAAAGACATAAACGTTATTATAAATTATGTTAGCATTAGTGAACTCTTGAGAACAAGCTATCTTTCAAACAGATTAATATATGAGTATCAAATCTTGGTAAAAATCAACCACGGGAGGTGACTCATGTTATGACTCATGTGAACATGTTATTGATATCATTAACAAGGTAGGCCAAGTCAGCAATTTTCAAAAATAAAAGGTTGGTTTACAATTTTTCACTGGCAAATTTGTGTTCCTTAGGATGCTGAAAGAGGTAATTAGCAGTAACCCCGAAAATATAGTCGTAATAACTAATTTGGAGTAGGGTATCGTTTAAGATGATTTTTGGGGCACTAAATTGAAAAAAACCGGTCCGGAGTCGATACGACCCAAATCAAGGTTCCAAGGTGCGAAACTAGGTATTGTGATGGTTTATAATCGTCATTGACACTATAAAAGTTTTCGGGATTTCTTAAAGAAAAGCGCTAAAAAAATAAAAAACAGCATAATATAAGCTTTAAATGAGTCCGAATAATGCTGAGCAGTGCCAATTTATGGAAAAATATGCGTCTCTTTTGAAAAATTGTAAGAATTAATGCTTTAGCATTTACGAAAAAATATATTTTCGAGCAAGAAAGTACGCATTTCCCAAAAAATATTAGCTCGAATTGGGCTAATATTTTGTATTTATTCATCTAGCTAAAAACAAAACCAGTTAAAAAATAGTTCCATCGTCTTTACTCAAATAATATATCTACACAATAGGATAAGGTAAATAATGTAGATATAGAGGATAAAAAGGCCTGTTCTAATATAAGAATGGATGAAACCTCCATAAACGAGTTATCTAATTAATTATTAAAAGTGCTAAAAGGGATGTAGAAAGAATAAAGGTAAAAGGTATTCATAATAAAGAAAATTATAAAGGAAATTCAATAAAATTAAGGAAAAATTATCTAATTAAGTAAAATGTAAGTAAGACAGCCTAAAAAAGCCTTTCTGTATATAAGTAGAGCTAAATAATTCTGCGGTGGTTTGCAAGCCTGGCGAATTTCCTGTAGAATGCTTGGTTTTATTATAACCAATAAATTTTTCAAAGGAAATGCACATTTTTATACTATAGGTTGTTTAAAACTATTCTCGCAATTTCATAATGAATACTGCATATCATTTTAGGCAGTCATTCAATGCTCAGTGTATGCTAATCTACGAAATGCTTTAGCACTTTTTCTTTGAAAAGCCATGCAAATTGACCCATAATTAGAAGTGCTACTGTTTAGACTATAAAGCATAAGACGAAAAATTGCGCATTCCAAAAGAAATTCGCCTTGCTGGCGGACTACCACGCCTAAATTATTTTGTAGTTATAAACTTATGAAAATATTCTCCGGAACCAAGATTTGAACCGGGGCCCTTAGGTTTGAGTGGACGCAGGACAATGAGGACTCAGCCCGTCTATGGGCTAGTATTATTCTACTCGAAGCCCCAAAAAATATTGACAACGACAACATACTCGACATTTGTTGCCTACCTACCGTATTTTTATACTGTATTTCCGGTTATTTACCTCTGTTTTTTCGACTTCTAGGTCACTTTAAGTGGACGTATGATTTATAGATAAATAGAAGTCTGAAGAATTTGACAATAAATTATTAACTAAAACGTAAGCAAAAAGTGGAATTTAGGCAAGGCCATATTTTCATTTTCTTGAAAAAATGTGTCTTTAATATTCTACATTTTTTTTTTTTTGAAAAGACGTTGTTTCTGCAAATGATTCACAAAAATTTAACATGAAACACAATGTCTATTAGTAAGCTTAGTTCCACAGTTGACAACTAGTTTTAAAAAAAAAAAATAAAATCAAGACAAGATGTAGAGGATGTACGGGTTTGTACCCACCTGTAGAGTCAACATCTGGTACAAGGGTACACCGGTACAATCTGTCCTACAAACTGTACGTCCGGCAAATGTTCTAAACATTAACGACCTTACTATGAAAACCTTATATAGATAGGACAGGCTGTAAACTTGAAATCTGTGAATACAAGAAAAAAGTAAAATAGATAGATGTGAGTTCAATACTTATTATTACCTTGTTATCTTATCTTATTATTGCTTTGATTATAAAAACAATTATAAACAATTAACGCCGAAAACGGATAATTGAGGTGAAATCTCGGATTTGGTTTTTTGATATCTACAGTATAAATAAAGAAAAGTAAAAAAATAGATAACTATAAAGTTATGAACACATTATGGTCGTGCGGTCTAAGTAAACTAATACAAAAAATTGGAAATGGGGTACCCCGGAAGTTTTCCTCACCTTAAAAATTTGTTTCGCTCATCCTCGCCACTTCAAACTTGCTTTGCTCATCCTCAGTTCAATAAAACCAAATAAAGTTTTTTTTCAGCGCTCAGATTCACCCACTGACAACGCTAGAAAAAAGTTATTCTAGAGATTTCGACTAAAACGGGCGTCATGGCTTAGCAAGTAGATAAGACCTTAGAAATAAAACGAACTTTACCTTAGTATTTAAGTTTCTAGAGCACACTAAAGTAAATTAGGCAGATAACAAACTTTTACTGACCATTATGTCTCTAACAGTTTTTAGAAAGCTAAGTAAAGTTAACATTTATTTAAAAGTTTAATCAAGTCTTAACCACATTGAAACCACAATAGAGGTAAAACCATAAGCTGAAAAGCTTTTATCAAAAAAGTAACCAGCCCCAAAAAAGGATCGCTTGGGCAAAGCATGTTTATTGTTTTTAGGAGGAATGATAAAGTTGCTTTATTTATAAAATTAACTTAAGGGTCATTCTATGTCAAATCTACACAATATTGTACATTTTGGGACTCGATGTCACCGATTTTAATATATTTTGCCTGACAGGTTGGCACTACAGAAGAAAGAAAACATCTAGATTTTTGGGTCATTTGGTGCAGCCATAGTAATGTCGCAGTAGGGCGGTGAATTTTCAAAAAAAATGTGAATTTTCAACATTTCTTAGACTATAAAAATTGCTGAATCAAAAATTCTGCATGGTGTATGATTTTTATTTCTGGTGGCGTTTAAAAGCTTAAACTTGATCCTTTCAAATAGAGTGTACCTACTTTTGTATAATTAGCAACAAGTGTTATGAGTAAATATAAAATATAAATGCTAATATCTTAAAAATATTGAAAAAATCCTAAAAAAGCTTAAACTGTTAGTAAAATGTCCACAAAGTTTCATTTTGAGAGCGCCATGGGATTGGACACAGTAACGAATAACGTGTGTCAAGGTATGTCAAAGTGTAAAAAAGTCATTTTTTTGCACTTTCTATCAATAATTATGTGATAAATCTTAACATTTTTACAGTTAAAATTTTAAAAAATCGGCTGTTTGAGATATTAGCATTTTTATTTTAGACCAAGAGCCCAGGGGTGTTTTGTTAATAAAAAGTGTAATGGCTAAATTTTTTGTAAATACCTTCCTGAACAAGGATTTTGCTATTTCTGGTGGTTTTCGGCCGATTCGTATCGGATGGGTTGTTCCAGGCAGAACGCACTTTAGGGGTCAAATTTACCACCAAGTACAAACATAAGTGTAATGGCTGGAACCGGTCTCAATTTTTTTCGTAAATCCCTTCCTGAACAAGGACCTGGCAATTCTGCTGCCGACTATTTGTATCGGATGGGTGTCCCAGGCAAGAACCTTTTGGACCTCTAAAGTGCGTTCTGCTGGACACCCATCCGATTACGCAGTCGGCAGGAATGGCAGATCCTTGTTTCAGCGAAGGTATTTACCGAAAAATATTGAGACGGTTTTCCAGCCATTACACTTTTAATTAACAAACACCCCTGGGCTCTTGGTCTATTATATTTGCTCATAATAAAAATTGTAACTAATTTATCCAAAACTATGTAGAATCTATTTTGAAAGGATTAAATTTTAAGCTTTCAAACGCTGGGAAATAACAAGTATACCCTGCCCTACGCATAATTTTAGATACAGACATTTTTGTAGTCTAAGAAATCTAAAAAAGGATCCCTGGGCGAAAGCTCTTCGTGAATTTATTTTTAATCAATTTTAATTAAAAAAAGAACTGAAGTCAATAATTTAATTGATAAGAAATGTCTATGAAAAATCAAATTTTTTGGAAAATTCCTCACCCTACTGCGGCAATGTGGCTGCATTAAATCTGGATATGGAGCCAAAAAAATCTGGATTTTTTCTTATGTAATAAATCGAGCTATCACAGAGTTCATCTTTTTGTTATTTGCCATCCAGTTAATATACTCATTAGCGCGGGATCTATTAAAAAGAGAAAATTAAAAGAAAAAATAAAGGATAAGAAAAAATCCTACTTCTTATGCAAATAGGATAAGAAAAAATCAATCGTTCATTCTTCCACCGAAAAATCTCATAAACGGAAAACTTTCCTTTTTCACTAAAAATACGTCAATTAAAAATACAATATTTTATTTTCGGATATATTCCTAATTTCTTTTAAAATTAACCTCAAAAACAAGATCTTTGTTCGATCTAATATTTTTATTATTTATTTCTA
>JACMZG010000022.1:22427427-22509927 GCA_018340805.1 Microvelia longipes
AACATCTCCTTTGTCAACTGCAGAACAAGAATACGCCCTTAACATTATTGTTAGACAGGTTCAAAGCCAAGTATTTTCTAATGAAATTAAATGTATTAAAGAAGGCAAGGACATTTCCGCCCCTTTAAATCATTTAGCGCCTTATATTGACCCCCTGGGATGTTTGAGGGTGGGGGGTAGGCTAACCAACGCACATCTACCCGAAGCTTCTAAGAACCCGTTATTATTGCCAAAGAATAATTATCTTACTTTCCTTATTATTGATGCTTATCATTTAAAATACTTACATGTCGGACCTCGCGCCTTGCAAGCAATTTTGTGTTCTAAATTTTGGATTCTAAGCGCTCGAGCTATTATCAGATCTAGATTGTCAAAATGTATAAAATGTTTTAGATGTAAACCCACTTTAAACCCGCCTTTCATGGGTAATCTGCCTGAGCAGCGAGTTACTGTTCCTCCACGACCTTTCATCAATGTAGGGCTCGACTTTGGAGGTCCTTTTACTATCAAAGAAAGTAATCGACGTTTTGCCAAAACACTTAAGTGCTACCTTTGCCTATTTGTGTGTATGGCCACAAAGGCGGTACACTTAGAAGTAGTTTCTGATTTAACCACCAGTGCCTTTTTAGCTTCTCTCGATCGATTTGTATCACGTCGTGGTCTCTGCGCCAATATGTACTCTGATTGCGGGACCAACTTCGTTGGTGCTAAGCGTTATTTATCAGACTTGTATACTTTCTTAAGAGATAATAAAGATGAAGTTCAATTTGAACTTAGCAAAGTGCCTATTAACTGGATGCTTCATCCACCTGCAAGTCCTCATTTTAATGGACTAGCCGAAGCCGGTATTCGTTCTGCTAAGTACCATCTTAAGCGTACTATGGGTACTCAGGTTTTGACCTTCGAAGAGCTGACAACCCTGTTTTGTCGAATCGAAGCTATTATGAATTCTAGGCCACTTTGCAGTCAATCTACTGATCCGAATGATCTTAGTGTGATTACTCCCGGTCACCTTCTTATCGGCTCTTCATTAGTCGCTGTACCGGAAGTTAATCTTTTAGATGAGAGGTTGAACCGTTTATCTAGGTGGCAACTTCTCACACGTTTTGCTCAACACTTTTGGAAAAGGTGGAGCAAAGAGTATTTACATACCTTGCAGCAACGAGCTAAATGGTTTACTCCTCAACGTAATTTAAAAATCGGGGATTTAGTGCTTGTTTTAGAAGAACGTTTACCACCTCTCCAATGGAAAATGGCTAGAGTGGAGAGTGTTTATCCTGGTAGAGATGGAGTTGTAAGAGTGCTTCAATTAAAACTGATTCAGGATCATATTTAAGACCTGCAGTAAAACTCTGTCCTCTTCCTTCTCAATAATATTCCTTTCCTTTTTGTTTTATTTTTTTTTTATTCAATTCTAGCAGATGCTTTTTGATTATTTTTCCTATATTTACAAACGAAGTAGGTAATTATTTTACTATTCTTGTTATTATTATAATTTTTTTTATGACTATATAAAAATGCCTAAGTTGAAGCAACTTATATTTACTTATATCTAAAGATTACATTTATTATTTACCTAATCAAAGATTATACTTATTTTATTTTATCTCTAAAACACCTGAAGTTTGTTTTCTGTTTTATGAGGTTCTTTAATTTTTCTTAACTTTAATTTTCAATTTTCTAATTTTTTTCAAAATTAAGTGGGGGGAAATGTTCGATCTAATATTTTTATTATTTATTTCTACTTACTATTTCTCTATTTCATACATCTCCCGCTATCTATGAGAGAGCATAGTAACTAAAAAGTAAATTTATCGTGCGAAATGTTTAATTAACGCCCAGAAAGTGTTGCAACCTACCGGCGGTTAAAGGAACTAATGGTGAGATGACATCAAATATGAAATTTTCCATCACTTCCATCTTGTCTTCGCTACAAGAAAATTTTGTTACTCCAAGCCGGTAACGTACCCTCTCTCACAACTATTTTATTGTACAATTTTTTCTTATTTATATAACTTGTATCTATTATTTTTGGGGATACCCAACAATCTTTGTCTTATCTTGTATTATTTGATTATTTTAATAAGCTTGTCTCTCATTTCTATTTATAGAAGGAAAAGTTCTATTTTATTCCTCAATTTATGGTCACAATTTTTTATCAGAACTACATAAACTTTTTTACTGTTCAAATATTCATGTTTGTTAATTGCGAACAGCGCCGCTTCATTTTTTCTGACGAAAGGGAAGAAGTAAACATCTAAGCATAAAAAAATTTCGCAACACACAGGACACATCAGAAATATTTCATAAGCATTCGTAAAAAATTTGAAGTTACTTTGATGAATAGGGACTGAATAATTAGAAGAATTCAAAAGGCAGCTCAAATTTCTATCGAAGAAACAGCCAACTGAATAACAATATCCTTCGGCCTTTGTCCGCTCCTCGACAATAATTTACTGGGAAAAATATTGTCGTGTTACATAACTCTAAAAACAATTTTTACTTTACTTCTTTTATATCGAAGATATAAATAAAAAGTTGTGTTGAGTTGGCTAAAAACTCCAAAACCGGGAATTCCGTTTATCCATTTTTCCCTGAATTACCCGTTTCAGGTGTTTTTAAGACCTCCAAAATAGTTTGTACGAAGTTGTCAGTCTGTATCATGTATCTCTGTGTCTGCTATTATCGTATTTCTCAGTGTATTTATAGATGGAAAATATTTTTTATGACGTACTTAACCCGCAATAATGACTCGACAAATATTTTGAAATTTCATAAAAAGCGAAAAAATTTGTCTTAATTTTAATTTTATTTTAATTTCAATTGTAATTAAATTTGTAATGATTTGATGAAAAAAAAGATTATTATTATTATTATTATTTGTGCCCTCCTATCAACGATCTTAAATCATTCTTACTTTGTGGTTAGGTTTGAACTATTATGTACCAAGACTACAACAGCTATACGTCGAAGGCAAGCAAAGCGCGCCAGAAGACCGCTAACACAAACAAAAATATATATATATATATATATATAATATATATATATATATATATATATATATATATATATATATTATATATATATAATAATATATATATATATATATATAATATATATATATATATATATATATTAATATATATATATATATATATATATATATATATATATATAATATATTATTATATATATACATACATAAATGTTTATTGAGTCTTTATAAACTTTTATACCGTTGGACCGATTATCATGAGAATTGGCATGCAAACATATTTCTTCATGCCGAAGGTTTGAAGGCTCGTAGCTATATAAACTATAAAAACAAACTCGTGTATAGATCTACTCTAACGGGAGTTATAATGAGGTTAAATGAAATAAATAAATATGACGAGACGGCAGCAAACATTGAGATGAAACGTAAATATTTAGAAACAATAATATTGGAAGTAAAAGTCTATAAGAGTGGCGCAAAGGAAACCCCGACGGATCAGAGCCTCTACTACAAGAGCTAAAACATTTGAAGAGAGCGATTTTCGACTTGAATGTGAACGCTTACGTAAGAGTAATTCAAGAAGAAGTATATATATATATAATATATATATATATATATACCTTATATACCATATATATATGCGAATAAGAAGGAGAAAAGAAACGATTACAGAATAAATCACGATTATACTTGGTTTTATGAATCTTTGGAGCATTCACTGTGGACCATTGAAGTTTCAGAAAGAACAGCCTGGTATGTCGAATTATCTGCACCAGAATTATCTCCCAGAACCATATTAACTCATTTGATTGGATCTAATCAGGTATCCATACACCTTTTGCAACATATTAACTAGAAAGGACAAGTCATCATTTCAAATGATATCGTGTGGAGCAATGAATGTTATGAGTTATGCCCATTTACGTCTATATAAATGTAATAAATTTTCCTATGGACGCAGCCATCTTGTTTTACCCTTGTAAATGTAAACAAACTATTTACTGTACTCAACATTTTTGTTTTTATTGCATTTCTTTGTACATTTTAGTATAAAATGTTAATAATTTGTGTAAGGAATACACAAGTTATCGTTTATAACTACAAACCTAATTATAGTTAGGTTTTGTCACATCCGATAGAGGTTTAAGAGCGAATCTTTAAATATTAAGGTTATTTAAATGAGTGGTAAATTAAACATTTTTTTCGAGTGCACTACTTAACTTAGTACATTCTTGTCAGTGATATTTGGTTTATTCCTTCAAATATTAATTGTAATTAGTAACTTAACTACTTTAACTTAAATATTTTGAATATAATTAAAGCAATCGTAATTTCAAGTTATATTAAAGGCAATACATTGTCGTCTGTAAGTTCTTTAAAATTTTAATAAAAACATGTGATTTACCTTTACTATAGTCCCTCTTTTTCTTTAAATAAATTATTGCATCAATTATTTTACAAGATCATTAAATTAGCGCGTACATATTAAAGTACGAAAACACGATAAAGTAAAACTCACCTAATATTATCAGTGTTGCCAATAAAATTAAATAAAAAACCTAAATCCTAAAAGGTCATGCGCAGTTATTCCAATATTAGCTATTTTTTATTTTTTGAGCCAGCTATCAGCTATCACGCAGGTCTGATTTTTTTACACAGGTTAGTATAGGAGTTGCCCTACTTGGTTTATATAATAATTTAGCCAATATTTAAAATGTTAATAAACAAATTTTTAAATAAACAAATATTTAAAAATGTTAAGTATATTTTTAAATGTTATACATTTTTAAATAAAGAAATATTTAAAAATGTTAAGTATATTATTAAATGTTATACATTTTTAAATAAACAAATATTTAAAAATGTTAGGTATATCGTTAGATTATCTCACTTCTATTATAAACCAAAGATACCCCACTGAATCCTTTTATATCTCTGAAAAATTTATTATATATTAATTATGCTTTACAGAGTAAATATTTTACTTTATAGGTTCGATATATTATATTGAATGATATATATTTAAATATTATTTATTTACTATTTTTATTATTTCTATGAATGTCAAAATAAAGATTTGCTTCAGTCGTATTTCTTACGAGCTATAAATGAACACGTAGTTTTATTACTAATAGTTACAACATTTGGCGACGAGGATGCCTAGAAGGAAGAAGGTAGGAGGAGTGGATGAAGGAGTAGAAACTAGGGGTAGTAGAACGAACAGGGAAGAGAACGCAAGGAAAGGAATGAGTTGAAGAAAAACGAGTCTATCTGTATTGATGATGGTATGATTTTTAACTTCACCTATTAACAATTTAATAAATTTTCATCAGTATTAAAGCTATTTTGTTACTATCAAAGATAGGGCCGGTATGTTACAAAGTTCTTTTTGATCACTTTAAACCAAATAACGTAAATAATGTATCATTTGGTGATTTAAAAGAGGTTTTAGACAGGTTATATACAAAAAAGGTCTTAATACAAAGTGAAAGAAGAGAGTTTACGCTTTGTATAAGAGACCATACACAATCTGTGGCACAGTATGTAAATAGTTTAAGGGCAAAAGCGAATCGTTGTGATTTTGGTAGCACGTTAGAGGAAAGAATACGAGACCAATTATTTGTTGGGATTAATAATTCAGATTGGCAAAAAGAGTTAATTAAGGGATTTCCTTCTAATGCTGCTACTTTAAGAGAGGTAGAGTCGGCAGCGATCCAGTTAGAACAAGTGTACTTACAACATAAGAAGTTTACAGAACTAGAAAAAACTTCAAAGATAGTAGACTTAGGAAATGCGGAAGTAAATAACGTATCGAATAGGAATATATGGAAGTCGACAACTAGGGCAAGTCAAAGTAATCAATACAAAGATAATGTACAATCACCGAGAGAGTTAGTAAAAGGGAAACATTGCTTTGGATGTGGCGGGTTTCGACACAGAAAGGGTGAAATATGCAAAGCAGAGGGGGAAAAGTGCTTATTATGTTCAGGGGAAAATCATTTTGCACGAGTTTGTATAAGTAAAAGAAAAGCGGTAATTGTTGACGAAGGAAGAAAAGACAGGGCCAAACCCGTCAGAAGAGTGGAATCAGATAATAGCGTGGAATCCGATGATCAGAAGACGGACATGATTAGGAATATTAAACTTGGTTCAGAAAAGATTACTAAAGTAATGCTAGAGGTTAACATAAACGGGAAAAAAATATCAATGCTTTATGATTCAGGGTCATCAAAAACTATAATAAACGAACGTATCTGGAAACAAATGGGATCTCCGTCTCTCTCGTGTGCACCCGAGTTAGTAGCGTATACTGGGGTTCCAATAGAGACATTAGGGAAAGCACACGTTAGAGTGAGAGCATTTAAAAAATAAACATCTATCAGTAGTAGTAGTAAAAGGGAACGATGAACCACTTTTTGGGTTGGACTGGGTTATGGCGTTTAATTTACCTTTGCCTGAAGGATCTAGGGTATGCAATGTGTCAGAGGATAAAGTAAGAGAAGGTAAACAACACTTAGAGAAACTGCTTAATGAATTCAAGGAACTTTTTGAAGACAAGCTAGGTACTATCGTAGGGCACCAGGCAAAAGTGCATGTAACTGAAGGAGCAAAGCCTATTATTCATAAGGTACGACCAGTGCCATTCGCGCTAAGGGACTCGGTGGAAAAAGAACTGAAACGTTTGGTTGATATAGGAGTTATTGAACCAGTCGATCCATCGCAAACACCATTAAAGTGGGCATCACCAATAGTGACCGTAGTAAAACCTACTGGGAAAGTTAGAATTTGTGGGGATTTTAAGGTTTCTATAAACCCACACACGGTCCTAGAAAGGTACCCCTTCCCCGATTTGAGGAAATTACTGCAAAATTAAGCGGAGGGAAGTATTATTCAACCATCGACCTGAAAGATGCGTACCTTCAACTTATTATTGAGGAAGACAGCCGTTCCCTACTTACTATAACAACACATATAGGTTACTTCAGGTATAAACGGCTCCCATTTGGGGTTAATTTCGCTCCATCATTGTTTCAACGAACAATGGATCGTATATTAAAAGATATTTTAGGGGTAGCTTGCTTTCTCGACGACATCATCATTCAAGGGAACACGCTGGAGGAACACAATGCAAGATTACTAGAGGTACTTAAAGGTTAAAAGAAAGTGGTGTAAAAATACAGAAAGAAATGTAAATGGGCACAAGGCCAGGTCACCTATCTTGGGCACAGAATTGATGCAGAAGGAATCCACCCAACAGATGACCATATAAACGCCATAAAAGAAATGCAGGCACCTAGAAATGTAACCGAGTTGAAAGCGTTTTTAGGATCAATTAATTATTATGCTCGATTGTACCACACCTTCAGTCTATTTGTGCTCCGCTACATAGATTAACAAAAAAACTAGTGAAATGGTGCTGGACAAAGAAAGAAGAAAATATTTTCACACGATTGAAAGAATGCTTATCATCTTTCAGACACACTTGTTCATTTCGACCAAGATTTACCATTAATTTTAAGCTGTGACGCAAGCGGGGTAGGTTTAGGATCAGTACTTTTTCATAAATATAGGGATAATTCGGAAAGACCAATAGCTTACGCGTCTAGGAAATAACACAAGCAGAATTAAAATACGCGACAATAGAAAAAGAGGGCTTGGCGATCATTTTTGGGGTTTCAAAATTTAGTCACTACCTTTTTGGGAAAAAATTTACCATTCGAACTGACCATAGACCATTAGAATTTATTTTTGGGGCGAATAAAGAAATACCAAAAACTACAGCAAACAGAATATCCAGATGGGCCTTAATTTTATCTGCATATTCTTATGATATTGAATATACTAAAGGAATAGATAATTCACCAGCAGATGCTTTGTCAAGACTCCCATTAAATGTAACACAGACAACAGAAGAAGAGGATAGGGGACTTACAAAAAGGTCATTTGTTTCATTTGAGGTTGCCAGATTTAGGTGTTACAAAAACTAAATTACAAAATGATACAATGGACGACGTAGTGCTTCGTAAAGTAATAAAGTTTATAAAACAAGGGTGGCCACATTCAAAAAACGATCTAGGAACTTCACTTTGGACCTATTTTGAAAAGAAAGAAGAATTGTCTTATGAAGAAGGGGTACTGATGTGGCTGGGTCGCATAGTAGTCCCTAGCACCAGGAGAAAGGACATACTGCATATACTACATGAAGGGCACCCCGGTATAACGTCTATGAAATCGTCCTCTAAATTTTATATCTGGTGGCCAGGGCTGGATCGTGATATTGAGAATTTGTCAAGGAATGTGTTCCGTGCCAGCAGACAAGGCCTCGTGAAACAGAGAGTCCACTATTTTCATGGACAGCTCCTAGCAAACCCTGGATGAGAGTTCACGTCGATTACGCTGGACCGTTTGAAGGGAAGTACTGGCTTATCGTAGTCGATGCGTTTTCGAAATGGTTAGAGATATGCCCTACGACAAGCACAACATCACATCAAACTATCTCTTTACTAAAGCAAATATTTGGCAGGTTTGGTATACCAGGTAGCGTGGTTTCGGACAACGGACCACAATTCACTTCATCAGAGTTTGACAAATTTTGTAAAGAGAATGGTATTCGACACATAAAAACAAGTCCCTACCATCCTAGGTCAAACGGGTTGGCTGAGAGGTTTGTCAGAACATTCAAAGACAAAATGAAGGCGTCAAGAAAGGCAGGACTTGATATAACCACTGCCTTACAACAGTTCTTACTATCCTACCGCAACTCACTAAATCGGGCCACCGGACGGTCCCCCGCGGAGCTAATGATTGGTCGTAGACTAATCACACGACTTGACCTTCTTAAACCATCCGTAGGAGGAAACTTAGATAAGGAATTGGTCCATCAGAAATTATACCATGACAAGAAGAGTAAAGCACGAGAATTTTCAGAGGGAGACAGAGTATGGGTACTGTCGAAAAATGGCAAATCTTATGAAGAAGGAGTAGTTCTTGAGCGAACGGGTGAACTGTCATATCGTGTGATGGTAAATGGGCGGGAAGAGCGAAAGCATGCGGACCACTTAAGATCTCGCCGCGAAACTTCCTTAAGGGGAGGGAAATGATATATATTTAAATATTATTTATTTACTATTTTTATTATTTCTATGAATGTCAAAATAAAGATTTGCTTCAGTCGTATTTCTTACGAGCTATAAATGAACACGTAGTTTTATTACTAATAGTTACAACATTGACTGTAGATGGACATGTGGTTTTTTATTATTAAAAAATTAAACCTCTTTAACGAAAACACGTAGTTTTATGAAAAAGGTATAGTACATCAGGTTTTTGAATTTTCCTACTAGGTAATTTTTAATGTTGGTAGCCCAAGAACGGGATATTAAAAAATTAAATTAATATAGCGAAGTTTCGGCCAAGGTGGCCATAATCATACCTTAAAAAGAAAAAGGAAAATCTATACTTGGTAATATATACAGTTTTAGTATTGAGGTAATGTTTGAACTAATATGCACAAGGACTAAATCAGCTAGACGTCGGAGGGCGCGCGGAGCGCGCACGGAGTTGGATTTTTAATAAATATACATAAATATACTTAAAACAAATGTGTGAGTGAGTCCCTGTGCGAAAGAGTTTCTATCCTTGCATGTGACACGCAATAACTCTCGAAATCTATCTCTAATCAAAACGAAACCTGACATAAGGCGAGATGTTGGAAGGTTACGACAGCCTATCATTTGACATAAAAGTATGATGACATGAAATTTTTAAAAGAGTTTAAACAAAGTGTTATAGTTCAAACAGAGGCCGAAGGACCTGTTTTTAAGTTAGAGAATAAAAACTGAGATGAATAATTCTTGAGCTAAGATATTGTTCCAGATGTTACAGAATGATTCGATCTTTTTAGTTTAAATATTTTGATTCTCAAGTGGATATATAGAGGGAGGAGAAATATTTATAGAAAATCTGACTAAACTCTTTACTTCCAAGTGTCGCTCTCGATTAAACACTATTTTATAAATAACTATACTATTATATTCAAATATACTGATGTATTCAAAATAAACAGTTATATTTAAAATATGTTATTGAAATATACAATTACATCAGTAACAAACAATTAAACATACAAAATAGTTTTATAAACTATTCTGTATATAGCATGTTGTATACAAAATATAAGAGGCGTCACTGACCTAATAATTAAAATATTTTTCTTAGAAAATGATACAAAGATAGATGTCACATAATGAATAATGAATAAGTTAAATGTAACATTATAAAAAAATCATATAAAGAATATTGAATAGGTTAAATGTCACATAATAAATAAGTTAAACGACATTTAATGAATAATGAATAAGTTAAATGTCACATAATGTAAAGTCACATAATAAATAAGTTAAATGTCACATAATGAATAACGAATAAGTTAAATGTCACATAATGAATAACGAATAGGTTAAATGTCACATAATGAATAACGAATAAGTTAAATGAAATTAAGTTAAATTAAATTAAGTTAAATGAATAAAATAAGAAACTTACGACGCAGCGCAGTGAAAACAGAGAAACAGTATAAAATTAAAGTATTTCTTTACCTGTAACAGATAAAATTTAAATTCAAATGAGGTGTATGGAAATAGATTTACAACCAAAAACATTAGAACATAATAAAATATGGAAAATTATTATATGACAAATCAAGAAATATATAAATGATTAGCTTCTTATATTCTTGTGATGTTAGAATTATTCACACTCCTAAAGAGCAAAAACACTTTTACGTAACGAGAACGAGATTTTAAACTGAAAGCAGAAGCTAAATCTCCCTGAGCTTCCTAGCTTTTGTCGAAAAAAGATCACTTAGCTCCAGAGGTCTGGCGAGTTAAATCAGTTGATGTAAATCAGCTGGTGCCTGAGACTTGCTGCACCGGATAATATTTATTGCAGTTTATAATAATATTACAACCAACATAAAAGTAACACTCGGGCACGGGCACGGGGTACCTCAAAACATTTTTTTGAAATGAAACTTCGGTTATTTCTTTATTATATGAAGTAATATAGTAAACAACCGAAGTTGAAAAGCCGATTAATAAAATAATTAAATAAATAAGAAAAGAATGTGTACAAAAAAAATTAATATCAAATAAAATATAGTTTAATTAACAATAACAAAAATAACAAATATAAAAGTATCTTTGAAAAAAATTGTACATGTAGTTAGTAATATTAATTACAGAACAAGTACAGTAAAAATATATTATTTGATACTAACGTGTTTTGCAAAACATGAATAGTAGACACAATATTATTGTGCGAGAGACACCTAGGAAATGTAACAAGCAAAACGCAATGCTACATTTGGGAACTGTGCCATCATTCGACATTCGTCATCATTGATGGCTCGACATAATGTCATGTCCCACTCTGTTTCGTTACGTCTAACTCATCAGGGCGCCGTCAGAGCCTGAATTCACTCTGACCTTTAATTAATTCCGAAGAATATAATGCGAAGTATTTACCAGAGACGAGCGATGTTCTCTTACCGCCATCATGCATGGCAAGCAAAACTATATCATTTGGCTAAGTATAGTCCTACATACCCACAGTATACATGAGAAAAAGTAAAAACATAATTTACCTATGCAACGGTATAATGAGGAAACGTGAACATTAGAATAAAAAAATCCTCATCACATCGGATTGGATACGCTCATCCTCCCTACTTAGGATTCGCTTCGCTCGTCCTCAGAATATAAATACATTAGCTTTATTTCCAGTGGTCACCTATCATGGCACTGACCACGCCCAATGCAGCTTACATTTATGACCCAACAAAAACCATAGATATACTTTACGTAAATTGAAACAAAACTTAGTATACTTTCTTATTACGTAAAGAAATACACTTGTACCGAATTTCAATACATTTGGATTTCTTTTATATTTATTACAATTTTTTAAAATTTGTATACAAGTCATTCGATTAAAATTGAAATATTACTGATAATAAGATTAAACTTGAGACATATGTTAGTCTTATACATTGCTGCATGGGTGCTAAAACACAGTCTAGTTTAAATCATTTTTCCACGTTTTATGATTTTTCGAGTTGAAGTTTTGCTGAGTCATTATTGCGGGTTATGAAGTCATGAAAATTATTTACCGGATAGCACAACTAGACCTAAAGATAGATTTTATGCCAAGTTTCAACTCTCTAACATAAATACACTGGGAGATGGAATGATAACAGACACACACAAACGGACAATTTAGGTGACATCCCGGTTTCGCATTTTTTGCAAACACAATAATTTTCTATATACTTACAGTATAAATGAGGAAAAGTTAAAATGAGCAGGGCTAAAAAAGTATCTTTTCTTAAGTACTACAATTTTATTAGAAACTTTTTCGAACTTTTCTAAAATAAAATACATAAATTTTGCTTAGTCAGCACATAGTCTGACCCCGGATTTAATCACCAGACTAGTGTTTTTCTTACTCTACTATATGGCCCTGTTGATGATTTGATCACATATTATATATATATATATATATATATATATATATAATATATATATATATATATATAATATATATATATATATAATATATATATATAGAGGATCACCCTTTCACCCTTGGGCACCAAGATTAGCTTATTCATGGCCTTATTGTTTTAACGCTATCATAAATACATGATTGCACAAACGCAACATATATTGAATGGATACATACAGACATTATATGTAAACGTATAATCATTAGATATGGTATAGATTAAATACTGTTTTAGTATCATTACAAGCATTATAGCATATAAACTATCTATACACATAAATATAACTATACGAAGATAATTACAAAAATACGAAAGTCATTAACCCAATAACACAACAAATTACTTAGCACAAGAACAAATTAGAGGTACAAAATTATGACCGAATAAGGCAACGAAACAAGTCAACTTTAAACTTCAACTTAAATAAGTTTTAAAGACTTATTTTACAACGAAGTACCGTAATGAAGTCCAAAAATAGAAAATTAAATGGGGACTTTTATGGGTTTTAGAAGATTAATAGAACAAATTAAAGGATTAGATAAATAATGTGTTTTATTTAATTTTTGATGAACAGGAAGTTAAGTTTGTTAAATAGAATGATATTTAATATTTTATTAGTTTTATTAATAATTATAAAAGAATAATTTTAAGAATCCAGAGCAACCTGAAATGTAATGACTTAATTTAGTGACTTCTTAGGATACATGTATTTACTCAATAGAGTCAAGAAAAAACAGTTTTAGCTAATGGGGAACAGTAAACACTTTTAGCCAATAGGGAACAGTAAACTTGAAAGCGGTTTTGCAATAGAATGAAGCAGCTAGGAGTCTACAAATAAAAGGTACGTTAAGGAATAAAATATAACCCACGAATAGTTCTAAATAAATCCGCTATGGTGCAATAGGGTCTCACATTGAACAACACGCCCCAAGAACAACAGTAAATTTTAAAAATTAATTAAAAATAATTGGTACACTCTAAAAAAAAATGTAAGTGCTATAATTCATTAAATGCAGTATACATTTAAATAAAAATATTTGGCAAACATGCATCTTCCTTATTCCAGTCAAATCCCTGTTTCGGAATTTTTGCAAAAACAATTCTTTCCTATATACATACAGTATAAATGAAGAAATGGAATAACTGCTCACAACAAATGTATTCTTTAATAACAAATAATAATAATAAAAGAATAGACTTAACAGGAACTTTAGAATGACATCCTTTTCTTTCTTGTCGTAAGAGCAAGAAACGTCTCACGTTTCAAAGCGGCATTTACGTCAGTAAATGCCTTCTATATAAAAAAAACCTTTCCAAAATTTATAAAACGTAAAAAGTCAGGTTAAAGTTGTTTAGCTAAATTACAACCGTGTATAAAATTATCCCTTAACAGATAAGTTAATTTAGAGCATACTTAATTGAGAAAAAAAGTAGTCAGATAGGAAACAAACTCTTCCAAGGTACAAATACTCATGTACTTAATTTAAAAACATATAAGATCTTGATTTATATTTATCTTTAGTTTAAAAAGTATAAAACTAAGGAGAAGTTTAAAAATTGTTAAAATCTTAAAGAAGTAAGAAACAAAAAAAAAGTTAAAATGTTTAAGCAGTTTAAGCTTTTGTTTTGAAACCTCTCACCTTAAAACAAGCTGCCAAGAAAAAACAATGTAATTTAAAATATGTTTCATAAAAGATTTAAAATATGCATTAAAATTTCTCTCAAGGGAAAATAATACACATCAAATAATCAACTAAAAATAGGTTACAAATTAATATAAAGTAAAAATATATTATTAAATTGAGACTGCAAATAGAATATAGTGTATATATGCTGTAAAAATTCATCCAGGGTGTCCCTGCCATGTGGCCAGACAAAGAAAATATCATCTACATATGTATATGTGTATGTGTTTTTTTTTTATGGAATATTTGGAATCCAGAGGAATATCGTCTGCCCGTCTCCAGCCCAAGTCTTGGAAGAGATATGTAGATGATATTTTCTTTGTCTGGCCACATGGCAGGGACACCCTGGATGAATTCTTACAGCATATGAACTCCATCCACCCAAACATAAAGTTTACGATGGAAATAGAGAATAATAGATCATTGGCTTTTCTAGATGTGCTTGTGATTAAGAAAGAAAATGGTACACTAGGACACCGGGTCTATCGCAAACCTACGCATACGGACAGATACCTCCACGCGAACTCCCATCATCATCCAGCACAGAAGATGGCTGTGGTAAGCTCCTTGGTCTCAAGAGGCTTTAGAATCAGTGACAAAGAATCCTGGGATCAGGAGAAACTACACCTCCAGGCAGCACTGTCTAACAACGGCTACAAGAGAGAGGACATCAACAGGACCATCCGTCGTTACGAACAGTCATCAACTAGCGATAAAGAGAGACAAGAACACAGGAGGAAAGCATATCTACCATATGTCAAAGGAACTACGGATAGGATCAGCAAGGTTTTGGCACGCAACGATATTGGGACTGTTTTCAATACCTGTTCCACTACCAGAAATTTCCTCGGAAGTGTTAAAGATTCCCTTCCAAGGAAAACTAGTGGTGTCTATAAGATCCCTTGTAGCTGTGGAAAAGTCTACATCGGAGAAACAGGCAGACTCATATCTATGCGTTTAGCCGAACACATCAAACACACCATCGACGACGATTGTCGGTCCGCGGTCGCAGAACATTCACGAGATACTGGTCATCTCATTGATTTTGAGAGAACTGAGGTACTAGCGAATGTTTCTCGATATCGTGACAGGCTCGTCAGGGAAGCTATTGAGATTGCTAAGCATAGGAATAACATCAACAGGGACACGGGGTTGAAGATTTCCAACACTTGGACACCGCTTATTTCTTCACTACGTGTTCAGATAATTCCCTTACCCAATCTCAGCCCTCAACTACGTCACGCAGTACCCAGCCACCGATTACGTCATCCCACGGAAATCCCCCATTAGCCAGTTCATCAACCAGACAGGACACCCCTACGCGATCTTCAAGTGGATTACGTCATACTGGACCGTCAAACCCTATTATCCTTCTCATGGCTATAATCTTCGTCCTCGAAGACAAGGTCAGAGACAGGTATAATAGGGCCTGCAGCGTCTCCATCTTCAGTTCAGTTTTGTAGAGCATTGCGTTTCTATCCATGATGTCCTACATCCCTGAAGATGCCTCCCACAGTGGAAGCGAAACGTCGGATTCTTCATTTACATTGACGCGGTCACCACCGGAAGACCTAAACCTTCATGACAACAACCGAGGAAGCCTACGCAGTTTATTAAGGTTATCGAGTTTGCTTCTCAACTTTCTTCTGCGCTTCTCGTGATTGTTACATTTGTGGTGCTTGTTAAGTCATTTGTGCTTATTTAATTTTAAATTTTAGACTATACTTTGCCACTTATGTTTTCTAGGAAATATGTTATTTCCTAGCAAACCAAAATTATCTAAATAGATAATTATTTTCAAGGAAATTCGATCGTAATAAATTAAATTTTAAGAGGCTTTAATAATAAATAAATGAGATAAATTTTGGAGACTTAACGATGGAATTATAACACCCCCTCCCTTATATTTTCTTCCAAAGAAAAGCGTTTCCCTAAGCAGAGAAAGCTAAAGGAATAAAAAAATCGTTTTCATTGGCTGTTTCATGAATTAATTTACATTAATTATTCATAATAATTTTAGGTTGAATAATTGGATTTCTCAAAAACTTGATTAGAAAATTGATTAATTGAGTCATTGAGATTTAAAACAATTTATCGCATAATACAAGTGGTAATATATTTTTATAGTCAAGTAAACTTTAAAAAATAGAAGTATTTTTTTAAAGAAACGATACTTTACACCACAAATGAAATAATATTTTGTAATAAAATTTAAACATTTTTGAAATAAGTAAAATATATACTTTCAAGTATGGAAGTTGCCTTACTTATCATAAAAATAAGTTAAATTTTAATGAGGAGCATTAGCAAAACTTCTTACTAAAAGTTTTAGGATAATTTAGTAAGAATTTAGTCAATTAATATTTCAATGCTACTTTAATTTCTGCTTCGGCAGAAGCAGAAGTAGTAGAAGTGTCATACTTCGATTATGTTAAATAACTGAAAAACCAAGCTAGCAAACTTCTGCTGGAAAACTGAGCTAGCCAACTTTTGCTGGAAAACTGAGCTAGCAAACTCCTGCTGAAAAACTGAGCTAACCTACTTCTGCTAAAAAACTGAGCTAACCTACTTCTGCTGGAAAACCGAGCTAACCTACTTCTGCTGGAAAACTGAGCTAGCCAACTCCTGCTGAAAAACTAAGCTAGCCAACTTCTGTTAGAAAACTGAGCTAACCTACTTCTGCTAAAAAACTGAGCTAACCTACTTCTGCTAAAAAACTGAGCTAACCTACTTCTGCTGGAAAACTGAGCTAACCTACTTCTGAAACTGAGCTAACCTACTTCTGCTGGAAAACTGAGGTAGCAAACTCCTTTATTTATTTTAAATTAACGGATCACACGATCCTTTTACATATAATAATTACAAAAAAAATAAAAAGAAGAAGAATTTAAACAATAAATAACTTTTTTTAAAAGAAATGCTTGACTTAGTGCTAAATGCTTGATTTAGTAATTTCAAAATAATAATGCACTAGATTCAGAGAGAAAAGAAATTTAAAATAAATATAAGTGTACAGCCAAACGCAAAGAAATAGCAATAGAGTTTGAGATTGTTTATACATATTAGTGCAAAACATACAAATACATTTAATTTATTAACTATATAGTTAATTTATTAATTAATTTATTATTATGTATTTTTTTAACAAGTTCTTTATTGGCAAAAGTAATACAATTATTATGTATTAATTTATTATATAGTTAATTATTAACTCCTGCTGAAAAACTAAGCTAGCCAACTTCTGCTAGAAAACGAGCTAACCTACTTCTGCAGTAAAACTGAGCTAGCAAACTTCTGCTGGAAGCTGGAAAACTGAGCTAGCAAACTTTTATCTCGACATCTAAGCCACTTACATAAACGCATATTAATATAACAAACTAAAAAAGAACAACAATTAGGCGCGGAGGGCCTCGTTATAGTTCTATATTAGCGGGCCCCCAGCTCGACACCGCAGACAAAAAAAGGCCGAAGGCATCTCGTTTATATATGAAGTTTTAAGTCTCAAGAATAAGGCACACTGGGACCTACGATGATAACAAAAAGACAACTTGGTAAAAGAACATCTCATGAGGACTTCAAAATATCTAAAACGGAATCAGGTGAATTTGTGTTCGGATTTCGTGCTAAAATTACGTTTTTTTCTATACATCCACGGTATAAATTATGAAAAGTAAAAATGTGAAAAAAGAATAAGATAAAAGCATTCATTATAAATAAGTTTAGACAAAATAGTAGGTATTAGTCGTCAGAAGGTCACTTAGGAGCCACTATCAATTTAACATTTTGAAAAAGAATATTTGACTTTTGAATTCTAAATTAATATTATTTGATTTTTCTGACATTTTATAATGTTAGGGAATTATATATTTAAATATGATATTGTATTACGTAACTACAGAGAAAAGTACGTACTATCTCATATAGTTATTCAACGGTAATATAAAAATAATAACTAATATAAGAACACACTATTTATATAAGAAATAGAAAAATAATTCTGGCGCGGTGGTCCGCATGTCGGGCGAATTTCCTTTGGATGTGTGTTTCCGTGCTTAACATCAATCCTGGTTGGAATGATAATTTTTATAGTTTTTTACATTATATAAGTTTACAACTACTAAATAAATAATTCCGACGCAGTGGTCCGCTGTCGGGCGAATTTCATTTAGAATGCGAAGTTGTTTCCGTGCTAAACAACCTATGTTTCTTGCTTATGCAAGAACCATGCCCATTGCGTGGTTCCGGTTCATGCTTTAGAACCTAAGCAATTACTCAATTGTCAAGCACTGCTCGTAACTCATTTTGTCTGTATTTTTCAAAGGAAATGCGCATAGTTATCCACTTGGTTGTACAAAACTATGCCTCTAAAATTAGAAGTACGCACTATTATTTGCACTAGTTTAAAGCTTAGTCAATTATCTTTAAGCTTAGTCAGTTATCTTTAAAGGTTTTAGCGCATTTCCTTTGAAAAATACAGTTGTTGTTCTTTTTTAGTTTGATACATTAATATGCGTTTATGTAAGTGGCTTAGATCTCGAGCAGCAGTTTGCTAGCTTAGTTTTCCAGCAGAAGCATAAGTATACAGAGTGTTGTTTCAATACAACAAGTATATCATGAAGATTTAGGTCTTCCGGTGGTGACCGCGTCAATGTAAATGAAGAATCCGACGTTCCGCGTTTTTGTAAATCTTCATGACAATAACCGCGGAAGCCTACGCAGTAGTATATCCAACAACAAGTAACAAGTATATCCATAATGTTTGTTGGATAATAAAAGTTTAGCAACAACTAGCGTAATCAGTACTATATGGGTGACCGCTAAGAATGAAACAGATGTATTTACTGTCTGAAGACGAGCGAAGCGAGTCCAATGACTTGTTGCCCATTAAATTTGTCGAATTGTATATTCTACAATTCGTAGGGAGGATTAGCGTTGCGAATACGAAGTGATGAGGATAAGTCCCGATTTTATTACATATATCGCCTTAGACCCTAAATATCACAAGCTGTATTTTTAAAAATATAAATTTATACAGATCTATTATACATATAGACACAAACCATTGTTGACTAAGCCTATACATTTCAAATATTATAAGCTATATTCTCAATTATACATATTTATTTAAATATACAGATCTATCCATATAGACATGTTATTTAACAAATACATAAAGTCTAATACGATTTCTAACTACGCAGTGTTAATGATAAATATTAAGTCAGCATCTTCATATTGGTACATCAAGATATTTATAACTCTGACTCAAGATAATAATTAAATATTCAAAACACAGCTCTTCATCTTAAAGATCCATAATATACCCTCTTGGGTAAATCGCAATTAAGGTTTCAATTTGTTTAACCTTTCCAGACTAGATTATGATTTATTCCGATCATAGTTTTCTGTTTAATAAAAATCAAGAAAAACAATTGCTATAATGCAATACAAAAATCGGGTTCAGGGTACCTCGATACTTTTCCTTACAACTTGAGACTCACTTCGATCGTCCTCTGAATGTCATGAGTATCCAATGCTAAAGGTAGTATACTTTGGTACTTGGGTTACGCTACGCTTAAAAAGGGTCTAGGGTGTAATGAGTTCGGGTCTAGGGTGTAATGAGTTCGGGTCTAGGGAGTAATGAGTTCGGATCTGGGGTGTAATGAGTTCGGGTATAGGGTGTAATTAGTTCGGGTCTGGGGTGTAATGAGTTCGGGTCTAGGGTGTAATGAGTTCGGGTATAGGGTGTAATGAGTTAGGGTCTAGGGAGTAATGAGTTTGGGTCTGGGGTGTAATGAGTTCGGGTCTAGGGAGTAATGAGTTCGGGTCTAGGGTGTAATGAGTTCGGGTCTAGGGTGTAATGAGTTCGGACTTGATTCACTCTTTCACAGAATGTTGTGATTAATTATTCTAAGCCTATGGTGGTATTACTTTGGTTTCGCTGCGCTTGTCCTTAGAATAAACTGGTTATCCAAATTCCAGGGTGTTATATGACTCCAGACTCGCTTCCCATTCATGGTTACCCGAAGCTTAAAGTAGTATTACTACGTCCTTACTAAGCTCGAGCTCAGAATAATCAGGTAACCAAAAATCTAAGGTGTTATAGTCTTAGCCTGAAAAAATGCTTAGAAAAATAATACGGACAGGATAGATAGGCATTCAACCAAATAATACGGGTTATACTTTTGTATTATGTTCACAAATGCATTAAAGACCTGTGATCATACTTAGCTGCCTAGTTTTTTAATAGTATAGTTTTTCCTAAAAGAATACTAGCCAACTCTGGGCGCGCTCTCTTAAGTTAAGCTGTCGTAGTCCTTATGCCTTATGGTTTAAGTCTAACCAATAATTAACCAGGGTTAGAATGTATGTAGGACAAAGTAGGAACATTTATACATATATGCCTTACATTTTTCATATAAATACCAGATTTTGTTATAAGAGTTATAGTTTTTACTTTTCCTCATTTATACCGTAAGCATATAGGAAAAGTATTGTGTTTGCAAAAAATCCGACACCGGGATGTCACCAGAATTATCCGTTTCAGGCGTTTTTGAGGCCTCCTGAGTAGTTTTCGCAAAGTTGTCTGACTGTTTGTGTGTGTGTGAATGTGCAGAAGCGGACTGGCCATTTCTTTAAGCAAAAATAAACGAAAATTAAAAGAAAAAAATTAACATACTTAATATTTCATATATTCATAACATAAGAGTCAAAGAGCTCCAAGAGACAAATCTTTTTTAATTACTTAAAAATATTCTAATATTTGTCCCAATCGAAAGAATAGGGCCTCAAGGAACCCTTAACATACTTGATCAGGGTCCTAAAGCAGTACAAAAGGGCCCTAATGATTAAACATAAAATAGTACAGTTAAAATAAAAATTTTATTTAAATAAATTAACCTAAGTTCTACTTAAGTTTATTTTATCCTAACTTATTTATTTTATTTACTTAAGTTTATTTTAATTTATTTAAATAAAATAGTATCATTTAATTTTATTTAATATGACTAAGTTTCATCTCATTATCAGCAAGAGTTCAATTTTTATCGAATGATTTATATAATAAGTCTTTTATAAAATTGTACAAAATCAGAAAGTAATCCAATTGAGTTGAAATTTGGTACAAGTGTATCTCTTGACGTAATAAATAAGTACACTAAGTTTCGTTATAATACAATTTTATCCATGATTTTTCGTGTATCATAAAAGTTGGTCAGTGCCTGGATAAATGAACACTGGGAATGAAACGAACGTATTTATCTGATTGAAGACTTTGCAGTATACCGAGTTGTATTTCTGAGGAGCGAAGCGAGTTGAAGACGTGAGTAGAGTTGTGAGGACGAGCGAAGCGAGTTTGAAGACGTGTTGCAGTATACATTTAACGAGTTGTATTTCTGAGGACGAGCGAAGCGAGTTGAAGACGTGTTGCAGTATACATTTAACGAGTTGTATTTCTGAGGACGAGCGAAGCGAGTTTGAAGACGTGTTGCAGTATACATTTAACGAGTTGTATTTCTGAGGACGAGCGAAGCGAGTTTGAAGACGTGTTGCAGTATACATTTAACGAGTTGTATTTCTGAGGACGAGCGAAGCGAGTTTGAAGACGTGTTGCAGTATACATTTAACGAGTTGTATTTCTGAGGACGAGCGAAGCGAGTTGAAGACGTGTTGCAGTATAATTTAACGAGTTGTATTTCTGTTTTGAAGACGCAGTATACATTTAAGAGTTGTATTTTCTGAGGACGAGCGAAGCGAGTTTGAAGACGTGTTGCAGTATACATTTAACGAGTTGTATTTCTTGAGGACGAGCGAAGCGATTCCAAAGCTAGGAGGATGAGCGTAGCGAGTCCGAAGCAAGAGGATGAACTTAGCGAGTCCAAAGTGATGAGGAAAAGTTCCGAGGTCACATACACACAGACAACTTTGAAAAACTACTGAGAAGGTATTAAAACACCCAAAACGGATAATACATGTGAAATCCCGGTCCTGGATTTTTAGCGCAAACACAATACTTTTTTCCATACACCTGCGGTATAAATTAAGAAAGTAAAAATATTACTATTATTATTGGTGATAGACTTTTTTATTTTCATTACAATTACTTCATTTATACACTTTAAAGATGCAAGTAAAACAACACATGAGTTAAAAGAACAATAAAAATTATCATAACACCTTAAACAAACTAATAGTATAACAATAAGCAAAACGAAAAACAAAGACTTAAGAGAGAAATTGTAACAATGAATATCTGTAATTCAACAAGTGGTTGACATTCATGTCAATGATATGATAACAATATCTTAAAACATATTTATTTGAACTTCAGTACATGATCTTACGATTTGTGGCTTAATCACTTGTTTAGTTATTAACCTAATAGTGGACGTAAGTAATATTTAAGTTTAACCATATTCATGTAAACGAAACAAAAGGATTTAAAAACAGAAAAATTAAGAAGTAGAAGTACAAGGCATGGGAAGTGTGATGATGATATCATGAGAATAATAACCGACTTAACTACTTATTTTCTTATTTATTCTGAATTCTTTGAATTCTTCATGTTTTTGTCCTTATTTTCTTCATAAAGGAAAAGGACGAAGGATGCATTTGTAATATCAAAATCTTTTGACGAGAAAAATGTTTACAATAAGAAAACTGATTTTCAACTATTTTTGGGCTGCTGTCTTATTTTTGTAAAACATTTCCATGTCAAAAGTTTTTTTACAGCTTTTAGATTTTCATTAATCTGTTTATCGATCAATATGAAAATCAATTGTTTTTATCAAAGTTTCAAGTTTCAGTACCTATAGATCACAACAATTAACCTGAACATTTTTCTTTTTTATTTTTTAGTTAAAATTAATTAAATTAATTCTTTATAAGTAATTAAGTGATATGATAAGCTCTGACATGTAATATCACAATGCAAGGAGTCTGCCCAGTGGCAGCTCTTGCTGGGATGATTTATACAAAGTATGAAACATTTTTTTAAGGTTATTAAGTTAAGTTACTTATTTTAAGGCTATAAGTCTCGATCTGCGTTGCCGAGTATCCTGCCCCAAAACAAGGACCAATCTTTATCCACGCCAATCTTGTATGTATTTTTTATCACATACAAAATTGTAGACATCTATGCCCTCTCGTCGTGAGGAACCCGTCATACAGAGCTAGGCAAGAGAATGTATTTTTATTTTTCATCATTTATACCGTAGTTATATCGGAGAAGTATTGTGTTTGCGAAAAATCCAACCCTGGGATGAAATCGGAACTATCCGTTTCAAATGTTTTAAAGGCCTCCTGAGTGGTTTCCTCAAAGTTGTCTGTCTATATGTGAGTGTGTCTGTTATCATCGTAGCTGTATTTATGCTAGTGAGTTGAAACTTTGTAGAAAAATCAATCTACTGCTGCAGTAGTGCTATTCGGAAAATATTTTTTATGACGTCATTAACCCGCAATAATTACTCAGGGAAAATTTTGTAAAATCATAAAACGCGGAAAAATGATGCGATTCAATTGAAATTTGGAACGCATGTAGACATATATAAAACTAACATTTGTGTCAAGTTTCATATCATTATCAGCATTAGTTCAAATATTATCAAATGACTTAAGTACGTTTTTTAAAAAAATTGTAAAAAATCAGAAAATTTCTTAATTAACTTGAAATTTAGTACAAGTGTATACCTTTACTTAATTAATATATAAGTACACTAAGTTGTGTTTTAATACAAGTATATTTATAATTTTTATTAGATTATAAATATTAAGCTGCATTGAGCGTGGTCAGTGCGGTAAGAATGAGGCGGATGCATTTACTATCTGAGGAAGAGCGAAGCGAGTCCGAAGCAGGGTGGATGAACGTAGCAAATCCGGCGTGATGAGGAAACGTTTCGATTTACCCCGTACCCGATTTTTTTGCTTTTGTTTTAGTTTAGATTAATTCCAAGTAGGTCTCGCGGCCACCGCCGCTTGAGTCCACAGGGAGGATTGTTAGGATTTTTCTCAGAAGAAAGACTATGTACCAGAGGATTAGGATGATCAGCAAGGGAGGAGTGAAAGGATTTATAACGAGATATTGCAAGGTCGCGGACAAAAGGATTATTAAAATCATGATGTAGGGTACAATTTAAGACATAATATGGAGCATCAGCTATTTTACGTAGGATAATAGATTGAAGGGATTGGATTCTATAGGAATTAGATGGTTTGGTGCTACCCCAGAGTTCTAACCGAAACATAAAAGTAAAGTGTTGAATGATTGAAAAAACATATTTTCAGAGAATAAAAATTTCACCCTACTGCCTCGTTAAAAAAATTCAATAAACAAATTATTATTATTATTTTCAGAGGAATAGGGTAGAATTAAAAATTATTTAAATTAAAACTAATAAAATTACAAACCCAAAAAAAACCTTAAAATCATTGGCTCATTTTTTATTTAGTAAATTCGCAAAAGCTTGTGAACATAAATAAAAATAAAGCGACCAACAAAGATCGTAGTAAATTCATATATTGAAATCAATTTTTTGTACCAATACTTTTTTTCAATTTAAATTGAATTGAATAATTATTTATTTATATTTTTCAATTTATATTTCAAATTATTTTTTGCAGGGATACTTTTCCAATAACATAAAGCAAATTTCTAAAGGGAAAAAATATAGGTTGGGGTCATAGGGGGAAAAGATGTTTTTATTCAAAGAGTACTCACTTAAATGTATATATATATATAATATATATATATATATATATATATAATATATATAATATATATATATATATATATAATTATATATATATATATATATATATATATATATATATATATATATATATATATATATATATATATATAATATATATATATATATATATATATATATATAATATATATATATATATATATAATATATATATATATTATATATATTATAAATATATAAATATATTATATATATATATATATATATATATATATATATATATATATATAAATTATATATATATATATATATATATATGATATATATATATATATATATATATATATATATATATATTAAATAAATTAATATTAAATATATATAATAATTTACTATATATATATATATATAGTTTCTAACACAATTCTTTTAGAATCTGAATGAAAACTTGTAAAAAAACGCCCTTATATAATATATATATATATATATATATATATATATATATATATATATATATATATATATATATATCTCGAACCCGAATTTTCATGATATATTTACGACGTCATTAACCTACAATAATGACTTGGTAAAAGTTTCAAACAAACCCGAACAAGTTATTAGATCAGACAAAAGTTTTATACGGATACACTAATCTACGTCTGCTTAATCTATATATTTTATGAACATATATGAACTTAGAATCATATAGTTCTGATGTAATCGTTTGAAATTCCTTACGTCGAGGCAGTACGTCATTTGCAAAACTACTAATACGACAAATGTTACAGTGCAAAAACGGTTGGCCGCAAAGCGGTCAAAGGGAACCGTAGAGCGGTCAAAGAGAACCGTAGAGCAGTCAAAAAGTCAAAGTCCTTTTGTTAATAACAAATACTTACTTCTGATAAACAATTTGTCTATTTTTTCCCCGTAAAAAATCAGTTTTAAGAGTGCCATATAAATTGTTACAGCAATCGAATTACATTTAATGTTTATACCTTAACAGAGTAAACCAGACATTTAATGTTCCATTAGGTTAAACCAGAGAACATTGTGAAGTAAAGCATAAACTTTATTTTCTAAAGTCTTCACAACTTAAAAAAAAAATAAAATAAAATAAAAATACCAGAAGAGAGAGTACAAAGAATAGTCTCATGCAGTCAAATGTGCTTAGCAATAAATTAAACAATAAACAGTTTATTCGTTAAATAAATTCTTTACATTAACTTATCTAAAGTTACATTTCAATCTAAGCTGTTTCAAAACATTAATTATGACAAGCGATAACATACAATTTAACAACTACTGAGTTCTGATTCAGCGAATTCAAATATAGTTTTCCTTAGACACTAATAAATTGACTAATAATAAACTAATTAAGCATTTAAGATGACTCTTAAGTGTAGACATACAAATATATTTTTAGAGACATTACATCAATGTTTAGAATAGTGATAGATGTATCTACAGTTAGTATTTCCCAGGCAGTTAAAGTATTGTAGCAGTTAGATTCTCATAGAAGAATTATAAAAGAAACAATATTATTGTTAGGGAAAATTGGAAAAATCTTCAACATTTCACTTATTTCAGAATCGTTTATTTTAGCAAATTTACGAAGAAAAAATGAGCTTATGAGATTTGGGTCATGGAGAGGGGAGGTGTAATTTTTTGGATAAGGGGGACTTGATCAAGAATATATATATATATATATATATATATATATATATATATATATATATATATATATATAATATATATGCTGAGGTTTATAAGTATGTATGTATGTACGAGAATTTTGTGTCATACACGTTAACTTATTTCGAACTTTCTCATATCGAAATAAACCTTGGTACAAAAATCAACCAGGCTAATGAACAGTGTAATAGCTAACCACCCTAATGTTTATGAAACATATGAGACGTCATTGACTCACAATAATGACCCCACAAACATTTCAATAATCATATCGTGTTTAGATTAGTCTGAAATTTGTACAGTATGTATACTAACTATGTATAGTTCACAAAAATACGAAGTTACATTTTATCATCAGTATTAGTTCTGGTTTTATTGATTGACACATATATGTCAAACAAAACAATATGTCATTCATTAATTGACATAATGTAAACCAATCAAGTTTATTCACTAATGCATTTGAAAATTCCCTTCTAATGTAGCTGTAATATGACGAACTGATAATATACAACATACACAACGGAGCGGTAAAAGGCGGTTTAAAGTTAAGTTGCAGGACAAATAAAAAAATTATTGCTAAGCGAATCTCCAGTAAATTCTTATACTCTATCTTAGTGAAACTCAATATTTAATTTGTGAAATTACAGAAATATCTCAGGTTATCAGACAATTCATTAAGTATTATTCATCGACAACAAAGTAACTGTAATTACATTTGTAAAATTAAAAACTCCAATCTTATTAGCTCAATTTTCATCAGAAAATTGACTAAAAAAGAAAACGATAAAGAAAGAGTATTCCTGATAAAACAAGGGCCCTTCGAACAGCTAGAAGATCTACATCAACTACATGCATATATATATTTATATATATATATATATATATGTATGTATATGTGTGTGAGTAACTGTATTATACACACAAAAATATAGAATTAACCCAATAAAAACTCCCTTAAAAGAATCTCGTATCAGCTGATTAAACATTAAGGACTGACTTAAGACAAAGCTAGACAAAGAACAGTTCAAGATAAATGCCTAAGATTTAAAAGTAATAGGATTAAATTTTATTTTCATTTCTTAAGTCTATTAAACTATTATCATTTCTTTAAGTAGATTGAACTATTCCTAACTAAGTATGGAGTAAGTCCATTTGCTTGAAATAAACTTAGAGTTAAAGTCAGTCTTTTACTCAATAAAATATCCTTTACTTAATTATTTCTCTATTGGAGTAAAACATAGAAGTCTTTTTTCTAACTGTAAGTCAAGTTTTTTAGTTTAGAAAAGACAAAAAACCAAATTTGTAAAGAGACATAGACAAAAAAGTAAAAAAAGTACTTAAATGTCAAGGAAGCTTTATTATAACGACCGCTTTTTGAAGTCTAAGAGGATTAATAAATTACAACTTAAGTTTGATTTTTAAATGAAGCCAGTTTTTCCGTAGAAAAAAATAAGAGACCCTAAATAGTAACAAACTTAGATTATTGACTTTTAAATAAAAGAAGCAATAATCTGAATAAAAAAGTAAGCTTCAAATATGTACTTAAGTGTAGTGCTCTAGTACTTCAAAATTTTTTCAGCCTAAGGTTGAAGCCTAACAATATTACTAGTACAGAAGGAGCATTCCCAAGGAACTTAAATGAAAGAGAAGGAGCGTATCATACCTTACCGATGTAAAATACTTTAGCCATCCCCCCTCCCACCTTGGACAGTAATAACCAAAGAGGTATTATTACTAGAGGCCCTATAGGTTTAATTTTGAAACGCAGAAAAGGTAACCTGACCACTTTCGGTTATAGAAATAATCAGTACAAAATTACAATAACTTATATAGTAGAACGTTGAAAATACAAATCAAAATATAACCAATGTGCGGGGAAGCCAAATTAAATTGATTTATAATAACCTTAACTCACACTTGAAGGAAGTTTCAATGATGTTACACAGAGTCCCTGAGAGACCCAAAAAGATGTTTCAGGCCTCTCCATGTATTAAGATAGGCTATGCCCTCTCTAGAATATATCTCTATGGTGATAACACTATTGCATCATAGATATATCACTAGAGGGTGTATCTCAATCAAGGATCATGAATAAAAGGAATGACACAAAAAGGAACTTTTCTCACCGACGTTGAAAAATAAAAGCAAACTTTTCTCAAGATTATAGCAAAGAAAAGCACTAAACGCAAGGTTATAACAAGGATAAGTCGAGTTTCCTCATAAACTTTCTTCTGTGCTTATCGTTCGATGTTCTTTGTGATTTTAGTTACCTCTGGTGCTTGGCAAGTCAATTAAAATAAAGTTAAGAAATTACTTTGTACCTTTTGTTTATAACCTTCCGAATAACCTCCCTCTCTGCATCCCTCATCTCAATACATTAAGAGGTTGGAAACACCTATTTGGGGTACTGTGTAACCTCATTGAAACAAGAGAGAGAGTTAAGTTAAGATTATAATTAATCAATTGTTTCCCCCGCACAATGTCTGTGTTTTTATTTGTTCTACTATCCAAGTTACTGTAATTTTGTACTGATAATTTGATTATATTTGTACGTTAGGTTACTTTTTCTAAGTTTCAAAATTGAACCGATAGGGCAGGTATCTCTAGTAATAATATCTCTATGCCATAATACTATAGTTGGCATCAAAGATCTTGAATAAAGGGTATGACGCATCAAGGATTATTTCTGACCCCATGAAAGTTGTATGAGATACAGAAATAGCAGCAAACTTACCTTCCTCTTGGTTATAATGGAAAAAGAAAACCTGCGCCAAACGCAGGTTATGTAGCAAGGTTGTCAAGTTTGCTTCTCAACTTTCTTCTGTGCTTTTCGTGACTGTTACATTTGTGGTGCTTGTTAAGTCATTTGTGCTTATTCAATTTTAAGTTTTGGACTACACTTTGCCACTTCAGTGAGTGATAATTCAAGGGTGTTTTGTTATAAACTTCTCAAGCAATAAACAATGGGAAACCGTTGAGAGGTAAGTATGCCACTAAAATTTAAGACCTGCGCTGTTATAAGAATAGTAAGCATGCGCAATTTGAACCAAGCAAGTGCAGTTGGTTTTTAACGTGTGTTTCGTGTTGAATTCTCTCTATTTTTTGGTTTTCGATGGGGTCACTTTTTTGTATGGCAAATCGACTTAGTTCGTTATCCCTTTATTTGTGGTCCCTTTAGTTGGCACAAATGACTTAATGCCAACCATCCTTGGTTGGCATTAAAGTAAAATATAAAGTAAAATATAAACCAAGTTGGGAAACAAACGAAATTTTTGTCAGGCATAGCATGTAGTTCACATTTTGTCCACCAAGGAGTTGGCTCAAATTTTCCATCTTGTTTTACCCATGTAAAAGTAAACAAAATGTTTACGGTACTCGACTTATTATTCTAATGCGTTGCTTTTTACATTATAGTGTAAAATCTTTATAATTTGAGTAAGAAATATATTTTGTCACATCCCATATAGATTTATGTAATGATGTAAATTCTAGGTTAGTTTAAAATTCCTTAAAACGAGTGGCTAATTAAACTTTCATTTTTCGTGTGCAATTCTCAACTTTTATATTTTTGCAAGTGATAAGAGTTTACTTTAAATATATATTTTTTATTGATAATGTAAGCATAATTAACCTAAAGCTTTAGAATATAATCATAGTAATCGTAATTTTAAGTTATATTTAAGCCAATAAACTTCGTCTGTGTATTTATAAAAACCTTAATAAAACATGTCATATACCTTGACTGTAGTCCTTCTTCTTTAACTAAATGAATTTAACGATTATTTCACAGAATTAAATACAAAATGTTTAAACTAGCACGCACATAATAATGATCAAAAGCAGAATAAAAAGTAAAACTCATCTTTAAATTACAGGGTTGCCCATAAAATAGAACACAAAAAAGGTAAATCCTAGAGGGCTCATACGCAGTTATTCCAATTTTAGCGCTTTTTATATTTTTGAGCCAGCTACCAGCTGATCACGCATGTCTGATTTTTTTTACATGGGTTAGTAAAAGATGAGTTTCCTTAATTGGTTTATATATTACTTAAGTGAAATAGAGAAACTACTTTTAGTCTTGGAGTTATTATCAGGGGGTAAAATAATTCAACACTAGTATGTGTAGTATAAAACATACTACACACTAAATGAGAAGGGCACCATTGGTTTAATTTTGGGAACATCGAAAAAGTAACCTGAACACCTTAAACTAACAATGTAATCATATAAGAACAAAACTACAGTAACTTATATAGTAGAACATTTAAAATGCAAAACAAAACACAAAAAATGTGTTTAAATTTATTATAACCTTATCTAACTCTTAAGGAAGATTTCAAAGAGGTTTCTCAGAACCCTTAAAAATATGTTTCATGCTTGATAATGTAATAAGTTATGCCCCCTCAAGTAATATAATTCTATACTTAATAAAAAAGAAAGATTAACAATACAAAAAAAAAAGTTAAATGTGATTATGTACCAACTAATAAAACTTACAGTTTTATGGCAGGGAATAGTTAATGCTGACTTAAACAAATACACAATTAATTCAATGGGAAAGTTAAAATCACAAACACAAGAACAGCACGTTAAAATCGGAGCTGAATAAACTTGATTTCACGTACTTTAACCGGAAAAATGACTTTTAAGATCCAAGATACGACAACGATAATGCCGGAACATTGACTGACTTGAAAACGGTACAGACCTCTCACAGCAAGCGAGATTGAAGAAGAACAAGAGTGGGGGAAGACAAGCCCTTATGTTACTTTAAACAAAATGCTTATTATTTATATATATTATCAATTTAACTAAATCCTAATAGTATTACATTTTTATTATATTTATTAAGTTATTTTATTTTATTTTAGTAATATTAACTCTGTTTTACATTTAAACTTTGTTCAAGTGTAATATTATTTGACATATATACATTTTAAAAGCATTTAGAATAAATAAAGACTAGATTTCTTGTATGTTAAAAATATTAAATTTAATATATGTAATACAATAAATTAAACAGAAATTTAGTTACCAACATTTTAATAACAGATTTAAATGAAAATAATTTTATTGTTTTAAATTTAGGTGTTAGGATGTTCAATAATTGTTTTAATATATGTTTTATTGGGAAGACATACTATACTAAAAGACATAAATAGAAAGGGTTATTTATAAGGAATAGGACTAAAATCAAGATGTTACAACTAATTAAAGATAACTTGATTATTAAGTATTGATTACTAAGCAAGAGTAACAAATCGATATAATGTTGGTAATAATGTTGCAAGGAATTGGTTAATCATTTGTTGATAAAACAGATTTAGCTGATACGAGATTTGCATCTAATAACTGACGAGTATAATAGGATACCAAAAAGTAAAAAGGTGTTAAGGTCAAAAATGCACTTTTTCAGGACCAAAACAAGAATTAGTTTAATCCAGATTAGTTGTTAAAAACAGATTTAGCTGATACGAGAATTTGCATCTAATAACTGACGAGATATGAAGTTGGCGTAGCCAGTATTTAATTTCGGGAGGGGCTGAAATTGTTTAAAATTGTATATATTATATTATATATATTATATATATATTATATATATATATATATATATATATTATAATATAATATATTTAATATAATTATTTATATATTATATTTATATATATATATATATATATATATATAATTTATATATTTATTATCTTTCAATTTCAATGTATATTTTTTTTATATTATAATATTTATTATAAGTTTATTGTTAAATATATGTTATGTATTTTATGGGTATATTTTTTTCACACATTTATGCGGTTGGTTAATGTAAAATTTCGGGGGGGGTGCTGAAGCCCCCTCAGCCCCCCCTGGCTACGCCATGTAATAGGATACCAAAAAGTAAAAAGGTGTTAAGTCAAAAAATGCAACTTTTCAGGAACCGAAAAACAAGGAATTAGTTAATCAGATTGTTGATAAAACAGATTTAGCTGATACGAGATTTGCATTCTAATAACTGACGGTATAATAGGATACCAAAAAAAGTAAAAAAGGTGTTAAGTCAAAAATGCAAACTTTCCAGGAACCGAAAAAAAACTTGAATGAAGCTCTAAAAGCGATAAAACCCAGTTACAGTTTTATTTTAACATTATCATATTACACTTAAACATGTTCTATTATAATGAGACAGGGCTTGGTAGTAAATAATAAATAGTTCTCCAGTATTGTGGAGAAAATTTAGGAAAACCCACTGAATCTAATATACCTTTTTATATTTATCGGTTCAAAGAGTTGTTATCCCCTCTGACTGATTCTTCCCAATTTTTAAATGTTGTCTTGAACTAAAAATCAAACCTATTTTTCTTTTTAAAGTAAGTTACTTTTTATAGTAATTACTTCCATGTAGAAAGAGTTTCATTCATGGCTTAGATTCTAAAAGTGATAACATGAAAGTCAAAATTGACTATTTTACACAGGAAAACGAAATGTTCCTAGTTTAGCCGTGGTGTCCGTTGAAGTAAAATCAATGATGTTGTATAGGAATATTTTAATTTAAGCTTTAATATCGCTGCGATTTCGTGAATTTAATATAAAATTCTAGACTCCAACATATTCTAAAACATTGGCTTTGCGACTTTGTTAGGGTCAATGTAGTCAGGAACTGAAAGTATAAAGGAGATAAATCATACCACGGATACCAAAAAGCTTAAAAGGATGATAAAGTCGAAAAATGCAACCTTTTCAGGACATTTACAAAATCGTTTTAAACATATTAATATAGAAAATATAATTATCAAACAGCCGGGCGGAGTAGTCTTTACATTGTTACGAGAAAACCCGACACGGCCGAGAGATCGTGCGGGGGACCCGTAAAGCGGCGTGGACTGTACACGCTGCTGTTTCGGAGCTAGTGCGGAACGCGCTGCTCCGTCCTCGAGAGGTTCGGTTCCTCTGCAGCCCTCCGCCCCTCCGTTAAAAGTGGCCAGCCATTCATTATCGGCGCGGGTTTATTTTCAATAGTTATTAATATTTATTAATATGTTTATATAATTTGACATAATTTTGGTATTTAATTGTATAAATAGTCTTTGAAATACTAGCAAAAATTTTGGGAAAACCTACTGACTTATGTCTTTTTCAACTTACGAGAAGTTACCTCCCTTTTGACGCTATTTAATTTTTTACAATTATCAATTTTTTAATCTTGCTCCCGAACTTAGAATTAAACTATTTTGCATTGTATTGAGTAAAGACTTACTATTAAAGTAACTTCTTATTTGTAGATATTATATAGTGCATATTCTACATTAAAGTGGATAAACATAAAACTTTTAGTGCTTACATTCAAAGTTTGTTTTTTTGATTTCTGATAAATATGCATTTTTCGTGAGCTGATCACCGTTTTTGATTTTTAGTATCATATATGAGTTGATTCTTTGTTTGAAAGTTTATGCTTAGATGAAAGGAGAAACCGATCGCCACCACAAACAGACGATAGGTTGTACGCTCTATTCCCCCGCTATAATTCAGTAAACAGCAGGCCAAAACATATTTGCTCAAAGGTCATACACTCGACTCCTACTGTCTCTGATATTTAAAATTTTTTTTTCAACCTTATTATAGTCTAAACTGGGTTAATCTTAACTTGTTTCTGTTCATATACCCTAAATGCTGTATTGTGTCACAATTAAAAGATCTATTCCTTTTCACCTTTTACTTTTTTGGTTTCCAATCTATCGTAGGCGAAGATTACACGAGCAAAGGTATCCTGTAAATGTTTAGTGGAGGTGAGGCTAAAATACTAGGAAACTCCATGTGTAGATCTGAAGAATAGATTTACAACAAATTTTTGCCTTATAAATTAGTAAGGTGATTTATCATTAAAAATAAAGAATCGGCTGTTAGTACGAGTACAAAGTGTTTTCTGACAATAAATTAGTTTCTCTTACTTTCCCCTCAAATACGCTACATAGAAAAAATCGGGTACGGGGTACCTCGGAACTTTTTCTCATCACATCGGATCCGCCAAGCTCATCCTCCCTGCTTCAGACTCTTGAGGAGCTCTTCCTTAGAATATACAATTGGCCAAATTTATACTGTTACATGCTCGTCCACAGATAGTAAATGCATCCGTATTATTCTCAGCGGTCACCCATACAGCACTAATCACGCTCAATGCTGCTTAACTTTTATGATCTAACAAAAACCATAAATACTTACTTATTGCGTAAGGTATACACTTGCACTAAATTTCAACTTAATTTGATTATTTTCTGATTTTTAACAATTTTTTAAAAAGTGTACTTAAGTCATTCGATTATATAACTGGATAAACTATACTATTACAATTAAGTACAAAGCCACTGGATAAACCAAATTGTTAAAATTAATTACAAACCAATCGGATAGACCGAATCATAAAAATAATTATACCATTATTAAATTATAAAGTAGATAAAACGCATCGTAAAATAAAATATTCCGTTAATATGATTGTATTATGTTTTGACAAATATAAGGAGTTTCAAGGAATATCGGCTTAAGACGGAAGTATGAGGTTTCTTGCTAAAAATAAAACTGGCTACCTCAGCAACGAATTCTAGGAAGTCATTTAGTTAAGTTAATAGATTATACGACAAAAACATTCACTTGAAATCGCTGATTATGTTTTCTAAAAAGAGCCATGGTTCGGTTGAGTACAAAAGCCAACATTCCGCCAAATCGCGGGTCGTAGTGCCAGCCACAAGGCGCCGAAATCATACCGAATCGTCCGTCGCGGACCGTAGCGCTTTGGCCTGCCCCACCAGCCGTGTCGGACCGGGTGTGTGGTTCAGGTGGGGGGGACCGGCTCGCGTCAGACGTGTTGTGTGGACGGCCATCGTGGCCACGCGCCGCGGCGCCCAGGGACCCAGAAGCCCGTGGCAGAATACCGGGGCTCTAGGTACCCGTACTACTATCAACTTTCGCAATCTCCCTTTTTTAAAACCTGGTTTCGCATTTGATCTCATTATTTAGAACACTGCGCTACTTCGAGCTTCCACTAAAAGTCAATTTCAGCAGAAGCAAAATTTGTTTTTCAAAACTTTTTATAACTAAAAAACAAAGAGGCTACACGGCTTCTTTTGCTGCTCCGCGGCTGGGAGCCGCTCCGCGACCACATGGTTGTTGTACTTTATCAGTTCGTCATAATACTGGTTTATATAAGTAGCATAGTGGCACAATATATGCGAATTTTTAAATGTATTTGTCAGAAATCGGGTACAGGGTACCTCGGAACTTTTCCTCATCACGTCGGATTCGCTACCCTCATCCTTCCTACTTCGGATTCACTACGCTCGTCCTCATTACTAGATACTATGTAAATGATTCGTCGTATAATTAGTATTATATATATACTTATATATTATATAATATATATATATATGAGTAGTATATAATATAGACTATATACAATATCATATTAATTTTTTATAATATATTCATACGGACAACTTTGTCAAATCCACTCAGGAGGTCATAAAAACACCTTAAACAGATAATTCCTGTTATCCCGATTTCCGATATTTGCAAACACAATACTTTTCCTATATACCTAGGGTATATAGGTATTATTAAGATGTGTAAAAGAAGAAAGAAATTTGTTAGAAAGTATAACGATAAAAAAGAAAAACTGGTTAGGCCATGTATGAAGTAAGAAAAGACAGTCTACTGAATGGTGTATTGGTAGAAACAACAGAGAGAAATTTGAAAAGAGGCCGAGGAAAAGCTAAAACTAATTGATGATAAAATAATGGTTCGAGGATACGACATGGGGCTACACTGAAAGAGGGGGTCGGAAGACAACGCCGATTTCAAATTACATAGGTGACCGCTGGGATGGGTGGCCTCTTGGAATTAATTAATGTATTTACAATCTGAGGACAAGCGAAGCGAGTCCGAAGACATGTTGCGGTACAAATTGGTAGTTTTTGTTAAGCAAAGCCAGCGAGGATGAAAGGAGCAAAGCCGACGTGATGTGGAGAAGTTCCTAGATACTCTGTACCCATATAATGTTGATTTAGTTTTAATAAATCCAAAAAACACACGTACCCAGGAGATGATCATGTAACCAAGAGGAAAGGAAGGTTTCGTAAACATATATTTTGGATTGCTATCTTCTTAAACCCCCCTTTTTGGATTCCTTCACACATATTGAATTTAATTCCTGATTAATTTTTAGTTCATAATCGTTTCCTACTTCTATGTTATAAATTAGAATTATGCTAAGATATAGCCAACTTAATAGCAAGAATGATGCTTAGGACATAGCAACTTAATAGCAAGAATTATGCTTAGGCAATAGCCAACTTAATAGCAAGAAAGGACATAGCACTTATTAGCAAGAATTATCTAGGACATAGCCAACTTAATAGCAAGAATTATGCTAGGACATAAGCACTTAACTAGTAATAAGAATTTGCTAGGAAATTATGCCAACATAGCCAACTTAATAGCAAGAATTAATCTAGGAGCCAACTTAATAGCAAGAATTATGCTAGGACATAGCCAACTTAATAGCAAGAATTATGCTAGGACATAGCCAACTTAATAGCAAGAATTATGCTAGGACATAGCCAACTTAATAGCAAGAATTATGCTAGGACATAGCCAACTTAATTTCAAGAATTATGCTCGGACATAGTCAACTTAATATCAAGATTATGCTAGGATATAGCCAATTAATAGCTAATTATGCTAGGAATAGCCAACTTTCTTTTTTTTTTTAATTAATTCCGGAGGAAATAGTTTTCTAGGTACTTAGACCTCGTATGTGGGTCCATTGTACCTGAACATAGCCAACTTATAGCAAGAATTATGCTAGGGACAAAGCCAACTTAATAGCAAGAATTATGCTAGGACATAGCCAACTTATTTGCAAGAATTATGCTAGACATAGCCAACTTAATAGCAATTATGCTAGGAATAGCTATCTTAATAGCAAGAAATTATGCTAGGACATAGCCAACTTTTCTTTTTTTTTTTAATTAATTCCGGAGGAAATAGTTTTAGGTACTTAGACCTCGTATGTGGGTCCATTGTACCTGAATAAACCAAACTTAATAGCAAGAATTATGCTAGGACATAGCCAACTTAAATAGCAAGAATTATGCTAGGACATTAGCTTATGCTTACATAGCCAACTAATAGCAAGATTATGCTAGGCTAATAGCAGAATATATGCTACATAGCCAACTTAATAGCAAGAATTATGCTAGGACATAGTCAACTTTTCTTTTTTTTTTTAAATTAATTCCGGAGGAAATAGTTTCCTAGGTACTTAGACCTCGTATGTGGGTCCATTGTACCTGAACATAGCCAACTTAATAGCAAGAAATTATGCTAGGAATAGCCAACTTAATTCAAGAATTTAGCATAGCCAACTTAATAGCAAGAATTATGCTAGACATAGCAAACCTTAATTTCAAGAATTATGCTAGGACATAGCCAACTTAATAGCAAGAATTATGCTAGGACATAGCCAACTTAATTTCAAGAATTGCTAGGACAAGCCAATTAATAGCAAGAATTATGCTAGGACATAGCCAACTTAATAGCAAGAATTATGCTAGGACATAGCCAACTTAATGCAAGATATGCTAGACATAGCCAACTTAATAGCAAGATTATGCTAGGACATAGCTTCTTTAGCAAGAATTATGCTAGGACATAGCCATCTTAATAGCAAGAATTATGCTAGGACATAGCAATTATATTATGCTAGGACATAGCTTAGCAAGAATTGCTAGGACATAGCCAACTTAATAGCAAGAAATTGCTAGGACATAGTCAACTTTTCTTTTTTTTTTTAAATTTTCGGAGGAAATAGTTTCCAGGTACTTAGACCTCGTATGTGGGTCCATTGTACCTGAACATAGCCAACTTAATAGCAAGAATTATGCTAGGACATAGCTATCTTAATAGCAAGAATTATGCTAGGACATAGCCAACTTAATAGCAAGAAATATGCTTAGTCAACTTTTCTTTTTTTTTTTAAATTAATTCCGGAGGAAATAGTTTCCTAGGTACTTAGACCTCGTATGTGGGTCATTGTACCTGAACATAGCCAACTTAATAGCAAGAATTATGCTAGGACATAGCCAACTTAATAGCAAGAATTATGCTAGGACATAGCCAACTTAATAGCAAGAATTATGCTAGGACATAGCCACTTTTCTTTTTTTTTTTTTTAAATTAATTCCGGAGGAAATAGTTTCCTAGGTACTTAGACCTCGTATGTGGGTCCATTGTACCTGAACATAGCCAACTTAATAGCAAGAATTATGCTAGGACATAGCCAACTTAATTTCAAGAATTATGCTAGGGCATAGCCAACTTAATTGCAAGTTATGCTAGGACATAGCCAACTTAATAGCAAGAATTATGCTAGGACATAGCCAACTTAATAGAAGAATTATGCTAGGACATAGCCAAACTTAATAGCAAGAATTATGCTAGGACATAGCCAACTTATGAATTAGCTAGGACATAGCGCTAGGACATACCCAAAAATAGCAAGAATTATGCTAGGAATAGCCAACTTAATTAGCAAGAATTATGCTAGGACATAGCCAACTAATAGAAAATGCTAGGACATTTAATGCAAGAATTAGCTAGGACATAGCCAACTTAATTTCAAGAATTATGCTAGGACATAGCCAACTTAATATGCATAGAATTAATGCCTTTTATAGCAAGAATTATGCTAGGACTATAATAGCAGCTAGGACATAGCCAACTTAATTAATTTTTTAACTTTTATCATAAATAATAAGTTAGTTTATTTTTCAAGAAAAAGGTAAAAGAGGAGCTAAATCCTTGGGGAGTACGAGACAGATGAGGGTCCAGGTGGTAAAACTTGGCAGCAATTACATTGCCTGACAACACAGTATTTGTCTTGACCGAATCCTTGTATTGTTATCTAGAGATCCAGCTGGAACAAACTCATCAACAGAACCAACTTAAGTCGGAGAAAAATAAAAAAAACCGCATAACAGGAAATGTTTTATAACATGGAGGCTAGGTTTATTGCAATAAGTTATTTTCAACAACTAGTCATTTTTATAAAATAAATTTTAAACAACTCAACCAATGCTTCTAGTAGTTATGCTAAATTATAGATGCAAATTAAATAAAAATAAATTAAAAATTCATTTTCGTACTTATCCTAGTAAGTTCGGATTCACCATCATTTGGCTCTCGCGTCACATGAAATCATAAAATAAGGACTTCCGGCCCAGGCCGCTTTGGAGACTTTTAGTCCACTCTGAAGTACTACTTTCACTATTAGTAGTTGTTTTATCATCAATTTACATAGGCGTAGCCAGGGTTGCCTTTAGAGGGGGGGCATCTATTAATATATATATATATATATATATATATATATATATATATTATATTATATATATATATATATATATATTATATATATATATATATATATATATATATATATATATATATATATATATATATATATATATATATTTAATATATATATATATATATTATATATACGGATTATTATTTTTAATTAAACTTGGTTCAAAAATCAACCCAGGTTAAAAACCAGGTTCTATGATGTCATTAACCCGGTTTGCTAAAGTCAGCAAAATTTTTAAAAGATCGGTAAAATTCAAGGCTAAAATTTTCGCCGGGAAAAATGTATTAATATATATATTTTGGGGCACTGAATCAAATAAAACAGGCCCGGAGTCGATACGACTATTATAAGTGATCAAAAAATCGAAAGAACCGTGGGAAAAACAGGAAATTAAAATAACGGTCCATAAAAAATAATTTTCGAGTAGGGTGTCGTTTTCTCGACACCTTAAGTTTTTTTGGGGTGCTAAATCGAACAAAACCAGTCCAAAGTCGATACAACCACCTTTAATGACCAAAAAGTCAAGAAATGATGGTAAACTACTAGATAACCGAATATATGGTAGAAATACAAGATATGTCGAGTAGGATGTCGTTTTAGATGTTTATTGGGGTGCTTAATCCCGCGGGGTCATTAAGACTACTCATAGCTCTGGTTCCCAGGCTTTGGGTGGTTTATTTCGTATCATAAATGAAATAAAACATAAAGGTTAGAAAATATCGTGTTATCAGTTAATTTATATACTTGTTACAACTAATTTAAACAATTAAAAGCAATAAAAGAGTAATTTTGTGGATTTGTGTAAACTAAAATTATTCAAAAGTAAAATTAATTAACAATAAATAAAATAAAACACTATGTAATGATTTTCACCTTCTTATCAGTTTATTTTAAAAACTCGTGACAAACCATTTAAAAGTTGTTTTTCAATGTAAGAGTAACTTTAATGAAAACACCCTAAAATAAATCACTTCAAGGAGTTGAAGTTACATTATCAAAAATTAGAAAAAATTAAGAAACCATATACATAGTTTAACGTTCATCACCCTTTTGTTATCAATTTCTTATCAGCGACGGTGGCGCTGCTACGGACTGTGAATCGCAAATCTCATATAAAAAAATCCATGGTTGCCCTTTTTACTATATATATTCCTTGGTCATATCCAATAAGCTACGATGACGCCATTAATTTTCCATTACAAAGCCTCCCTAACCTCTTATCAACTCGTCATACGTTAATATATGTTTCATTATCAGAAAGCCTCCGAGAGTTATCATTTTTTATTCGGTAATTCGCTGAAAATTGACTCGAACCGAAAGCAGTGTATGAGAATGTAAATGAGAGCAGGTGAATGAACAATTCCCTTAAATATTAAATGATGATGGCCATTTACAGATAAAAGTAAATTGATATATTTTAAATCTGAATAAGAACAAACGTAACATGCCCAACAAGTTTTTTGTTTTTAATTTATGTTTAATTTTAAAACCGGTTGGAAGATACATAATTAATGAATTGTCCCGTATTTATGTATCAAATACGAAGTAAAAGCAGATGTTATGTTAATCATATAAAAATGATTCGCGAGGCGAATCATTTTAATTTGAGGGGTTCCTTTTACTTTAAGGTGAGGGGTTCCTCGTCTTATTGGATTTACTGTGCTCATCATCATCAATTTAGACCAGCTTCGCTCGTCCTTAGAATATTAAATTTATGCTATCATACTTTTCCTATATATCTTTGGTAAAATAATGACTACATACCTACGGGAAAAATAAAAGTAGACAGTTTAACATTAATAGTATATTAAAAGAACTCATATAAAGAAATCTCTTTATCTTTATAGAATCAGCCAAAGTGGACCAGGGAAGGAAGATGGATTCCAAAATTAAACGGCTACGATCCAGTAGCCATTCTTACGTCACTGTTCAAAACATAGAGATATATACTAGAGGGGGCATACCCTATCTCGGTACAAGGAAAAGCCTGAAACATCGTTTTATGGCTCTCAGGGGCTCTGTGTAATGTGTAACTTTATTGAAACCTCTATCACGAGTGAGTTTAGGTTATAATTAATCAATTTCTTTCGGTTTCCCGCACATTTTTTGTTTTTTGATTAGTTTTTTTAGCGTTTTTGCTGTACAAATTATTGTAATTTTGTAATGATTATTTGATTACATTTTTAGCGAAGGTGGTCAGATTATTTTTTCGATGTTTCATAATTCAACCAATAGAGCCCCTCTAGTAATAATATCTCTATGGTTTAAAAGATCATGAATCTTGTAACTCTGCTTAATACTTTTAAAGTATCAGAATACTACACAAGTACTGCTAAGCATTAGAGTAAAGAAGTTTGATACTTTAATTTAACCGCAAATATTGTACCAGTACAATATTCCCACACTTTCAGATATATGACTTTGATTCAACCGTCGCATTCATATGTTATTCCATATTCCTATCACTCCACCAATCTGTCAAATAACGTTTACTTTGAAAGTGATAGCAACGATCAGATTTCATGAAGTTATTTTTCATAGAGCGCCGTGAGAAATTTTATAAACCGAGACGTATTTAAATAGTTAAATTGAGGAGTAAATCCTTTTAACAAAATAGAACCTGTCTGCTTCTAAAAATACTACTACTACTCCCCTGCTATTACTGCAAGGGAAAATAATGACAGTGTTACAAAATTATAAAAGTAGTTTTAATAAATATTTTGCTAAAATTCATATATTTGCTAGTTTAAAAAAACCTTTAAGAGCTCAACCTCACTTGTACATTCTGAGGACGAGCAAAGTGAGAACGAAGCAGGGAGAAAGAGCGTAGCGAATCCGATTAAATGAGGAAAAATTTCCGTAACCGAATTTTTATTTTAAAGCAAAGAGTAATTTTTATATTCTTAAATAGAAAAACACAACATACTGTAAATGGAAACTTCTTGACGAGATTTCTTAGACTATCTTTTAAATCTAAATAAGAACTAATTTAAATACTATTAATTTAAACTCGAGATAATGAGTATTTGTATGATAACTAAGTAAGATGTGAAAAGAAAGATTCATTCATTCTTTATAAACAACTGTCTGGGGTTGTATTCGTTTAAATTAAACATGCTTTCACGGCTTTCATTCAATACAACTTTTACATGCAAATGAATCTGAGTTTTCACGATTAATTTGATGACGTTAGAGAACTAGATTTTCTAAGGTTTCTATTGTTGATAAGGGATTGTATGAGAAAACTTCAATCTTTTTTAATAAGATTTTCTTGAATAAGGTTCCAAAAATGTCTTTATTTAAAGCAATTCCACACAAGTTATGCCAAAAACCAGGTTAAATCGAACTCAAATCCTTGACAATAGATTCTAGGTCATGTAAAAAGCAATAAAAAATATTTTTAAAATGTTTATAAAAATTTACGATACCATTTAATAGTTATTTATGCCATAAGGCTGAGAAGTGTGTCTTTATGTCACGGCAATTAGATTTACCGACGAGCGAAGCGAGTCGGGAAAAATTGCCAAGACATAAAGACATTCTCAGCCGGATGGCATACACTATTTTTTTTTGAGGTAGCACTCATTAAATAAACTGCGCTGTATACTTAATTTGAAAAAAAAAAACAAACGTCAAATTAACTCCATATTATCGTCGTCATTAAATTCATCCATAGCTTCACACTTTTACTCAAAAATGTAAAAGCTTTACAAATAAACACACAAAAATTGTCAATTAGAACACCTTTTAAAAACGAAAAAAAAATTAGTCTACGAACAAAAACAGAAACAAAATGAACGGTTTTAAAGAAAACTCATGAAGGTTTAACACAGATTGTTTTTTGAACACGCTACATTACAGTAATGGCGGCAACATATGAATTACTTTTACGTCCTAGGAGTTTTTTTTACATTCATTATTGTCCTCGGACCTCGGAGGTGAAAAGTACTAAACAACCTCCTATAACAATAATGATTGGCTTCTCATCCTAAAAACGGTCCAATAAAGTGCTCAATTACGTACTACCTCAAAAAAAATGTATACTGTAGGTAAATAGAAAACGTATTGTCTTAGCACAAAATCCGAAACCGGAATGCCACCGGAATTATCCGCTTTAAGGCGTTTTTAAGACATCCTGAGTGGTTTTCATAAAGTTGTCATTCTGTATGTGTGTGTGTCTGTTATCATCGTAGCTTCTAGTGTATTTATGCTAGAAAGTTGAAACTTTGTAAAAAAATCAGTCTGTGGGTTTAGTTGCACTATTCGGAAAATATTTTTTTAAGTCGCCATAACCCCGCAATATTGACCCGTGAAAATATCGAAAAATAATAAAACGCGGAAAAATGTTGCGATCAATTTAAGATTTAACACGCATGCAGCCATATATAAGACTAACATATGTGCCAAGTTTCATCTTATTATCAGCATTAGTTCAATTTTAATCAAATGAGTTGTGTGCGAATTTAAAAAATTGGAAAAAACAGGAAACTAATCCTATTAAATTTGAATTTAGTACAAGTATATACCTTAACGTATTAAATAAGTACACCAAGTTTCGTTTTAATACAATAAATAACAAGTATATCCATAAATTGTGTTAGATCATAAAAGTTAAGGAGCATTTAGCGAGGTCAGTGCTGTATGGGTGACAGCTGAGAATGAAACGGACGTATTTACTATCTAAAAAAGGAGCGGATCGAGTCCGAAGACGTGTTACTGTATAAATTTGGCAAATTGTTTAATATTGTCACGAATGAATTTGGATCCAATTGACCAAAGTTAAAACTACTAACTATGTAAAATTATAGTTTACATGTCTTCTAACGAGCATCTACTTCTAATTTTGCATAAATATTTATTTATATGACAGGAAAAGCGAGTCCCTAATTAAAATAGTTAATTTATATTTCTTGCAAGCGATTTTATTGTATTCTAGCGAGCGCTAAGAGCCAGATTACAATAAAATTTAGTTAATATCTAGCAATACAGCAAGCGAAGCGAGCATACTAAATACAGTTGAATTTTATTTCTACCAAACTAGCGATCGAGGCGAGTCTCTTTCTTAAATATTTCAGAACCACTTTTCCTACATTTCGTGTATATATTAATAGCACTTTCGCGATCGAAGCGAACCGTTATTGTCTTCTTATCAACAGGATAAAAGCAATTTAGCGAACAAAGCGGGTCATTAATATTTTGCATAGATATTTATAGTATCTAGCGAGTAAAGCGAGCATTTTGAAAACATTTTTACATTTGGCGTATAAATTTATAACATTCTTGCGAGCGAAGAGCCCCTCTATAATGTCAAATGGAATGATGGAACAGTCCCAGATGTAGCATTGCATTTGGCTTGTTACATTTTATTACATTTTATTTTACATACATTTATTTACATATATATTATATATAATATATATATATATATATATATATATATATATATATATATAATATAATATATATATATATAAAATATAATATATTATATATATATATATATATATATATATATATATATATTATATATATATATATATATATATAATATATAATATATATATTATATATATATATAATATATATATATATTATATATAATCAACAATCATACCTCTTTGAAATTAAGCTTGAACAGGACTCACTTCTGTCAATTTAGCTCCTTATAAAGTCTTTCTTTAAAATTTGTGTAAAACTTGTTCCGCGCTTGAAAGGAGTTAATACTTAATGAAGGCAACCCACCGCTAAGGAACCTCTTATACTTCAAAGACTTATTGTTTTTAATCAGAAATCAATTAACTGTGAATTGCTAAACCGTTGTCAATATTATTTCCACTCGAGAAATTTTCTCTTAATCAACTATGTATTGTCATTTATAGAGCTTTTCTACGATCTGAATGAGCGAATTTGTTTGCTTATCATCATTTATTTATTTTCCTTAAACAAGTGTTATCAAGCTTTTTTGCTTTATATAATGTAAATATTTAAGCAGGAAGCCGTTCAATCGTTTTGTTTAAACAAATATATGTCGATCAATAAATGTGATAGATCGACGCGAAATGTAAATCATGAGCATTAATTCTTCCATTGATTTATAACTTATCTTTTAAAGTATATGTATTATACGAATAGCATAAAGATATATACTAGAAGGGACATAGCCTATCACAATACATTAAGAGTCCTGAAACATAATTTATCAGGCTCTCAGGGGCTCGGTGTAACCTCATTGAAACCTCTTATAATATTGAGTTAAGGTTATAATAAATCAATTGTTTTTAGCTTCCTGCAAATTGTTCGTGTTATGATTTATATTTTCAATGATCTACTATAAAAATCACTGTAATTTTGCTTTGTTTATTTTTATATTGATAGTCGAAGGAGGTCAGGTTATTTTTTCGATGTTTCAAAATTTAACCAATAGGACCCCTCTAGTAATATATCTTTATGACGAGAAGGATCATCAATGACTCGCAGACCTATCGTTCCAAAACTGGAAATTGATGTAAAATGTATAATATGTAATACATTTTACTCCTTTATACTAGTAATGAGTTACTGGTAATTATGATAATTATATCTGTATTATGTATATTATCTTTTTCTACTCTACAAAAGCTTTAAAACCATAGAGATATAGATAAGTAATAAAGTAGAAATAAGTAAAGGAAGTAGAAATAGATTAAGTAGATCTATTATTAAAATAGAAATGGATAAAGTAGATCTATTTTTAAAGTAGAAATAGATAAAATAGATCTATTATTTAAGTAGAAATAGATAAAGTAGATCTATTAATAGAGTAGAAATAGATAAAGTAGGTCTATTATTAAAGTAGAAATAGATAATGTAGATCTATTATGAAGTAGAAATATATAAAGTAGATCTTATTATTAAAGTAGAAATAGATAAAGTAGATCTATTATTAAAGTAGAAATAGATAAAGTAGATCTATTGTTAAAGAAGAAACAGATAAAGTAGATATAATATTAAAACAGAAATAGATAAAGTAGATCTATTAAAAGAGTAGAAATAGATAAAGTAGATCTGTTATTAAAGTAGAAATAGATAAAGTAGATCTGTTATTAAAGTAGAAATAGAAAAAGTAGATCAATTATTCAAATAGAATTAGATAAAGTAGATATAGATCTATTATTAAAGTAGAAATAGATAAAGTAGATCTTATTTTTCGATAAGGAATATCTTATCATGCGACAAAGATATTCTAATTACAATACATCCGTCCTCAATAACCAATATCTTGCTGGTACCCTACTACTATCAAATTTTTTTACCTTTTAGAAAATTAATTAAGTTTAAGTACCTATCTTATAGAATGGTTGTTCGTGCATGGTTGACACTCTCAAAATAAATTTAAACTGATCTGAGCATATAGAAATTACCTGCAACAAAATCATCAAATAAATAAACAGTTAGTAAACAATTAAATAAATACGTACTTAAACATAATTTAGATTTTACCAGAATTAAAAAAAAGGGGGCTTTGGCTTTTTGCCGCCCGTGGCCTTACCGCTGGAGGCCGCCTAGCGGCCCACGCGCCATCCTGTGGCCGCAAAGCGGTCGTTGTTTATATCTGCTTGTATTATTACTAGTTTATATTAGTGGCATAATGCCAAGATATCATCGAATTTTGAATGTATTAGTTAATAACGTGCTTTGTGTACTTTATGTTATATGGCAATCAATAAAACCGGAACTAGGGCTGATAATAAAATGTAACTTTGTTTTCAGACAGTTTTGTTAACTATACATATTAGTACATAAGTAAAAAATTTGGGCCTGATCTAAACATTTTATGAAGATTTGTGATTTTTGAAATATTTAGGGGGTCATTATTGTGGGTTAGTGAAGCACATATATTTTATAAACAATAGGGTTCGGGAAATTATTAAATTTAATTTTTGTACTAAGTTTCCACTTTCCATTTCGATCCGAGAAAGCGTTCGAAAGTTATCATATCCCATAGAAATGTCTAGGAACGAAAATCTCGTACACATAGAAAATATATATATATATATATATTATATATATATATATATATATATTCTTGATCGTGAGTTCACCTTCCAAAAAACCTCACAAGCCCTTTTTTTCTTCGATAAAACAATCCTCGTTGCTGCAATATATTATTCGTAACAGGAAAATATTGGATATTATTGCCGCAGTTATCTTAGGCCAAGCCCTTTTTAAAACTATCTCGGTAGAAATAGGAAGAGAATAGACACTAAAATAGTAATAAAACAAATGAGTTCATCCGTCATCTTGACTAAACGGTTCATTCGAAGCTGGTCAAGTACTCATCTAATTTAGATCATTCAAGAATCAACAATAGCTAATTATAGGATGCCATAATTATTTTATTCTAAATTGATTAAGATATAATGGAAAAGTCCGAAAGGGTTTTCATTCCTTTAAAGATTATCACTCTAAAGGATAATTTATCAGTGAGAAAAATGTATTTTTCAAAGATATGCATTCATACATCATAACCTACACTCGTACTGTATAAGAATGGGCTGAATTCCTACCGATCTTGTCAGAATTTCAGCGGAATACAAATTTAGTTTAGCTTGAAAAAGGAGAGCTACATCCGTTTTGTTTTTTATCCATTAATAATATTATTTTTTAACTTCCTTCATAATGCATTAATTATATTTATAATTAATTAAACTAAATAATACAATGAAAATCTCGAAAAAAATAATGAGAAAAGCAAGAGGTCTGACAATTAATATATGATTATTAAATTACTGATTAGTTAAGGCTATTCAAAAAGTAGTGTAAAAAGCAGGGAGTCTGTAATTTTTTATGATTAAATAACTGATTAGTTAAGGTCACTCAAAAAATAGTGAGAAATGCAACGACTGTCAGACCGATTAGTCTCAAAAAATAGTGAGAAATGCAACGAGACTGTCATTTTATATATGATTAAATAACCGATTAGTTAAGGTTACTCAAAAAAAGTGAGAAATGCAACGAGACTGTCATTTTATATATATGATTAAATAACCGATTAGTTAAGGTTACTCAAAAAATAGTGAGAAATGCAACGAGACTGTCATTTTATATATATGATTAAATAACCGATTAGTTAAGGTTACTCAAAAAATAGTGAGAAATGCAACGAGACTGTCATTTTTATATATGATTAAATAACCGATTAGTTAAGGTTACTCAAAAAAAGAATTGTCATGGCTCAAAAATTCTGGCGCGGTGGTCCGCATGTCGGGCGAATTTCCTTTGAATGCGTGTTTCCGTGTTTTTTACATTATATAAGTTTACAACTACTAAATAAATAATTCCGGCGCGGTGGTCCGCTGTCGGGCGAATTTCATTTAGAATGGGTGTTTCCGTGCTAAACAACCCATTTCTTGCTTATGCAAGAACCATGCCCATTGCGTGGTTCCGGTTCATGCTTTAGAACCTAAGCAGTTACTTAATTGTCAAGCACTGCTCGTAACTCATTTTGTCTGTATTTTTCAAAGGAAATGCGCATAATTATCCAGTTGGTTGTACAAAACTATGCCTCTAAATTAGATGTACACACTATTATTTGCACTAGTTTAAAGCATAGTTACCTATCTTTAAGCTTAGTCAGTTATCTTTAAAGGATTTAGCGCATTTCCTTTGAAAAATACAGACAAAATGAGTTACGAGCAGTGCTTGACAATTAAGTAACTGCTTAGGTTCTAAAGCATGAACCGGAACCACGCAATGGGCATGGTTCTTGCATAAGCAAGAAATGGGTTGTTTAGCACGGAAACACGCATTCTAAATGAAATTCGCCCGACAGCGGACCACCGCGCCGGAATTATTTATTTAGTAGTTGTAAACTTATATAATGTAAAAAAACACGGAAACACGCATTCAAAGGAAATTCGCCCGACATGCGGACCACGCGCCAGAATTATTTTCTAGTTGTAAACTTATATTAGGTAAAAAAAAACAATAAAAAAAATATTGTCCCTACTAGGATTGAACCCAGGTACTCTGGGTTTGAGTGCACGCATCCAAAGGAAATTCGCCGACATGCGGACCACCGCGCCAGAATTATTTTCTAGTTGTAAACTTATATTAAGTAAAAAAAACGATAAAAAATTATGGACCCTTCCAGGATTCGAACCAGGTACCCTGAGTTTGAGTGGTCGTATTGACTCCGGACCACCAGCATTCAACTCAGAGGCGTAAAAAACATTGAAAACGACACCCTACTCGAAATTTAATTTTCAACGACCGTAATTTTGGTTTTTTATAATTTTTGTGTTTTTGACTTTTTGGTAAACTTAAAAGTGGTCGTATCGACTTCGGACCGGTTTTCATTCGATTCAGCGCCCAAATTACATAGAAAACGACACCCTACTCGAAATTTATTTTTTATCGACCTAAATTTTTGGTTTTCGGTCATTTACAATGGTTTTTCGATTTTTTAGGTCAGTTATAGTGGTCGTATCGACTTCGGACCGGTTTCATTCGATTCAGCGTCTTAAAAACATAAATATTGACCTTTTTCGCGGCAAAAAATATTAACCCTGAATTTTTGCCGATTTTTTTGAAAATTTCGCTGACTCAGCAAACCGGGTTGCTGACGTCACAAAACCTGGTTTTCAATAGGGTTCGTGTCCTCCCGAAGGTTGATTTTTGTACCAAGTTTGGTTAAAAAATATTAATCCGTTCGAAAGATAGAGTGTTTACAAGAAAGTGTCTAGAAAATACATATATATATATATATATATATATATATATATATATATATATATATATATATATATTATATATATATATATATATATATATATATATATAGTCTCGCGAAAAATTTTTTTTCGTCATAAGGGACCTCTGAAACGGATTTGTGTCGTGGTCCGAGGTTCGAATTCCGCCATGACGCCTATCCCATTAGGCGAATTTTCAAAGGAAATTCGCTAAAAGTGAGAAATGCAACGAGACTGTCATTTTATATATATGATTAAATAACCGATTAGTTAAGGTTACCTCAAAAAAATAGTGAGAAATGCAACGAGACTGTCATTTTATATATATGATTAAATAACCGATTAGTTAAGGTTACTCAAAAAAAAGTGAGAAATGCAACGAGACTGTCATTTTATATATATGGTTAAATAACCGATTAGTTAAGGTTACTCAAAAAATAGTGAGAAATGCAACGAGACTGTCATTTTATATACAGGGTGTTTCATATAAAGTGTCCACCAGAAAAGGAGGTGATAGTACTCCTCAAAAGGAACAAAAAATGTCCCAAATATAAACCCGATCTCCAACCGTTTTCCCACAAGGTCAAATTTAATATTTCAAAAAATATTTGACCTCACATCATAAAATTGTTAATAGGGATTTAACTATTCAAGCTAGAAAGGCGAAATCAGTATCATTAGAAAGCTGAGTAAATTTCCTAAAGGACAAACTACTAACTATGTCAAATATTTTGGAACTACTGCCCAAAATTTTGCATGAAACATGATTTTTTTTTAAAAATTAATTTTATGGAATTTTTGTAGTAGGGCATTAGAGGAAGTAAGAGATGAGCAAAAGTTCAGCCAAGATCGGAAAAAACTTCTCTTATGACTGACCTTTAAGAAAATGTAAATATTGTCATACATTCAATAGTCAAAATTTTAAGCTATTGTTGCTAGAAGTTGGAAAAACTGATATTTTTTTGGGCATTTTTGCATATGTCTACAATGTTAATTCAAGGTACATAAAATAATTAAAAATCTCTAAAGCAAGGGAAAAGAGTGGTTTTAGAGAAAAATGTGTAAGAATAAAATAGGTTTATTTTACCTTCTAGAGTCTAAAATCGTATTATTAAATTATTTTTCGAAAATAAAATATTTTGTTAAAATAACACATTATTTTCGCTTTTATATGATAAAAATGATCAGTTTTTGCAACTTCTAGCAACAATAGCTTACATTTTTGACTATTGAATGTATGACAATATTTACATTTTCTTAAAGGGCAATCATAAGAGAAAGTTTTTTCCGTTCTTGGCTGAACTTTTGCTCATCTCTTACTTCCTCTAATCCCTACTACAAATTCCATAAAATTCATTTTTTTAAAAAACATGTTTCATGCAAAAATTTTTGGCTGTAGTTCCAAAATATTTGACATAGTTAGTAGTTTGTCCTTTAGGAAATTTACTCAGCTTTCTAATGATACCAATTTCGCCTTTCTAGCTTGAATAGTTAAATCCTATTAACAATTTTATGATGTGAGGTCAAATATTTTTTTGAAATATTAAATTTGACCTTGTGGGAAAACGGTTGGAGATCGGGGTTTATATTATAGGACATTTTTTTGTTCCTTTTGAGGAGTACTATCACCTCCTTTTCTGGTGGACACTTTATATGAAACCCCTGTATATGATTAAATAACCGATTAGTTAAGGTTACTCAAAAAAAAGTGAGAAATGCAACGAGACTGTCATTTTATATATATGATTAAATAACTGATTAGTTAAGGTTATTTAAGGTACTACTAATACCTTAAGGTTTTTTAATTCGCCCTTAAACAAAATAAGAAGCTTTGCGTCCAGAATAAAGTATTTTTTTCATTTATCAGGCTTAATATAGGTTGAAAATCCGAACGCTTTATACTCGCTATATCTTACAATGCTTTATTACAGTAAAATGAAAAACTGACGTAGCCGCTTCACCAGTATAACTGATAATACCATGCAACGCTGTTTCTTCATTAAGCAAAAATTCCTTGTTCTTTAATTCATCAAAAATGTAAACGCTTATTATCCACTAAGTTAACAAGCTCAAAGATAGTAGTATAAAGCAGGAAATTAAAATTTTAGCTTCCTTATCTGATTAGACAGAAAGTTTAATTAAAAGATAGATAGTCATTTTATAAACAACACTTATTAATAAGTTTAATATTAAAGTTTGACCTACGAGATAAAGGATTGTAATAGAAGGTTTCCAGTAATAACAGGGAATTGGACAAGAAGAGAACACAAGAGAGAATTGTTTATTTTTCAATATAATTGATGACTGGTTGAATTCTTTATATTATTTTAAATAGCATAAACATAGGCATTAAACATTCCAGTACATAAATAACCCTCATTATTTATAAACTAACGTAACGTGTAAACAGATGCTTATGTTTTGGTTGTTGCTTATTATTAATTTATTTTATTTGTTAAAAAATTATTATTATTGTCATTCTACGGCATTTCGCCATGTCTCTAGCGAAACTCCATCATACGAGCCGCTTCACGGGACAATAAGGCTCGCCGTGGTCAACTTATTATAGTCTGACTAGGAGAATAGACTAACCATGGTAGACGTTGAGGATAACCTTTTTTATTATTATTATCATGAATACCATGATTTAGTTTTTTGGTAATAAAAGGGCTTTCAAGCATCAGTAATAGTAGCTATGTCTAGGGACATTAGAAGTAACAGCACTAGAAATACCACCTATAACCCTTGTGTCAAATTGATTATTGCGCCTTCTTACTGTTTAAAGACCTCTTATTACCAGAAAACTAATTCATGGAATCCATGATAATTGAAAGGTAATTATTATCAAGGATACCATGATTTAGTTTTCTGGTAATAAGGAAGCTTTAAACAGTAAGGTATTATTATCAGGATACCATGATTTAGTTTTCTGGTAATAAGGAAGCTTTAACCAGTAAGAAAGAACAATAATCAATTTCACACAAAAGGTAATTATTATCAAGGATACCATGATTTAGTTTTCTGGTAAAAAGAATGCTTTAACCAGTAAAAGAACAATAATCAATTTCACACAAAATAATTATTATCAAGGATACCATGATTTAGTTTTCTGGTAATAAGGACGCTTTAAACAGTAAGAAAGAACAATAATTCAATTTCAACACAAAAGGTAATTATTATCAAGGATACCATGATTTAGTTTTCTGGTAAAAGAAGCTTTTAACCAGTAGAAAGAAAATAATCATTTCAAACACAAAAGTAATTATTATCAAAGGATACCATGATTTAGTTTTCTGGTAATAAGGAAGCTTTAAACAGTAAGAAAGAACAATAATCAATTTCACACAAAAGGTAATTATTATCAAGGATACCATGATTTAGTTTTCTGGTAATAAGGAAGCTTTAAACAGTAAGAAAGAACAATAATCAATTTCACACAAAAGGTATTATTATCAAGGATACCATGATTTAGTTTTCTGGTAATAAGGCTTTAAACAGTAAGAAAGAAACAATAATCAATTTCACACAAAAGGTAATTATTTATCAAGGATACCATGATTTAGTTTTTCTGGTAATAAGGAAGCTTTAACCAGTAAGAAAGAACAATAATCAATTTCACAAAAAAGGTGATTATTTATCAAGGAATACCATGATTTAGTTTTCTGGTAATAAGGAAGCTTTAACAGTAAGAAAGAACAATAATCAATTTCACACAAAAGGTAATTATTATCAAGGATACCATGATTTAGTTTTCTGGTAATAAGGAAGCTTTTAAACAGTAAGAAAGAACAATATCAATTTCACACAAAAGGTAATTATTATCAAGGATACCATGATTTAGTTTTCTGGTAAAAAGAAATGCTTTAACCAGTAAGAAGAACAATAATCAATTTCACACAAAGGTAATTATTATCAAGGATACCATGATTTAGTTTTCTGGTAATAAGGAAGCTTTAACCAGTAAGAAAGAACAATAATCAATTTCACAAAAAAGGTGATTATTATCAAGGATACCATGATTTAGTTTTTCTGGTTAATAAGGAGCTTTTAACAGTAAGAAAGAACAATAATCAAGCAGGTAATTATTATCAAGGATACCATGATTTAGTTTTCTGGTAATAAGGAAGCTTTAAACAGTAAGAAAGAACAATAATCAATTTCACACAAAAGGTAATTATTATCAAGGATACCATGGTTTCAGTTAAACTTTCGGGATGAATCTCTAGAGACATGAAATTATCACTAATTACTAAAAACAAACCGCTACCCCTTTATCTCTCTACCGCTGGTTCCCCCTCTCAGTTCCACACCCCCTAAATATTCTCCCCTGAATTATTCATTTAACTCTCCAGAAATTATTAAAAAAAACTCTTGGAGGTTAATTATACCAGTTGTTTGTTGCTCATAAAACATTTCCGTAGTAAAAAGTTTAAGGCAGTAAAAAGTTAGAGGATAAAAGTTGGTCCTGCCCAAAATCTGTCTCGTTCATATTAATTAGTTGTCATTTTCAGTGATATTGTTACAACTTTTTGGTACTCTGCTTCTTGTTGGGAGGGAGAGAGAGAAGCATGTTAAAGGAAAAAAAATGTAAAACCAATTTTTCCTTAAAATGTTTCACCACCTGCACATAAAATGTTCGCGTTTCTCCACATGCACATAAAAAGTTCGCGTTTCACCACCTGCACATAAAATGTTCGCGTTTCACCACCTGCACATAAAACGTGAGAAATGTCAAAATATGTACGTAGTTCATGTGAATTATGTATGCATGGCTGGAAGTAATGTGGACTTTTTTTAAGCACAGAAAATGCTAGAAACTTGAACATAATTAAATTAAAGTTATTTGCAGAGCGGACCATTTCACTACAAAACTTTTGGGGCACTTATAAAAGCTCAATTTATCTATCACTCGCTTAGTTTGTTGTCCAGTCCAATCGACTTTAGACCGGTATAATCCGAATAAAAAAAAAATTGGACAAAAATGTTTAACTTCAATTTTATTGATTTATTGAAACTTTTGCAGAATCAGCAAACCAGGATATTAACGCCAGAACAACCTGGTTCTCGGTTCAATTTCTTTCCAAAGATTTTAAGTTCGATTGAGAAATAATAATCTGTTTGGCAGATAGCGTGCTTACAAAAATCCATATACAACACATAACACACACATACATACACACACACCATATATATATATATATATATATATATATATATATATATATATATATATATATATATATATATATATATATATATATTATATATATATATATATATAATATATATATGCGTGTGTGTATGTGTATAATACAAACCTACTTATTCGCTTTCAGGGACCTCATAAAAACCACCTCATTAGCTATTTATTTCAAAGGAAATTCACAAAAAGTAAAGTAGTTATTAATAAATTAGAGACATTCTCCAATAATTTTAACAAAGGTGAATATAATTTTAAACTTAATTAACTCCCAGGTGATAAAACAAATGGGGTAATATATTATATACATAAAGATTTATAAGGCTGCAAAAAATGATTAATGAACACGCTCCAGTTTAAATCCCTATCTCTTTACACACACGTACTGTAAACACAGCTATACGTATGTACAACATACACATACATACACTCATAATAACACACAATACATGAGAGTATGAGAGATTAAAGACAGAAAATATCTCACACATTTAGGTAATAAAGGGATTTGTTTTTAAATAAATTAAAAAGAAAATTGTGTAAATAATTAGAGTTATGTAATCTCTACAGGTGGTCACCCGTGGTGTAGTGGTTAAGGTACCCGGCCAATACACAGAATGAGTGGAATTTATTTAGTCATGGGTTCAATCCCAGCACGGGTCTGTAGGATTTTTATGAGAGATGAAAATTCCGCGTACCACGTCCAACGTCCTTCAGAAGGGACGTAAAGCCGGTAGTCTCGAGCCTGTGCGTTGTAAGGTTCGTTTAAGATCTCTTACCCTATATGAAACTGGGTATAGGCAAAATAGTAGGACCCTCATAGTAGATTCATTATAATACTATAGTGTGTATGCCTTGTAGTTTAAAGTGTATGGAAGTTTAGGGCACGTGTTGTTCCTAGTTTTCACTAGACTATATGAGTCTGTGAAAATATGTATGATTGCTTGAAAAACCATAAATATTCACGGCTCTCTTCTGTCTAGATTAGATAAAATGTACCTACATTGAAATTAAAAGGAATTAAAAGGAGTAGAACACTATCTTAGGGAGCTAGCAAAAAGGGCCCAACTACTTTGGTAGTTACCACCACCACTCCCCATATTACTCTACTACTACTAATCTCTACAGGTATTTTTATAGCACAACCTCACTTTATACAAAATCGAAGAATTAGCAATCGACGATACTTGCTGATGGATATTAATTTAACCCCATTATCAACAGTTAAGCAATTCAACAAGCAAAGTTATTTCAGTAAATAATTTCTAACCTCTCTTTCGTATATTTATCAGTTAAAAGTGATCAGGTTATATTCAGGGTGGTGTCGAAGCCAATAAGCAGCAGAAATAGTTAAAGCGCACACGTTAAAAGTACCATCGCGTCCCAAATTAATTTATCGCATTTTAACATCTTTCGGGCATAAAATCACAATCTACCGTCTCGAAAGTGAATACAAATTAAGGGAATAAATTGGAACAATTTTTAATATTAAAAGTACCAGTGGTATGAGTTGTAGTAGGAAAGCTCAAAGTTAAGACAGCAGTAGTAATAACTTTGGCTCAAGATATAGACAGTAATATTTTAAGATCGAATAGACTTTAAAATGTATCGAATTTTCTATAAAACTAATAGAACTTTTAAAGTAGGAGTAGTAATTGCTATATCACGAACACTATAGGAACAGAAGCAGTATAAAGTAACTCTAGTCCTCTCTAGTATTAATAATAGCAATAGTTATAGCACAAAATAATACTGTAATAATATAATTAAATATTAATTGTAATATAATATGATTAAAAAAATATAAGTTCTTGTGTGAGAATTAGCAGTAACAGCACCAGTAATAGTAGCTATAACAGGGACATAAGTTGTAACAGCACCAGTAATAGTAGCTATAACAGGGACATTAGTAACAACAGCACTAGTAATAGTAGCTATAACGGGACATTAGTAACAACAGCACTAGTAATAGTAGCTATAACAGGGACATTAGTAACAACAGCACTAGAATAGTAGCTATAACAGGGACATTAGTAACAACAGCACCAGTAATAGTAGCTATAACAGGGACATTAGTAGTAACAGCACCAGTAATAGTAGCTATAACAGGGATATTAGCAGTAACAGCACCAGTAATAGTAACTATAACTGGGACATTAGTAACAACAGCACTAGTAGCTACAGCTATTACAACCTAAAAATTCGAGTCTCCGAACAAGTCCTACGAAAATGGCTAATCTCTCTTATGTAAATTTAATATCTTAAATCTAATTCATAATAAGTCCAGAGAAATGTAAAATAATTAATGAGGTATGCAGTGGATCCTATTAATTAATTACTGTAAACCCTTTTGGATTACCTTTGTCTTGCTTTCTCTAACAATTTTCAGAGGAACAACTTAATAAAATGAGTACCAATAAATTATTATAAATATTTTTATAAACAATCAAAAATACATCTAAGAATGTTTATTTGAAGGGAAATGTTGTAAAACAGCAATAACTAAGTCAAAGCGAAAATACAATTTTGAGCAAATTTATCTCTAAAAACTGCTTGTAAAGGGGACTAATATATTAGGATTGAATTTTCCTCCCTTATTTAATAATACCGGTCTCTACCACTGGGAGCGCTCTCTTTTCTACTTGAAGATTTCCTTGCTAAGAAGGGTAGAGGGACATAATTCACATCTTATCAGACTTTATTCTATACAGCCTTAAAAATAAATTTCAAATGATGATTTTATGTTAAATTTTAAAAATAACAATCGTTATTCTAAAATAATTTTGTTGATATTGTAAATTTTTTACTTTGATGTCGAGTTAGTATTAAAATTGGCATAGCGGGGGTGTTCCCCCGCTATGTCCTATCATGATTTTTACCTCTTACTGTTGTAAGAGGTAAAAATCATGATAGGACACAAAGTATGAAATCGTTTTAGAGTGATCGGAATAGTCATGTAGTAGATGTAGTAGATGTCAAGTAGATGTGTCCTACTTACTGCGGGACATGAAAATGATATGCTAAACAACACAAATAATTCGGGAGCAGAGGTCTACAAGCCGGGTGAATTTTCTTTTAAATGTGTACATATCTTCTAAAGATCATTTTCAGAGATCATTTTCAGAAGATAATTTTCAGAGATAATTTTCAGAAGATAATTTTCAGAAGATCATTTTCAGAAGATCATTTTCAGAAGATAATTTTCAGAGATAATTTTCAGAAGATCATTTTCAGAAGATCATTTTAAGAGATCATTTTCAGAGATCATTTCAGAAGATCATTTCAAGATCATTTTCAGAGATCATTTTAAGAGATCATTTTCAGAGATAATTTTCAGAAGATCATTTTCAGAAGATCATTTTAAGAGATCATTTTCAGAGATCATTTTCAGAAGATCATTTTCAGAGATCATTTTCAGAAGATCATTTTCAGATGATCATGTTCAGATGAACATTTTCAGATGATCATTTTCAGAAGATTATTTTACGAGATAAGTCATACTGTTTACACTCAAAGTTATTAAATTAGAGCTCGAGTGTATACCTCACCAGCTGATAATGAAGTTAAGCCGAAACCGGTCCAGGAATATTCATATCTAACGCTAACTATCGACGTTAGCGGATTCTTTAATTATATTTAAGATATTCTCGCCTTATATTGTCATATCATATGCATATTTCATAACTTAGTGATAAAAATAAACATAATGTAATCCATGTCATTAATGGGACATTATTATACTATCAAATACTATTGTTTACCGAGTTACACATCAACTACTGTTCTAACAGCAATCTAGGTTAAACACACAGGAAGTATAGCTTGAGTTTTATTTTATTTTACCTGTTGCTCTATATTTGCATTATGTATTTCATAATGCTGTAATAAACACGGATCGTATTTTAAACTAAAATTGATCAAAATTTTAATTAGCCGAATACATGGTTAAGATATTGTTTGACTTTAACTTGCTCTAAAAATAAGATCTAGAAAAACACATTTTAACAAACAAATCATTATTAGAAAACAATCTGGTACAGATTACTTCGGAATTTTTTCTCTACACATCGGATTCACAACTTCAGACTCGCTTCGCTCGTCCTCTGAAAATAAAAATCACCAAATTTATACAGCAACGCGTCTCTAATCTCGCATCGGTTGTCTTAAGTAGTAAATAGGTGTGTAGTAAATATGTATAGAGGTGAGTAGTAAATATGTATATAGGGGTGTAGTATATATGTATATAGGTGTGTAAAAATATGTATATAGGTGTGTAGTATATATGTATATAGGTGTGCAGTAAATATGTATAAAGGTGAGTAGTAAATATGGTGTGTAGTAAATATGTATATAGGTGTGTAGTAAATATGTATATAGGTGTGTAGTAAATATGTATATAGGTGTGTAGTAAATATGTATATAGGGGTGTAGTAAATATGTATATAGGTGTGTAGTAAATATGTATATAGGTGTGTAGTATAAATGTATATAGGTGTTAATAAATATGTATAAAGGTGTTAATAAATATGTATAAAGGTGTGTAGTAAATATAGTGTGTAGTAAATATGTATAATAGGTGTGTAGTAAATATGTATATAGGTGTGTAGTAACTTGTATATAGGTGTGTAGTAAATAGGTCTTTAATTCAAGCGTTCACCCATCCAGGCACCTCGTAAAATGCTACTTAACTTTTATGAATCAACAAAAACCGTAGATTCACTTGTCGTATTGAAACAAAATTTAGTACAATTATTTATTACATGAAGGGTAATACCATTTCTTACATTTTTTTTAAAAAACGCATACAAGTCATTCAATAAATAGCACATATGCTGATCTTATGTATGACTACAAGCGTGGCAAGTTTCAAATTGATCGAATCATTTTTTTGCGTTTTATGGATATTCAAAATATTTCCGGTTTTTGACGTATTATAATTTCTGTCTGATGACGTTATAAAAAATTACCTTCCGGATAGCACAACTAGACCAAGAGATTGATTTTTGAACCAAGTTTCAACTTTCTATCATAAAAACCCTGGGCATTATGGTAATAACATACACACACACACACACAGACAACTTTGTATAAACCACACAGGAGGTTTTAAAAAACCCTGTAACAAATAATTCAGGTTGTATCCTGGTTTTGGATTTTTTGCAAACACAATACTTTTCCTATATACCTACGGTATAAATAAGGAAAATTAATGTGTTTAAAGTAAAATCTACACATTAAAAAAACAAGTAACCAAGGCCTGGAAGCTAGGAAATAATTGTTCTCGTGCAGTAGAACTTTCTTTGCGCTCTAGGTGTACAACTATATATCATGTGAAATTAATTTCTAATTTTTTTTAAGCTTATATAGGAAGAAACTATAAATATAAAACTTAATAAAAAAAATAAAAGCCCACATAAAAACCTCCGGAGCCAAGATCTGCCTCCGTAGCCGCGGTCGTATAGTACTCTTCGGAACTGGAGGTCCGGGGTTCACAGCCCGGGCTATGCTCTCAGTTGTTATGAATAGAATTTGATGTAAAAAGATTTCGCCAACTTTAGCTTTACTTTGAGCTTAGTAGATGTGACCCACCCGAGGGGGTTCCCGCAGGGCGAATACCCTGAAGGGCCGAAAGGCCCTAAAACGGGCATTATTATATTATTATTATTATATAGGAAGAAACTATAAATATAAAACTTAATCAAAAAAATAAAAGTCCACATAAAAACAATAAAGAAAATGTGATACACAGCATGAGGACTAACCTAAGTTTTCAACAAGACTTGAAGAACACTTCGACTTAAAAAGACTCTCGGAAATACAAAGCATAAAAGTAAGTTAAAATTAAGTCCGGAAGCGGGTAGTACTACGTATTCATTGAAACCATACTAGACATTGAATCAATATTCAACATATAACCTCCCCACCTTCACACATAATCTCAGCTGATCCTTGCCCTTGCAATTTCAAATAAATGGGTGTCACACTATAATCCTGTTTAGTGTGTAAATCTTCTTTTACGTAACACTATTAGAAATTCCGGGTATAGGGTATCTTGGAAATTTTCCTCACATTATCAAATTTGCTACGCTAATACTCACCTATTTGGAATCGCTTTGCTCGTCCTTAGAATATGAAAATCACACAAAGTAAATTGCAGTACATCTTCGAACTCGATTCTCTAGTCCTCAGACATTTAAGAAATCCGTTTTATTTCCAGTGATCACCTCGCTCGAGGCTACTTAAAAAGTTTAAAGAGAATAATTCTGAACAAAGTGTAAAAAGTCCGATACATGGGTAAAACTTATCTCTAGTTTTTTGTTATTACTTCCTCCTCCTTGGAAGTAAAAATTTAAACTTACCACGAGATAAACAAGTCTTTGTGCCCAGTGAAGTAATTACCATCATCAGTTTCGTCTCATTAGTTAAATAGTGACTTCGGAAAGCCTCGGAATCGATATATTATATTTCCTTCGACTTTAGCTTCAGGAGTCAGAGTCAATCTACTCACATGTCTGCGAGATAATAAACATTACTTTTATTAAAATTTGTCATGTTATCCATTTCCCCTAAAACAAACAAAATTTTCCGGTCTGTTCTTTTTTGTCCAAACGTATTTTATATTTTTTCCATTCTCGCGTTTTGTCATTTCACTCAATATTTTATTTTTGAACTGCATAAACTTTTTTTATATAACCATGTATAAATTCAGGGTAAAAGCTTTTAGCGGGTTTCAACTTTTGTTTATTTTTGTTAGTTCCTGCTCTGGGGAGACTTTGCATGTATTTCGTTTACGTAAGTCCCCCACAGTACAAAAATTCGTTAGTTAAAATCTGTCTTATGTTTGCTTTTTACGTTTTAATAAAATATTTTTAGAAATGGTTTATTAAATAACTTGTTGGGTAAACACAATTATTCCTTTTGGCTGCAGAAAACCAGAATGGTGTCAGCTTATAAACCTATAAGCTGACTGGTATTCCTAAAGACGAATGTTTACCTCCCACTTCTCCACCGGTTAGTTTAAATAAAGCCCGAAACTTAACTTTTTGTTTTAACATTATTCATGAATACTTTTTGTACCTCTTTAGTTGACAGGAGGAGGGAGAAAAATAAAAATCAATACAGTGTTGGATAGAAAAGGAATGAGAGAGTAATGTATCACTTTATTCCCCTTTCGTTCCCATCAATGGAAAGTCAGTTGACAAACTGTCACTGAGAGACGTGTCTGAAATTTCCACGTTATCTGGTTTGTTACATTTCCTGAACTTGAAATCCGTGAAATTACAATTTTGCAAATAAAATTGTAATTTTATTTGTAAAAAAATCAGTTACGGGGTATCTCGGAACTTTTCCTCACAATATCGGATTTGCTACACTCATCTTTGCTACTTCGGATTCGCTTTGTTCTTCCTCATAATATGAAATCGCCAAATATATAACACAGTACATCTTCGGACTCGTTTCGCTCATTCTCATACATAAATTGATCGAAACTTTTTTTCGCATTCAAGGAATTTTCAAAATTTTGGCTGTTATTATTGACAACATAAAAAAATATTTTCCGGGTGGCACAAAAAGAACTGAAGATTAATTTTGAAACTAATAAGTTTCAAATCTCTTCCATAAATACACTAGGAGCTACGATAATAACTGACACACCAACACAAACAAATTAAGTGTATGGAGAATTTCGTCCTCCATACATTTAACTGTCTCCTGTAGGATTGCGTTTTTAGTGTAAAGCACTATATAAGCGCCAAAGAGACTAAACTAGTATAGTTTATTTTGAGTTATTTTAGTATGTTGCCCTTTACAATATGTAATATAATAGCTCAAATACAGCCAGATATAATCCTGATTTTTTCATGTAAACAATAAGTCTTTGCCTGTTTCACAAAACAAAGGCTACTTCCTTATTCAGGTCGTAAGCTATAAAAATACAAATTTGTTGTTGCTAAAAACCATACAAAAGTACATAAAACTGTAAGTTGTTGGGTACTTAGTTTTAAAGGCTGTTTGCAAGGTTGCTAGAAGTAACTCCTTACCGATTTAGGTTATACCTTTTTATGCACCCCTGGATACAATGCCGGGGTAAACATAACTAGCAATAAAATTTAAGTGTTTAGGTTGTAGCCTTATCTGAATATCCAAACCCTAGTTTCACAGATACGATTATTACTTCTCCGTACACAATCTAAACGTTAACCTATTTTTCTTCTTATATCTGGATATCTGGTTTTATTGTTTGTAAAACCTATAATTACAAGTACATAAACAATATTACAAGTACATTCCCTGGGTACGGGGTACCAGGGAACTTTTTCTTACATTATCGAATTCGTTTATCTTATTTCGAACTTTATTCGCTGTCATCAAAATATGCAAATCACTAACTTTTATACAGTCTTCGCGACTCGCTTCGCTCGTCCTCAAATGTATAATAGTTATTTATGCTATAAGGCTGAGAAGTGTGTCTTTATGTCACGTCAATTAAATTTACCGACGAGCGAAACGAGTCGGGAAAAATTGCCAAGACATAAAGACATTCTCAGCCGGATGGCATACACTATTTTTATTAGGTAGCACTCATTAAATAAACTGCGCTATAGACTTAATTGAAAAAAAACAAACGTCCAATTAACTTCATATTATCGTCGTCAATGAATTCATCCATGGCTTCACACTTTTACTCAAAAATATAAAAGCTTTACAAATAAACACACAAAAATTGTCAATTAGAACACCTTTTAAAAACAAAAAAAAAATTAGTCTACGAACAAAAACAGAAACAAAATTAACGTTTTTAAAGAAACCTCATGAAGGTTTAACACAGATTGTTTTTTGAACACGCTACATTACAGTAATGGCGGCAATATATGAATTACTTTTACGTCCTAGGAGTTTTTTTTACATTCATTATTGTCCTCGGAGGTGAAAAGTACTAAATAACTCCTATAACAATAATGATTGGCTTCTCATTCTAAAAACGGTCCAATAAAGTGCAATTACGAACTGCCTAAAAAAAAACTGTTTATCCAGTGGTTATCCAAACACGTACTGACCTTGTTCAATGCTTCTAAAGTCTAGAAGCATTGAAAACTTCTTGTGATATAATTAAAACTATAGCGTTCTTTTGTCACATAAATGAATTTATTCGTGCCTAACGATAACTTAATTGAACTAAGGTTGTTTTCGAGATGAAACTTGGCACGTAAAAACTGTAAAAGAACTAAATTTTTCCTGTTTTATGATTATAATAATTGAAATTTGCCTGTCTATTTTCTAAGAGTTTTCAAAGAAAGCGCGCATGTTTAACCCCAGGACCCAGGCTATTTGAGGCTATTATTATTATTCCAAAATAAGCTCTACGCATCAATATATGCACGCATAAAGATTATACAGTAATTATAAGTAATATTGGAAATATAGCCAATTTACTTCGAAATTCAGGAAAATTGACTCAGAAGTGCTACAGCTTAAACTGTTAAGCATAAAATGAACGGTCGAGCAAGTAATGGAATGTAGATCTACTAAGGAAGGCTTGTTATCTTCAGCGCCCCATTTTTTTAAAATTCTCGTTTAGCTAGACAAAGTAAATTTAATGTAAACATGTATATATGACCATAGCCGAAATAAACAGTGACAGTAGACAAACTGAGTTCGGCAATACTCGGACTTACGATTCTAATGTTTTTTAGTTATCGGTTTTTTTCCTTTTTGGACAGGGTGTAACAATTAAAACCTAAATAAAGTTATATGCATTTTGCACAGAAGATAGATGACTTGGTACTACACTAAATCTAGTATCATATAAGTATTGGTTACGATCAGTTGATGGTAAAATCATCAAATAAGAGCGAGGAAACGCATTCTATTAGTTTATTCTCACTTCGTCCTCCCAAACTAATTATTAAATAAAAACTAAACATTCGCGCTTCAATAAAATTTACAAATTCATCGATTGTATAGTTTCCTTAACGCTTAACATACGCTTTTAGCGAATTTCCTTTGAAAATTCGCCTAATGGGATAGGCGTCATAGCGGAATTCGAACCTCGGACCACGACACAAATCCGTTTCAGAGGTCCCTTATGACGAAAAAATACTTTTTTTGAAACTTTATATATATATATATATATATATATATATATATATATATATATATATATATATATAATATATATATATGTATATGTATATATATATATATATATTGTATTCTAGACACTTTCTTGTAAAACTCTATCTTTCGAACGGATTTAATATTTTTTAACCAAACTTGGTACAAAAATCAACCTTCGGGAGGACACGAACCCTATTAAACCAGGTTTTTGTGACGTCATTAACCCGGTTTGCTGAGTCAGCGAAATTTTCAAAAAATCGGCAAAATTCATGGTTAATATTTTTTGCCGCAAAAAAGGTCAATATTTATGTTTTTTGAGACGCTGAATCGAATGAAACCGGTCCGAAGTCGATACGACCACTATAAGTGACCTAAAAATCGAAAAACCATTCTAAATTCCCGAAAACCAAAATTTAGGTCAATAAAAATAAATTTCGAGTAGGGTGTCGTTTTCAATGTAATTTTGGGCGCGGAATCGAATGAACCAGTCCGAAGTCGATACGACCCACTTTAAGTTACCAAAAGTCGAAAAAACCACAAAAATTATAGAAAACCAAAATTACGGTCGTTGAAAATTAAATTTCGAGTAGGGTGTCGTTTTCAATGTTTTTTGGGCCTCTGAGATGAATGCCTGTGGTCCGGAGTCAATACAACCACTCAAACTCAGGGTACCTGGGTTCACATCATCCTGGAAGGGTCGATCATTTTTTATCGTTTTTTTACCTAATATAAGTTTACAACTAGGAAATAATTCTGGCGCGGTGGTCCGCATGTCGGGCGAATTTCCTTTGATGCGTGTTTCCGTGCTTTTTATATAACACAATATAATTGTGCGAGAGACACCTAGGAAATGTAACAAGCAAAATGCAATGCTACATCTGGGAACTGTTCCATCATTCGACATTCGTCATCATTGATGGCTCGACATAAAATGTCATGTCCCACTCTGTTTCGTTACGTCTAACTCATCAGGCGCCGACAGAGCCTGAACTCACTCTGACCTTCAATTAATTCCGAAATTAATGTGAAGTATTACCAGAGACGAGCGGTGCTCTCTTAACCGCCATCATGCATGGCAAGCAAAACATATATCATTTGATACTACCGAGTTTTGCAACACATGAATAGTTGACACAATATAATTGTGCGAGAGACACCTAGGAAATGTAACAAGCAAAATGCAATGCTACATCTGGGAATGTTCCATCATTCGACATTCGTTCATCATTGATGGCTCGACATAATGTCATGTCCCACTCTGTTTCTTACGTCTAACTCATCAGGGCGCCGACAGAGCCTGAACTCACTCTGACCTTCAATTAATTCCGAAGAATATAATGTGAAGTACTTACCAGAGACGAGCGGTGCTCTCTACCGCCATCATGCATGGCAAGCAAAAAACATATATCATTTGATACTACCGAGTTTTGCAACACATGAATAGTTGACACAATATAATTGTGCGAGAGACACCTAGGAAATGTAACAAGCAAAATGCAATGCTACATCTGGGAACTGTTCCATCATTCGACATTCGTCATCATTGATGGCTCGACATAATGTCATCCCACTCTGTTTCGTTACGTCTAACTCATCAGGGCGCCGACAGAGCCTGAACTCACTCTGACCTTCAATTAATTCCGAAGAATATAATGTGAAGTACTTACCAGAGACGAGCGGTGCTCTCTTACCGCCATCATGCATGGCAAGCAAAACATATATCATTTGATACTACCGAGTTTTGCAACACATGAATAGTTGAACACAATATAATTGTGCGAGAGACACCTAGGAATGTAACAAGCAAAATGCAATGCTACATCTGGGAACTGTTCCATCATTCGACATTCGTCATCATTGATGGCTCGACATAATGTCATCGTTCGTAACTCATCAGGGCGCCGACAGAGCCTGAACTCACTCTGACCTTCAATTAATTCCGAAGAATATAATGTGAAGTACTTACCAGAGACGAGCGGTGCTCTCTTACCGCCATCATTAAGCAAACATATATCATTTGATACTACCGAGTTTTTGAAGTTGACACAATATAATTGTGCGAGAGACACCTAGGAAATGTAACAAGCAAAATGCAATGCTACATCTGGGAACTGTTCCATCATTCGACATTCGTCATCATTGATGGCTCGACATAATGTCATGTCCCACTCTGTTTCGTTACGTCTAACTCATCAGGGCGCCGACAGAGCCTGAACTCACTCTGACCTTCAATTAATCCGAAAATATATATGTGAAGTACTTACCAGAGACGAGCGGTGCTCTCTTACCGCCATCATGCATGGCAAGCAAACAATATTCATTTGATACTACCGAGTTTTTCAAATGATAATATGTTTTGCTTGCCATGCATGATGGCGGTAAGAGAGCACCGCTCGTCTCTGGTAAGTACTTCACATTATATTCTTCGGAATTAATTGAGGTCAGAGTGAGTTCAGGCTCTGTCGGCGCCCTGATGAGTTAGACGTAACGAAACAGGTGTGGACATGACATTATGTCGAGCCATCAATGATGACGAATGTCGAATGATGAACAGTTCCCAGATGTAGCATTGCATTTTGCTTGTTACATTTCCTAGGTGTCTCTCGCACAATATATTGTGTCAACTATTCATGTGTTGCAAAACTCGGTAGTATCAATGATATATGTTTTGCTTGCCATGCATGATGGCGGTAAGAGAGCACCGCTCGTCTCTGGTAAGTACTTCACATTATATTCTTCGGAATTAATTAAAGGTCAGAGTGAGTTCAGGCTCTGTCGGCGCCCTGATGAGTTAGACGTAACGAAACAGAGTGGGACATGACATTATGTCGAGCCATCAATGATGACGAATGTCGAATGATGGAACAGTTCCCAGATGTAGCATTGCATTTTGCTTGTTACATTTCCTAGGTGTCTCTCGCACAATTATATTGTGTGTCAACTATTCATGTGTTGCAAAACTCGGGTAGTATCAAATGATATATGTTTTGCTTGCCATGCATGATGGCGGTAAGAGAGCACCGCTCGTCTCTGTAGTATTCACATTATTTTTTCGGAATTTAATTGAAAGGTCAGAGTGGAGTTCAGCTCTGTCGGCGCCCTGATGAGTTAGACGTAACGAACAGAGTGGGACATGACATTATGTCGAGCCATCAATGATGACGAATGTCGAATGATGGAACAGTTCCCAGATGTAGCATTGCATTTTGCTTGTTACATTTCCTAGGTGTCTCTCGCACAATTATATTGTGTCAACTATTCATGTGTTGCAAAACTCGGTAGTATCAAATGATATATGTTTTGCTTGCCATGCATGATGGCGGTAAGAGAGCACCGCTCGTCTCTGGTAAGTACTTCACATTATATCTTTTCGGAATTAATTGAAGGTCAGAGTGAGTTCAGGCTCTGTCGGCGCCCTGATGAGTTAGACGTAACGAAACAGAGTGGGACATGACATTATGTCGAGCCATCAATACGAATGTCGAATGATGGAACAGTCCCAGATGTAGCATTGCATTTTGCTTGTTACATTTCCTAGGTGTCTCTCGCACAATTATATTGTGTCAACTATTCATTGTGTTGCAAAACTCGGTAGTATCAATGATATACTTTTTATATAAGTTTACAACTACTAAATAATTATTCCGGCGCGGTGGTCCGCTGTCGGCGAATTTCATTTAGAATACGTGTTTCCATGCTAAACAACCATTTTCTTGCTTATGCAAGAACCATGCCCATTGCGTGGTTCCGGTTCATGCTTTAGAACCTAAGCAGTTACTCAATTGTCAAGCACTGCTCGTAACTCATTTTGTCTGTATTTTCCAAAGGAAATGCGCTAAACCTTTAAAGATAACTGACTAAGCTTAAAGATAAGTAACTAAGCTTTAAACTAGTGCAAATATAGAGCGTACTTCTAATTTTAGAGGCATAGTTTTGTGCAACCAACTGGATAGTTATGCGCATTTCCTTTGGAAAATACAGACAAAATGAGTTACGAGCAGTGCTTGACAATTGAGTAACTGCTAAGGTTCTAAAGCATGAACCTGAACCACGCAATGGGCATGGTTCTTGCATAAGCAAGAAAATGGTTGTTTAGCATGGAAACACGTATTCTAAATGAATTCGCCCGACAGCGGACCACCGCGCCGGAATTTATTTAGTAGTTGTAAACTTATATAAAAAGCACGGAAACACGCATCAAAGGAAATTCGCCCGACATGCGGACCACCGCGCCAGAATTTTTAAAGTTAAACCCTATAAATCAACACGAATGTAAACAAAGATAGAAAATAAACTTCACAGAGAAAAAGAAAAATTTAAATAAAGATAGTAGATAACAAGCCGGGGGCAGAAGGGATAGAGGGCACCTACATCTACCGAAGGGGGCGCTAGGAGAAACCTACATTTGAACTTTTATTTAGGGGGAAAAGCCAGCATGAACAAATAGGAAAGGGGTTAAAAACCTACAAAGGCACTTAAAACTTTGCTTTACAAATTTTAATAATCAAAAAGGGGAAAGGCCATGTTTTTATTAACGAAGCCATGCTTAGCTGGACTGGACCATGTTATCCATGTTACATAGCATGCATAAACTTCTCATACATATGTAGCAGATAGTGCGGTTAAACCATTAAAAACAGACAACGAAAGAAAATACTAGGGCAAGTAGAATGAATAGTTTTTACACTAGTTAAAGAATAGCAACATAAAGATGATGCATGATGACTATAAATGCGTTCCCTAATTCAATTGCCAGTCAAAGGTACTAACAATGCCAGTTTACCTTTTCGGTTATATAATGTTTAGGTACAAACAGTCCTCATTTTTAACTCCAAAAAAGAAATACACAATCTTTACCTTTTTCCTTTTCCTCGCCTACAATAAAAATTTGATGAAACCGAGATTTCATCATAATATTTTGCTTCAGGCACTTTTATGTCGTCTTGAGTAGTTTTCATTATCCTATCTGTCTGTCCGTGTGTGTGTTTATTTACGTTCACGCCAGAAAGTATATAAAAACTTAACAGAGAAATCAGACTTAAAGTATATAGAAACTTAACAGAGAAATCAGACTTAAAGTATATAGAAAATTAACAGAGAAATCAGACTTAAAGTATATAGAACTTAACAGACAGACTAAAGTACTTAACAGAGAAACAGACTTAAAGTATATAGAAAATAACAGAGGCAGACTTAAAGTATATAGAAACTTAACAGAGAAATCAGACTTAAAGTATATAGAAACTACACAGAGATATCAGACTGAAAGTATATAGAAACTTAACAGAGAAATCAGACTTAAAGTATATAGAAACTTAACAGAGGAATCAGACTTAAAGTATATAGAAACTTAACAGAGAAATCAGACTTAAAGTATATAGAAACTTAACAGAGAAATCAGACTTAAAGTCTAGTAGAGCTGTCTGGAAGATAATATATATTTTTTTCAAGTGGCTCTATTGCAGGCACTATACATCCTCAAAACATCGGATACGGGGTACCTCGGAACTTTTCCTCATCACATCGGATTCGCTACCCCCATCCTCCCAACTTCGGACTCGCTTCGCTCGACCTCAGAATATACAATTAGCCAAATTTATACTGCAGCACGTCTTCGGAATAGTTTTGCTCGTCCTCAGATAGTAAATACATCCGTTTCATTCTCAGCGTTCACCCATACAGCACTGACAACGCTTAATGCTGCCTAACTTCTATAATCCAACAAATATCAAGGATATATTAAAACGAAACTTAGTGTTTCGTTTAATTACGTTTTGCTTTATTACGGTATAATACACTTGTAACAAATTTCAAATCATTTGAATTATTTTCCTATTATTTACATTTTTTTCAAAAACGTATACACAATTCATTTAATAAAATTGAACTAATGCTGATAATGTAATATAACTTGGCCAAGTCACAAAGTGACTTGGCCATTACACAGCACACACAGAAATTCATAATAAGTTTATTACATAGGCTGCGGATATATTATTATACTGTAAGTCTACACTCTATACAAGATGTTTAGTACCACACTTAAGCTGCGAAATAGCCAAGTTACAAAGTGAAATCGCCAAGACTTCATATATCTACAAAAATTATTGGGAACTTACGACTTGGCTTATTCAATGATCTCAAAACTTTTCACGTTAGACTTGGCTTTTTTTACACTCATGTGTTTTGTTGGGATTTTTCTTTCTAATTGTTAAAGATTACATTACTACGTAACATTTCTTCTAATATTAAAATATATGTACCGTGATACGTCACAAAGTTCTGACCTCCCCTTACTAACTTAATAAATAGAGAAAGTTATAAACATCATTTAAGTAATAATCTTGATTTGAGTGTACCTGACAGTTAATTAAATAAAACTGAAAAGTTTATAACCAATCGTAATCCCTAGACCGAATAGTTGGCGAGAGTCTAGTGAAATTAAACCTTATACCTTGTACTCAGCATTTTCCTTAAAAAATTAAATAGATTGAAAAAAATTTAAACGTTTGATGAATAAAATTAGATTTAACTTTAAATTACGTTAGGGCGACCCTTGAAATGGTTTAACATTACGAACTCTAATTAGTTTTACAGTTTCTCTCCAATAAAATCATTATACTTTACCATACAACAGAAAATATCTTGGTTACCAAAACAATTTACAAAATAAAAATCGGGTACGGGGTACCTCGGAACTTTCCTCATCACATCGGATTCACTACCTCATCCTCCCTACTCGCCCTCAGAAATAAAAGTCGTTAATTTATATGCTAAATGTGTCGGAGTCGCTTCACTCGTCCTCAGATAGTAATAACATCCGTTTCATTCCCAGCGGACGCCCATCCAGGTATTGACTACACTCGATGCTGCTTAACTTTTGAGATCCAACAACAATTATGAATTTACGTGTCGTATTGAAACAAAACTTAGTGTACTTATTTATTACGTAAAGGTGTACACTTGTACCAAATTTCAACTCAATTAGACTAATTTCCGATTATTCACACTTTTTTAAAAAGCTTACACAAGTTACTTGATAAACATTGATAACAAATATGCTGACATATATGTGCTGATAATATGATAAAACTAGTCATATATGTTAGTCTTATACATAGGTACAGAAAAATTGATAAATCAACCCCGGAGGTCTAAAAAAAAGAAACATCTCAGTTTTGAACACACAACTTTTCCTATGGTGTATAAGTGAGGAAAAATACCGCACTCTTCCTGTAATACATACGGTATAAATGAAGAATACTACAAACACTAATTACTTTTTTCATTTACCTACAGTATTAACGAAGAAAAGTACATATAGTAATATTTTCCCTATAAACCTATGGTATAAATAAAGAAAAGTACAGGCACTAATTACTTTTTTATTTACCTACGGTATAAACGATGAAAAGTATACATACTTTTCCAATAAACCTATGGTATATATGAGGAAAAATAGAAACACTAATTACTTTTCCTATAAACCTATGGTATAAATTAGGAAAAGTACAAACACTAATTAATTTTCCTATTTACCTACGGTATACATGAAGAAAAGTGCAAACACTAAATACTTTTCTTAATTACCTACAGAATAAATGAGGAAACGTACAAACACTAAATACTTTTCTTAATTACCTACAGAAAAATGAGGAAAAATACAACACTAAATACTTTTCTTAGTTACCTACAGAATAATTGAGGAAAAGTACAAACACTAAATACTTTTCTTAATTACCTACAGAATAAATGAGGAAAAATACAAACACTAAATACTTTTCTTAATTACCAACAGAATAAATGAGGAAAAGTACAAACACTAATTTACAATAACAAGCGTTCTTAGACAATCCATTAAGTTTGTTAGAAAATATACATTTACAGGACCAGAATGAACTCGTGCTGTTAACCCTTGGTTTTTATCTAACAAATGAATTTCAACATTCATAACCACAAGTTACACTAGTCTTGAGGGTTATTACATCTACAACGATACTTCATGTTCACCAGAAATTACATGGAATCTTTCCTGCATCTTCATCTCGAACTGCATTAACCTTGCCTCTATACCAATCTACCCTATTATTAAACTCAAATAAAGGGTTTCATATACTATCTATATTGGATTTAGTTGTACAACATAAGACATCTTAAAATAATCTTTATATGTAAATTGTTAGCTAGAAAATTACAGTTTCATAAGCATTTTTCCATTAATTTTTCATTATTTATTTTTGGGCTCAAACAAGCCCAAAAATTATTATTGGGCTCAATTGCCTAACTGAACAAAAATAAAAAAAAAAATAAAAAATAATAAAAAAAATAAAATAAAAAAATAAAAAAAATAATATTGGGCTCAATACTTTTACAACTGTTGTTGTAAATGCATAGGTCCAAATGTAAGTGTGTAAGAGTAGCTAACTTGTCTTAGAATGGAACTTAACAGTACTCATCTGTAGTGGGGTCTTATTAGTGTGTGCTTTAATCATATATTGTTATCTTATTGGAATGAGTTATGTGATATACTATGATTAGAAATAGATATTGAATTAGAAATTAAACATAAACCTCTTCATTTTAAAGATTAAGTTTAATAATTATAATAATAATTATTAATAATTAATAATTATATAATCACCTACCAGATGGTATAAGAGCTCTAAAACCTCAAAAATGCTTAAACAAAGTCAAAGAAGTATTATTGCTTAATCCTATGTATGAACTAAATGATTATTTTAATTTGAACTTTAATAATTTGTAATTTTTTTTCTCATTTGTAATATAAAGTGAATTTTTTGACTAAACCAAGAATTGCTTGTAAATTTGATGGTTGTAAAATTATATAAATAAATAAATAGATATAAATAAAGCTTATTCTATTTGTTATTATCTGTCGTAGGTAGAGGTATAGATGCTTAGATCTTCATGGTTAAAATAACGAATCTTATAATTTATTTTTTACTTTTCCTTACTTAATATCGTAGCTATATGGAAAAAGTATTGTGTTTGTAAAAAAATCCGAAACAGGAATGAAACTGGAATTTTTAGGTTTCATTCTCAAGTCGTTTTTAAGGCCTCCTGAGTGGTTTTCGAAAAGTTGTCTGACTGTATGTGTGTGTGTGTGTGTGTGTCTGTTTGTTTGTGTGTCAGTTATCGTCGTAGCGCCCAGTGTATTTTTGCTAGAGAGATGAAATTTTGTACAACAATCAGTCTACCGCTATAGTTGTTCTTTATGGAACATATTTTTCTTACGACGTCATAACCCGCAATAATGACTTATGTGCTGGCTAGCACATTAAAACTATAGCTATACTACCTATAAACTATACACTATAACAAGAGAACAATAATCTGATCTATATTTAACACTGGACTGACGATTAGACATATGTCAAAACATTTAACCATAACATACTCCACCTCCTCCTACAATGTGGCGACTCCGGTCTTCTCTTTATGGTTACCTTTGATGGCACTGTTACCCTTGCATTATTATTAGCCAGGAATCCAAAGTTATCTTTGTTTCTTCATAATGCTTTAAAGTAAGAGAGAGTTTTCTTTTATGTAAGATGTTCTGCATATAGAGTGTTGTACTGTATTTCAGCTATGTAAGGCTTATTAGTACCAAATAAATAGTGGAATGTGTCATAAGATACTTCCACTAGTAGAGCAAGTGTCTGACGTTTCAATCCGAAGTTATTTATCATTTTCGTATGAATCTTCATAAAGTTCTTCGTAGACGTTTTGGTTACATACACCATCTGGCGCAAAATGTAGCGATGAATGATGCTCCTTTTGACAATTGTTAACATTGCATTTTTTCTTAAATTTACAATATATGATTTGATGTGGTGATTTACCCAAACAAGCAAAACAAAGCCTCTGTGCTTTTGTCCACTTCCATCTCTCACTTGCACTTAACAAAGAAAATTGCTGACATTTGCTGATGGAATGTTCGTTACTTGACTGACAATAAGAACAGGAATCAGCCATATTATTTTTTGCTTTATTTGGACTGACCACTAGATTTACGTATTTCGCTTTAAGCTTTTTAGAGGATAAAACTTTATTCTTTTGTCGATAAGGTTTCCTCTTCTGAGGCTTGACGTTTAAGCTTAGGAGATATCACTGGTGTTGGTAAGTACATCAAAGTAGCTATAGAAGCTGCCTCTTGTAACCATTCGGAGAAGTCTAATAACGTAGGAAGAGTTAAACATTTATTCATTACATTCTTGGCCCATTCATATTGTAAATAAACAGATAATTTTGATAACAGTTCTTTCAGGAGAGTTAGATTTGTAATATAAACCTCTAATTTCAGAGAAATTGCTGTTGCAGTTAAGTTTTGAACTGTCGTTGCAAAATTAATTATGCTGTCTGGATTATCAGTAGTCACTTTTTGAAAAGATTGGGCTTGCTGTATCATGTTACCAAGTATTAATTCCGGTCTGCCAAAATTAGTCTCTAAAATATTTAATAAACAATTTAAGTTCAAAGGAGATACAAATAATGATTTAACTGCCAAGAGGGCTTTACCTGTTAAAGCTTTGTATAAACGGACCATGTTTTCCTCGTCACTAAACTTGCATCTCTCTGTTGAAGTTCTATACAACCCTATAAACATAGGCCAATCTTCAGGGTTACCTGAAAACTCAGGCAGCTTCCACCCTAAAATTTGTCTATTTAAGCATTCTTTGGAATTAGCGTTCATCAATGTTGTTAATCTTTCAGTCATAGTCTTGATTGCCCCCGTCAATTCATTGATTATAAGTGAGTCAATATTACGCTGTTCTGCTTGGATATCTTGATTGTGCAACTTAGCAGATAGTGTGCAATATTTTTCGCTAATATTTTGTCCATAGTCTTCTCTTAACTCTAAATTAATGGTTTCATCTTCCAAATGATAATACGGTGATGCATGAGCTTGACTGGATTGTTTACTTTTATTTAAATTTAAACCACTGTTTCGGATTATACATTCTCTTTGAAATGCAGCATCAGCTTTGATTAGTTCTATCTGTCTGTCAATGTTGTTAAGTTTCATTTGTGTAAGCTCTTTTTCAGTTTCTAATTTGTCAATTGCTTTGAGCTTTTCTATCTCTATGTTATAGAGTAATATTTGTCTTTTTTCTGAACAGTTTCCAATAGTAATTTTTGTTCTACTTACATCTTTTCTATTGGAATGCATTTTTCGTCTGGCTGTATATGAGTTTCTTCTGTCTCTTGAGTTTGCATTCTGGCTGAATGTCTACTATTACTACCCATCCTTCTTGTGTTTTCTGTCTTTGCAAAAGTTTACGGCAAAACTTTTTGATCTATACTACTACACTGAGTTCAAGCTACTCGAAGGACCATTTATGTGCTGGCTAGCACATTAAAACTATAGCTATACTACCTATAAACTATACGCTATAACAAGAGAACAATAATCTGATCTATATTTAATACTGGACTGACGATTAGACATATGTCAAAACATTTAACCATAACAACTTAGCGAAAATATCAAAAAATCATAAAGCGCGGAGAAATGAAGCGATCGGATTGAGATTTGGCACGCATATGATTATCTATAACAGTAACAACATATGTGCTTAGTTCCATCTCATTATCAGCATTAGTTCAATTTTTATTTAATGACTTGTGTACATTTTTTAAAAAATTGTAAAAAATTGAAATATGGTGCAATCGAGTTAAATCGGATTAAATTAAATTTAGTACAAGTCTATACCATTATCTAGTAAATAAGTACACTAAGTTTCGTTTCAATACAAGTATATCTATGATTTTTGTTGAATCATAAAATTAAGGAGCATTGAGCGTGGTCAGTGCTATATGGATGACCGCTGAGAATGGTACGGATGCATTTACTATCTGAAGACGAGCGAAGCGAGTTCGAAGGCATGTTGCAGTATAAATTTGGCGAACTGTGTTTCTGAGGACGAGCGAAGTGAGTCCGATGGAGGGAGGAGGAGCGTAGCGAATACGATGTAATGAGGAAAAGTTCCGAGGTACCCCGTACCTGATTTTTAAAACTACTGTAGCAATTTTTAATCAGCGTTAAAGGCCTTGCGCTTAAGGACAGGGAAAGAACCAATAAAATGTAAATATCTTAAAATCAAAGCAAAATTATAAAACAAATCGAGTATACCTCAGAACTGTTCCCCACCACATGGGATTCGCTACGTCCATCCTCCCTACTTCGGACTCGCTTAGTTCGTCCTCAAAATATATAAATCGGTTTTTGGAACAGTGATAAACGAATTTCAGGGTTGAAACCTTTGTTCAATCCTATTAACACGACAATTGCAATACAACAATTGGTGGATTAACACTCTAGGAGGTTAAATACGGGGTTGAACCCCCTGCCAAACCCTGCGTCTGAACAATACTGACTATATAATAAACTATAATAATAATATATATATAATACACTACAGGGAGAGCTTACTCTATTTCAATTCATTGGTAGACTTGAAACATATTTTTGGAGCTCTCTGTAACCTCATTAAAACCTCCTCTTAGAAAGAGTTAAGATCATAATAAATCATTGTCTTTTGTTTTGTATTGTAAACGTTCTATTATAAAAGTTACTGTAATTTTGATTATATTAGCAGTAATAGTTAGTGCTCTGGTTTTTTTTACTTTTTCAATGTTTCAAAATTCAACCGTTATAGGGCCGCCTCTCTGATAATAGTATCCCAATGTCTTTACCACTAAAATTGGCGGGGGGAAAATTTACTAAAATTAAAAGGAAACCGGTGAATAAAATAGGAATTACCTTTGATTTATGCCCGGTTTTAACTATGCAAGTAATGATAAAAGAGCGCAATTTTAGAAGTACAAAGTCAAAACTTACTTCGTAAATTGCACCTTTATCTAAACACCTACTAAAATAAGTACTTAAATTAAGTAGGATTGAAATTTAAAATTAATAAATTGTTATCTTAAATTTTAGATGTTTGGTTTAGAACCAGAGATATTTTCTGTGTCAGCTGTAATCTTTAAACTCATCTAAAAAAGCTTGAGGAATCGAGGTTGAACTTGATGCAACTATGGAATATATAATCCATAATTAATATTAGATTCCGTAGTTGAATATTAGATTTTAAACGAAATAAAACAGTTAGATGACAACGCGAAATTAAAGGAGCATTCTTAGAATTTGTCACAACTATTAAATTTAAAAACAAAGTAAAATTATTTTAAGATCCAATTACCTCTAATGCTGTTAGGAATAATTTAAAACGAGTTATTAAAATTATTAGTTCTTATAATAATCAAATTTTATGCACCGGTTTTAATAAACGAGATAATATTTAAGAACAATAGTACACACACAACTCAGAATAGCTGACGGGCCGGTACTGAAGGGTGAAGGGATGCCAGCTAAGGGATTAGTAGGGGGGGGGGATTTCAGAGTGTGCGCAGTAAAAACAAATCTATAAACATCTTTTTACCGACTCCCCCCCATTGGACCAAACTACTTTGTTTTAAGTACTACTTCAATATTCGAATTTATTTAAATTCATTTAGCGAATTTCCTTTTTTTTTAATTAATATATGAGAAATACAATGATACATCAATAAATTACCCTTCAGAAAGGAAAAAGTGAACTCCAACTGCTGGAGAGAGAAATAAATGATATTTGATTCCGAGTCTGAATCTACAGAGAGAAATGTAATAATTAGAAATACGGGCCTTCGGCCCATGAGCGGACTAGTCATTGAGGGCGAGGCGGCAGTCTTTCTTAAAGAAAGCAGCCAAATTAAACTTAAAGAAAATAAACAACGATACTTAAAAAAACAACATATTAATTATTTTTAAGCTTATAATATATAAAAATATTTATTTATAATAATTATTATTATAATTATAATTTATTTATATTCATAACGCCAGAATCCAAGAGGCCCAACACTGAGGTAAGACCGAGAAAGCTTCGAGAGACAACTGTTTTAAAGTACTTGAAAATATTCTTAATTTGTAACTGTTACCTGAATCCAAGGACTTTAAGGTCCCTACTTATTTAAATTTGACTTTTAAGAGCCCTATACGGGTTACTAGGGTCAAAAAGGGCCCTAGTATACTTGGTCAGGGCCCTAAAGCAGCATATAAGGGCTTTAGACCTTTTTTTTAAGTAATTAAAAATAGATTCTAAATTTTAGATCTTTTTAGTCCATATTCATTATATCTAGACATTTAAGGGCCTCATATGAAGACTAGAGGCAATGAAAAAGGGCCCTTAACCCACTCGATCCGAATCATAAAGCAGTGCAAAAGGACCCTAGGAATTGAACACAAAATAGTTTAATTAAATGTATAAACTGAAGTTTTACTTAAGTTTATTTTATACTTACTAAAGTTTATTTTAATTTATTTAAATACTAAATTAAATTAATTAATTTATGCTCGCTTATTTATAATCATTAATACTGCTCTAGTTAAAAGAAGACCTCTCTACTTGGGGAGCAATATAGCCCCCCCCCCATCGGGCCCTTTGAGATCTACGTTTTGTCCGTTTTACGCCAAACCCTCCTCAGTTCTTTTTGGCTCAGTCCGCCACTGCTTCGGTCCGTAGACGCTGCGCGGCCGGCGGGGTTCTCTTTAGCCGCTTCGCGGCCTCAATAATATAATTGTTATTATATTATTTGTTGTTTTAATAGTATTTCTTATTACATGGCATTTAGCCATGTATTTAGCGCATTTTTGTCGCCTCGCCTTACTGGCCCGCTCCGCGAGCCTTGCTATGGCCTCTTCGAGTACACATAGTTGTTGTTTAGTACTTATTTTTACATATAATTAGCGAACCCATGTATATAGCAAATGCATATGCGGAATGTTCGTAGGGAACGCATATGTAATCGGCTTTGACCGGCAAGACTAAACTCGCTTTTCCCTCTTGTTAAGTTAATGACTGTATCCAGTTCATAATGGACAAAGGCCTGAGCTAAACAGAAGTACTACATATATTACTTACTTATGACCATTAATTTGGGAGCAATATCCCATATTTGATTGAGCTCCCAAGTATAGGAGCTCTTAAGCTCCATAATTGAGTATTTGGCTTAAAATTTTCTCTTTGGCTAAATTATTGACTCTTTTGATTATTTCAAAATTTACTTACTTTTAGCTAGAAAATACTCTATAATTTTTATAGAGTATTCTCTATAAATTCCATACAATTTGTAGAAAAATCAATAATTTTTTTTATATTAGAAATTCAATTAATTTTTATAAAAAATTAACTCAAAGTTATCAAATTTTTAAATGATAATATAAAGCTGATTTTTTATTCCTGCCAATGTAATTGTTGTATTCTTATTTTTGTATGTCTTGTCGTATCGTCCCCAAAATCTCGCGATAAGCAAAGTTTCATTTCGATTTGAGAAAGCTTTCGAGAGTTATCGTTCGCCATACAAAAAAGTAGATCTTGTACTATTTAATAATCTAATAATATATTATAGATCACAATATATATTATCTATTACACCACGTGACTCAACTTGCCAGGCTAGCTCTATATTTAAAACAGAGAGATAAAAATACAATTCTAAAAACAAAACCTGGGTATTTATTTATAGTGTGAACTACCTTCATTGACATGTTAAACCCACAATGTTTGACGTCATAAAACTCTCTTATATAGTGAACAACTTACTAAATATTAACCAAAAGTGATTTGGCAATTTGGCAAAACACGCTACAATGCTTCAGGCATAACAAAGGACCCAGAGGCTGAAAACTCAGACGATCTAGTCCTTCCATTCTACAAAATTTGAAAGTGATATAAAATAATATGCGATTCTAGAGCATTGCGGCTCATTAGGAGTACCCCTGTGAGACAGCCGTTCGCTGGATTTTTTTTTGGGGGGGGGGGGATAAAAACGGCAAAGTTCAGTAATCAATAATGCGTTGCAGGTTTAGTTTTCTTTGACTTTTATTTCTTTGACAAAAGTCAGAAATAATAATCCAGCATACCACAGGAGTAGAATAGGATTTACAAAACTATTGTTATTGTATTGACAAAAATTATAAAATATTTTATTTATGTCCTTAAATTGTCATTGGACCGTTAGCAATCGAAGCGAGTTCCTTCAAACATATTAAATAAGAGTTTTATCGACTTTGCGAGCGAAGCGACCCTTTATTATATATTTTAGAGCCAAGCTATTCTTGTTTAATTATTAAATTATTTTTCTATCCTATCTGCCCACCGAAGGGAGTTAAAAAATTGTGGCGCGGTGGTCCGCATGTCGGGTGAATTTCCTTTGGGATGAGTGTTTCCGTGCTTAACAACAATCCTGGTAGTAACGATAATTTTTTATCGTTTTTTTTTCAAAATATGCATAAGTTTACAACTTCAAAATAATTCTGTTGCGGT
>JACMZG010000022.1:22514927-22524927 GCA_018340805.1 Microvelia longipes
ATATATTATATATTATATATATAATATATATATATATAATATAATTATATTTCTTCATATGAAATATGAAGAAACGTATTATAACTTAAATAAATTAACGAAAATAAAAAGGTTTTAAAATACTTGCTATGAGAATTTGGAGGCAGTTTAACTACTTCAATTATACTACACGAGGTGTCGAACACTGGGTTGAACACCAGGTTGAATCCTCGACACCGATTTTACTCCATGTAGACGGGAGTTCAACCCGGAGTTGAATACCGATATCGACACCGATAATTTTTAGGTTGAATCCCGATAATGTGTCGTGTAGACCCGGCGTTTAAAGTCAGGTTATTTTAATAATTAATATTGCTTTTAATTTCTTTGGTTATTTAATAACATATGTATTTCATTATGAATTTTCTTACCTTATCCTTAATCTGATGTCTCTTGCTTGCTGTCGAAACTTTATTGGTCAAATGAATTTATTTTTCAGCTGAAATTTAAGTCGCGGTTTGCCGTAATAAATGCTGCTTATAACATTGGTTCTTCGCCTTCTCATAAGAGCAGTGTATTTTCTTTTCCTGTTGTTCCTTGCCGCATTTTCCTTGTTTAATAAACACAAAGTGGTTAGTTAGAGCAGTTATAGTTATAAATAACGCACCAAAATAAGGAAAGAATAATTTATGTTTTAAAAATATTTAAAATACTAAGTAAGAACACGAAACAGAAACGAATAACTGCAAATCATGCTTTGAAGAATGGCCAACCTACACAGACAAATATTCCCTAAGAAAATATTAATCTTTATTTAGATTTAAGTTATTTATTTAAAATTATTTTATTGATAAACATCTTTATTAGTTCCATTTTATAGATGATACTCTATATTTTTTATTGTTCAGGTTTTTTTATTTTAATAACAATTTTTTGTTTATTTACTGGGTTCTATTATTCATTATCATTTTACTTTATGAAAATGTGATCGAAAAATGATGCCAATACTAATAAAGTAATTGATGTTTAAAAAAACTGCTACATTTAAATAAAAAAACTTAAAGATGCAAAGGAATAACCAGTAAGATAAAGTTATATCTTTATCTTTAACAGTATAGGTATCACACTGTTACAGAATTGTATATTCTGAGGACGAGGAAAGCGAGTCCGAAGCAGGGATGACGTGCATAGCGAATCCGATGTGATGAGGAAAAGTTCCGAGGTACCCCATACCAGATTTTTTAAATATATATTTTTAAATCTAATTTGAAGCCATTAAAAAATTTTATCATGACAAATACCGCCTGAGTGCAATCTCTGGATTGTTTCTCTATCAAGCGCACTAAAGCCATTAAAACTGTGCTAACTCTAATACTTGTAACAATCACAATTGTTGTTGTATTATTCAATAAATAAAAATCATGACAAATTATATATAATACAGGGTTACGCAAAGCGTGGTCCATGGACTACTGGGGGTTCGTAGAAAACATTTGTTTATCCCTGATATAATATACATAATAGTACTAAAACCGCAACAATCTAACTGTCACATTTAATCTTTGCATTTATTTGCTTGCAAAAAATTACAACATTTCTAGTTAAAGTATTTAAAATATATAAAGCATAGAAGCGATGTAACTCTTTCCCTCTCATTCTCAAAAGATTGCCTCAATAAGTAGATTGTTTTTTGAAATTATTAATACTGTCATTAACATAGACTCAGTCTGCAACACTTATACGATTTCAAGGTACAGTATACTGTGTGAAAGGATGGCGCTATGGTATGTAACGGTTTTATCTTCGAAACTAGTGTTGCAAATAATAATAATAATAATAATAATAATAAGAACCATTTATTAAATGTATATCAAATCACTTTTTTTATTTTGCCAATTTGATCTTATTCCTTATAATTAATTATATTTAAATTAAATTGAATTAAAATTTAATTTCTCTCCTCTTTTTTCTCAATTATTATATATATATAATATATATATATTATATATATAATATTATTATATATAATAAATATATATATAATATATATATATATGTGTGTGTGTGTGTGTGTGTGATAAAGTCTCGTGAAACCTCCAGAGTCAAACTTATGCCATGCCGCCCACTTAATAAGCGAATCTTGTTTCAAAGGAAATGTGCTAAAAGCTATTTTAATTATAATTTCTTAAATCTTTAATTTAGAGTGAGTTCACAAAAATCTTTCAATTTTCAGGTGATTGGCAAAAGCTTCTGGAAAAGCATGCTCAAGGTGGAGAAGAAATGTCAGTAATGTTATGGCCATCACCTGAGTATCATGATTTAGAGTTCATCAAAGATGTTTTGAAATTACTGAATAAATCAACATTAGTCAGTATAGGTTGTGGCACAGGATTTCTGGAATGGTGTCTGACTCAAGCTACCGGTTAGTATTTAGCTGTGGAACTTGTTTTCTAGAATGGCGTCTGTCTTAAGCTACCGGTTAGTATTACCTGTGGCATAGGCCTTTTGGCATGATGACTGTTTTAAACTAGATGCTATTACTATAAAGCTAGACTATAGAACTTAAACAGCGTTCGATTTAAACAGTGTTTTATGATGTCATTATAAAATTTTCTTATTGTTTATAGCTCTCTCTAAATATTCTTAAGTTTCCACCACTCTGGTGGCTTTAGGCAGAGAAAAATGCAGATACCCAATTTCGCACATTAAGAGTTTTAAAGGAGGTAGGGAGAGGTAATACATAATAAATCACATTTTACCAGGGATTTGCCGCTTGATATCGGCATTATTGCTCATATGCTTACTTCAGGCTATTATTAAACGAATTTTCCGCAGAAGGAAAATATCACTTTACTGCTTGGTTACATAAGCTACTATTACCTGAGTAAATTTTAATAAAATTATTAAAATGTAGTTGACAAATAATTGAATGCACAAAGTATTTTGTATTTCAGGTTTGAAAGTCGTGGGTGTTGAAATAGACAGGAAATATTGGTCACAACCTCGTAACCAGATGAAGTTATTTATCCACCATACTTACCCAGATGATGAGGGTTTTAATGAAGTAATTACCAGCGATAAGAATGCGCTTATGTTTTGCTATTTTAACAATAGAAAAGCTTTTATAAACTATGTAGAAAATTACCGAGGAGACTGTCTAACTATATTGGGACCTCATAATGCAGGAAGGTAAGATACAGCTAAAGGCCACAGGTTAAGCAAGGATTTTGAATAAGGGGTTAAGACACGATAAGCCAATTAGACATGTAATAAAATGACCCCGTTGATTATAAAAAATAGAGATGGGTCCATCACAAAACATTTATACCTAAAACTTGCTTGGTATGAACTAAGCATGCTTACAATATTTACATTAACTGCGCAGGTTTTAAATTAAGAGGCCTTTGATTTAAATTTAGGTCTTAAATTAATTGAATCATTAGGTTGCTTGGACATGACCTGGCGGCAACACTTGTTAGGGTATTAGCCCCCCTGTGCGGTTTTCTACTTATTTAATATGTTTTACGTTATATCAATAAATAATTGTTTCCCTGTCATTTCGTTCTCATTTACAATGCTTTAATGTTAAAAGTTTTGATGATTATGTATAATTTAATTATATTATCTTTAACATTTATTTTAATGGATTTGTAAAAATGGTGTCGTGTTGTTCAGTGCTTCTTGGGTAAATCCCAGCAGCAAGATCGTCCTCCCTGTTTAGTTTTCAAACCAAAGTATAAAGGGGATGACGCATTAAGGAACATTTCTGACCCCATGGAAGTTGTATGAGATAGAGAAATAGGAGCAAACTTACCTTCCCTTAGGTTATAATTAAAAAAGGCGCCAAACGTAGGTTATGTAGCTAAGTTGTTATACAATTGAAGCTTTACCGTTTACTTTTCGTAGAGAGTAAGTTAAATGTGTTAATATTTTGTCTTTTTTTAGCCTAGTGAAATGTTTTGCTAGTTCAATTTTGGTTGTAATTTTCTTAATTTTCTTTAATTTTGTTAATTTTAAGCAATATTGACAAAAACCAGTTAAAAAGTATGAACTTTTTTCAATTTATTTATAACCTTCGCAAGCAAAACAATGGGAACCCCATTGAGAGTTAAGTTTGCCTCTAAATTTTAAGACCTGCGCTGTTATAAGGATCATAAGCATGCGCAGTTCGTACCAAGCATGTGCAGTTGGTTTTTGACGTGTGTTTCGTGTTGCATTCTTCTCTATGTTTTGATTTTCATTGGGGTCACTTTGTTGAATGGCACTTCGACTTAGTGCGTCATCCCCTTTATTCAACATCCTTGGTTTACATGGGCTATTATATGAAACTATATGGCATTCTGATTATATAAGAGTTTACATTTTCCTCTGTTGTTTTTTCATGTGTATCATTCAACAAGGGCATTGGGCCCTGGCCGCTTAGCGGGCACTGCTTCGTAGGCCATCAGCCTGCTTAGAAGTAGTGACTTAGTTTTTTTGTGTTATTCGTTATTACATGGCATTTCGCTATTTATTTAGCGAATTTCAATCGGTAATTAATTTCAAACTTGATGATAACCATCGATGATCCACTGGGAAACGAACACTGACTATAGTGCCGTGTTTCATTATGACTTATTGAGGCGCATCATTAAGTCTCTTCATAAGCTGTTGTTCTAAAAAAAATAATGTACACAAATAAATAAAAACTTTAATAGAATATTTCATATTGTTTTCAAGCATCGTTTCCTGCAATAAATATTTTAAACATCTTATTGTTGGATTAAGGAAAAACTTGCGTTGCGAAAAGTTAAAGTAAGGCAGAAAAATAATGGGCTTAATTTAAAATTTGATACACACTTATTCCTATACAAAACAAAATATTGTTCCATCTTATGTATTATGGCCTAGGTATTTATGCATATATACTATTATGTATATTACCTTGGCTTGGGTCAAATAAACTATGATATAACATCAGTTTGGTGGTTTAAATACGCCAAAAATTTATGTCACCTATTTTGGGCGTTTTAAAACCTCCTTAACAGTATTTTCCAAGTTGTCAGTCTGTATGTGTATTTGTTATCATCGTAGTTTCGTTATCATTAGTTATCGAAGTTTCGTAAATTTATGACAGTCGGAAAAAAATTTGGATTTTTTTTTTCAATTTAGCACACATGTAGTCATGTATAAGACCAACAAATGGGCCAAGTTCCACCTCATTATTAGCTTTAATTAAATTTTTATCGAATGACTAGTATACGTTTGTATACAATATTGTGTCCAATTGAGTTGAAATTCGGAAAAAGTGTATTCCTTTATGAAATAAATCTTAAAAAAACCTTGTGTGTTGAAAAACGTGCGTTGTGAAAAGTTAAAGAAAGGCAGAAAAATAATGGTCTTAATTTAAAATTTGATACACATTTATTCCTACACAAAACCAAATATTGTTCCATCTTATGTATTATACTTCATCCGATAAAATAAGGAAAAGTTCGAGATACACCGTATCCGATATTTGTTTAGTCTTTTACAGAGGTCGCAAATTTATGAAGAGGATATCCAGGCTGTAAAATAATCTACTACTTCTTCACTTATATAATATGTATTGAAATTAAACAGTCAACTGACTTTAACCAATTTTAAATCAATCTTTCCAAACACATAAAAAATATGTGACTTACTGGTAGACATCCAGGTTGATAGCTTGTCACGTGTCGTCCTAGCTGTCAAACTTTTTATTCTCATATTTTTCAAGTGTCTTAATTTCTAGTATCAACCGGGCCGTCTACATAAAAAGAGAGGGCTCCGCGGGAGGGGGTTTCCCCCCTCGCCAATAATAAACCTCCGCACGGTTTATTATTGGAGGTTGAGAGTATAATGACTAGCCGACCTTTGACACATGATTCGCTAGACAGGGCTGACGAAGAATGCATAACACCATTTTCTATCCTCATTGGTACGACAAGCGAGGCAAGAGCTTGGGATCTATCCAAAGATGCAGACGTCAGTGCCAAGAAAACCTAGCGTATAGCACAGCTGTTAGCGGATAGAATCTGGCAACGTTGGACAAAACTTGTCGAACTTACATTTCCGAACAATATGGAGAAAGGAGGTACCTGCTGTTTAGCTGAAGGATCTACTTGTCGTCGCAGAGCCCAATATGGTAATAAATAGCTGGACACGAGGAAGAGTTGTAAAGCTCATACCGGGCAAAGATGGACGGGCGAGGGTAGTTAAGATTGAAACTGCATCCGGCATTCTCTAAAGCCCAGTGAATCGAGTGGCTGTGCTTAAAGAAAGCCCGGAAGATGTTGGAAATTAGGGCTCTTGAAAATATGAGAATAAAAAATTTGACAGCTAGGACGACAGATGACAAGCTATCAACCTGGCTGTCTTCCTGTAAGCCACATATTTCACATGTGTGAAATTCAATTCTCCATTAAGATCACCAGACTTCAACCATTTACTCTAGGTGCTTTTAGTGGAGTTTGAGGAAAAGTGAGCAAATGAGTTTAGGTCATGGAGATGGTGGATTTTTTTCTGAAAAAAGCACTTAATTTTTTTTAACCATCAATTGTCTGACATTTTCTATTCTTTATCGGCTAATAAGTAATAGAACCTTTAAATTTTTATTCCATCTATACAAATTAAGTCAATTCGTCCACACCAGTTTGGTCCAATCCAATTCTGGATTGGATATAACCATTATGTCGTCAATCTCTGGTTTGCTTTGTTACTGCCTTGTTCTTGATATTATTTTTATTTCTTTGATCTTATTTCAAGATAAAGTTCATTCCTGACCATAAAGCATCATTATCATGATCTTTTTCTTCATAAAATTTGATACGAACGATCTCCCTCACTTACCTTACGAAAAAACCACAAATTTTAATTAGAGTACTAGTTGCTTTATTATCGGTTTCATCAATCAGTTTATGTTAAGCAGTATCGAGTTAGGTTATTACTTGTACGGGTAACCGCTGGGTAAAGAAATATATAAACCAAGTAGGGAAACAAACGCAATTTCTGTCAGACCTGGCATGTAGCATGTATAATCATGATTATACAGGCTCGACTTTGATTATGAAGGCTTAACAATTTAAATACGCTAACATCGTTTCACTTACATTCTTTACTTTTTTTCTCTGAGGACCATTCTTTGAACACTTCATATGCTTTGAGATACCTACTGCCTGATTTGCCGGGTAGAAGGCTCTCTTTGGCATTTGTAGCTATTTCCAAAACATCCGACGGGGTATGTTCGAAAAGTTCGTCTATGTCTTCGACGATATTCATCACAAAACGCTATAGAACCGCTATAGAATAAACTAACTTTTTAACCGCATTAAATACGGGTTCGTATGATAAAAGTAGTAAATGACTTGACAAAAAAAGATGAGATAATAAACCCAAGACAAAAAGTGTTGCCTTTAAAACAATCAATAAAATTTAATTCTAATTAAAGATTTACATTACAAACTGTTTTATTTTAATTTTAATTAGTTAAATAATGTAATTATTCATTATATAAATTATTAAATAAATTCAATAGGCTTTTTATTATTAACTAATTATGTTCACAAAAAATATCTATTAACTTTCTTTACCAGCATAGGCAGGGGCGGCTGGGAAATGCTACTTTCCTGCCTAGGCAGGTAAAGTGTAGTCATTCATGACTAATTACCAGCCGATCTGGGAAATGCTACTTTCTCGCCTAAAATTAGTTCAGTAATGCTTTAGTCATTTTCCTGCCGTGAGCAGATAAAAGAATTTAATACAATATCATTAAATTATCACGTACATATTAAAGTACAAAAACACGATAAAATGTAAAACTCACCTAATCTTATCAGGGTTGCCAATAAAATTAAATAAAAAAACCTAAATCCGAAGAGACGCATGCGCAGTCATTCTAATTTTAGCTATTTTTTATTTTTGAGACAGCTATCCAGCAGCTATCTATTTCTAAATAGCTTTTTTTATTTTTTATCGGGCAGGTCTGAATTTTTTTACATGTGTCAGTATAGTAGTTTCCCTATTTGGTTTATATTTTACTTTACCGCTGGATATTCAATATGTCACATGCATGTATTTTTTTAATTGTGTAAGTTTAAGTCTCAAGGATAAAAGCCCAACGAATCCGAACTTAATAAAAAACGTTTCGAGGTAACCCGTTCATGGTTTTTGTAGCGAGTTGCAGCTTTTAATAATTGCAGAAGAATGAGAGGCAAAAAGGTCATATTCGACAGTAGTTTCGTTATCAAAGTTATGAAATAAGAATACTAATCGATGTCTAATAATGGGATTCTAAAGTTTTAACAAAAACTATTCATGAATTAGCTCATTGTTTCGAAAACTGTGTGCAGTATACTCTTTTTAAAGAATTATTATTTTTTTAATTAAGTAAGCAATACATTGGGAATTTCAATAAACTCCAAACAATAGAGAAAGCAAAAACCGCTGGTCTGAAGTTTTGGTACTATTTTTACGAACTAACCTGTTATATCTGTGCTAAAACAAATTTAAATAATTAAATATTTAAAACAAAATGAAACAAGTTTCATGAAAACAATAAATAATAGAAGGGTGTTTTGCACTTTTAAGACAAAAGAGACTATCAAAATTCCCTAAACATTTTTTATAATGTTAATTTTTATTAGATACAATATTTAACAGTTTATAGCTGTTTTTAGTTTATTAAATGTCATCAATAAAAATAAATTAATTGGTTGTATAAAAAGATAGTCTTAATTCATTTAAATCCATTAAATTTAAAAACATCAATGTAAAAAATGAGTTGTAAATCTTTAAATAGAAATTATATAAGTTATTATTTAGTTGGCTAAGCTGTAAAACCGTGCATGAACAACATCTCGTTCTCGCCCCGTTTAGTTTTATTACCTGAAGAAAAATAAATGGCTGCCTCTTAATAAGTTTTTGTTTTGATTTTTTAATTTTAAGTTTTATTAGCCAATTTTTTAGTTTACTTATGATTTTAATGTTTTAACTATCTGTGTTATTAATTATCTAAGTTTTAAGTGCTAATGTTTATTTTATAAACAAATAATGAATGAATGTGACGAGAAATAAGTAAAACAAATAATTTTCCAAGCCTCGGGGATATATAAAAGAAAGGTAGTAAAAATGTTAAGATTTTTAAGTCGAAAGAAGGGCAGACACGGCCAAAGTAAGTCTGGTCCTATAAAAACAGCCCATCATAGAATTTTAACTAACAAGAACACAGTTCAGTGTAAAGTTTTATTGCTGGACGGCTCCGACTTATCAATCGACTTAACTGTAAGTCCTATTTTAAGTACTATATTTTAAGTATTTGATGCTTTAATGTATTATTTTTTTATTACTGTTATGTAATTAATAAATTTTGGTTTATTTTATTAGAAAAAAGCGATCGGTAACGATCTGTACGAGCAGGTCTTCTACTCGCTGGACTTGATAGAAAAGGATTATTTTGGTCTTCAGTTCACTGATGCTAATAACGTCCAGGTAATTTTATTAGTCATTTGATTGATTATCCATGGATTTCTATTTAAGTTTTCTGCAATAAATTAAAAGAATGTGGGGACAATGATTGTAACCTAGTTGTCCTGATTTGTCTTATTAGAATGTTATCTGAGTTTTTTGGTTGTTACCCTTATTTATGGCCTGTGGGATTAAGCTCAGGTGTACCCTAAACCTGGGCAATATTCTATGAGATCTGGTGTGCAACTACCGATTTTCAATTTTGGGAGTTCTACTTGAAAAGAAATTCTTTTATTTCAATCCGATATTAGAATCTGATAATAGTATTTGATTTAAAGTGATGTATAAATGAGGGGTCAGTGGTTAAGACATTTAGTACGTTCACACACACTTCTAGATCCATGGATAGTATAGAATACGATCTCTAAATACGCTAATATTAGCTGTATGAACCATGCGGAGGGGATCCGATCGCATATGCTAGAACTAGGGAGATGGAATCTAAATGAATCCCCCGATACGCTGTATGTACCTTTAAAGACGATCGTATTTAACGGAT
>JACMZG010000022.1:22529927-22624927 GCA_018340805.1 Microvelia longipes
ATTAAGTTAAAAAGGGTTGCAGGGAAGAACTTTGTTTTGCATTGACCCCCCCCCCCCTTTATTTTTTTACACGTTTATATGTTGGTAATACATTTTCTTAATGTACAAAAAGGAATGAATTGTTTGTTTATTTATTTATTTAATGTTTTTATAGCTTAATTTTTCTTTTTCTTTTGCAGAGGACTGAGTCCTGCACAAGCTGAGTCTAATTTCCTGAATAAAGCTAAATGGTTAGAAATGTACGGTGTAGATACGCATACAGTTCTGGTAAGATAATAAAATAATCTGTTCATATATTTTTATTGGTTATGAGCTGCATACCTTCGAGCCCCATATGCGCTCGAAAGAAGACTTTGATATCTCTATTTTTTCATTCAATGTTATCGCATTCTAATGTATATCTGAGGTATATATCTCAGAAGCCTATGGTGTCACAACCTTTGATGTGAATAACATCAAAAACCCTTGAAATTGAATCAACATTTTTACTGCATAAAAATTCTGTTTGATTCCCTAAGTTGTAGCCACAATTTTAATCCAAATCGCTCCAATATTGGTGTGAGCACTTTTTGCATTATTTAGACCTGTTGGCAGAATGTGTCCAGTGGTGTTTTTTACAAGGAGTCAAAAAATGTTTATTTTATAAATGTATAAATATATGATATTTATATATATAATATATATATATATATATACATATATACATATATATACATATATATACATATATATATATATATATATATTATATATATATATATATATATATATATATATATATATATATATATACATATATATATATATATATATATATATATATATATATATATATATATATATATATATATACACACACACACACACACACATATATATATATATATATATATATATATATATATATATATATATATATAATATTTATGATTTATGTACTAACTTTGTATATTATTTAAAATAAAGAAGTTTAAAATTTAAAAAAATATTAAAATTAGTAGGCACTGGCTTTTATACCAATATTGTTTTTTGTCTCTACTTCTGATAAGAGCATAGTACTGTTGGCTTAACTGCCGACTGGTTTTCGGCAGTATAGCCTTGGTGTGTAGGTCGCAGAGTGAATACTTAAAAATGTTTTGGGCAAAAACATTTACAAAAGGAGGATTACATAAGTGTGTAATTAAGTCGTTGAAGGTATGGTATAAAAATTCTAAGGATAACCTGGGATGTGAACCCCAGACCTCTTTGGTGTGAAGTCTTAAAGCGTGAATAACACTTTAACCCCCTATACCTCAGAGGAGACTGTAAGAACAACTTTGGATAATAATAATTTGATTTCTGTATATTTTTTTACGATCATTAAATTAATTTCTTTACAATACATCAATGTTGTTCTATTAAAATAATACTAATATAGAAGGAGCGTAGGACCATAAACACAATGGAATTCCACTGATAACACAAAAGCCGATTTACTGGTGGTCTTAAGTTGGGGTACCACCCTTATAACAAAACATTATTTTATAACTGTGTCATAAATATCCACTAATGAAGAAAGATCATAAGGAATATATATAATAAATTCTTACAAAGTTAAAAAACCAAAGTATCTAATAAAATTGGTCTTAGATAGCAAAAGTATAGCGGAATACGAGAATTTACATTTAGTTGATGAGGACTACTTTTAACATAATTTTAATTTAAAGTGTTAAAATACTTAAGAAATTGTAATGCACTGTTATTTATAATAGTATTTTATGAATAACCGATCAATAATTCAGTGACTGGAAGAATTGCCAACTTTGTTATAAAAAAGTATATTTTTACGGTGGCAGCATTACTTAAGACACATTTATGCTTCTTCTATATATGGTATTATTCTAAGGTTGTTCTTTTCCTTGCCTAAAAGAATTTCCATGCTAAATTTAGCACTGTATGTATTTGTGTGTTGTACAGGGTAGAGATGCATGTGAATATTCACTGGGCCTCACTCCTACAGGTATCTTGGTCTTTGAAGGCATTCAGAAAATTGGCCTCTTTTTCTGGTAAATCTTTCTCACTCACCTTAATTCATTTAATTCTTAGACTGTTTAATTACTGTACTCTAAATACGGAAACTAATGGAAGTTGTCAAATAGGTCAATTTAATAGTGCAACTATGATCTTTAAAAATAATTACCTATACCAGAAATTTCAAGTTGGCGGCTAATCGAAAAATTCTATGGCAGCAAAAATTTAGGAAATAATAACATCTTAGAATGCAAATTATTTTATGATTCAAACTTTAATCCAAAGCTATTGGCCAGGGAAGGGTTCCAAACTATTGGGTAGTTAAGGAATCTTAAACTATTGGCCAGCAAAGGATTTCAAACTATTGGGTAGTAAAGGAATCTTAAACTATTGGCCAGCGAAGGATTCCAAACTATTGGGTAGTAAAAGAATCTTAAACTATTTGCCAGCAAAGGATTCCAAACTATTAGGTAGTAAAGGAATCTTAAACTATTTGCCAGCAAAGGATTCCAAACTATTAGGTAGTAAAGGAATCTTAAACTATTGGCCAGCGAAGGATTCTAAACTATTAGGTAGTAAAAGAATCTTAAACTATTGGCCAGCAAAGGATTCCAAACTATTAGGTAGTAAAGGAATCTTAAACTATTGGCCAGCGAAGGATTCTAAACTATTAGGTAGTAAAAGAATCTTAAGCCAGCAAAGGATTCCAAACTATTAGGTAGTAAAGGAATCTTAAACTATTGGCCAGCGAAGGATTCTAAACTATTAGGTAGTAAAAGAATCTTAAACTATTGGCCAGCAAAGGATTCCAAACTATTGGGTAGTAAAGGAATCTTAAACTATTTGCCAGCGAAGGATTCCAAACTATTGGGTAGTAAAGGAAACTTAAACTATTAACCAGCGTAGGGTTCCAAACTATTGGGTAGGAAAGAAATCTAAGGCCCGTATTCAAAGACATTTTCCTTAAGGAACCCTTAAGGAGAATGTTAGGAAAATGTTTTTAAGCCACAAAAACCATGTTTTTCCCACTTTTAAATACGGGAACGAACGATCATTTAAATTTCATGACTTAAAAACATTTTCCTTACCTAAACCTAACATTCTCCTTAAGGAGACCTTACATTCTCCTTAAGGAACCCTTAAGGAGAATGTTAGGAAAATGTCTTTGAATACGGGCCTAAAACTATAGGTAGGGAAGGGATCCATAACTGTCAAGAAGGGCCTCTTTCTCTGGCTTAGACTTACCTATTGACACTACTTCTCATCTGTAATATATTTGTTTGTTTACATTTTTTTTAATTCTACATTTATAATTGTATGTTTTAGGCCTAAGATAGGTAAATTAGATTTTAAGAAGAAGAAACTGACCCTGGTGGTGGTGGAGGATGATGATATGGGACGGGAGCAGGAGCATACTTTTGTCTTTAGGTGAATATACATCATACCTTAACCACACTAACAGAGGGAAGCAATCTCATTGGTTGGTTAACTCAGTTTCATTGACTGTGGCTGGAAATAATGGAAAGCAAATATCACATTAATATAATTCAACAAATTTAAAACTAGAATTTATTTTCCAATAAGGCTTTTGACAATAATTGTTTGTTGTACTCATTTTGCTTCTCTCTTTCCTATACTTGTGGAGAGGGGTATTGTAATAGGATAAAATGGGACATCAAAGTCCAACAGGACTTGAACCGCATCTGAGGCTTACGTGGGTCTTTTTTATAAAAAATATGTATGGCACCATAGTTCCATATGTGGATGCTTATTTAAAAAAATTGGAAAATCTGCTAGTCAACAGCGCATTGTATTATTTTTTAATTTGATTAAAGTCAGTGATTATTATACTCAATATTATTTTATTTCAATGGTTGGTAAAATACCCATGCACCATGACTTTTGTACAAAGGATTATTATTTAAGTATTTTGACAAAATATTACTATTTAAGAATTTTGTGCAAAAGATAGTTATATAATCTTTTGTACAAAAGATATTATTTAAATCTTTTGTACAAAATATAATTATTTAAATCTTTTGTACAAAATATTACTATTTAAGAATTTTGTACAAAAGATAATTGTTTAAATCTTTTGTACAAAAGATACTTTTGTAAATAATTTTTTTGTACAAAAGATAATTATGTACAAAAGTACAAAAGATAATTATTAAATTTTTGTACAAAATTATTATTTAAATCTTTTGTACAAAGATAATTACATAAATCTTTTGTACAAAAGATAATTATTTAAATCTTTTGTACAAAAGATAATTATTTAAATCTTTTGTACAAAAGATAATTATTTAAATCTTTTGTACAAAATATAATTATTTAAATCTTTTGTACAAAAGATAATTATTTAAATCTTTTGTACAAAAGATAATTATTTAAATCTTTTGTACAAAAGATAATTATTTAAATCTTTTGTACAAAAGATAATTGTAAAAATCTTTTGTACAAAAAATTATTATTTAAGTATTTTGTGCTAAAGATAATTATTTAATTTTTTTGTACAAAAAATTATTATTATAGTATTTTGTGCTAAATATAATTATTTAAGTCTTTAGTAGATGGTCTGAATGGAATGACTCATTACAAATTTTTACAAAATGAAGTTATTGACTTTCATTAAGAAAGAAATGTTTGAATGAATTTCAGTTCCCATTGTAATAAAGATAATTACTCTAATATTATAATTAACTGTTTAGTCTGGGAACAACTATACTTTACTATTATAACAACAGCTGTCTGTAATTACAACTTCCTTTGCACTCACACACATGTTCTCGGACAATGAACTTATTCAAAGGCTGTAGCCTAATTTGCAAATTACTTTATTTATTTTAAAGCTGTTTATCTTGGAATGGTTTACTTTAAGTGTTGCATAATTTTTACTTTTCCTCATTTGTACCGTAGGTATATAGGAAAAGTATTGTGTTAGCAAAAAAACCGAAACCGGAATTATCTGTTTCAGGTGTTTTAAAGACCTCCTGAGTAGTTTTTGCAAAGTTGTCTGTATGTATGAGTGTGTGTGTTTGTGTCTGTTATCATCGTAGCTCTCAGTGTATTTATGCTAAAGACTTGAAACTTTCTACAAAAATTAATCTATACATATAGTTGTGCTATTTGGAAAGTTTTGTATTTATGATGTCATCAACCAACAATAATGACATCAAAAATTTTGAAAAATCAATAAACACGGAATAATGATGTGATCGGATTGTGATTTGGCACGCAAGTAGCTATGTATAAGACTAACTTATGTGCCAAGTTTTTTCAAATCTTTTGTTAATGAAGGTGGAAGCTTTTTAATTTGGAAAAAATGGGAGACCGATTTTTTTCTGGCACTATAAGATCCCAAATGTAAAAATATTGTGGTGTGAAATATGAATGGTAAATCTTTGTGCACTTTTCTTTGATTGTGAGACAGGTCATAGGGCTTAACGAAATTAAATAAAATTGGTACACAAATCAAGAGCTGTTAAGAGGTATAACTAATTATACAACTTACACAATAACATTTGATGTGAAAAACAGCTGTTTTAATAGAAGCAGCAGGCGTCCAACTTTGGAAAGAAAAATTACCTACAGGTATTTAGGTGACGTCACAGGATAACCATAGTACAACCCCCCAGTGGGCTTTCTCTAAACATACATGTCCTGATCCATTTTTAAAATATTTTCACTTGCGCTTTGAACTTTGTTTCATTTGTTAAGTTTTCCCATAATATAGTATAAGATTTCATACACGCTATTGATCATGTGTGAATAAATTCATCCATTCGTAACATTGGCTACTTTCTGCATATAACACTCTGATTACTTGATTTCAAATCTCATGCTTATTATGTGAGAAATTTACTAATGCAATAATTATCTGTGCTGCCACAAGATAATGAAGATGTGGACAGAATTTTCCTGTCTCGTTGCCCCTCTAGAGCCAACTAACTATGTAAACAATATTAACAGAGGAGCAATAACAAATTAATATCAAGACTAAATTTTGAAAGTTTATTAAAAATATTAGGAAAGGAACACAGCTGTGCTAACTTAAAAAGATATGATTGTCAACATTTATTTTTAAATTTGAGATGCGTTTCTAATACGAACTACTACTCTATTTTATAATTTTATTTTATTATTTTTTTTATTAAAGACTGCAGTTATTAAAAAAACTTTTATTCAAAACATTTACAACTTAACGAATTGACTTTCTCAACTGCCTCTACATCATTACATTTATTGTTAATTCTATATAATTTTTGCAAGTCTTTTATTTTTACCATATTTTTTTTTCAAAAACCCTTTTTTTGTGTAGAAGTTTTTTAAATAATAATATTATTCAGATTGAGTATGGAAGAATGATATGAAATAGCTAATTTTAAAATTAGCTAATTTTTAAGTTTAAAGTAAAAAGAAATGATAAAAATCTATTTAAAAATAGTTTGTTTTGAACAAAAGACATAAGATAAAATAAAAATCCCCCTTCCTGCTCATTTTTAGTCACATGACCATAATATAGGAATATAGAATAGAATATAGGAATATAGAACGTAACCAGGAACATGGGAGCAATCCCCCGTGGTTCCTAAAAATGGCAGCCATTTGTTTTTTATCACAACAATCTTTTGTTTTTATTTGCTAAAATTATTTCACTTAACACTTTAAAATGGTAGTTAAAAGTATTCTTGAATCCTGCAAGGTCCTCAACCACATGTGTGGCTTGCACAGTTACGAGACATTGAAGATAAATTAGTGGGATGCATACAGACTTTGATCTAGTTCTAATCTCACCTAATTAATTCTATTGCTTTATTTTTTTAATCAATTATTAATTATTTATTTTTTTATTTTTTTTTTTCATTCTTAATTATATTTTATTGTAGATTTATTAATGACATTATAACATAAAAGGTTTGTTAAGAATAATTTTTAACTGCATTATAATTAATATTGTACAAAATTAATATTGCAGGCTGCACAATGAAAAAGCGTGTAAGCACTTATGGAAATGTGCTGTGGAGCACCATGCTTTCTTTAGACTGAGAGCGCCTGTAAAAGGTCCCTCTGCTAGGCAGAACTTCTTTAGGATGGGCTCTAGATTTAGATATAGGTAAATATTTCCAATTAGATTTCTGCCTAAACAATTTTGGTGCGGAGGTCAACAAGCCAACCAAATTCATTTGAAATGCTTGGTTTCTTGATTAACAATAATTCATTTCTTGATAAAGGTTTTAGTTAATTCTTCATTGCTTAAACAATATCATTACCACTTGTTACTCATCATTCTGTTTGATAAAAAAAATCAGGTACGGTGTACCTCCGAACTTTTCCTCATTACATCGGATTTGATACACTCATAAACCATCTGAGGAGCTTTTCATTCTCATCTGACACCCATACAGCTTTGACCATGTTCAATGCTGCTTAACTTTAATGATCCAACAAAACCCATAGATATACTTGTCGTATTAAAACAAAACTTAGTATCCTTACAAAACCGTTAGGATATAGTAGTCTTATAATGTTCAAGTTGTACAATGTACAACTTGTTGTAAATCAAGTGTCTCGTTATATAATTTAAGTTGTTTAATTGAATTATTTATAATTTATTATATAATTATCATTTATAATTAAGTTTGTTTTTACCTTTGTTAATTTGTTATTTAGTTTTATTGATGTGTTGAATAGTTAAACTAAGTTTTGTATTTATGTGTCTTGTGACTGCTCTGAGTTATTCCAAATCAGAAGTTATCAGAAAGTGTTTATGAATACAAATAAAACATAATAGTTATTTATGTACCAAGGGAGTAAAGAATGCTATTATTTCCCTGAGCAGTTAGTTGGTTCCTAAGGCCTAAGCCGAGGGATCCAAAGTATTTATCTCCCAAGGCAAAGCTGAGGGAGGTAATTGCGAGGGGAAAAATTGTATTTTACTCCCAAGGTGCATACAAGGTATTATCTCCAGATGTTGATTTTATTTTAACACCTTTTGTTGTAGTTTATTCTAATTTTTTTGGTTGGCTCCCCCTTATAAATTTTGGGAGTGCTGCCCTAAAAAAAAATCAACAATTTTTTTTATTGCTCCAAACAACTTTTTTTGACCTGAAACGGATTTTAAGCAATTAAAACATTTTTTGGTCGGGTCCCCCTTATAAATTTTGGGGGTGTCACCCCCAAGGAAAATGACAAAAATTAGGAAAAAGTATTAATGAAGACAGCAGTCCGAGTTTTATTAGATTAATTTATTTCATCAGAGCTTTTGCACAAGCGATGCTTGGCTTCCTCAGTGAATCTAATAACAAGTAAACAAAACCAGAAATAAAAAATATATACTAAACAAGGCAAAAACAATTCAAATCATTAGCCCAAACTTACAATAAGTAATACAGTTAGGTACACCACCAAATATGTAAAACAACAGTTAAGAGCTTCAAACCAAAAGTTAATATTAAAACAGTGAGTAAAACATAAAAACATTACAACAATTAAAAAAAACTGTATTACTTAACTATATTACTTAAGGTGTAACTATATTACTTATTGTAAGTTTGGGCTATGATTATTTTAATATTAACTTGCATTTGTTTTGAATTTATTTTTGCCTTTTTTGGTATGTATTTTTTATTTCTGTTTTTTGTAATTGGTTTATGGTTTTGTTTACTTGTTATTAAATTCACTGAGGATGCCAAGCATCGCTTGTGCAAAAGCTCTGATGAAATAAATTAATCTAACAAAACTTGGACTGCTGTCTTTATTATTACTTTATTACATTACATTATTACTGTTTCCTAATTAAGATTTCTCATAGTCCATTAAACTTAATTATTACAAAAATTGATCGGTTATCTGTATAAATTTAGAGAATACCACTCCACTAAAAATTGATATAATTGGCTCTAATAGCCCAATAATAGGAAACACTTTTTATTCCTAAGGGAGAAAAAGTTACTTTTTAGCACTTTTCACTCCCAAGGGAGAAAAAGTTACTTTTCCTCTAGAAGGTGAAAAATTAACTCTCCGCCCATATTTTCAGGGAGGAACAAACCGTATTACGGCCTGTTTGTGAAAATAAGGGAGGAAACAACAATCAGGGCAAATAGTAAATCACTTTCCGCTCTACTGTTTGGTGCAATCGGTTAGACATTTGCTTGGAAATCTAAAGATTTATTGTTCAAATCCAGTCTGGGAAACATTGTTTTTATTGATTTACTATAAACTGGGGCATTAATTAATATTTTTATTACATGAATACATTTTTATGATATTTGCTACTGTTTTAGTGTGTTTTGATAATGTTGCTACGTCTAAACTAGAAAAAAACATATAATTTTTACTTAAATACAGCAGAAATAAAAATGGCGTCAGTACTTTTCTTACCTTATCTTTAGCGTGTTTTAGGTAAACAACGTAGTTACTAGATCAGCTATTACAATTATTATGGCGAAGTAAAGGCAAATTACACCTTTAACTGTATTTAATTTTTATTAATTCAAAAGTAAACCAAAAAACTAGTAAACAATCAAATAGTTTTGTTTGTTTCTTCATATTATTTGTTTTAGTCTAAAATAATTATGTTTGACAGTGTTGTAGTTATTTATTGACTTAAAACTTTTGTTTTTTAACAACCAAAAAGAAAAGAGAAAATGAAATGAAGATAATGTTTATATTAATACTTGACAATTTTTTTTATTAATAGGGAAGTATTCTGGATAAAAATCAGTGTTGTCTTTTAATTAAAAGTAAAATTTAAGTTGGCATTCCTGTTAATTTAAATTGAATGACTAAGCAAGCCAACCTCTGTATCTTTTCATTTATCAATGATTCTTTTTTATTCTTTACTTATTTGTTGTTGGGTAAATAACGATTTTGCGGTTTTTATAAGTATTTAGTGTTATTGTTTTGAGTATCTAGTTAAAGATGTTAAATAATACAAAAGCTTGTATATTTAAATAAAATATAAGTTTTTTTGTTAAAATTTTCTCCCTTCTAGAGGAAAAATCTTGTAGAGGGAGATAAACGTTCGTGTACGGGAGAAATTAGTCTTTACACCCCTTTTTAATTTTCTCGGGAGTAAACTTGTTGGTTCCCTTGTCTCCGCCTCAGGAACCATCCCTATAAACCTCTTGGCTACGCCTCTGGATTTAAACATACTGGTTCTCTCGGCTTACGCCTCAGGACCTGTTTCCTCTCTCGCTATGTAAATAACTATTTCACTCCCTTAGGAGTGAAAAATGCTTCTTTACTCCCTAAAAACTAATCAATAAACTTTACATTATACACCGTCTGGAGATAAAAGTATTTAACACAATATAATGGTGCAATAATGACGATTGTCGAATGATGTAACAGTTCCCAAATGTAGCATTGCATTTGCTTGTTACCTTTCATAGGTGTCTGTTGCACAATTATATTGTGTCAACTATTCTTTTTTTGCAAAGCTCGGTAGTATCAAATAATAAAAATTATTTAGTAGGTAATTTTTTTTAAAAATTAATATTTGATTTTTTATGTTTTTATAGTGGTAAGACTGAGTTTCAAACTACCCAACAGAATCGAGCCAGGAGGAGTGTTGTGTTTGAAAGGAAGCCAAGTCAGAGATATGCCAGGAGACAGTCACACGTACTTAGGGAAAAACAAAATAATAAGTGAGTTGATTTTTGATGAGTTTATTTGGATAAGTTTGTGCCAATATGGAATTAAGTGTCAATGAGTAAAATTATTTGGACGCTTTTTATTGTCCAATTAATTGATCTAACTTTTATCTACCAACATTTATCTAACTTTGAGTCAAGTTTGTGTCAGTTATAAATAAATGTGGTAGTTTATGCTCTGCTCTTAATAACACATTTGTGTTCTTGTAGAGTTAGGAAATACCGTTTATAATTAGGATTTTAGGAGAGATGAGAACCTCTTCTTCGGTGTCATCGAATATGGGCTGATAACCTCTAGAAATGCTTCTCATGTCATTGCTGACTAACTAAACAATATTCTCCTTACTATGAAAATCAAGGTGTCAGCATAGCCTATATTGTCTACTAATTTATATTCCTGTATTTATATTGTGAGAAAGATATACATTTTGATCTTAAAGATAAAAAAACCCACATAAAAAAATATCTGTCTCTGCGTGGACTTGAAAACTCCATTCCATATCAAACTGTCCTGAAAGTGATTTTTAGTATCTAACATTGTGGAAGGGGGGGGGGTAAATTGTTTAGAGGCAAGTTGAGATAGAATTTGATAAATCAGGTGAAATAATGGAAAATCTCTCTTATAAAAAAATGTTGGGCTTTACTAACAGACAACCCATGTAGGACATGTCATGAGAGTGGCTATGTCCAATAATATTCTGTTATTGGTTTCCTCTGAGCTAATAACATGCTTGGTGGTTGACAAAAGCTCAATCTCCAAGCTGGCTGGCTTAGTATAGAGCTTAAAGGGTTTGTCTTCTTAACCTAATTAAGAAAGATAATCCAATTAACTTATTGGGTACTGCATGGATAGCAAGATGACATGGCGACTTCATTAAGACTAAGTTGATGCCAAAATTTGTGAGTCCCTCTTTGTGTTGAGTTACCTTATAGATTTATCTAGCTTTTTCTTGAGGTCATACTCATGTCTCCAGATGCTTGTTAACTTTTAAGTTTTGATTTCAAACACTGTACTTGTTACTATTGGTGGGATCTATCACTAGATGTAAGGTAGAGGCTCATTTCAAGTAAGTTTAATGATTTTTCTTCTGGCTTTAAAATCTATGGTCTGAGAGGAAATTTGTTAAGAATGTATCTTTGATTCCAGCTTTTATATTTTTTCTATTAATTGGGGCTCAAAGAGTTATCCTGTGCAACTTCTGCAGTTGTCAGATGCAACCTTATTTTTTCATGTTGTAAAGTGAATTTGAGTGTAAGTTGAGCAATTTGAAAAAATTAAGTCGTCTTTAACCGTGAAAATTAAAGTATATATTTTGTATCTTTCATAAGATACATTCACTCATCTATATGACTTATTGATAATTGATTGTAATTGAATTTTGTAGGGAACCAGAAGCTAAGTCAGAGAGAGCTGAGTCGGCCAGCCCTGCAAGCAGTACTAAATCTCATTCAGGTACGACATTTACTTATTTGTTTTTATTTCTGTTGTACTCCTTATTTACTCTAAAAATTATTATTAGTTTTTGTGTAAAATAAAACAGAACAAATAAGACTGTCATCATTTTCTAAAACTGGCATTTTGAAGAATCCAAAATTTGGTTTTTTGGAAATAACTTTGGAAATTTGCTAAAAGCAGATACAAATAAAATATGATATATTTTGCCTAAACCTTGTATCACAAAATATAAGAATGGATTTTAAAGCTGTCACATTATTTTTCTTTGTTTATTTCAGTATTCTATAGTTTAACACATGGCTAAAATCAGTTGACAGGGTGGGGAAATAGTGTTTTCCAGAAAATAGTGTCCGATAAAGGAAGAGAGTAGCACAGCTCTAATATACTATGACTTATTGTTTGAAACATAATGCTGAAAAACGGGCAAACATTTATTCATAAAATTAAAGTTTTTTTCAGCATTATATGTCAATAACCATTCAAAGTAAATTAAATATCAAAAAAATATTTAAAAAAATCAATATCAATATCTTAATATTTATATTCAATATCTTTAAATTAAATATCAATTTAAAGTCTTCATCAGAAGACTTCAATCCTTTTTTAAAATAAATTGAAAATAAAATTGACAAGCTTTTGCCCCGGGATCCTGAAATCTTCAGTTCTTGAAATTGACAAAAATTCAAAAAGTTTGAAAATTAATATAATTTTTAATGTTTTTTTTGTCACGTGTTTATCTAAATTAAAAAAGGAAACTAAGTTACAAACGAAATTACAAAAAGGGATGCTAAAGGAAAAATTAAGATTTTAAGATAATATTATAATAAATACTGCTAAGATTGTTAATGTCTTGTTTTTTGTTCATACCATATTTGTCAGCCTTTATATAGAGCATTTCTAAAAATTTCCTTTTGTCTGTATGTAGTTCTGTATGAAGTATACAACAGTTTTCTTCGTCTGGTTGGTGGTTAAGTTTTGTCGTATGTTCTGATAAGGCCATAAGGTTAGAGTTGTCAAGTATTTGGTTGTTATGTGTGTCAAGTTTTTTTTGAAAAGTTGAGAGGTCTCCTGTGCATGCTTGGGGGCAGTCCTTACATGGTTTTCTGCATATGACATTGCATCTTTGGGCATTAGTGAGGGGGTCTTTTAATTTTGAAAAACATTTAATGTAGAAATTAGTAGGATTTTTTAAAGCAATTTTGATATATTTTGGTTTGTAGGGTGTCCTATGTAGGTAAGAGAGTGGTAAGTAGGTGAGTTATTCGGTTGGTCAGCATTATTGGCAGAAATAGGAGGTATTTGGACAAGTGGGTTATGGTAACGAAACAATAGGTTGGAGACTAGTCTATCAGGGTAATTGTTTTCTCTAAGTATATCTTTAATTTTGATGGTGGCTTCAGCTGTAAATTGTGGATCGCTTAAGGTCAAAACTCTGTGGATAAGGTTTTTGTCACAATTTATTTTATACAATTGGGGTTGATGGGATAAATAGTTTAAAAGTCTGCCAAAATAGGTGAGTTTGGTGTTATGTGGGATATGAAGGGTATTATCAGGTGATTTAATAATTAAATCAATTAAATTAATATCTAAAAAGGGTATGGAAGAGTTATTTTGGATTTCTAAAAAGAATTTTAGATTTGGATGGAAATCGTTAAAACTGTCAAGAAGTTTACTTACTATTGATTTATTTATTATTAAAAAACTGCTATCAACATACTTCTTAACTATTTTGATGTTAGTTACATATTTGACATTAATTAAAAAAAATATGATCTAGGACTAAATCTGCAATGATAGGTGATAGGGGGTCACCCATTGGAAGACCATTTTTTTGATAATATAAAATGTTATTATGGCTAAAATATGTTTTTGAAAGGCAAAAATTAACTAAAGTGATAAAAGTGTTATTAGTTATAGATATGAAAGCAGAAATTTGGGGATACAGATATTAAATTATAGATTTAGCCACATCGAGTGAATAAAGACACTACATCTAGAGAAATAAAAATAACATCTTCATTTAACATAGGAGGGTTTTTTCTTAAAATATTAGCCATTTCAAAAGAATTTGTCATGTTTTTGAAAGGACTAAGAATTTCAGATAGGTATTTGGATAAGCCATATCTAGCAGATTGTAGACTAGCTACTATAGGTCTTAAAGAGATAAGATTTTTGTCAATCATTAAATTATCACATATTAGAGCTGAGCTACTCTATATTTGTAACCTGATCATATTTCTCTGATAGTCTGCTGTGGTTAGATATTGAGTATGCCTAGTTAATTATATTTCTCTTTTGCTTAAGCTATGTTTAGACATATTTAGCATTTTAATGTATTAAAAGATTAGAAAATATTTCAATTTAATCTTTAATATTTGTTTTTTTTTAATTTTTTTAAAGATCTATCGACTACAGCAACCGAACCTATAAGTTTGATCTCTTCTCCTCATCATAATCTAACCATTTAAATTATATTATTGAGTGAATTACCAAATACTATTGGTTTTAAGTCAATTTTTTTAGTCATTTATATATTTTTCTCCTTTTAAAAGTCCCAAGTTGATAAATAAGTTTAGAATAATGCTGCCATATTTTCATAGATAATTATTTAGGTCTAACTATAATTAAATTCTAAATTAATAATTAAATAATTTATGTCTTTTATTTAATAATGCCATGTTAAAAAATATTTTTTTTTAATTTTAATTTTTTTGAAAGTAAAGTCAGTGATATGTTCCTTTGTTCCTATTAGTTTATTAATGATAGCTAATGAATACACCATTTTAATACCAAAAACAGTCAATGATTAATATGGGTTTACTGATCTAAAAGAATGACATTAATGGTCTTCAATGCTCCGCAGTCAAGTGGAGGTAAGACTCGTCTGGGTTAAAGACAGCTCTGTTGGCACTGCTCAGTCTATTTATTTCCACATTTTTTTATTTTAGTTTGTTTCCTTTCCTCTGCTTACTATGTTGTACAGTTATTTTTTAAATTGTATGTATAGTTATTAATTTTAATTCTTAATTATTAAAGCTTTGTTTCATCAAGCTGAAATAAAAACATCATCAGGGCTGTGCTGATATTCCTTTGTTCTAATTCCTAAAATGCTCTGTCCCCATTAGTTGTAGTCTTAATATTTGGTGAGAATTTTTCCGTTAATGATGCTGATAAATTTAGTTTATAAAATCATATGATTCTCAAATCACACATTTTCTTCTTTATTTAAACAAATATAACCCTGCTGAATGCATTATACTGACCTGGACAATACATACACTATATTTGGTGTGGATTCTAAATAAAATATAGGGCTTTACTTTACTTTGGGAATGTAATTGAATTTTACTGTATATAAAATGAAGATATACGATGACACATACTTTCTGAAAAAAATTGACTTGAATGAAATCAAGTAAGAAACTTACTGGAATATAATTAAATAAAAAACTCAGGAGAATAAAATTAAATAAAACTCTTACAGGAATAAAATAAATAAATAAATACTGGAATAAAATTAATAACTTACTGGAATAAAATTAATTAAAAAACTATCTAGAGTAAAATAAAAAACTTACTGGAATAAAATCAAAACTTACGGAAATAATGTAAAAAATAGTGGAATAAAGTAAAATAAAAAATTACTGGAACAAAATAAAGTAAAAAATCGGGGACAGGGTACCTCAGAACTTTTCCTCATTAAATCAGATTCACTGCGCTCGTCCTCCCTCCTTCGGACTTGCTTCACTCATCCTTAAAATATACCATTCACCAAATTTATACTGCAACATGTCTTCAGAATCGCTTCACTCATCCTCAGATAGTAAATGCATCCGTTTCATTTTCAGCAGTCATCCATACAGCACTGACCACACTCAATGCTGCTTAACTTCTATGATCCAACAAAAATCATGGATATACTTGTCGCATTGAAATAAAACTTTGTTTACTTATTTATTAAGTAAAGGTATACACTTGTACTAAAGTTCAACTCAATTGAATCATTTTCTAATTTTTTACATTTAAAAAAAAACGTACATAAGTCATTCCATTAAAATTGAACTAATGCTGATAATGAGATGAAACATAATGCATAAGTAAGTCTAGTTTCGTATCCATGTTTTTTGTTGGATTATAAATGTTAAGAAGCATTGAGCATGGTCAGTACATGGATGGGTAACTGCTGAGGATGAAACAGATATATTTTGTATCTGAGGACCGAGTGAAGCGAATGCCGAAGTCGTGTTGCAGTATTAATTTAACGACTTTATATTCTGAGGGCAAGCAAAGCGACTTTAATGTAGGGAGGATAACCGTAGCGAATTCAATTTGATGAGAAAAAGTTCTGGGGTACACTGTGCCCGATTTTGTTAGATTTATCTTGTACACCAAAGATCCTTTTTCCTTTTTGTCAAAATGTATTGTGTCATTTGTTGTAGATATTGTGAGTAGAAGAGATTGAACATGGTTTATTATTTTGCTTTTTCTTGTTTATGGTGGTATTATAAAGGTTTATATGGTTTAAACCCTGTATAATATTGATTTATTTAACAAAAGTATTCATAATACAAGCAATTTTTTGAAAACAAAACAAGCTTATTTTATAATGTATTTATTAAGGACACTGAAGAGATTAGATAAATTTATTTATTAAATCTTCATAATATTTTGCTCTGGGTATATTCAACACTGGGTATATTCATGTGTTTATATTTACCTAGGGTTCCTAACTATGTCTAAAAAATAATATTAAGACTATACTATACATGATGCTACTATCTACATTATTCTTCTTATAGCAATACTATGTATAGTATAGCCTTCATGTTATTTTGTAGACGTATTTAGGAACCCTAGGTAAATATAAATACATGAATATGCCCAGTAGAGGGCGAAATATTGTGAATATTTAATAAATAAATTTATCTAGTCTCTTCAGTGTCCTTAATTAATACATTACAATTAATATGGAGACCAAAACCACAAATGACAAGCTTATTTTGAAAAAAAAGTTATGTCATATATGCAAACACCAACTTGCCTCTTCAAAAAATTGTTTATTAAACAGATTTAAGTGTCAAATTTAAAGTCCAATTAGTACGTAAGTAATAGTTGGATTTTGGTGATAGTAACTTTAACAGTACCTGGTAAATGCGTTTAGCCCAGGGTCTGCAAACAGAAGTCTAACAAACTCTCTCAAGAGTATAGACTGAAGCTATGTTCACGCAAGTCTACACTAAGTGTTAGTTACGGCAGCAGCTTTGGCCAGTTACACATAGTGTTACCCCACTTTTTATTTACCCCACCTCGTAGTTGCCTTGACTAGTTGCGCTGTGACTTGTGGACACAGCGTCCACATACACAACTTGAGTCTACACCAAGTATAAGTTACGGCAACAGCTTTGATAAGTTAAACTGAATGTCATTCCTCTTTTCATAATTCCCACCTCATAGTTGCCTTGACTAAAGCTATGCTCACCACATACATTAGATTAGTTCACACAAAGTGTAATTTATGACAATGTCTTGTACACTCTGATAAGTTATGACAGAGTTTAATACCTCTTTACATAATTCCCACCTCAGTTGGTGTAAATTATACTTAAGATTGACTTAACTTGTGTATACGAAAATAGTTCAACTATGTACATAAAATAATTTCGTTGATGAAAACCTACCATTTAATGAAATAAAATTCATTCAAGCGTAGAATATTATTTTTACTTTTCTCATTTATACCGTAGTGGGTATATAGGAAAAGTATTGTGTTCACAAAAAATCAAAACCAGGATGTCACCTGATTTATCCGTTTCAGGTGTTTTAAAGACCTCCTAAGAGAATTGCACAAATTTGTCTGTCTGTCTGTGTATGTGTGTCTGTTATCATTGTAGCTCCTATTGTATTTATGCTGGATCAGTCTACCGCTGTAGTTGTGCTAATCGAAAAACATTTTTTTCATAAAGTCATCAACCCACAATAATGACAAAGCAAAAATTTTGAAAAATCAAACGCCAAAAAATTATGTGATTGGATTGAGATTTGGCATGCATGTGTGCATGTGTCAACTATTCATGTTTTGCAAAACTCGGTAGTATCAAATAATAGAAATAAATAAGTACACTAAGTTTAGTTTCAATGCGACAAGTATATCCATGATTTTTGTGGGATCATAGAAGTTAAGCAGCATTGAGCGTGGTCAGTGCCGTATGGGTGACCACTGAGAATGAAACGAATGCATTTATTATCTGAGGACAAGCAAAGCGAGTCTGAAGACATGATGCAGTATACATTTGGTGAATTTTATATTCTGAGGACAAGCGAAGCGAGTCCAAAGCAGGGAGGATGAGCGTAGCCAATCCGATGTGATGAGGAAAAGTTCCGACGTACCCTGTTCCCTGTTAAATTTGCTTTTACTTTGCTTTATTTTGTTTATTTTATGTTTGCACTGCTTGTTGTTAGACATTTTATGTTGGCTGCTTGTATGTTGATTTAGATTTTGTTATTATTTTGTAATTCTAATTATTTAACTTGATAGAGTTGTTTTAGGCACTATATTGTTTACTAATTATTAGAAATTCTATACTTGGTCTTATGTAGTGCCAAGTATTTTTTACTTTTCCTCATTTATACTTTAGTTTTATAGGGAAAGTAATGAGTTTGTTCTAAAATCTAAAACTGGGATTTTAACTGAATTATTTATTTCATGTGTTTTTAAGACCTTCTAAGTAGTTTTTACTTAGTTTTCTGTCTGTATGTGTGTGGGTGTCTGTTATTATCAGAGCTCTTAGTGTGGTTATACTAGAGTAGTGGCTCCGAACCATTTTTTGTTTTGAGACCCCTTTTTAAAAGAGTCAAATGACCTGCAACACTCAAGCAAATTTTAACAAAAAAAATGTTGCCTTTTCGCTATATTTATATTGATTGAAGGAAACTTACTTTATCTTATCCACTTATGTATTATTTTATTGTTAATAGATAATATATAACATAAAAATATAAACTTTTATTTGATATATTTTTAACTAAAAATCTTATATTAGTTTTATTATTTTACCCAGCAATTTTTGGCAACGCCATTAGAAATCCTTCACAAACCACAGATGATCCCTTGGGGGTCACAACCCACAGGTTGGGAACCACTGTACTACAGAGTTGAAATTTTTTACAAAAATAAATTATAAGATCTAGTTTTGGTACCTGGATAATAATTTTTTATGACTACATTTATTATCATTAATGACTCAGCAAAATTTCATAAATGTACTAAACGTAGAAAACTGTTTGGATCTGTTTGAAATATGGCACACATATAGTCATTTGTACCAATGTGCCAAGTTTCATATCATAATAATAACAACAACAGTATAACAGTTAATTAAGTTATTTATATTTGGCAAATAAGTTAATACTAATTACAAACCATTGCATGATTTTCCCCAGTAAACTTATGTATTTTGTGTCTCTGTTTTAGTTAAACCATTACAAGCTCAGAATCCAAGTCAGAAAACAGAGTCAGCTGTTGTTGAAAAAGTTGTTGAGGAACCTGAAACCGGTCTTCTTATTGACCTGGATGTACCGTAAGTTCACTTGTCATTTGAAACTGTCTTAACTTAGTGACATTAGCTTTTTTTTCTACTGATAACTTACTTTATTTGGAAATATATTGCTTACACATTTTTTTCTATAATGTATGGCAGAGAAGGCAATGAAAACAAGAGACAGGAGTAGCATTTGAGGTTGTCTGGACAAAACTGATTTTTTTGGGTTGGCTTCTACACTGCAAATAGCTTTATTCAGCCTTGTTGAGAAATTATTATCTGGTGAATGACCTAAGCCCTTAACTGGGCAGTGAACTCTTGGTATCTCTTGGTCAGGATCGGCTGGTCTAATTTGAATTTATTGTTTTAACTTAATCATTTATATTTAACATTTAATAGAGCTTAGTTGCTGATAACAGTTAAATTTGAGCTATTATTAATTTTATATCTATAATAAACATTTATTTAGATATATACATACGTATTTAAAACTAGTACTGTGTTGCATCAGGAATTCATGTTGGAATCTAATGAAAATGATTGGTTTGCCATACTGGCCGATATTTTAAAATTACTTGTTATTTTAATAATTTTATGCATGTTATGTACTTATATTATCTCTTTATACTCAGCAAGAACTTTATAATGATATGCATTAGGATTTTTTACTCAATTTTTTGTTAAATGGTCTGTTATTGTGAAAATGATGGTTGTACTTTACCAAAAACTATACAGCTCTGAAGACTAATTATTACTGCATGTATAGTTTATTGAGTTTCATTAAAATCGGTTATTGGTCACAACAGTTATCGTGACACATACAAACATACACACTTTCCCAAACTTCTGAAACGGATGATCTCAGTGACGTTCGTTCTATTAAAAATTGAGCTGTGGGGGGGGGATGACAGGAGACTGCTAAACACAATGGATTTTAGAAATGAGTGTTGTTGTTGTATTGGTTTATTTCTGATTTTAGGGATACTCCAGAAACTGGAAACACCAGTCTAGATCAGGCAACCATTGTATCTGTGGTGAGTTATTATTTACTTCTCTGTTATCTTGGTTTTCTGTATTCTATGAGATGGTTTTATTATTATTCAATTTTATGTGGTTAAACTTAACTTAGTATTTTATAACATTATTAACCCTTTTAAGAAAAGCTGTGTGTAGTATTGCTATTTTTTTTGTATCGTCTGTGATAATAGACAAAGTCATGCTATGCATAAAGTTGGGTCCTTTAATAAGGTCCAACTTTATGCATTTTATGGCTTTAGAATTAGGATTCATATTAGTTTTCGAGGTTTGTTTAAAAAAATAGGACAAGTCAAAAATCAAAACCAAAAGATAAATGTTAACTGTGAAATTATCTGTTTTTTAGACTTTAATAGTTATTTATACCCCAAGTAATAAAGAATGCTATTATTTCCCTGAGCAGTTAGTTGGCTCCTAAGGCGAGAGCCAAGGGAACCTAAAGCAATTAACTAAAATTGTTAAAAATTACTATTGAGAGGGAAAAAATTTCATTTTACTCCCAAGGTGCATAAAACATTATTTTATCCAAAGGTTGACATCATTATATTATTGTCATATTCTTATTTTTGTACGCTTTGGTGTATTTTATTTTAAAAAAATTTGGTTTAAACCCCCTTTTTACATGTAGGAGTTGCCACCTCCAAAAAACAAAAAAAACATTGCTCCAAACAGCTTCTTTTAGCCTGAAACGGATTTCGAGCCATTAAAAAAAAAATTGGTCCGTTGCCTCTCATAATTTTTTGGGTGCCGCCCCCGTGAAAGTGTTACAAAATTGATCGGTCCCTTTTATAAATTTAAGAGGATACCTCTCCCAAAAAAAGATATAGTTGGCTCTAACCCAAATAATAGAAAAGTAGAAAAATTACTTTTTCTCCTCATTACTAATTTAACTTAAAATTACTTGATAAGCACTTGTAGTTCTTATAGCCAGAAACTTTGATTCTCTAGTTTTGTATTTTTTAAAGGATTGGTAAATTATAGCAAGTAAATGCTTTCAGAATCATTTAATACTGCCGAGTTTTGCGCAATTATATTGTGTCAAATGCTTTTAACTTTAGATCCAGTTGTGTCCAACTCAACTGGGGTTGAATTTAACTTAACTGAATTTGAATCCAACTCAATTTAAATTAAATCCAACTCAACTGTAGTATACCTGACCTATCTGAAATTGAATTCAACTCAACTGTAGTATATTTGACCTATCTGAAATTGAATTCAACTCAACTGTAGTATATTTGACCTACCTGAAGTTAATTTTAAGTTGACTCTTGTTAAATCCATCTCAAGTAGAGTTGAATCGAACTCAACTCTAGTTCAATTCAACTCAACTGTTGTTGAATATATTTTTGGACACAAAATTTTCCCAGAGCATACTTTTTTCATAATAAATTTCCCCTAGCAAATTTTGTGGGGTGCCCTTACTTTGCCAAACTACCAGCTTCCTTCAGTTAATATTTTGTTGTTGTGTTGTTAATACTGTTTGTATGTTGGGATTTGTTTATTTACATTGTAATTGTTATTTATTTTGTTTATTACTTACATGTAAAGTAAAATTTACCCGCTTCAAAACAGTGAAATCAAGATTTTTTAAGATACGTCTATCACTGCATTTGAAATCTATCTGACACAAGTTTTTACTTTATAACTCATGATATAAATGTGAACAATATTTACAAGAAAGGAACAATTAATATATTAAGAGATAAGGGTGAATCACAAAATTAAATTGAAAACCGGTGCCTTGATAAAATATAATATAAAGATGTTAACGTATACTAGAAGGCGGGCCATCTCGCCACCAAAAGCAAGTGAATTCCAAGGTGTCATGCCTCTTTTGAACTCACTTCTTTGCAATCAAGCCACAGTAGTGCCGAAGATAAAAATAAATATAAAACTTACCTCCTTCCATCTACTGCTGTCGATACTTGATACGTTATCAAAATAATATAACAAAACTTTGATTATAAAAATAACGCTAATTTTTTAATAATTGGATATTGGGTACCTCGGAATTATTCCTCATCACATCGGATTTGCTACACTCGTCCTCCCTACTTCGGACTCGCTTCGCTTGTCCTCAGAATATAAAAATCACCAAATTTATTCTGCAACACAATATTTTCCTGATAGCTCTACTAGATCCAAAGATTGATTTTTATACCAAGTTTCTACTCTCCAGAATAAATACGCTGGGAATTACAATGATAACATACACACATACAGACAGACAACTTTGTGGAAACCACTTAGGAGGACTTAAAAACATCTGAAACGTATAATTCAGCCTGGTTTCGGATATTTTTGAAAACACAATATATATTATACCTATGGTATAAATGTGGAAAAGTAAAAAATGGTACCCAAGTAGAATTTATAAGTAAAATCAATTTTTATCAAAAAAAAGGTTTTAATAAGTATAGAAAATTAGTATTATTTTTTAAAATTGATGTTTTAGGCAAAATTTAAGTTAAAAAAGGGCTTTTACCTGTTCTTATGGGAAGAGAAAGGTAAAAAAGTACATATTATATGCAAGATTTTAGATACATATGCAAGATGTCAGTATTTTGTTATTTTAGTGTTTTTTACTTTTCCTCATGAACTACCATTGTTTTAAATTTAAAATTTTTTTGTCTTTTCACAACTTTATGATTTTTATTGTATTTAGCTTGCTTTTGACCTTAAAGATCATCATCAGTAGCATAAAACAATAATAGAAATACATAGAAATCAATGAAATTGTTACGGTTGAAGGTTTGGCTGTCTATTAAATCAATTTTATGGTTGTGGAAAAACAAATTATTGCATTGTTTTGTTCTTCGTTTGGGCCATTTGTTTATGTATGTTTGGTATGATATTGTCAATGTATAGGGTGGTGATAAGCTGACATTATCATTGAGTGCAAGTACCAATACTAACGGTCTATCTAATGTTGCTGTTGTGGCGCCTACTGTAACCACTGCAACTCAACAGGCTGCACAAACACCTGTTGGCCCTGTTAGTGTAACACACTTCTCATGGACAGAGCATGGCGAGATAGAGCAGAAAACAACTGTGGGGTCAACTAATCCATTTTTGACAAATGGTGGTACTGTTAGTTCGCCACCGACCCCTCCGCCAACAACTACATCTACTAATCCATTCCTTAACCCTTTTATTTCTAACCATTCATCGAATCATTCCACCAATCACACTCCTCATTCCCCTCTTTCCCATTCCCCTCCTCCTCATATTGAAGAACTTCCATCTTCACCCCGCCCTGCATCAAGATCACAACCCAGATCACCTACACCCCACCAGTCCTCACCAGAACCTAAAGAGGAAATGATCACGTCCCCACCAGTGATTCAGACCCAACCTTCTACTCCCAAGGTAACTTATCAATTTCTTTTGGCTTTCATTTTTCTATGGTGAATTTTTATTCAGTTTTGAATTTCAGAAATTAAATGCAAAGTTTTCATTCAATACAGCGTTCAAAAAATGTTTTTAACATCACAGTAGTTTATGTATGTGCTATGAAGACAAATGAAGTTAGTGAATTTTCGTTACAAAATTACAAAGCAAAATCTATATATCCTATGACAGTAAGAATATTTTTATATTGTGTTACCCAGTTATACTGTGGCAAGTTGGATTTTTTTTGTCTAATTCCACTAGAGTTTCAAGGCAAGCTTTTGGTAAGCTCTGTGAAGGCATATTAAAAATTTTGAGCCATAAAGATGACATTTGTTTAAAAACATTAGAAGAAATAGATAGAATTCCGCACTCAAGTCTCAATAGATAATGTGGTGTACTTCTTGGTAAGTGCAAAATTGATTTAAAATAAGACGATTAAACCGTTTCGATATAAATATAATATACATGATTGGATATTAGGAGTGGTAAGAAAATTGAGGTCAGACAGAAATATTGCACCATCTCTGATTTGATTTCCCTTTAACTAAATTAAATTTCAATCAGACTGAATTGATTCCTCTTTAAGTAGTGTAAATTTCAATCAGACTGAATTGATTCCTCTTTAAGTAATCTAAATTTCAATCAGACTGAATTGATTCCTTTAATAATCTAAATTTCAATCAACTGAATTGATTCCTCTTAAGTTAAATTCAATAAGACTGAATTGATTCCTCTTTAAGTAATCTAAATTTCAATCTGACTTTTTTATTCCTCTTTATCTAATGTAAATTTTATTCTGAATCTTTTTTATTCCCCTTTAACTAATGTAAATTTCAACCTGACTTTTTTATTCCCCTTTAACTAATGTAAATTTCAATCTGACTTTTTTATTCCCCTTTAACTAATGTAAATTTCAATCTGACTTTTTTATTCCCCTTTAACTAATGTAAATTTCAATCTGACTTTTTTATTCCCCTTTAACTAATGTAAATTTCAATCTGACTTTTTTATTCCCCAATCTGAACTTTAACTAATGTAAATTTCAATCTGACTTTTTTTCCCCTTTAGCTAATGTACATTTCAACCTGACTTTTTTATTCCCCTTTAACTAATTTAAATTTCAATCTGGCTAAATTGATTCCAAAGAATGGTTTATACTTTTATTTTTGAATACAAGAATGATTTTTGATTGCATATGATTGGAGGTTTATTTCTTTCTTTTTTAATAACAAAAAGCCAACCAACTATTTAGGTTGGCTTTTTGTTGAAAATTGCTCTTTTTGGGTTTATGTGCTTTTTGTTGTATTGTTTTTCTTTTATGTTTGAGTTATTATGGGAACATTATTTATTATTTCTTGGTGTTGTTTTGAGAAAATTTAGTGAGAAAATATTTAATAACACTTAAATATACTTTGTATTTTAAGGACATGTAAACAAGTTATTTATTTGTTAAGGTGAATTGTAAGGAAATATAAACAAGTTCTTTATTTGTTAAGGTGAATCGTAAGAATATATAACAAGTTCTTTATTTTAAGGTGAATTGTAAGGACATATAAACAAGTTCTTTATTTGTTAAGGTGAATTGTAAGAAAATATAAACAAGTTCTTTATTTGTTAAGGTGAATTGTAAGGATTAAGATATAAAGAGCATTGGCTTAATAGTCTAGGAGCCGGACCTGAAAAAATGTGACTCATTTTTTACTACTTCAAACCAATTTTTTTCTGAAAATATAACTTCAATTGTGAAGAAAAACTAAGTCTGCCCTCATATGATTGCGCTTGCTCAAAATATCAGAAAATTGCACAAATTTCAGTTTTCTTGGAATAAGTGGCTCCCGGAGGGTCGTGTCCAAAACATGAAAAGAAAATTTTTAAAGCTGATAAAAAAATTGTGAGAGAATTAGAAAAATATTATTTTGTTTGCTAATTTTTTGACCTTTTAGTTTGTAGTTATCTGATTTTGATGAAAAACAGTTGTTTTCCTTTAAAACAACAGTTTTATCAGCTTTAAAAAATGTTCTCTTCATATTTTGCACATGACCCACTGGGAACTACTTATTGCAAGGAAACTGAAATTTGTGCAATTTTCTAATATTTTAAGGAAGCATATTCATATGAAGGGCTCCACTTTGGCTAGGAAGACTATGCTTTTCCTTCATAATTTAAGTTATATTCTCAGAAAATTTTAGTTTGAGCAGTGCAAAGTGATTCACATTTTTTAGGTCTGACTCTTGGACTATAATCAGTTATCTAAATGTATGTTATTTATAAATAGTAGCTGAGTTGATATATGATTATATAGTGTTTGTAAAAAGTTAAAATTTAGGAGTAGATTATTATAGAAAGTTAAAATTAGTATAATCCAGTATTACTAAAATTTAATATACACCTAGGCTCAAGGGATTTTCTGCACTTAATTTTCTTTCCCTCGGCTTAGACTCACGGATAGAAACACAGTATTGTCCTCAGCAAGTTTTGGGGGCTAATTGATTTATCTTTCTTGACCATGCCTCAGAAGCTACAGAAATTTTTACCATCCCCTTACAAACTCGGCTAAACATTTGCTCTCTTGCATGCTTTTTCATTTCTATATGTTATCCATAAATACTTATCTGTTAAACTTTTACTGTTTTCTAAGAACTGTTTTAATTATTAATTGTTTGTTGTGTTTAGGATGTTAACAATGTGTCCAACGTCTCTCCGCTAAGTCAAATCTCTCCATGGCTAGTTGAATGTGATGTCAAACCTCAGACTATTATAACTAAAACTGTTATAACTACCCAGCTTTAGACATTTATGCCAATAGCTCTCGAATCTCTCTTTCTAACAGCTTGAGATCATTTTTTTCAACAGATTCGGACTAATTTGGCAACAGCTTTAGATTATTACCTCAACTGCTTTAGAATTTTATATCTACAGCTCTTAACAATTGAGTCAACAGGACTTTAGACAATTAAAGTATGGTTTGTCCAGACCTGAAGGCTACACTGCTAAGTTTGTCCTAACTCTACCTGTTTTTACATGGTGTTTTTCATGTATTTTTTTATAAATATCTTTTCACTTATTGCCATTATTTTTTATGTTTTGACTAATAATTGTAAGAACAAAATACTAATATTAAGAAATAGTTTTTTTACACTACAGGGATCTAAGGATGTTTTGTTGCACGGGTTCCAGTTTTCTCTGCAATTGAAAATTGCTCCCGAGGCCTAAGGGCCTCAGGGGATAAATTAGTTAGCTCCCAAGGTTTCCTGAGGGAGTTAACTTCACATTTGTTTTCCGAGGCATAGCAGAGGAAAAATAAATTAAGTAGGAATGTCATTATAGGTCAAAGCTGTTGTTCAAAATTTGCATAGTGGAAAAAAATAAGATACTTTAAACATTTGTGAAATATTTAACCTATTTGGTTGGTATGGTCCACCAATAGAAATATTGTAAAATTATTTCTATATAATTAAAATAAAAATCAGCCTCATAAGTTGTTTTGCTCTTAAATTATTCAGTTCGAGTTTCTAATTCCTTGATAACTACTTTAAACTTTCAAATGTTGAAAATGTATATTTTCAACATTTGAAAGTTGGTAGCTCTTTTTGGTGAAGATTGTACCACAACACTTTTAGCGAATTTGCATCATGAAAATGAAGCTTATGTTTTTATAAAATGTTTACGAATTATTTTTGGGTATCAAGTATTTTAAATTTGTTGACTAGCAAACTTTTTTTTTAAAAAAAATGTCAGGAATTATTTTATTAGGTTTATTTTGTATCAATTGTTGATAGATTTAATACTTGTGACCTATCAACTTATCAAAGTTTGAAGTTCTGTGGATGTATTATTTTAATACCACCATATAAATAAAAAGTATACATATTATTTAAAAATGTATTACTTAAGAATATTTTACTTTTGAATAAACAATAATGTATTTTTCATAAATCGTGTTAATAATTACTTTATTATTATTTAATAAAAGATCTTTATTTATATTGATTTTAAAATTGGTATTGTTTAAGTAAATTGATTAAACTGATATCAGGTACCTCATATCAGGTAGTGAAATTATGTGGAAAGAAGTGTGAAACAGGCTTCAGGCTGGATATACTCTGCCAGTAAAAATATTCTTCTAGCTAATTAATAAATCTTATCACTCAATCTTCCCAAAACTGCAATCTATTTAGCAAATTGAGCCTACTCTAATCATTTGTTACGCTTAAAAATTCAAATATAATCAATATTTAAATTTTACTCAAAATCAAATAATTATTTAAAAGTCATATAGATAAACAGTTAAAAAAAAGTATTTAAGATTTTAAAAAAGAAAATAATAAATGAGTAACAACCAACGTCACCGATTAGTTAAAATTTTGGCCACAATATAGAAGAGCATTTTTATTTATTACCTTTCAAAAAAGTTTTGTTTGAAATTCAAAATAACCGACAGGTAGCTCAAATAAGCATTTTTGTGGTTTCTTAAATACTTTTTATATGCTATCCTTTCATTTAGAAAAATAATCTAAAAATCTTAAAGCACCTCATTGTTTGAATAAAATCACTGAAATTGACCAATTATTTTACTTGAATTGGATGACAATTATGATATATTTGCTAAATATGATTCAAGAGGAGTATATGGCCTTAAGTTTCATGATTATTTTTGTAATTTAATTTGTTAAATTTACCAACTAATTCAATTACTGAGTGCCTTCAATGAGTCCTAAAATATTTTTATAAATTTTATTATGACTATATCATAGTAATTACGATTGTAAAAATTGATAATAAGTTATAAATTATGCCGTCCTTTTTAATACTTAAAATTATTTATAATTTTATAAATAAATATAAAATGTATTTTAAGTCTGAAAAAAATAAATGTAACATAGTAAAAAGGAAATGTTAAAAAAAGAATTTAAATATATCTATTTTTTCTTAAAACACTGTTAAAAATAATATAATACTAGTACCTAAATATAATAAAAATTAAAAATAAACTTAATTTTAATATGGTTTTGCAACAAAAATATGGGTTTAAATTTAAATCAATGAACTTTTCAGGTTTTTTAGTAATTTTTGTGATGAATTTTTATTTCAATATTAAATTAAAGAAATCTGTTCTTTAATGTGAGATTTTTATCATAAACAGGTATACATATTGAATTGTATTTAAAAATTTACCTTTGATTTACTTTTGGTGTTGTCAATTTATTAATTAATATTACTAAAATTTATATAATTGCAAAAAAAGACATTTTTACTTTTTACCAATTTTTATTGTTTTAACTTTTTAAGTGTTTTATTCAATTTTTTTCATTGAGCTGTTCTCCAATCTACAATTACATTTCAGAAATAGGATATTTTTTTCTCGCTGTCTTAAAATTTTGAGATCTTTAAAAATCCACTGGGAGTCAGTCATTTTACATCAAGTTTTTTACATGTCAATTTTCTTTTAAAGCTTTAATATTTTCAAAATCTATTAGTATTAATAAACTTTATAAAAACCATTTAAAATTAAGGTAAAAGGCTTAGCTGAAAGCTAGTCTTTTTTTGTCTCATAATATATATATATATATATATATATATATATATATATATATATATATATATATATATATATGTATGTATATATATATATATGTATGTATATATATATATATATATATATATATATATATAATATATATATATATATATATATATATATTATATATATATATATATATATATGTATGTATATACAGGTTCAAATTTTTGGCTTCTTGGTTTACCCCCATTCATAAATATAATAATTCCTTAATGGTTTACCCTAGTACCTTACTTTCAAAACTTTAAATTTTTTTAAACTTATTTATTATAAAAATTTAGAATATAAATATATTTTTAAATTAACTAAATGCGTATGAATGTCTTAAATCTGTTTATAGATGATTGGAAACGTTGACGACTTCTTAAAAAGTGTTTCATCTAGTTTTTTTATGATTCCTTTACCTGTTATTTTATATATCTAAAGTATTCTTTTATAAACTATTAATATAGGTGTATTTAATATATTTAATTGTTCTTTACATTCTATGTATGCTTTACTATTTATTGTAGATGTTTTTGTTATGATTTATTACGTTTGTTTTTGTAGATTTTTTCCATTTTTGATTTTTTTTTACTTGCCATTTTAGATGTTAGATATAAAAAATGCTTGTTTTGTGTTTGTTAATTTTTGAAAGAAATAAACATCTAGAAGCTGACAAATATTGTTTGAAGTTGGGAAAAAATAAGAATACAGGTTTGTGACTGATCGGAGCAAAAAGTGAGAGCGGAATATTTACGAATCCTGTACAGCCTGGTGCATTAAACACAGTATTATGACTTATGGTATCTTCATAGCAACGTCATAAAAATAAAGATTTTTTTTTGTTCAGAAATAAAAGTGTTTGTTCTTTTTGTTAAACGGAGAAAACACATTTCAAAATTGTTTGAGTCAAATTTCTTTTTTTATTAAACATGTCAAACTTTGATATATTTGTATAACAATTTAAATTAACACAGATTTTATGAGGTTTTTTTGTTGGAACCTGACTGTACCCCCGTCTTCCAAACAATACCACCCAAACACTTTCCCCAACTTCAAGTTATATTTTGGTGCCTCTTGTTGATGATAATTTGAGCTTAATTTAAGTAGGCTATGGCTTTGGTATAGGATATAATTTAAGTAGGCTATGTCTTACTTAGTACACTAGAATCATGCTAATTTGAAAATGCTATAGTTGTGTTTTGGTCAGTTGACAGGTCCACCTAAAGTCAGCAAAAAATATTTTTATTGGTTCGTTTTGACTACAATTCAGCACTACAATACTACAATTCAGCCTAAGCCAATAGAATTTCTTACTTCTATGATTTTTGGCCAACTATCAACTAACCAAAATCAAAATTGTTATTGTAATTGAGACTGAGTGTTCAATAAAAATCAATGTAAAACCTAAGGCTTCTTAAGGCTCTCCTGTGGTAAATAGGGGTAAAAATTATGTAAATATCTCTGGTTCTAAGCAAATATTGAAAATCTAAAACGTTTTTAACTTTGTAATTGTTTGGCTATTTCCTCTCGACCCTCCAAAAAACATGTAAAGCACAGAGTATTTTGAGAAGTATGTTTCTAACCTTACTTTTCAATTTGGGTCATTATTTAAAACATCTAAACCCTTAATAACAATAATTTTACACCAAATAATAATATTTCAATAATCTCGGATCTATGTTTTTAAGTTGCTTTTTAAGACACTTTATAGAGCCCTGTGCCGATGTCAGAAGTTAAATAATCCAAGATAAATCATAGGCAATTGCCTATGATTGTGATCACCTTAAACCTACACAGGTTCACTATTTTTCTTTCTGTCTCATTTTTTACTCAATCCTCAGACTCGACTAAAACTTTTACACATCTTTGACGTAGAATTTAACATAAATTTTCACATTTTTCATCTGCTCTAATCACAGTTAGAAAGCAACCTTAAGAGGCCAATGTAGTTTCAATGCTTGTAGTCTATGCTTCATGTGCCTCACTCTATCTCTAGTGACTATATGAAGTTTTTCTAACTTGTACTGTGATGTATAGCATCAACAAATCTCACGGCCTCACTCCAGAGTCCCAGATTCCAGAGGCAATACCTACATCGCACAATGTCTCTCAAGGGTTGTTTCTCAAGCAAGCATCTATAACTTGCCTATTATAAAGCCTGGTGTTAGACCTTTATGTTGAATACCGACCTTCAACCTTTGTAGAACCAGTTCTACTCTCATTGTGTAGAGAAAACACCATAAGTAGTCCTGCTAATTAGTACAAAACCATGTGCCAACTAATCTGGGATTACTAATCTGCTAACAAATCTAGAATAACTCAAGACTAGAGGTCTCCCAAGGCAAACTAATAATGGCTTGCACACTAACCAACTGATCTATTTGTGAACCCCACCTAAAATGTCACTTCAGAGCTTAAAATAAGAAGAGAAGCTCCATCTTGCTTAAAACAGAGATATTTCAATTTTAGTATTTATACTAAAATACTACTATTTTACCCCCTCTCTTTTAGCTGGAAGCCTTTATAAAGCATCATTTTTGTAATAGCTAGGTTCTATTGTATTTAAAACTTTGGCTCAAATTATATTAATTAAATCTTCATGATCATTCCATTTTAATTACTATTTAATTAAGTGAGCTTAATTAGTTTTTAATGATATTTTAAGTTTTTAATTGTTGTTTAATTACTCCTAATTATTTGCGATAGAAATTTTATTTATTACAACATTAAGATTATATGGAGGGTTAAATGTTTGTGAGTTTATTTTATGTGATGTTTGTGTACTTTTGATAAGAAATATTTATTAGATTGCCTATTTAAGTGGAATAAACACCTGTTGAATCAGAGTAAACACAAGTTTGAATTAAACTCCATGCAACACATGCTTGACAATGTGATATATATTATATATATATATATATATATATATATATATATATATATATATATATATATATATATATATATAATTATATATATTATATATATATATATATATATATATATATATATATTATATATATATATATATATATATAATATATATATATATATATATATATATATATATATATATATATATATATATATATTTGCATTAATATTGCAAATATTGCATTAAGCCTTGCAAAAATGTTTCTTTTTTTGGCTATGATGCCTCCCTGCTAATTATATCTGTGTGATACTCTGATTAAAATTAATTCTGAATATACTTATCTTTTAACAATTTTAGCTTTAACTTAATACATAAGCGACTTATTTATCTATTTCCAATAGGTATGTTTAATATCTTCAGTTCTATAGAAAAAACAGGTCTTTTTATCTCATGTCATGAAGTAAATTAAACCCTAGAGGGTTTTGAGGAAGTTTTAACTGGATCAAGTTTGGAATGATGACGGTGTCGGTACAAATCCTGCTCAAATTTAACCACATTATAGGACATGCCATCAAAAAGTGATTGTTTTACTTGTAAAATCATTACCTGTTGCTAAAAAGTCACGGCTCTTCTGTGGATTAGACCTGCTCTAGGAATCGTAAGTTAAAACAAATCGTAGGTTAGCAAAAAGAAGGGCCCAACGATGTGGCATTTCTTGGCGATTTATCATCTTTACCTAATCACTATCATTTTTTAGTGCAAATTGATGAGCAATGGTCCTATTATCATTTAAGAGCCAATTTTCAAGACTAGAACTTATATTATTTTTTAATTTGTTATGATAAGAGTAAATAATAGTGAAATAATTAACAGAATAAAGACACTTACCTTGGTAAAGTTAAATTGTCTTTGTTTTAGATTCAATTTTAAAAAAAAATTGTCACCTTTTTGAATTTAAAAAAAATCAAACTTGGATATCAAGTTTGTTTACTGAACCATTTTTTATTATATGTTTATCACAGTAACATCCAGATCAAATAAATTACAGAAAATAAGTATGATATAAGAATATCATACTACCAAGTTGATAATAAGATGAATAGCATAAGCTATTCAGCTTGCATTTGATTTCATGCCAAACCAGATGTTCTGTTAATTACAGAAAGTTGGTTTGTAGAAACTTTTTTTAATTCTTTCTTTAAATTTTTATTTTTACTTTAGAGTAAAAAAAGTATCTTTAATGAAAATTAAGTGTCGTTTCCTGTATGTTTCTAATGAAAATGATCTGACTTTTGACTCATATCTTATTAATATGTAATTAAATGTTGTATTACCTTCTTGTATTATTTAAGTGTTTTTATTGTTTTGCTCGCTTATTAAACTTTAAGTTATTAAATATAAGTGCTAAAATTTATATGATAAAATAAATAAATTATTTATTAAAAATTTTATTTAATTGTCTTTTATTTTTAAATTATTTTTAAAGTTGTAAAAATCATTGATTTATAATTTATCACTTGGTTTTAGTTAGTTTTAGTTTAGTTGAAGAATATGTATTATATCAATAGAAAGCTCTGTTTTTTTTAGTATTGTGTAATGGTGTAGTCCTAACCTTTAAATGAAATGATTAGGCACAAATAATGCTAAAAATATGAGGTTGTTTCGTTGTTTGTATAGGGGGTAATATAGTGGTGCTATTAAGGGTGATTTGCAACTTAAAAAATAAACCTTTTAGGCTACTTTCAAAACTTATTATTTTTGATCATATTGATATTTATTGTTGGAAAAAAAATCTTAGATTGTCAAGTTTGTTCTCTTGATTTTTAGCAATTATTGCTGTGTCATTAATGCGGGTTAATGACATCATACAAATATTTTCCTGACAGCACAACTAGAGCTAATGATTGATTTTTGCTCCAAGTTCCAACTCTTTAGTTCAAATACAGTGAGAGATACGATGGTATCAGAGACACACACACACACGGACAGACAACTTTGTGAAAACCATTAGGTCTTAAAAAAATCGGATAATTTCAGTGACATCCCAGTTTCATATTTTTTGCAAAGACAATACTTTTCCTTCATACCTATAGGACAATAGTTTCCGATATTCGCGATTCAAAGTCCGTAGCAGCGCCACCGTCGCTGATAAGAAATTGATAACGAAAGAGTGATTGTGTTAAAGTCCTTATAGGAGTTTTTTGGTTTTCTTATTTGTGACGATTATTTCTTTAAATTTGTTATCAAAGTGCTTTATTTAAAATTTTAGGCGTATTGAACTCAGTAGAATCACTATTTCGTTGAAAATATGGTTTTAATGGGTTGTCACGAGTATTTAAATTGAGTGATAAGATGGGGAAAATCACAATATAGTATTTTATTTAAGTTATTGTTAATTAATGTTACTTTTAAATAATTTTAGTTTACAAAAACGCACAAAATTACCTTTTAATTGCATTGAATTGTTTAAAATAGTTGTTACAGGTATTTGAATTAACTGATAACAAGCCAATTTTCACCGTAATGGTGTTTTAATTTATCAATCAATTTTATTTACACACTAAAATAATAATAAATCAATAAATTCATGTTTTGTTAAAATGTTTTTCAAATCATCCGTTTAAGTTTTTATTTTTTTTCTGGTTAACGGACAAAGCCAAGTTTAGTATAAGAGCCTATTCTATTTAAAATCCTGGAATAATCAAAGTATTTATCAATAAAATATTGGCAATTTTTTAGCACCATGTCGTTCTATTAATTACCTCATTTATCACAAATTAACGAACAATAAAGGAATAAAGAAGAATTTTCAACGGCTCGCTTGCTAATCCTATGATAAAAAAAAAATTTTGATCACCCCTTTCGTTTTCCCACCATTGGTATTGCCAACCTTACACTATCTCTTGAATCGCGAATATGGGTATATATGAGGAAAAGTAAAAATTACGACTCTAAGACACTAGATTCATCAGCATAATTTGCTGATACAATATTTCATGTCTCTACAACAAATAGTGATGGAACAATTTTAGGAATTTGAAAAACGGCACAAGTAGCACTGCCTGCATGTGTAGGGAAAGGTACCAGAAGCACAGCCTGTGGTCTCTCATATTTATCTTAATATTCTTTTCATATAAACCTGATTCATAAATAATGTGAAAGTTAGTTTATGATTTTTTAATTCTTATGCCCTAAAGTGACATCATATATTACTTGTAAAATATTATAAAGAAAATATTGAAGTCATTAATTATGCCAGGATAGATATATATGAGAGGACCACGACTTGGTGAAACTCTATAATTTAAAAAGAGGCAACAAAAAGATTAACTTAAATAAAATATTTTATTCTTAAACAATAATATTTACAATACTTTAAAATTTTAAACGAATGTGAATGAGTAAGGTCAATCTTGTTATTGTTTCTAACTTATTCTTTTTCTTTTAAGAATAGTGTTGATGATTAATGAAATAAACCAATAAGATTGCTATGTTGAGGATAGATTCTATGTTTTTCACATTTACATTATGATAGTCGCATATTCGTAACTAAACTCATCAGCACTTCATAATTGGATATAATCATATAGATATACTACTAGAGGGTGCATAGCTTATCTCAATACATTAAGAAGCTTGAAACTACTTTTTGGGGCTCTGTGTAACCTCATTGAAACCTCTAAGGGTGAGTTAAGGTTATTATAAATCAATTGTCATCTGGGTTTCACACATTTTTTGTGTTTTATCTTGTATTTTAAACATTCTATTGTGTAAGTTACTGTTGTTTTGTACTGTTAATATTAATTGTCGAAGGTCTTTAGGTTACTTTTTCGATGTTTCAAAATTCAACCAATAGGACCCGTCTAGTAATAATATCTCTATGGATATAATGAGTAACAATTTTATTTCTATATTTTCTTGTTAGGGACACTAAAGAGACTATTGAATGGTTGTTAAATTATTTATTCATGCTTTACAATATTTCGCTTGTTTTTCCAACCATATTCATGTAAAAATCTAAAAAAAGAAAAGGAAAATACAAATGTTTTAATTTAAATATTCGTTGGTGTACTAATAACATAGTCATGCGTATAAGTAATCATAGAAGAAATTTGTAATTAATATTTCTATGCATGGCTACGTTATTAGTATACCAAAAAATATTTAAATTAAAAAATTTGTATTTTCCTTTTCTTTTTTAGATTTTTACATGAATATGCTGGGAAAAACAAGCGAAATATCGTAAAGCATGAATAAATAATTTAACAACCATTAAATAGTCTCTTTAGTGTCCCTAACAAGAAAATATTCAACTATAAGGAGACCAATAATTACAAAAATTTCATTTATGTTTTTGGCTTGTTTTTTAATTCAACTCAAGCTCACAAGTTGGTGGAATTACGTCAAGTGGTAGATGTCATGTTTTAATGGTGGATTTGAGAGGTATTACTCCCCTTTATGATTAGTAGTTTGATTTACCTTTTGCTGTGGTTTCCAACAATATTGAAACCTTTTTTAATTCACCAATTTTTTGTACATTTTATTTGCCTTTTTGTTATAGCTATTAATGAATTTAAGTAATTATTTTATTTTTTAAATAATTATAATATTATTTGCCTTGTTGTTTAGCTATTGATGATTTTTGGGGTTTTTTGTGGTATTAATTTAATTTTTAATTGCTGACATTAACTGGTTCATTCTGTTCTCCTGGGTCATCTACCATGGAACCTGAGGATTTTTTTTATTTAATTTCAATTTAATAAGAGCGGTCAAGCTGGCCATGGGAAACAAGAAGTCCACCCTGTAGCAATTATAGGGTTTCATAAAAAAAGGCACATTAAAAGTAGCTTTATGTCTATTTCTCGTTACCTGGGTTTTTAATTAGCCATTTTTATGAACCATATAATAACTTTCTCCTGGTTTGATTTTGTCATTTAGGAATTTAATTTATTTATTTTTCTGAGATAACAGCCCACAGTGTATCCTTACTAGAACCATCACGTCCATAGTCACTCTAAAAGCCCCTTCCCCATTTTCCTTTCTTCTCTTCTTTACTCCTCCCATTTACCAACCACAGACCCAACTAAGTTCGACCAAGCAGTGGATTCTCAGATGAATTAAAAGACAAGCCGTTTAAAAACTATGATAACATGGATAATATTTGTTCCTTTATCTACAAACTCAAATTATAAATTAAAAAGAAAATCTTGGTCAAAATATTAAAAATAATCCAATAAAATCACGTGTTATACATTGTGAATTTTTAAATATCCACTTATTAAATAGTTTTCTCTCAGGAAAACCACATTTGAGCAACTAAGTAAATTTTAACTTAAAATTAATTATAAAATTTTAAAAAAATATATATACATTTAAAGCCATTCTTTTAATTATGTTGTGACATGTTCATAATTGGTGTTACTTATTATTCTCCTACTAACAAATATTTTATTTTTCACTGATAAAGAAAATTTTTAAAATTTGCTGTTTTGTAAACATCATTAAATTTTTCCCTTTTTCCATCTCGTCACATTTTTTCTTAAATAAAAAATATAATTTAAATAAATAAATTATTTTTATTTAAATAATACAGTTGTAAAATAACAAAAAATATCTTAAAAATAATTTTCCTCTATTTTATTTAGGAGGTTAAGTTTTAAATCTAGAACAAAAATCTAAATTTGGAAGAAAAATAATGTTTCACTAGTTTATGCCTATGTAATATTATTCTAGCCTCTATACATTATTTAATACTTTTTTCTTTAATAAAAATAATAAAGCTAGCTCCTTAGCCGCTACACCTCTCCAGTATAAAAATTTGAATATTACTTACAGTTGAAAAGAAAGTGCTTTTGTTTTCATATTTTTATAATTATTTAAGTTGAAGTAGTCTTAGGCTGATTATCTACTTATAGATAGTTTAAAACCTTAGTGCATCTGGGAATGTATGTATTGAGTGGCATGTAAACCAATGCATAATATTGGTTAATTTCTTATGTAGTAGAATTAACTCTGTGATTAGTTGATTTCATTTGTAAGTAATATAAGAAAACTATTTGATTGGTCAATTTCTTACAAAAGTAGCATAAACTCTGTGATTGGTTGATTTCTCAAATAATTAGCTTAGGCCATGTGATTAATTAATTTCTTTAGCAAGTAGCATAAAGTTTAAACTGGACTAATCATTTTATTCATGCATTTGTGTACACACCAATCAATATATTCATTTGCATTAGGTCTATTCGAAAATCTTATTGTGCAAGAATTATTTTTTTTGACATAGCTCTATGACCACCATTGGTTTTTTTTTGTAAGTCTTAATTTATTTTTATAAATTTTCATTTGACCCATCTACCATGCTTATAATGCTACTCTCGATTCCTTGCTAACTATAAATAATGTAAGTATCTGCCAAATGATATTTTAATTAGAATATTATACCAACAAATATTAGAAAATATATGTTTAAAGGAATAAATATTGTGTTAAATATATGTAAACATACAGATTTAGTTTCATACATTTACATGATGCATGATTTAAATAGATGTATCAAAAAATAATCTCTAAAATTTCAAGTTAATATAAATTCAGAAGTCGGATCATAAGCATAAGGACTACAATGGCATTGCGATGTTAACCTCAAAGAATTTAAATGTTACTTTTAGTTGAGTGTATTAAATCTGCATGTCTATTCAAATTTAACTTAATATTTATATTCTTAATAATGTAGCTTATGAGTTTTGCTGGTATAATTATAAGTATAATATTATTTGACATTTATATTCAATATCTAGTTACCATTGAATCGTAAATCGGGTCTTGAGGCTTTGTGGGCATGCTCTCATAAAATAACTCTTATAAATGGAATCAATAAGTTTTTTCTTACATTTCATATGACTACACTCCCGTGTGCTACTTATTTTTTTTTTAATCAAGGCAAACATTTATTTACAAATACTTAAAAAACAGTATTTTTCATTGTTGTTAAATTCTTATTTTTCAATCAAGAGTATATTCTTCTTTTAATATCTTTTAGGTCTAACCCTGTTTGCATTTTGAGCTTGATTTTCTAAATTGACGTTTAAATCTGCTAATTTTTCTGATTTAATAAGATTGTAGTTGGAAGCTTCTGTGTCGGGATCAAGTTTTCTTGACTGCACTTGACTCTCTTGAGATTCTGTTGGAAATGATGATTCGTATAATTTTGAGTTATTGTTTTCTTCTTGTTTCATAATCTCGTCGTTGTTGTGTTCTTCGTTAAGGATTTGTTCGCCATTGTTGAGGGCACCCGCTGCGGATAGCGAAGCCAAAGCTTCAGCGACTCTTTTACTGGAAAGACTTGTGTAGGAAATGTTGTCTACTTGTTGATATTTCTCATTAGTTTTCTTGGTATCTCTTTGATCTAATTTTTTACTTATTTCATTTGTGTTGACAACATCTAATAAATTTGAATCTTCTGGGTTACCGAAATAATTACTTAAACTTTGGACAGGGAATGAATCTGAACCGTATGCAGATTGTTGAGTTCTTTCATCGTAATTAAAATTTTGATACTGTGGATTCATAAACTGTGAATGCTGTAAATAAAGTGGATTGGTGTAAAACTGCACATTGGGTTGTAAGATATGTTGCTGCAATTGAGACTCGGGGATCACATTTGGTTGATAGTTCATTAAATTAAATAAATCTTGAGCTGTTAAAGCATTTTCATCTTGTTCGGTTTGCTGAACGCCTTGTTGTTGCAGAATTTGTTGGTGAAGAACTTGCTGCTCTTGTAAAGCATGTTGCTGTAATGATTGTTGTTCTTGCAAAGCATGTTGCTGTAAAGATTGTTGTTCCAAATGCTGTTGTTCTAGCGCTTGTTCCTGTAATAATTGTTGTTTTTCAGCTTGTTGCTGAAGATAGAGATCTAGAGGTACTTGTCCATTGGTAGGTATGGAATGAGGATCAGTCGTTGGGGGTACTTTTAATGTTGGTACACTTGGGTCAGGATCTGGAGCAAATAGTGCTCCTTTAGCTAGACTTGCTTCTTCGTTCACCTGAAAAAATAATAAAATTGTAATTTTAAAATATTTATTCAATAAGAATCTTCTTTGTCATATGTCATTTTAAGAGCCCTAGACTCTCAAAAATGGTTTCTACCTTCTGTAAATTGGCCCATAAGAGTTCAGAATTACCAATATCTATTTGTTATTTATTACTCAAATATGGTAATTTTGTTACCACTTTTAATAACTTTGAAAAGTTAAATTTGTCCATTCCACAATATAGACTGTTTTGGAACTTGGATATCAACCTCTGAATCAATCAACCTGTGGTTGATATTGGATCGGGTATTAACCACTGGATCAGTATATCAAGATCAGAAAACATTTTCTGTTGATGGTATGAGCCGAAAACCTGGCTTTGTTTTTTTTAAATAGTCTTTTGGAATGTCTAGTGTTATTATAAATATATGAATGTGTTTTGATGGTTAATTACGTCGAAGGGAAGGAAGTTTTACTGTGGTCAAAAATTCAGGAGCTTTTGCTGTAATAAAGAATATTTATTGTATTTTACCTGATAATGATGAAGTGATGGTTTATTTCTGTAATTATTAATAATTAAATTTGAGTGTTGAATTGAATTTTTCAGCATAAATTCATCAAAACCGGCTGGTTTATCAGCTGGGCTTAAATTCGGTGCGGGTATAGTATGAATGGGTCCCTTATCATCATCTTTTAAGTAAGCTGGTAGATAGGTGGCTGCCGGGGGTATATATACTGAAGGGGACGCGAAAGTCGGTTTGGGGGTTGGACTAGGAGCTACTGCTACTAGCTGCTGAACACCAGGTGCTTGGTATGCAGTGTGCTGTTGCAAGAAGTTAGGGTTTGGGTAAGGAATGGGTGCAGGGAGAGATAATCCTTGCTGATATGGAGATCCATGCTGAACAGCGCTGTGTCCTCCAGCGAATGAGTATGGCTTCAGGTGAGTTGACTGAGCATGCGTGTGATGTACATGATTACCACTGAATGCAAACAAAACCAATAAAATGTTACTTTTAAAAATCGTGTTTAATACAGGAAATTGAATTAACATTATTAAAAGAATTATAATAATAAATTTTATTGTTTATATTCATATTCCAAAGTAAATTTATATAAAATTCCCTAAGGAAAAATGAGGTTGGGGCCATGGAAAGAGCAAAGTAGATTTTTTAAAAGAGGTGACTGATCTAGAATATATATTATAAATACTAGACGTGTCTATGACACTCAATAACTTTAGAACGCTTTTTCGTATCGGAATGAAACTAGCTGCAAAAATCAACCTCATCAATGTCCAGAATCCTATAGTGTATGAAGTCATTGAACCGCAATAAAGACTCAGTTAAAACTTCAAAAAATCACAAACGCTCTTTAAGTCGTTTGATCAATCTGAAATTTTATACATATATACTGCTATGTATGGTAAATATATATACAAAGACAATTCGTATTATCAACGATAGTTCCGATTTTATCAATTGACATATATAACACGAAAGCGCAGTGGCCGCGAAGGGTCCCCCAGCGCCGACGCCACATAGCGGCCAAGAGTTTAGTTTGATAAGTGTTATAAAGAAATTCCATAATCAGGCATAAGCTTTTTATGATTCATTCAAATATTTGATTTTTGAGCCTATCTCAATACATTGAGAGGCCTGAATCATCTTTTTGGGGCTCTGTGTAACCTCATTGAAACCTCCTCTAAGAGTAAGATAAGGTTATAACAAATCAATCGTTGCCGGCTTTTCCCACATCGTTTGGGTTTTGTTTCGTATTATAAACGTTTTATTATAAATGTTACTGCATTTTTTAATGTTTATTACATCATATAAATACTCAGGGGTGTTCAGGTTACTTTTTTTATGTTTCAAAATTCAACCGATAGAGCCCCTCTAGTAATAATATCTCTATGGGTTACGCTCCATAGTTGTAACAGTATCACTCCCTCTTGTTAGTCAATGTGACTTATTAATAATTAAAATAATGAATTCGATGGCTATTGGTAAAATAATTTATAAATCATGTAGGGAAACTCCTACGCTCACCCATGTAAAAATTCAGACATGCGTGATCAGCTCAAAAATAAAGAATCGCTAAAATTGAAATAAATGTGCATGGACTTTCTAGGATTTACCTTTTTGTTTTTATTTTGTTGGCAATGCTGGTATCATTAGTTGAGTTTTTCTTTTAAGCGTGTTTCCGTGCATTAATTATTTGTGCTACTTTAAAATATTTTTAGTCGATTCCGTGAAATAATTGTTATAAAGAAGAACGAAAAGGATGGACTATAGTAATGGTAAGTCCTTTCAAGATAGTTTTCTGATATTTTTAATAACTCAGACAAAAGTTTTATATTGCCTTGAAAAAGTGTTGCGTAAACAGCTCGTTGCATGTTATTTAAACAAACCTAATATTTAAATAATCACTAAATCCTTAATCGGATGGCGCAAAGCTTTAGTGCTCTATATTTTTCAATATAATTTAAAAAATATATACATTAACCTTTCCTTTCAATACAATCCCGGAATTGAGGATGACTGGCCAATATCATTAGCCAGTCAATCCAACACTTACACCCACCAAACATGTGGTGGATGTAAGATGATCTGGTAGAGTTCAGGCTCTTGGGGGCCCCACCTACAATCTGAAGGTTATGCTATGCGAAATACACAAATGTATTGCGGAAACGCATATCCCAACTCTACCTATATTTTTTTTGTTTGGGCGGGGGGTTATTCTATAAAAGTACCGGTGTTCCTGAAATACTTACTGATTATGATAGTGTGGTTTAGGAGGGAAGGGCGGTCCCCTGAGGTGGTCTCTATTCACATTAAAGTGTCTCTTGCTGTAAGGATGATGTATATGAGTATGCCTGTTTGGTAGTGATCCTATATGTGGTACGTGTGGTCCATGTGGTCCTGTGTGAGGTCCATGTGGACCGTGCGGTACATAGTGTGGTGGTATACTTCTCTTGTATGATTCAGTATACTCCAGGTAAACCACGCCTATCAGGAATATCAACCAACGCATCTAGAAACATTATCAAGCAAAATATTTTATATATTTTTTAAAATTATAACATTTATTAATTATAATTAATTGATTTTAATGGCGGTAGTTATAATTAAGTGATTTGAATGGAGGTAGTTATAATAAATTAATTTGAATGGAGGTAATTATAATTAATTGTGGAAAAAAACAATTCAGTAAAAAATTGTAGATCAATCCTATAATTTTTCCCAAACACTAATAATAATAAATGGCAATATAACATAATTAAGGTGATAAAATATAAACAATGTAAAAATTGAGACGAGAAAAAAAGTGGGGGGTCGTTTCTGTTTGCTCTCCACGAAATATTTTTGTTGGATTTGGTACGGTTTTTAGCATTTTATGATCAATAACCACGTTTAGTAATCACATATAAGCACCACCAACAAAAAGTAATCGTTATTAACAAAATATTTTCGCCAATAATAGTACCGATAGTCCAAAAATACTTGCTAAAGGTTATTGTCAGTATATATAGTGGTTATTAATAGTATATGATGGTAAGTAATGGTTTCTAAGTAATAATGGTAATTAATTATAAATGCTTAGACATCTAAGGTTATAAAATTCCTAAAAAATATGAGGGGAAATAAAACAGGAAATACCCAAAATTCCCAAGTCTAAAAGAACTATAAGTACTACTATGCATATTATACAGCAAGGATATTGTATACGTATTCAAAATTCTTGCTAGTATAAGTATAGTAATCCGTGTAATCTTTTCTCCTGTTTATCGGGGGGCTAGGGCGGGGTTTATTAAGAGAGGGGTGCCTCTACTTTCAGCTCGACCTCAATTTAAGTCTTTGATTAGTTTAAAAATGTTCTTAAGTTGGTACCCTTGACGGAAAAACAGAAGAAATAACCTGATCAAGAAGAAATCTTGTCTTTCGCGTTGGCTTTGTAGTTTCTGTTAATTTATTATTTAGTTAATTATAAGTATTTTAAATAGTTGTTTTTAAGTAATTTTTTTATAATTTCTTAAAATGGAGTTCGGTGATAATTTTGTCGAGAATGAAATGGATCCAGCTGCTGAGTTTTTAGCTCGCGAGCAAAACGAACTTGCTGGTTTGGAAGACGAATTGAATACAACGGATACTTCTACCACTGCTTTAAACGGTACAGTAATCCCAAATGATATTATTAACGATTTCGATAACATGGATATCAATTCTGAAATTGAGAAAGATTTCGCTGCTCAAGAGAATAATCCGCCCTCCCCACCCACAGTTCAAGAAACACCCCGTGAGAGGCGGGAAGAGCCTGAAAAGATTAAAAAATGGCGTGAACAACAGCAAAAGTCATTAGAGGAGAAAGACGAGTTAGAGGAAAAGAAAAAGGAAGAGTGGAGGTTAAACGCTAAAAAAGAACTTGATGACTGGTACAAACATCATGAGGAACATATCTCCAAAACTAAAACGAACAATCGTAACGCTGAGAAGCAGTTGGTGATAGAGGATGATGAGAAGATTGAACCTGGCACGGAGTGGAAAAGAATAGCCAAGCTGTGTGACTTCAATAAGAAATCTAGTCACAACACAAAGGATGCTTCTAGAATGAAATCTATCATACTCCAGTTAAAAGAATCTCCGAAGAAAACTAAAACTGTTTAAGATGCGACAAAAACGTCTAGGTTTGTATAAAAATCATTTAGAGAGAAGGGGATAATCAAGGAAGAGAGGTGGTCTTTTCAGTTTGGGTGAAAAATTATAAAGATATCATTGGCATTATACAGTTTATATGATCATCTTTGTTTTTAGGTATGATCATGTATCTCTGAAATGTTGAACTGTGTTTTAATATGTTCTACCCACATTCATTCTTGAATATAATTTTATAAGTATTAAGTAAAGTGATGTAATAATGCGGAGTTGGCGATAGAGACAGTGTTCAAACTCCTACTTTTTTCTCTATGGGTGCAATGGGCCAGCTTTTAATCAAGGGGAGTCTAGTTCAACTACTAAGCCGGCTGCCAGCGCCACCAGTTCTTACGAACTGTAGTTCTTACAAAAAAGGCAACAGCCAACAAATCTGGCTATAGTTACTTGTGATGCTGCCTGGTGGTGTAGTAATTGAACTAGAGTCTACTGGGCTAATACATTTTTTATACCTTGAGTATTTATGTTCTTCTGATGTTTATTTTAAAAATATAGAAAACAGTGTTAAAAAATAAAATAAAATTAAGCTATAATGTTATATTTAGAAAGAAAGGAAAGCCGCTAGAACTGATTATTATAGCGTGTGAATATTAACAGATAGGCAGGATTTGTGGCGCTGTAATGCAGACAATGGAGGAACTATAACTGACAGAATTTGCTCAGGACCATGTGAAGGGTGGGAGTCAGCACACTGTCTCGTCCGCTGATTCCTCATTTTTTACATCATTTTAGTATTAAGCATTTTTAAAAAAGTACAAAATAAATAAACAATTCTTGCTGGAGTGTCAATATTAAAAAAAGTAAATTAAAATTTTAGATTTGTAAACCCAGCATATTTTCTAAGCCATGATCTCTATTAGAGACAGTTGACATCTATAGTTTTTTAAAAATGTCTCCTCTCTAAATGACATTATTAAAAGTTTGAGAAACTTTTCTCATAATTAACTGTTAGTTCAAGTGCACTTTGGTATTAGTATCGTATTATCTAATAGTTAAATATAACAGTTTCATAACCATCCATAATACTCATCAAATTGTTGGCTTTGTGAGTCTATTATACATAACACCCTATGTGTTTATTCTGCCCTAATTTGGCCAATTTATGTTTTCATCCAATGGACAGATAATACAAATTTACAAGCTATTATTCTGCCAAATTAGCATATGGTTTATAAACTACTCTTTAAAATTTCTTTTATTTTTAGGGTATTACATCTTCTTTACTGATAATGTGTGTTACTTCAATTTTAAAGATTTTTTTTTTATTTTAATTATTTATTACTTGATATTTTCTTTTGATTATATTGTATTTTTTACATTTTATGGGTGTTAAGTTGATTAGCGTATTGCCTTACTTACGTTTATATTTTAGCTGCGAATCTTAAAATTCTTATGTAAGGTAATAAGTTTTTATAAAAAAGTATGTATTTTTATTCTGTCCTGAATTATTAATATCTGGTTGAAATAATTATTCTTTCAAAGGCAATTAGTTTTTACTTATATTTGTTAATGCAATTTTATAGTATTTTTCAAATTTGTTTTAGTGGCACACTTCGGTAATCAAATATTAGATAATAAACCCAAAAAAGTTGACACAGTAATTTGTTCTTTTATCTAAAAGTAAAATATTTACGATGATTTTTAAAAGTTTTATACTTTATATCTATTTTTACATTATATCTTAAAAAGTATTGTCTATATTAACCATGGTGCATCTCATTAAATTAGCTGCAAGCTTAAAATCAACAGTGTGTATAGTGTAACTGTGTAATCAAACATGTGATCTACATCACATTTATGATCATACTTTTAAAACGAGTACCTGTTGCTGATCAAAACAAGTCTCTGTGTCTAACTCTAATGTATTTTATTGAACACATCCAAACCTAGACGGTATGATTTATGTTATTTATTTTTAAAATGTACTATTATTTATTATGAATTGTATTATATTCAAATTTAATAATTTTAATTATTATATATAAGAGATTATATTGTTTAAAACTGTATCTTTTTATTATATTAAAATATATTCTATTCTGTAATAAACTTGTTAATTCTTTATATAGTCTTAATTTTAATCCAGGGCTTATTTTAAAATTTACGAATTGCATGCTGTTGTATTTTCTTTTTAATATCACCTATGTACATATCAAAGATTATGTAGTATACCTATTATGTAGTAGTATTTTGTGTGTGAATTCAATCATTTATCATAGACCAAGAGCCCAGGGGTGTTTTGTTAATAAAAAGTGTAATGGCTGGAACCGGTCTCAATTTTTCGTAAATATCTTCCTGAACAAGAATCTGCAATTCTGCAGACTCGTATCGGATGGGTGTCCCAGGCAGAACCTTTGACCCCTAAAGTGCGTTCTGCCTGGGACACCCATCCGATACGATTCGGCAGAATTGCAGATCCTTGTTCAGGAAGGTATTTACGAAAAATTGAAACCGGTTCCAGCCATTACACTTTTTATTAACAAAACACCCCTGGGCTCTTGGTCTATTAAACTGTCCAAACGTTTTTAAAAATCAGTGATTCTAAATATAAATATTGATGTATTAATATTTGCATCAATGTATTATGACGGAAATTAAGAAAAGATGAAGTCGGCTTGTATTCCATTAATTTCAAATAATATTTTTCTGTGTTCTATTTTTTTTCTGTTTTAAACATTTGAATTTTGTTCTCTCCCTCCTGAGGGTATTAACTCTTGTACTTACCAAAGATAAAATGGCATAATGCTTAAAACAAAAAAAGTCTTGGCTTCGCCTCAGGAATCAAATTTATTGTTATGTCACACATACACGTATAAATCACTAATTTCCTCAGCTTCCCCACGAAACATCTAATTATAATTGGGAATTAGTTACATTACTCAGGGAATTATGTTTCTCTTTACTCCCTTGGTGCGTAAATAACACACCCTACATAAATAATCCTAAATCCTTTGGCACTTATTTAAACAATATATCGTACTAATTTTACCTATCGTACCAACAATTTTCTACTGTAGGTAGAAATCATTTAATAGTAAGTAATTATTAGCTACTAGACAAAGGTAGCCCTTACTTTTTATCCATGTTCGGCTAAAACTTAACTAGTTTACTTCCTAAATACTTTTTTCTACTTTTCCTCATTTTCTACTGTATAGTGTCTGCAAAAAATACAAAACCAGGATGACACCGGAATTATCCGTTTTAGGTGTTTTAAAGGCCTCCTGTGTAGTTTTTACTAAGTTGTCCATCTCTGTGTGTGTGTCTGTTATCATCGTAGCTCCTAGTGTATTTATGCTGGAGAGTTGAAACTTAGTACAAACATAATCTAATTGTGCTATTCAGCAAATAATGTTTTTATGACAGCATTAATCCGCAATAATGACTCAGCAAAAATTGTGAAAAATCATAAAAACACGGAAAAATGATCTGATCTGATTGAAATTTGGCATGTAAAGTTTACATGTTAGTTTTTAAAAAATCAGAAAATAATCCAATTGAGTTGAAATTTGGTACAAGTGTATTCCTTCATGTGATAAATGAGTACACGAAGTCGTACACTAAGTTCCATTTTAATATGACAATTATATCTATGATTTTAATTAGATAGATCATAAAAGTCACTTAGACTTTGCAGCATTGAGTGTGAATATAACAGTCGTATTTACTATCTGAGGACGAGCGAAGCAGGGAGGATGAGCATAGCGAATCCGATGTAATGAGGAAAAGGTCCGAGATACCCTGTACCTGATTTTTTTGGACTATATAGAAAAGACAGTGTTTGTCTCCTTCTGTTACCACACAATATGATCCTTTATATCCTTTTAATTGAATATTATATTTATTTTATTATTATTTATTTAGCGTCAAGTCATATTTTATGATTTCCTTGACGATAAAACAAACATGAAGGGATCAGGCTGGATTCCCACGTTTTAGACCCTAGTCCGTGGCAACAGGTATACTACATAATCCTTGGTACATATACTCATAAAAAGAAGAATAATTGGTTCATTCTAACCCAACACAAATAAAATAATGATGCCTAATACTTTTATTATAATGTAACTAATAATGCCCTGAAATAGATTAATATTTATTTTTAAAAGAATGACCATCTTCAATATATTACTAACCTTATGTTTGTATGATGTCCACTGGATGTCTAAACAGGTATGTTTTCGAAAGAATTTAGTTCCTTTACTCTCTACTAGATAGAGCTAATGTCTCCTAAAACAGACAGGAACAAAGTTATACATTATATTTTTATTTATTAGTATCTAATAATTTTCTCTCTTCTTGTGTAAGAAGATGTATCTTGTGGAAAGGAAGGGTCACGATTATATAACGTATAAAAGAAGTTTTTAGTTTATGAAAAATAAAGAGAAGAAATTATAAGTTAATAATTAAATTATAAGTTAATTCAGTTACAATAGATTAATAATTGAATTTATGTCTAATTAAGTTGGTTTGAATAATAACCATTTTTATTTAGTTGTTATAACTGAAAAGTGATGATCCTGTATGTAATAAGATAATTGTTAACACAATATAATTGTGCGAGAGACACAATATATTGTGTCAACTATTCATGTGTTGCAAAACTCGGTAGTATCAAATGATAGATAATTGTTACCTTATTAAAATAATTGTATTTATACTTATTTTGATTCATTAATGTTTATTATACTGCTGTAGTTGTGCCATTCGAAAAATATTTTTTATGACGTCATTAACCCGCAATAATGACTCAGCAAAAATTTAGAAAAATTATAAAACACGGAAAAACGCTGCGATCGGATTGACATTTGGCACGCATGTAGCCATGTATAAGACTAACATAAGTTCTAAGTTTCATCTCATTATCAGCATTAGTTTAATTTTTAACAAATGATTTGTATACGTTTTTTAAAAAAATGTACGAAATCAGAAAATTATCTAATTGTAATGAAATTTAGTACAAGTGTATCCTTTGACGCTATAAATAAGTGTACAAAGTTTCGTTTTAAGACAACGAGTACATCCATGATTTTTGGGGGATCATAATAGTTAAGCAGCGTCGAGCGCGGACAGAGTATTTACTATCTCAGGACGAGCGAAGCGAGTCCGAAGCTGAGAGGATGAGCGTAGCTAATCCGATGTGAGGAAATGTTCCGACGTACCCCGTATCTCTTAAGGATTCGGAATAAAAATAAAATATTTTTTTTATAATAACTATAATAATTATAAAAAAAATGAATTTATATTTAATAAATAATTTTAAAATAATAGTTATATACTAAATTATGATTACGATGTATGAAACATAACTACTTTATCTTTTGACATAAATAGTCATAATAAACGATAGTTATGGTGTGGGCCATCTGCGAGCTTTAACTACGATAATGTGCGCTCGACCGGCAGTTGCCCCTCACTGTTAGGAGGTGCAAGGTCTCAATACTTACATCGCCATGAGAATCTGGGTTCGATCCCAGGCCCGAGGGGTATACTTTTTTTGGGATATTCATTATTTTTGTAAAATATTTTATATTTTTTGTTTAGTTATAATTTATTATTTTTATAAGTATTTTTATATAACAACTCTCTCTCTCATATACATACATACATACATATATATATATATATATATATATATATATATATATATATATATATATATATATATATATATATATATATATAATATATATATATATATATATATATATATATATATATATATATATATATATAGCGATATGATAAGTGCTACATATCTAAACCCCTCAATAAAGCGCTATGATAAGTGCTCCATATTCAAACCCTTTAATAAAGCGCTATGATACGTGCTACATATCCAAAACCTTTAATAAAGCACTATGATAAGTGCTACATATCTAAACCCCTCAATAAAGCACTATGATAAGTGCTTCATATTCAAAACCTTTAATAAAGCGCTATGATAAGTGCTACATATCTAAACCCCTCAATAAAGCATCACAATTTTTATTATTTTGATGAAGTTTAATATTCGATTGTTGTCTGCATTCTTCTCTATTGTTGTATGTTCTGTGAGTAATAACATTTTTTAAATAGTATACTATCTATTCTCTCTGATAGATATTATATAATTTTTGATTATATAATAGATTATTCAATATTTTTTATAATAAAAATCATAATAGTATTATTCAAAGCTTAGTACTTGATATTAGCCTCAGGGAACAATAAAAATATTAGTAAAATCAACATTCTTTAATATCTGGAAAATAATTAATTAATTTTTTCAATGCACAAGAATAATTAAATATTAAATTACGCGGATTTCCTATAGCAACACAAAATCAATCATTATGAACCATAATTTCGCGTAGTTTCTTTAAAGTTTAATTAATTCTTTAATGATCTCAATGGTCACTTTCTCTTGTTTGTAAATTAATTTAAGAAACAGACTGCCAACTTTGATAGAATGAGTAACTTTAGTTTGTAAATTTGAGTTTAAGTAACTTGCTAGTATTTTTAACAAGTTAAAAGAAAATTAATGATGAATGATATAAAGGTTTACTTTTCGTGTACTACAGTGGAATAGAAAAACAAAATGAACCAACTCCCTTAAGACATGTGCAAGTTTCGATAAATTGTTTTTTTTTTGTTTCAATGGAGTTTTCTTTATAATTTAATAAAAGCTGCATTATTACATCTCTGCCAATTACACAGATGCAGCCTTTTTTAAATTGTCCAGAAAAATCCATATAAAAAAATCAATTCATCTAAACTCGCACTTGTCTTAGGGAAGTCGGTTCATTTTGTTTTTCTATTCCACTATACACGAAAAGTAAACCTTTATATCATTCATTATTAATTTTGTTAACAAAGTATTCTTTATTGTTGTATTTGCAACCGTAAAACACTTTTTATCGTTTTGTACGAATTTTTGTCACACAAAATTATCTTTATCAATGACAGACATGGGATTGGCATAAACCAGGAAAACAATGGTTATTTGGATTAGTTTATAACTTTTTGTGCATGTTTGATTGAAACATGCATTTTTCCTTCTAATAATTACAAAATTACAATACAGGGCTTAAACACCGTCGATGTGAATAGCCTGAAACCCTCCTTAAACCTTCTAATAATTTATTTTAAATTCCTTTTAAGTCTGCTTATTAAATTCAATGAGTCATAAGCACATGCTTTTACTGTTTGCGTTACATATACTCCGAGGTGTGTTCAAAAAGTATCGCGAATTTTGAATTTTTGCGAGTTACTTATATTCGAATATGGATCTTTTTGTGGCTTAATGTTGGTACTCATGTCTCTCATTTATACCAACAAGCTCGGCCATTTTGAATGTTCACTTAATTGTTGACAGCTGCTTTACTTTTACCTGCAATTTGCGTATAGCAATCCGCCAGAAACACCCGGATTTGTGGAAGAACAAAAATTGGCTTTTGTTCCACGATAACGCCCCCTGCTCACACATCGTTGCTTGTTCGCGACTTTTTGGCCAAAAACAAGACACTAATGATGCCGCAGCCACCGTATTCCCCAGATCTGGCCCCCTGTGACTTTTTCTTGTTCCCTAAACTGAAGAGGCCCATGAAAGAACGACGTTTCGCTACAATTGACGAGATAAAGACGGCATCGAAGGAGGAGCTGAACAAGATAAAAAAAGATTTTTTGAAGTGCTTCGAAGATTAAAAAAAACCGTTGGCAAAAGTGTATAATATCTCACGGGGATTACTTTGAAGGGAACAAAATAGGTATTCATGAATAAATAAATAATTTTTGAAAAAACAAAAATTCGCGATACGTTTTGAACACACCTCGTACATTTTATTTGCGACTACTTTTATAAAAAAATTACGCTGTCACTTTAAAAATTACAAATTTACGGTTTTGGGGGTATTCATTTCTGTTTCATAAAAAAATAAGCTTGAGAAAACATGTTTTGGCCATTTATAAAATAATGCCAAATATTTGAGGAGAAGTGAAGCGAGCCCGAAGACGTGCTGCAGTACATTTGGTGATTTTTATGTTTTGTGGAGGAGCGAAGCGAGCATGAAGTTGTGAGAATGTGCGTAGCGAATCTGATGTAATGAGGAAAAGTTCCGAGGTACCCCGTACCCGTTTCTTTTATTAAGATTTTAATCACAATGTATATGATATGTTAAATAAATAAATACTATTTAATTTATTTTTAGGAGACACCTTGCCATAAATTCACATTTTGGTCTTTTGAAATATTTTGCGTAATTTAAAAAAAAAATACTGTGGTTTACAACTAAATAAGGTTGCAAGTAAACAAAAACTAAATTTAAATTTAAAACTTAAACAAGTAGTTAAGTTGGGAAAGAGATTTTGGAGGAATTCCAAGTAATGCAAAGTTTATAATGTCAAAGTCCGATTAAAGTTAGTTAAGTTGTAAGTCCGGTATGGCATGTGAAATCAAGTAAAGTTCACAGACGTGACTCATTTTATATATTTGTTAGTAAATATTTGAAATTCTTCTTGGAATTTGAATGATTTTAAGTAACTTGAACTTGATCAAGTTGCAACTTATCTACTGAATAAAATATGGTGACACAAAGATTATTCTATTAGCCCTTTAATATAGGTGAAGCCCGCATGTGTTGCTAAAGCTTGACAGTTTTTTTTGCTTAACAAATAGAACCATGCGATTGTTTGGACTTACTAATAAAAGTCTTATAAAATACTTGTGGACGAACATCTCACTCACTTTTAATTGAATTATGTAAATTTAATGTCATTTAAAAAATTTTTAAAGTGGAAATAAATATTATTATTATTATTACATTTCAGAGAAATAGTTTGTTCAGAAATAAAAAAAGTATATTGGGGGATGGCAACTAGGGAATAACACATAATAACGTACTCCATTTTTAAATTGATTAATTAATTTAAACATAGAGATAATGTTATAACAACATACGGTTATAATGTTATCAAATTTTTTTAGTTTTATTTTAGTCCCAGACATACGGTTATAATGTCATCATAATTGTTTAGTTTTATTTTAGTCCTAGACCTACGGTTATAATGTTATCATCATTTTTTAGTTTTATTTTAGTCCCTGACCTACGCTTATATATTATAAAAATTTTTTAGTTTTATTTTAGTCTCAGACCTACGGTTATAATGTTATCAATGTTTTATTTTAGTCCCTGACCTACGGTTATATATTATCAACAATTTTTTAGTTTTATTTCATTCCCAGATATACGGTTATAATGTCATCATAATTGTTTAGTTTTATTTTAGTCCCAAACCTACGGTTATAATGTTATCAAAATTGCTGAACTGTAATAAAATGCATCATCTGCCGTTAATTTTACTTTAACGATAAGTAGGATTTCGAACAATGTATCAAAAGTCGAAACCTGCCGTATTAATCAGCATCTGTTGTTGAGAATCGCTGCAGAAATTCAATCTCTTTATATGAACGGAGCAATCTAAACCCCACGTTAGTTTATAAGTGTAATGTAATAAAAGAAAAAGTGTTTTTGTTTGACATTCAAACTCACCCGAGTAAGGAAGCTCTACAGTGTAAATCGCCTTATTAGCTTATGACAGTTATACAGAAAAGTTAAGCTATAAAAATGCCTTCTCACAGCTAATATGATACGACCAGGTTTTTACTCTGAACTAAGAGGGAAAGTAACCGGACTTGACATTTTCTCTATTAGAGGATTCTCTCCCATACTGCACACACACAGACTCTCACACAATAGCACATTACCATCACTAGCATGGCTAAGGTGTAATATGGAGACACTGTGATATCACGTGACACTTTCTAACCCATACTAAATACTATTATGGAATAGTTGCCTAATTCTTATACAGATATATGTAATTAAGTTTCTATAATAAATATTAAGAAGGATAATATTTGATCACATGATTAAACAACTTTTATAAAGTAGTCTATTGGCATAGTACTGTTTGTTAATAGACTTTACGATGTTCTGTATATGTTGACTGTTGCTGGTCTATTTGTCATAGGCTTCACGATGACCCGTATAGGTCTACTGTTGCTGTTTTGTTTGGCATAGGCTTCACGATGATCTGTATAGGTCTACTGTTGCTGTTTTGTTTGGCATAGGCTTCACGATGAGCTGTATAGGTCTACTGTTGCTATTTTGTTTGCCATAGACTTCACGATGATCTGTATAGGTCTACTGTTGCTGTTTTGTTTGGCATAGGCTTCACGATGACCTGTATATGTCTACTGTTGCTGTTTTGTTTGGCATAGACTTCACGATGATCTGTATAGGTTACTGTTGCTATTTTGTTTGGCATAGACTTCACGATGATCTGTATAGGTCTACTGTTGCTGTTTTGTTTGGCATAGACTTCACGATGATCTGTATAGGTTACTGTTGCTATTTTTTGGCATAGACTTCACGATGATCTGTATAGGTTACTGTTGCTGTTTTGTTTGGCATAGACTTCACGATGATTATAGGTTACTGTTGCTGTTTGTTGGCATAGACTTCACGATGATCTGTATAGGTACTGTTGCTATTTTGTTTGGCATAGATTCACGATGATCTGTATAGGTTGGTTGTTGCTGTTCTGTTTGGCATAGACTTCACGATGATCGCGCCGTGACTTCACACTGACTTCACACTTAGGCGCCATGCCCTAAGTGCTCCTATTGTCCCTATATGAGATATGGGGGCAATTGGGAGAGAGGTGCTAAATTATTAGAGTCCTAGGGGCCCATCCTAATGGGAGGCTGTCGGTACAATTACCATTATAGTATGAGTGATACCGTTGTTTAAACAACTTAACAAATGTTGAAATTTTTTAACATCGCAAAAATGTTAAACAATGTTCGAACTTAAAATTCCGACAAATTTTATAGAAATTAACTCTAATTCGGTAAATATAATCGACAATACATCTAAACTGCATAAAATCCTGCTTAACTTTGCCAACAGATTTTTATGAATTAACTTTTCGTCAGGGCCAGTTGGGGGTTTGTTTAAAAAGCGAGAGGGCGTAACCGGCCATCAGCAGTTAGAGCGGCTAACTTCGGAAATTTAGTACAGCTGTCTTTTCTTAATGGCTACAAGAAATTCACTTCGTTAAAAGAAATGTGATATTGTCTCACAAATTAATAAGTCAATTAAAAGAAATTGCTGATTTTTAAAATGGTCGTTTAAGCGAATTCCCAAAGAAAAAATGAGCTAATGTTTTCTTAATTAAGGAAAAATCATTAGACGTATGTATATATTTTTTTCTTGTTACGGATACGATAAAGTGTCCGACATCTTGAAAATGTTAATTGTAAGAAAATTCAAAGGTTTCACTTGTTAAATAGTTTATTTAACAGCGGTGTTTTCACTTAATTTAACAAGAATGTTATGTATTTATGTGAATTAAAATGGTTTAGAAAAATATCCTTCTGAAGTTAATCACGTTAGAGGAACTTAGAGAAAATTTATACAACCTCTTAACTATTTTTTCTTGTTCGAAATACATTATAAAATTGGAATAAAATAAGTCTCACAACACGATTACCTTTACAAAGTCAACATTCAGTCTTACAGACAATCATCAGTGTCTAAGACTACAAATTTTATAGTTTTTATAATGTTGTCTCTCGATAGGTGCATGTTTGTGTGTCTAAATCATCGTAGCTCCTACTGCCTTTATGCTAGAGGTGGTTACAAAGTCGACATTCAGTCTTACAGACAATCATTAGTGTCTATGACTACAAATTCTTGTTTTTATAATGTTGTCTCTTAATAGGTGCATGTTTGTGTGTCAGCCTTTATGCTAGAGAGTTAATACTTGGCACTATAAAATTGATTTTTATTTCAAGGTTTTCGGAAAATTCGTTTTATGACGTCATTAACCGTTAATGATTTTTTTAATGACAGCAAAATTGATTAAACACATAAATAATAGGATCGATTGACAATTTGGCGCACTCAAATAAGCTTAAAATATGAAAAATGTGTTAACTTATTAGCATAAGTTCTTTTTTATCAGAACATTTTTTCTTCAATATTTTTTTTTTATAAATCAATTATTAATTTTTTAAAAGTTTTTTAATAAAATTGTGTAAAATCGCTAATAATGACTAGTCTACACTTGTACATTAGTGAAACAAATTTCTTACAATTATTAGTAAACTTGTAGCTTCTTACTTGTAGTATACAAGACTTGTACTTTTGTCAAATGGGGCCCAGAATAAAAACTGATCTTTATTGTGATAAAATAAATTATACATTAGGCGTATTTTAAGTTCTGATAGTGAAGTGACTCTGACAAGTTTGAAAAGTTCAAAGGTACCCCGTACCCGATTTTTTTATCAGCTGTCTATAAGTCTTTATTATAATCTAGCTGTCTATAAGTATGTCTTTATTACTGTCTATAAGTCTTTATTATAATCTAGCTGTCTATAAGTATTCTTTATTACTGTCTATAAGTCTTTTATAAATCTAGCTGTCTATAAGTATGTCTTTATTACTGTCTATAAGTCTTTATTATAATCTAGCTGTCTATAAGTATGTCTTTATTACTGTCTATAAGTCTTTATTATAATCTAGCTGTCTATAAGTATGTCTATTGTCTATAAGCTTTATTATAATCTAGCTGTCTATAAGTATGTCTTTATTACTGTCTATAAGTCTTATTATAATCTAGCTGTCTATAATGTCTTTATTACTGTCTATAAGTCTTATAAGTATAACTATAAGTCTTTATTATAATCTAGCTGTCTATAAGTATGTCTTTATTACTGTCTATAAGTAATAAAAGGATAAAATAGTTACTAAAATAAAGAACTAATCATACACGAGAGAAAAGTAAAAGTTTACAAAAAATAATAGAAAGCAAATAAAATGTTTTCTAATCATTCAATAAAATAATTAGATACATAAATAGGCTAAATTGTAAGTCACTGATTTATTCATTTTCATTTAATCAATTTATAACATATTTATATGAATGTTAAAAACCTTTATTGATACCTATTTTTAAAATACTAAGCGCATTTATTATAAATTAATGTATTTTATTTTTATGTAATTATTGGCGTATAATAAATTCTTCTAAAATAATAATTTAATAAAATAATCTATAGGAATAATCATAATAATTAAGGTATAGAAGGACTTCTTCCCCCCAAATATAATTATTATTTTTTAATTTTCTTTATTCGTACCGTAGGGATATAGAAAGTGTGGTGTTTGAAACAAATCTCAAACTCGGATGTCACCTGAATTATCTGTGTTAGGTATTTTAAGGCCTCCTAAGTGGTTTTAACCAAATTATCTGTATGTATTTGTTTGTTTGTGTGTGCGGGTGTGTGTGCATGTCTATGATCATTGCTGCTCCCAGCGAATTTATGCTAGATAGTTAAAACTTGATAAAAAATTCAATCTTAAAGTTTATTTTTTATTCTATTCGGAAAATAACTTTTCCATGACGTCATTAACCGGAAATAAAACTTAGCGAAATTTCGAATAAATTGCGAAAAAATGTTTCGATTGATTTGAGATTTAGCACGCGAGTACTTATATATTAGACCGACTTATGTGTCAAGTTTCATTTTCGTATTGGTTCAATTTTTATTTAATGAATTGTACGAGTATACGTAATAAACTGCGTTTGCTTCCGCGGTTATTGTCATGAATATTTAAGTCTTCCGGTGGTGACTGCGTCAATATCGATGGAGAATCCAACGTTTCGCTTCCACTGTGGGAGGCATATACAGGGATATAGGGCATGGATACAAAAAACCTACCTGAACTCAATAGATGATTGAGTTCAGGTTTGCAGAGCATTGTGTTTTAATCCTTGATGTCGAACATCCCAGAAGATGGAACCCATAATGCAATCGAAACGTCGGATGCTGCATCATCATTGACGCGGTTACTACCGGAAGCTCTAAATCTGCATTACTTGTATACGTTTTAAAAAAAATCAAAAATCTCATTATCAAGATTAGTTTAATTTTTATAGAATGATTAAAAATCATTAATCATTAATTAATTAAAAAAAAACGAAAAATAATCAAATTGAGTTGAAATTACTATACGTAAGAAATTGTTTTATAAAATGATTTATATACGTAATTAAAAAAAAACGAAAAATAATCAAATTGAGTTGAAATTACTATATACGTAAGAAATTGTTTTATAAAATGATTTATATACGTAATTAAAAAAAAAACGAAAAATAATCAAATTGAGTTGAAATTACTATACGTAAGAAATTGAAAGTTTCGATTCAATACAGCTAGTTTACCTACGGGTTTTGTTGGACATTAAACTTAAGCAATAACGAGCCGGGTCAGTGCTTGGATGGATGATCGCTGGAAATAAAAATAATGTATTTACGATCTGAGGACGAGCAAAGCGAGTCCGAAGTTGAGAAATAATTATAACATAAATATTTATAATTAAAAAATAAACGTTATATAACATTATAATATGTTATTAAATAAAAATGTCACATGTCCCGGATCGTCTTGGTTCGTCCTGTCGTAAGATCAGTATCACGGAAGATCTTCATAATTATCCTAATTTAATTATTTATAATTAATTACTTCCACTATTGAATACATAATGTCTAGTCCACGTCCCATGTCATTTCATGCATGCAAAAACCATCTTTTTTTAAAACCTTAATACTTTGACATCTTCATCCAACCGATATATATGTCATCTGATAAGAATTAATTAATTAGTATCATAATACAATAAAAGTAATTAAATGATAAAAAAAGAATTGTTATAGTTTTTAACAATTTTTAATCTTAACCGGGTGGTTTATTTCTTTATTTAGTTAAAAGTTTTTATTGTTCATTTTTTACCACAAAAAAAAAAAAATGATTTACTGACACTATTCATTTAAAAACTATATGGTAATGAATGTTAATGTAATGTCTTTCTCAATATTCAATGAATAATTTAGCTTTTTTAGACATTTTCCTTAATTTTTACTGATTGCTTATATAATACCTTTAACAATTTCTTTCCTTATGGTAATCATTGCAAGGAACTTGCATAAATTATTATTTTGTATATCATTTGATTCTACCGAGTTTTGAAAAACATGAACAGTTGACACAATATACTCGTAATTGTGCGAGAGACATCTAGGAAATGTAACAAGCAAAGCTACATTCCAAGGTTAGGAAAGAGGGTACAATCTTTAAGATATGTGACCCATGTAGGTTAGGTTTTAGGGATTGTTAACCTTACTACTAGTAACCATTTATCTAAATCCTTAACTAACCTAGCTTGCTAAGGTTATCAACCATAAGATTGGCAGTAAGTTCTCCCAATCTTCTCTATCTCTATATAAGTCTATAGCAAGGAGTACCATTTAATTCTGGCTATAGTTCATACTTTATAAGTTAATGAAAAAAATAAAAACCATTGCTTAATAATAAAGACAATTTATTCAAAAGTATGTACTAGTATGTTTTAGTAGTTTGATTTCACACTCAAAAACAGCTTTGCCTAACCTGTTTTTAAAAGATTTATTTTTCTTTTCCCTACTCAAAAAGATGAATTTCACTCATGAAATTTTATGAATTACGCTCTAATAAAAAATATATCTTTATATATATATATATATATATATATATTATATATATATATATTTTCACATTCTAAAGAATTAAATATTGAATGTATACTACACACACACAAATAAATAAAGAAATAAATAAATTTATAATTATATATATATATATATATATATAGAGTTATGTAGGCGCAACTCTTTATAGTTAACCTAGCTTACATAATAATAGTCAAAAAGATCATTATATTAATCAGGATCATTATATATTAATCAGATGATGAAAGTACGCAGAAAGAGCACTGACACGCATTAAAGCAGGTATACCTTGGCAGTAAGTTAGTGTTCCGCATTCCACAGAAATAATAGAAAGTATTCAGGCCCCAATACTATAAGGTTACTTAATTTTCTCAAGAAAGTTAGTTTGAAATTTTTGTAACTTGATGTCTCGTAGTCAGAGTTTGATGGATTTAAAGGTCTGTTGGTTTATTCAGGATCCTTGAAACGCATTATAACAAGGATGATCTGTCGGAATGATAGATGCAATAAAAGGCTAATCATACTTAGTTTATGATGATAGGTAATGGAATCACATAAGATGTCTACTTAAGTGCTTTAGAAATGAATTTTCTTTGGAAATAACAAGAGATGTTAGATGCATCCTTCAAATTAAAGGTTTGATGAAAGATAATTTATTAAAAGAAACGTTACGGCGGTACGTATGCTTGACGGAAAAATATCTTCAAGAAGTGGTGCTATCTCTGTTTAGCTCACTCTTGACTCTCTCTAAAAAAATCTCTAATTAAATCGTTTGCAGAAAGCCTATATACGCTAATTATGCGATTTTATTGAAATTTTAATAACGGATTATTGATAGCGTTACAAAGCGTTTTAATTTATCCAATTTTAGGTGCCTAAGACCCTAAAGTTATGCCTTAAGAGCCTACTTATTACTGAGAGTACTAACTAGTAAGATAATAGGCATAATCATAGTAGTCTTAATAATATTGACTACCTATATATATATATATATAGCTCCTGATGCCCCACATCACTAAAATAAGTTTTAAGGCGCAATGTCTTAAGACCCAACTTTAAATAATATTCAATACCTATTTGAATAATAATATATATATATATATATATATATATATATATATATAATATATATATATATATATATATATAATATATATATATATATATATATATATATATATATATTATATATATTATATAATATATATATATATATATATATATATATACATATATATATATGTGTTGTGTGTGTGTAGCTCGTAATGCCCCACATCACTATAATCAAACCAAGGTCATGTTATAATTAAATCTCTTTTCATTCATTAAGGAGAAAGTCTTTATTAATATTAACTATATAAGTAGTTACAAGGTGACTAGGTAAGTACGTTCTTACTAAGTCAGGTACTTTGTGGGTACTTATAACCAGTATTGTACCTGCTCACTTTCTACCTTTTTTTATTATTTATTTTTATATACCATATAAAGATATAAGTTCTGACTTTGTACTTGGAATATAAAGTATATATTTAAAACGACTATATTGAACTTTTACTTGCATAGTTAGTGATAGTTGTAGTAATGAGATTGAGGTGAGATGACCTTAGCAAGTAGGCAAAGTTGTTAGGCCCTTTTCGCTAACTCTCTTGGATATAAGACAGTGTTATGATAGATCTATTTGTTATATTACTAGTCTATGTAAATGTTATAAACCATAGAGATATTATTACTAGAGGGGTCTTTTTCCTAATTGTGAAACATCGAAAAAATAATCTGACCACCTTAGCTAAAAATGTATTCAAATAATCACTATATAATTAATTACACTAACTTATATAGAAGAACGTTAAAAATACTATTCAAAACACTAACAATGTGCTGAAAGCCGAAAACAATCGATTAATTATAACCTTAACTTACTCTTGAAGGAGGTTTAAATGAGGTTATACAGAGCCCCTGAGAGCCCCAAAACGATGTTTCAGGCCTCTTAATGTATTGAGATAGGCTATGCCCTTTCTAGTATATATCTCTATAGTATAAAATAATTAAGGAACACACTTTTACCAAATTTTTACTTTGATCTTTAGTTAGTTTTAAAAAATATACATGTCATATGATAACACGTCGACTAAAGCTAATAAATACATAAAAAACTTTGCACATTTGTTTTTCTAAATATATGACTACAAGCGCTGCCAAATGTCACAGTAATCGTTGCAATAGTTTTCCGAAAGACAAAGCTAGACCTAATTATTCACTTTTGTACTAAATTTTGAGTAAATAAATATAAACAAGAGTCTCTCCACTATTGTTTCTATTTAATAATTTACTCCAAAGTTCAGCGTTTTATTTATAAATGTTAGTCCAAGACCCAGACCTAAAATATGTGATTCATTTTGTACTAGTTTAAACCAAATTATTCTGAAAATATACCTTAAATTATGAAGGAAAAGCCTATAGTCAGCCTATCCAGAGTGGAGCCTTTCATATGAATGCGTATGCTTAAAATTTTATAAAATCCTACTAATTTGTTTATATTTCATAATTTACTCCAAAGTTCAACGTTTTATTTATAAATGTTAGTCCAAGAGCCAGGCCTAAAAAAATGTGACTCATTTTTCACTACTTCAAACCAAATTTTTTAAAACATATACCTTAAATTATGAAGGAAAAGCATAGTCTGCCATTTCAGAGTGGAGTCCTTCATATATGAATGCGCTCGCTCAAAATATTAGAAAATCATGAATAAAAACAGAACAGTTTTTGTCTCTCCACACATTATTATATTGATATAACAGAGCCGGCTTTCAACCGTTAACGGTCATCATCAGTGCCGGTGAAAGTGAGGCTAGTAATCAACCAGTGTATTTAAAGGTGAGTACTTGACTTTAAATACACTGGTTGATTACTAGCCTCACTTTCACCGGCACTGATGATGACCGTTAACGGTTGAAAGCCGGCTCTGTTATATCAATATAATAATGTGTGGAGAGACAAAAACTGTTCTGTTTTTATTCATTATTACGGCACTCCACGGCTCAATTCAACATATATATTAGAAAATCACACTAATTTCAGTTTTCTTGCAATAAGTGGCTCCCTGTAAGTCGTGTGCAAAACATGAAGAGACCATTTTGTAAAGCTGATAAAATTTCCTATAAAACGAGTGTTTAATCATCAAAATCAAATAAATACAACTAAAGTTATGACAATTGTTAAAGGGCCAAAAAAAGTCACAAAAAGTCAATATTTTTTCATAAAAAGTCGCTGACTTTGCATAAATTAACAATTTTTTTGGTGTTTTTGAAAGAGCCATAACTTTGGTTGTATTTATCTTATTTTGATGATTTAACACTCGTGTTATAGGAAATTTTATCAACTTTACAAAATGGTCTTTTCATGTTTCGCACACGACCAATAGGGAGCCACTTATTGCAAGAAAACTGGAATTAGTGCGATTTTATAAAATTTTGAGCATGCGCAATCATATGAAAGGCTCCACTTTTGATAGGAAGACTATGCTTTTCCTTCATAATTCAAGGTATATTTTCAAAATAATTTGGTTTAAACTAGTACAAAATGAGTCACATTTTTCAGGTCTTGGTCTTGGACTATCTAGTATTTGTACACTTCGATCCTCGATGATAACAGACACCCACATACTGATAGAGAACTTTGTATAATCTACTCAGTAGGTTTTAAAAAACAACTAATACGGATGATTTAGGTGATATCCCGGGTTTTAATTTTAGTGCGAACGCAATACTTTTTCAATATGTATACTTATGGTATAAATGAGGAAAAGTAAAAATAAACACGCATGTGTTATTAAATAATACGAGTAAAAGAGAAGTGGTTCTAAAGTATATTTGCGGTAGACGAGTATTTTGTAAACAAGTTTAGTCTACGAGATGTTGCGGTCAAAAAGCAACCTGTTTTTCTCATTAAGAATCCTTTGAATGAAAGTGAAACCGGAGATATCATTTTAAAAATATTATAAAATATTACATCAATTTCATTGGGCAGACAAATAGGATTGGGATTGTTTTTAACGATCTCATAACTTCTTTAAACTAGATGAAATCGGTGATGGAGAAGTCGCGACGTGACTTAGAGTTATTGAAAATAAAAAGTTATGTGGTGAGAGATGAAAGTTTTATTCTCAATTTCTTGTAATTGATAAAAAATGCTAGTATAGCGATTTATTATTAACTTATGTCTATGATCACAAGCTGATAAAACTTTATAAGGTGATTCAATTCGATGTAAACAAACCAAACGCATTCGGAGGTTATAACCTGACTTTTTTATGAATGACGTGTGACGTCACTGCAGGAATCGGTATAGGCGGTCAACATTGAACATTTATTATTATTCCTGCAATGACGTCAATTCCGGACTATACCCTAACATGTCATTTTCATAAAAACCCTCCAATTGAATCACCTTTATTACCAATTGAAGAGTTTTTATTAATGAAATAAATTTTTTGACATGTTAGGTTACACTTGGGAATTGACGTCATTGCAGGACTAAATAGTAAATTTTCCATGCTGACCGCCTATCCCGATTCTTCTGCTACGACGTCTCACGTCATTCATAAAAATTCGTGTTATAACCTTCAAATGCGTTTGGTTTGTTTACATTGAATTGAATCACCTTATAAATTCATCAAACTTCAGTCCACAGACTTTATAGGCAACCCTTTTTAAAACTCCTGTTAACTACTTTTACAATATAAACCTATTCAAGACACCATCAAAAAGATCTTTTGACAATATTAAAAAAAAATAATAATATAAAAAATAAAATACCCAAACAAAAAAATATAAAATTATCCTTAACCCAAACAAACTCACTCACAACCAAAAAAATTATCAAATTCAAAAATAATAAATAAAAAAAAGAATAAATAAATAAAAAAAAAAATAAATAAATACATAAATAAAATAAAATAAAAATAAATAAAAAATAAATAAATAAATAAAAATAAAGATCCACAAATTACCCCAAATCAATAAAATATGGCTCCAGTTTACACAAAATAAATATTGAATACTTTTGCTAATAAAGAACTTGTTTAAAAAAAACATCTTGATTTGAGATAAGTATTCTAGATTGACACCCCCTCCCCGACAAGACTAGTGTAACTACATATTAATATAATGGATGTACTGACCATAGATAAAATAATTCGACGTCGACGATAATTGTCGACGTCCCTCTTCTTCTACCTTCGACAATTTACTATAGCTGGTCCCCCAAAAAATCTGAGATAGAAACGCAAGTGTGTCTCTTGCCTTTTTACAAATCTTTACTTGATCTATTGGAGACTAAGACATTGTAGCTTTTCGAGCTGTATGAGGACATCCCAAAACGGCACAGAGTACCATAATTTCTGCTTAATTTTCTATGAATTAAAATGGGCCAAAAGCAAATGAGACTCTACAGGGTTAATAAACTCGACGATTAGCTGTATTTAAAAATCCATTGCATGAATTTATATAACACAAATTATAAGAGCATGTACTTATACCTTATTAAATTTAATAAGCAAAATTAAAGAGATTTTATAAGAAATAATCACAAGTAAAAATTTACTACTGCCATGCAGTAAGTAATTATTACTTGCTACATGGCATTTTGCCATATATCTAATGAATTTTCACCACCTCGCCATGGCCCCGTCGAGCCCATAAAAAGTTTATTAAGTAGCATTTAGAAAAACATATAGATGAAATAATTTATTAACCTGATCATTGCATACTCCCCTTCGTCTAGTACGGAGGATCAATATAGACTTAAGTTTAAACAAATCAATAGGATTCTAGGTGTTGAAGGATTAAGTGTTTGAGGATTATATTTCTAATGGAGAATAGCGCAAACATTTTCAAATTTCCTTTCAACGATTTTCCAAAGGAAATATTATTATTTATTGTTTTAAAGACACTTTCGCATTCTGAAGGATTAAATATTGAATGTATACTACACACACAAATAAATAAAGGAATAAATAAATTTATAATTATATATATATATATATATATATATATATATATATATATATATATTAATATATATATATATATATATATATATATATATATAAAGTCACTTGATGCATACAATATTTTTACAAGTGTAAATAGATAAATACATAAACTTATACACATAAATACATTAACACTTAAATAACATTTCGAGTCTTACACACTCACATAGAGACGCGCATATATATATATATATATATATATATATATATATATATATATTAATATATATATATAATATATATATATTATATATATGTGTGTGTAAACCTAATTTTTTTCTGCGTTGGATAGTATTGGAAATATACTCGATTTTGTACCGCTCAGTATTTTTATCTCAAGATAAAAAGGATAACAAAAAAATTGTCCAGAGAAGCTTCTGAATCTGTTATTATTAATCTATTTTAATCATCATTAATCCATACGAAGTCGGTATCGGTGAGTAACCATGGGAACCATTCATTTCCTGTCCGCATGACTTTCGCCCAATTATCTCAATATAAGTTGTCTGAAGGAAATTGTGCACTTTTATTATTACTACATATTTTATAACACCTTTATTATGTGTAAGGTGAAAGTCATGATCTAAAACGTTTTATCGCTATGAATCAGCAGATTTACTATCATTAGATTTAAAAATTACTTATAAATATTACTTATTACTTGGAATTGTAACCAAAAACTATATATATATTATATATTGTTATATATATATATATATATATATATATATATAAATATATATATATATATATATATATATATATATATATATATATATATATTGTATATATTTATATATATATATATATAATATATATATATATATATATATATATATATATATTATATATATATATATTGATATATACTTATTACTTGGAATTGTAACCAAAAACTATATAATATTATATATATGTATATATATATATATATATATTATATATATATATATATATATATATAATAATATATAATATATATATATATTATAATATATATATATATTATATATTATATATATATATATATATATATATATATTGGTAATCGAATAATGTAGAAAAATATTTGCCGTATAATTATTATCTTTTTTAACAGGAGGCCTGACGTTATTCAAATTGATGTTTCGCAGCAAACTGTTGCAGAGTTCTTACTTATGTATCCTCCTTAGTGATTAATAAACTGCTAGGTGTTAATACTTCTTAAGTAGTTCTTACGTTTGTATCCTCATTAGTAGTTAATAAACTGCGTAGGCTTCCGCGGTTATTGTCATGAAGATTTAGGTCTTCCGGTGGTGACCGCGTCAATGTAGATGACATACAACCCCTTAGTTGTTGTATGTCAGTATGTGTATCTGTTATCATCGTAGCTACCAGTGTGTTTATTCTAGAGAGTTGAAACTTAAAACAAAAATTAACCTTTAGTTGTGCTATCCAGAAAGTAATTTTCTAATGATGCGAATAACTGGCTAAAATGACTCAGCATAAATACTGTAAATTCATAAATCGCTGAGATAAAAACTACAAAATTCGTAAAAACTGAGAAATGTTTACTTCGATTTGAAATTTGGCACGAATATGGTCTTATAAAAGACAAACAAATGTGCCATTTTTTTTAACATTAGTATAGTTAAATATTTGTCAAATAAGGTGTATACATTTTTAAAAAAAAATGTTAAAAATCGAAAAATTCCAAAATTTAGTGCAGGTATATCCGTTTATGAACTAAATAAGTATACTAAGTTTCGGTTCAATACGGCAGTGCGAGGTCAGTATCTGGATGGGTGACCATTAGGAAATAAATAAAACTATTAACTGTCTGAGGACGAGCGAAGCCAGTCCGAAGAGTACAGATCTGCAGAACATTTGAAGACTTTTATAGTCTGAAAACAAGCGAAGAGAAGGAAGGAATCTCATGAGATGAGGAATCTCATCCTCATCTCCAAAGTAGTGAGGATGAGAGTGGCGAATCTGGTCTGATGAGAAAACTTCCAAGGTACACCGTACCCGATTTTTTTATCCTCTCTGTATATTAGCAAATTTCCTTTTGGAATATTAGCGAATTTTCTTTGGGAATATTAGCGAATTTCCTTTGGGAATAAAATTCGCTATTAGGATTGGCGTCATTTCATTTGAAAAATACGGACAAAATGAGTTACGAGCAGTGCTTTACTATTGAGTAACTGCTTAGGTTCTAAAGCATGAACCGGAACCTTAAGCAAGAAATGGGTTGTTAAGCACGGAAACACGCATTCTAAATGAAATTCGCCCGACAACGGACCACCGCGCCTGAATTATTTATTTAGTATTTGTAAACTTATATAATGTAAAAAACTATTAAAACTATCATTCCAACCAGGATTGTTGTTGAGCACGGAAACACGCATTCAAAGGAAATTCGCATGCGACATGCGGACCACCGCGCCAGAATTATTTTTCATGAGATGGGTATTTGTTATGATGCACTACAGGGTTTTTGATAAAACTGAGAAATTTATTGAATAAAAAAATACTTCTTGTCCTTCCTACAAAAGAAGAAAATACGAGGTTCATAATCGAGAAAGTTTTTAATAGCATAAACGGTGCATCAAAATTATCCCCAGGAACCAGGAACAAAATTATCACTATATTAATGCACAAATGTAAACGACCTTGTCGGTTATTAATAATAATTTACTTCTTTAATAACATAAATCAAGAAAATTTATGGAAATTAAAAAAAAAATATATATTCCTATCAAAAACATCAAATTCCATGTAGTCTAGCAGATGATCAGATGAAAGTAAAAGCGGTTTGTACAAGTTCCAGAGCAAAAAAGAAGATTTTTGGTTTTATATTTCGTATGCTTTCAAATTCAAAATCAAGTTTTTTTAGTTATATATAATATCCATGAAGTTTTTAGTGGAACTGATGTAATTGGATGAGTCTGTGTGAAAGTATTATAAAACTTAATATGGCGGACACTTTCGTGAATGTTTTGGAATGTGAGATGGTATTTTTTTAGGGACTTCTATTACCTTTCTTTTTAAAAAGAAGGGTGCGGTATAGTTTTTTTCTGAACGAGTTTATTGAACTTTTTTTTAAGGAATTTGTAATTTTTAACGTCCTTCGTAAACTAATAAGGCTCAAGGGCGTTTGATAATTATTACGGTAATTTGAAAATTTGCATATTATGTCAAAAACTTTCATTTTCAAGATGTTGCTTTCTTTGATATTTATGTTCTTTGTATGATTGATTTGAGATGAAATTATCGTATTTTTTTTATACAAGACCAAATTATGCCATATTAGATTACATTCTGTTTTTATTGGATTTTGATGTTATAATATATTATTGGATAACATAGTATCAAAACAAACCTAAGATAAACATCCAAAATGGTAGCTTAAAGCTAAAATCGAGTCCTTGCAGATTATCAGAAAATTAAGGCGTTCAGACCTACAACACTCTAGTTGTTTCTTTAAAAGTTTTAGAAAACCTGAATTTGTCTATAATGACAAATTTCGAATAATGAAACAGTTCCCAGACGTAACATAGAAATTTGCTCGTTAAATTTCCTAGAGTTCCCTTGCACAATTATATTGTCTCGTAATAAAATATGTTTAAATCTTGTTTGGAAGCATCAAAACTACTTACTCATTTTAGCCAATTTTCAAAGGAATACGTTTATGAGATTGGAGTAAAGGAGGAGGAATTGGTATTTCTTAAAGGGGTAGGGGCACTGATAAAAAATATATAGATATACATGGTAAAACATTTCAGATGTACAAACATAAAATCGTTAAAAATATAGGGAAAACATGGTCTTATAGCCATTCGAACATGGTCTCTACGCGTAGTAAATCGACTCGTGTGAGTTCAAATGTACCATTATTATTTTGGTAACTATACCCAAAAATGGTAATTTTGTTACCGATTTCGGTATTAAACCAACAATATTAAGGCCTTCTATAATTTAACTTTTTAATGTTACCAAATGTGGTAAGAAAAATTCAATATCTGGGTAACAGTTACCAAAAAAAAAAAAAATATACTAATAAATAATGAAATAAGATTTAAATTCGCAACAGCAATTATTAAGAGTAGAGACCATTTCCAAAGAGCGAGGACTATCTTTTCTCCTAATTTTTAAGAATTTAATGGTGGATCTGAAATGTTATGATATATATATATATATATATAATATATATATATATATATATATATATATCGTATTATCAATGGTTGTTTGGGTTATACGTCTAAAGAAGCCAAAAGACAGTCTATTAACTGTTTGGTCTATACGGCAAAAGCCAGATTTTTCCATCATATTTATGGATTCGCACGGGTACTCTTTGTTAAAAAGTATAGTTTTTATCGCATTTTGACTGGTAAGTATCCAGGAAAGAATACTAACCTATATCTTTTATGTTTTTTCTTTTTAACATAAAGGACTTAACAAATAAAAATTCTAGAAAGTAGAATCCTTTACTTAAAGAACGGAAAAGTTGGAATGTTTGTATTCGTTTTATCCGTTTTAGACAATAGGTCTAAAACCTCCAATTAATGGGACGATACTGTCCCAAATTATTGATTACAAAATATTATTTGAAGAATGGTCTTCACAGTTAAGCTAACTATTAACTTCAACGATTTGTTTTAAGTTTCTATCAATAATTTTGTGTTAAATTCTAACAAAAAGTCAACGCAGTTAGGTCATTTATGTTCTACTGGGGCATGTTTCTGCTAGCATCAACATGTATTATAAACTCTTTTTTAACGAATATGGAGTTCAGAAATAACGTTTTTAACCTTAAAAGATACTTAGCCTCATGATAAGGCTAAGTTTATTTCGATTTCTGTATTTGATTCATTTAAGAACGCAGCAGTTTTCCGCCCAGCCAAGTCAAGAAGAAAATTTAAAATATCCCGCTCAGTCAGTAAAAAAAGTCAAAAGAAATGGGTTGTTTAGCACGGAAACACGCATTCTATATGAAATTCGCCCGACAGCGGACCACCGCGCCAGAATCATTTATTTAGTAGTTGTAAACATATATAATGTAAAAAGCACGGAAACACGCATCCAAAGGTAATTCGCCCGACATGCGGACCACCGCGCCATAATTTTTTTACTTATGATTAAAAATTTAGAAAGAAGTTGATTGATTAGAATAATGAAGAAGTTATCTAGAAAAGACGTTTATTTCAATTTTGGATGATTGAATAAATTATCGAAATATAATGATTCGAAAAACGTATTCGGATATTATTCGAGTAGATTGTTTTAGCGAATTTCAAAAAAAGAAAATGATGCTATTGAGGATTTTGGGACGAAAGAAGTTGAGGATGTCGCTTTCTCCTGATTCTTAAGATATATACTTTGGCAATGTTTTGTATTTGTATTATTGCTATTGGACGGAAAACACTAAAAAATGGGGATACAGGATATGTCGGTACCTTTTCTCGCAATTTCGGCCTCGCTCATCCTCAGAATGTTATGATTATCCTAAGCTTAAGGTAATAATATTTCGGTCTCTCTGCGCTCGACTTCAGAGCAAATGGGTTATCCAAAGTTTAGAGTGTCATTAGCAATGGAAGTTCCATCACCAATCCATAATTTTATTTGTTCAAATATGTTCGCTAATAACTTACAAACTAAAAGTTTAATAGCTTTGGGATTTCTACAACTAATTCATTATAAGTTTAGCTATCTCACGATGTATCGAACCCAAAAAGCAGTGAGAAAATTAAAATTGATTTGGGTCGTTAAAATTTTAAAAATGTAACAATCAATATTTTTAAAATGGCTACTAATATCTAAATTATTTTTTTGTGGATCATTTGACCACTTATAGATGTATATTTGTGTCTAATGACAACTAGTATGGTCAAATTTACGATCTTTTAAAAATTTTGATGACAGAAAAATTGGTTGTCGTAGTCTTAAATCTACTACCATCCAGACAGCATGTCTTACACATAACATTTGTGTGCTTAATTTTAAATCGATCAGAACATTTTTACGCGATTTAAGAATTTTTGAGACAACTTTGTAAAAATCATTCAGGTATAAATAATTCAGGTGAAATCCCGGTTTCGGATTTTTAGTGCCAAAACAATACCTTCCTGTATACATACGATAAAAATAAGGAAAAGTAATAAGTTTGAAGTCTGACACTAAACTCATGGAAGAAGTCTTACTAAAGCTCTTGTCAGTTACAAATAACAAATTTCAAATAAAGATCCGTCCTAGTAAAGTATGTCATATAACACGCTAAGTTTCACTCCACTCCTTTCTGTGTTTGTTTATTCCAATCACGCATTCTATCGCCGCCAGGGGGCAGCTTATACAACTTTCCCATATTTAAAACAACAAAATAGCTAAGATATGTTATTTTGTTTCAAAATTAAAGTAAAAACACCTTTGGAAGAAGTTGAAGGAAAATAAAAATACCAAACAAAAGGAATACAACAACCTTTATAATGAAGAACAGTCACTTTAATATCTATAATCCTGTAAGCCTAAATATTCTGTATTATATTCTAATTCTATTAATATTTTAACTTACTTTTGTAAATATTTTAGTTATTTTGAAAATTCAATTTTTTTAATAATTTCACTTTTGATTTTTTTATTTTTAATTTTATTCGTAAAATCATGGTGTAACTATCGAATTTTATAATTGCAAATTACTTATTTTCAATATTCAAAATTGTAAATAATTTCACTTGAGAGTTTTTAAAAATTTTATTCCTAATAACATTATGTAGGTATTAGACAATTTTCATTATGGAAATGAAGCTTTTGAGGTTGTTCAGATGACGAAAGTTAAGGAGAGGGGAGTAGAGAATCTTTTTCCATTTGCTTCCTTATACCAAACATTTATTGTTAAAAAATTGACGGACTGGGTACCTCGGAACTTTTTCTCGTTACTTGCTTCGCTCGTCCTCAGAAATACAAGTCGTTAAATTTATATTGCAACACGTCTTCGGACTCGCTTCGCTCGTCCTTAGATTGTAAATATATTCGTTTTATTTCCAGTGGTCATTTATCCAGGCACTGAACACGCTAAATGCTGCATAACTTTTATGGTCCACCAAAATTCATGGATAGACTTGTTGTATTATAACAAAACTTAGTACACTTATTTACTACGTCAAGGGATAAACTTCTGCCAAATTTCAACTAAATTAGATTATTTTCCGATTTTTTACAATTTTTTAAAGAACGTATACAAATCATTTGATGAATATTGAACTAATGCTAGTAATGAGATGAAACTTAGCACATATGTTAGTCTTATACATGGCTACATGCGTGCCAAATTTCAATTGGATCGCATCATGTTTTCGTGTTATATGGTTTTTGGAAATTTATGCCGAGTCATTATTGCGGGTTAATGACGTCATAAAAATTTATTTTCCGAATAGCACAACTACAGTGGTAGACTGATTGTATGAATCGGATCCTTAAGCAAGAAATGGATTTTTAATCACGGAAACACGCATTCCAAAGAAAATTCCCCCGACATACGGACCACGGCGCCAGAATTATTTTGTATAGTTATAAACTTAAATAAAGTAAAAAAACGATTAAAAAGTTATTATTCCTACCAGGATTCGAACTCAGGTACCCTGGCTTTGAGTGCTCTTGTGATCTTACTGACTTCGGACCTGTCTCATTTATCTCACAAGCCCAAAAAATCGAAAACGACTCCCCACTGAATGTGTTGTTTAGCAGCCGTATTTTAGGTTTTATGATATTGACTAGTAGTTCTTTCGCCTTGATAGTCACTGAGAGAGGTCGTATCAACTTCGGACCGGCTTTATTCGATTTAGCCCCCAAAATACTTAGAAAACGACACCAAACACGAAATTTTATTTTCATTAACCGTGATTTTTGTTTCTTGTAATTTACCGTAGTTACTTACCATGGTAAGTAACCATAATATATATATATATATATATATATATATATATATATATATAAATATATATATATAATATATATATATATATATTAGATATATTTAGATCTATAAAGTCTCTCGAAACCTATTTTTCGAGAGACCTAAGGTTCGACTCCCGACATGACGTAAAAGAGTAATTCATGTTGTCAAATCTTGAAATGACATAAAACTTGATCTTATGATTATGATCTTGATTTTATGCGTTATGCTGATAGCAAAATTTTTGTGCAGTAAAAAAAATTTTTTGGGACTAATATTTAACTGGAGGATATTAGCTTTAATTATAATATTAGTTGATAACTTGCTACTTTAGAAGCCAATACAAATGAATTTGAAAAATGTTTTGTCCATTCGGTTGTTTTAAAGGTTATGATACTTGGATGATTCTAATGATTTCTCTAAAACCACCTTATTCATTTCTAAATACTTTAAGATGTTCTAATAAATCTTAAAATGTTTATACAGAGAAAATAACTGACCAGAACAGTGGGCAGTCACAAGTTTCACCTCTTGACATTCAGTATGTTATTGAGAGGCGTACCATTAGACATTCAAAGGCGATGTGTATAGGAAAGTGGCTGGGCACTGGGCAGTGTCCCGAGATGTAAGGTCCCTGACCCAGTGTCGTACAGTGTGGTACTCTCACTTCTCATTTCCTTTCTGTTGTCTTTTCACTCTCTATTTTCGTAATAATAGGATCAACTTACTTCCTTTTTCTTTGATTTAGAGGAAAGCATCGATAATAAGCATTGATTGTTATAACAGGTTTCCTAGATTTGCAATTCTTTAGAAGGTACCTTTCTTGTAGGAAAGTACCCTCAGGAGAAAAAAAAATGTTTTTGGTTCAAAATGTATTTTGGGCAATAAAAAAGTTTTTATTTCAACTGTGGGCCCAATTTTTATTAAGGGTGTTGGGCCAAATACGTTTCAAAAACGAAGATTCATAAAAATAATAATATTAATAAATGTACGGCTATGTACAAAGATGTTTTATGCACCTCAAGAATTAATCATAACACATCGGCTTCGCATCGGGAGTTTAATTCTAGAGTTCCCAGTTTCATACATGTAACTCTCATAAATCTGTTACGTCTCTGTTATTTTAAGGCTTAAAACAAAGCAACGGTTTAATGCTTATAGTCAATCATATTCATAAATCGGAACTCGGAATTTTTCCTCATCACATCAGATTCGCTACGCTCATCCTCCCAGCTTCAAACTCGCTTCGCTCGTCTTTAAAATATACAATTCATACTCCATCATTTTTTCGGAGTCGCTTCGCTCGTCCTCAGATAGTAAATGCATCCGTTTCATTCTCAGTGGTTTCTTATACAGCACTGACCACGCTCAATGCTGCTTAACTTTTATGATCTAACAAAAATCATGGATATACTTGTATTAAAACGAAACTTAGTGCTCTATTTATTACGTAAAGGTGTTTACTTGTCCCAAATTTCAACTAAATTGGATTATTTAAAATCCGCGTTTTACGATTTTTCTAAATTATTGCTGTCATTTTTGCGGGTTAATGACGTCATAAAAACTTTCCTAATAGCACAACTACAGCAGTAGATTGATTTTTTGTACAAAGTTTCAACTCTCTAGCATAAATACACTAGAAGCTACGATGATAACAGACACACACATACATACACACAGACAGACAACTTTGAGAAAACCACTCAGGAGGTCTCAAAAACACATGAAACGAATAATTTCGGTGACATCCCGGTTTCGAATTTTTTTGAGCAAACACAATACTTTTTCTATTTACCTACGGTATAAAAAAGGAAAAGTAAAAATATATCAGCTGATATATTTCCTTTGGAAATACTTGCTTTATTGCTCGAATTTCTCATTTATGTTTTTAATTTATGCTTTATAGTTTGACTTGTAGCATTGTTGACAAACCATTTGGTCTAATATTTTAGATCAGGATACCTAAATCAAGCTTTAAATTTAAAGTATTTGCTATACCCTTCCCTAAGGAAAAATTTAAGTAACTTGTAAGGAGACCAAATAAAATAATCTTAATCCCTATACTCTTCCCTTAAGGAATCATTAAGGAGACCTAAAGCAAGCTTAAAATTGTTTGACCAAATAAAACAAGCTTAATCCCTCGTTAATTACTTTTTTTAAAGGAAACTTTAAAGAACCCATAAGGAGGATTAAAATAAACTTAAAATTTAAAGTATTTCCGATACTCCACCAGTGCGTGGAATTCGAAGAAGTGAAGCCTTAGGGATCTTTAAGGATTTCTAAGTCACCACTACACCATTTTTCGGTAATAGTTACCAAAAAATATTAGTAATTTTGAAATTACTTGAATCCACATCCTGAAGAAAATCCAAGGAGTTAATGTACTTGTTATATTGTTGATAGTACCAAGATTCGAACTCGTGCTTCCAATTTTCAGGACTGTGAGTACTCGTATCGACTCCGGGTTTTCTAGACCGGTTTTTTAACTCTGTTAAAACATAGACTTCCAATAACATAGAGAGAGAATGACCTTTTTTTCTAAACATGACAATTAAAATTTATCGATTATTAAAAAAGTTGGTATTTAATTAGTACGTTATTACGCTGTGGATTACTTATAACACCAAACGAAAAATTCGGTCTTTTCCACAAGAATATCTATATTTAAATAGCAGAGCCGGCTTTCGGCTTTCGCCATCAACTGTGCCTAACATACATATAGCAAAATGAAAAAAAAAAAAAAACAATGTTAAAATCATAATAAAAAGTTAAAAGATAAAAAAAAAATAATAAATGTACGAGAAATGTTAAAACTTAAATATAAACAAATAAAGTTTGTCTTTCCACAGATGATTTATTATTATAAAACAAAGCCAGCTTTCAACCTGAACGGTCATCATCAGTGCCGGTGAGATGAGTCTAGATTACTTTTTTAGGCGGTTTCTTAGGCCAAGGCATGTATAAGACTCTACATTTTGAGACTTTACATTTGAGTCGTATACATGCCTTGGCCTCAGAAACCGCCTAAAAAAGTAATCTAGACTCATCTCACCGACACTGATGATGACCGTTCAGGTTGAAAGCTGGCTTTGTTTTATAATAATAAATCATCTGTGGAAAGACAAACTTTATTTATTTATAAGCTTATTCCGCATCTCAGTATTTATCGGATAAATATAAACAGATAGACAAATCCATTAAATTTTTAATAAAATTAAATATAAAAATATGAGCAAGGAGAGATGTAAAACGTACCGGAAAGGTGAGTCTATATGTTGTCCAAAATCTTTGTTAAGGGCTTGGAGCAGACAAGCTATTATTGGTATTTAATAATTAATTATAACTCCGAATCACCAAATCAATTAGTGTGCTACCTGGTTTTCAATGATGTTCTCGTTCTCACCATTAGTTTTCTTATCGAATTTGATTTATTTTCTTGCGGAAATTCGCTAAAAACTATCAAATGAATTTGCATTTTTAATTTTGTATCAAGTCAAGAATTAATAAAAAGATTTATATAAATTTTTTCTTATGAGAAAATATCATAAAATTTAAAATTAAAGATAACTTTCTAATTTTTAAGATATAATTTTAGAATTAAGATTACAATCAGGGTAAATCTTCCTTAGGATATCATCTTCTAATTATCTTATAAAGTTTGAAAATCATCTGTCAATATCACTTTATAAGCTTATTATTTTAAACTTTCAAATGTAGTGAATTATAATGGTCCATAATTTAGTGATTTTCCAATGAAATAATGATCTGCAGACCCCTACATGTACAATAGGTCTAATGTAAAATCACAGCACAGTAGATTTAAAAATAAAAGATTAAATATTATCAATGGAGTTATTTGTGGTCAATTTTCGTTTTATTATGCTATTTTTCATTTATTAGGCTGCAATTTAATGTGTTATATTTCTGTTTTTTTTTTTAAAAAAACTCAGTAGTATCAAATAATCTTAAGCCTGTAAATAGTTCACAATCAAAAACTTAAACTTTAGAAGGACACTAATTCTTATTTTTGGGCTCTTCTTAGTATTGTTTTATTGAGTATGAAATAGCCAGCTAATTATTATGTGTTGCAAACAAGCATCAAATAAGCATGGAAGCAATAATTAAATAAAGAAAATTCGCCTGGTTTCGGATCTCCTCATTAAAATTATTTTGTAGTTAAAAACTTATATAATGTTAAAATATAGTGTTTAATTCATTTTTACAAATCGAATTCGAGGTACCTCGGAACATTTCCTCACAACATCGGACTCGCTTCGCTTTTCCTCAGAATATAAAAATCACCAAATTTATTCTAAAACAAGTCTTCGGACTCGCTTCGTTTTCCTTAGAATATAAAAATCACCAAATTTATTCTAAAACAAGTCTTCGGACTCGCTTCGTTTTCCTTAGAATATAAAAATCACCAAATTTATTCTAAAACAAGTCTTCGGACATGCTTCGCTTGTTCTCAAAGTAAATACATTTGTTTATTTCACTACAATTACTCTGGGAGCTACGAGTATACGGAGCTACGATGATAACAGACACACTCACAAAATGTATACAAAAAATATTTTTACTTCCGCTAAAGATTTTTTCTTTCAATTTTTTCTAATAAAATATATACTACTTTGCAAAAATATACACTTCATGAATAAGACAAATACGTTTAATGCTAATGGCTGTCTTTATCTTGTATTTTTACTGGATATTTACAATTTATTCTTTATTAAATAATTTTAATGAACCATGAATAAGACCACATTAATTCCTAATGCAAAGAAATTACACAACTCCACCTCAAAGTAGGGGCTCCATACTTGAAGATATTAAAATAGGGTATACTAAGCTCTAAGGGGGCCCCATTTATAGTTGAAAGATATTTCATAACTATTACTAACGGGCCCCACGACTAATTTAAGTTAAGATTTAGTATACTAAGCTCTAATAAGGCCCCATTTCATAGATAATAGATATGCGTAACTATCACTGAGGCCCCGCGACTAATTAGTTAAATATAGTATACTAAGCTCTAATAAGGCCCATTTCATAGATAAAAGATATTGCGTAACTATCACTGAAGGGCCCCGCGACTAATTAAAGTTAAGATATAGTATACTAAGCTCTAATAAGGCCCATTTAATAGATAATAGATATTGCGTAACTATCACTGAAGGCCCCGCGACTAATTAAAGTTAAGATATAGTATACTAAGCTCTAATAAGGCCCCATTTCATAGATAAAAGATATTGCGTAACTATCACTGAAGGGCCCCGCGACTAATTAAAGTTAAGATATAGTATACTAAGCTCTAATAAGGCCCATTTCATAGATAAAAGATATTGCGTAACTATCACTGAAGGGCCCCGCGACTAATTAAAGTTAAGATATAGTATACTAAGCTCTAATAAGGCCCCATTTCATAGATAAAAGATATTGCGTAACTATCACTGAAGGGCCCCGCGACTAATTAAAGTTAAGATATAGTATACTAAGCTCTAATAAGGCCCCATTTCATAGATAAAAGATATTGCGTAACTATCACTGAAGGGCCCGCGACTAATTAAAGTTAAGATATAGTATACTAAGCTCTAATAAGACCCCATTCATAGATAAAAGATATTGCGTAACTATCACTGAAGGGCCCGCGACTAATTAAAGTTAAATATAGTATACTAAGCTCTAATAAGACCCCATTTCATAGATAAAAGATATTGCGTAACTATCACTGAAGGGCCCCGCAACTAATTAAAGTTAAGATATAGATAAAAGATAGAGCTCAACTCTGGAGGCCCCGCAGCTTCATGAAGTTAGATATAGTTTACTAAGAAGCTCTAATGGGACATGGGCTCCATTGGTACAAAAATGATATAGTACAACTATACTAGAGCTAACATTTTTGAAAGAAAAGTCGGTTAAGTTTCAAAAAATTTCAATTTTGAAACAAAGTATAAAAGAAAGTTCGATTAAGTTACAATAGTAACTGTGTAAAGAGGACAGCTGACATAATAAGATAAAGTCCTTTATATTGAAGCAGAGAGATAGGGGTAAAGGTGAAAGGCACAAATAGAGGTCATCATCAACTAACTAACAATCAATTCCACCTGTCGTTTCTTTCGGCAAGTTTGATTTACTTATATTTCATTCATCCATTGATTGTGATTAAATTTTATTCGTCGTAAACTCTATCTTTGGTTTTAATCAGATGCGATATTGCTTTGGCCAAAGCCTTCTATTCTTACAATGGTAACTATAGAGCTCCGAAAATTTCTAAGAGGCGAAGCCGCCTCTTAGAAATTTCCATCAAAATGACACTATATATATATATATATATATATATATATATATATATATATATATATATATATATTATATATATAATATATATAAAGACCGTGCATGGCTATCTAAATCGATTGAGACCGATTTCAGCTCAATCGGACCATCCTATTTGGCGCACAAATGGCATACGCAGATATATAATTCCACATATCGATTATACTTCCATGTCTATATCCTCTTAGACATCTCTTTAGATAAATAGTACTGGTGGGTGGAGAGGTAGTTGGGATGGGCATCCTTTACTTTAACCCTGGGAATCCTACTATCCCAGCCAGACTGTAAAATAAGTAGCCCTTGAGAGGCCACGGCGAGCGGAACAGGCGCACGAAGTGGGCCTACGAGCAAACTGATGAAATTTTGCTAAATACATGGCAAAATGCAATGTTAATAACAATAATAAAATAACAAATAAAACAATACACAAGAGATCCCTTCTGTGTGAGACAAAGGTCATTTTTATTATGGTAACTATAGAGCTTTAGCTATGCCCTCTATAGTTATTTTGGTAACTATAGAGCTTCAGCTAAGCCCTCTATAGTTACTATAGTTACTATAGAGCTTCAGCTATAAGCCTTCTATTGTTATTTTGATAACTATAGAGATCTAGCTGAGCCCTCTATAGTTAGTATAGTATGCTCGTGCAGTCTGCGATAGAGTGGGATTCTGTAGTAACCCGTTTTTTTTTAAATCATAATAATTTTAATCATAACCTTAAATCAACGTAAATATTCTGATAAGGCCATAAGATTATTGTCATCCGCAGTATGAGGAACCGGAGAATCAGGTTTATCAGGTTATAAGTTAGGTTATACCATATTGTATTTTAGGTGACATATTCTCCCTTATTTGTCAGTATTTTTTTTATAATTCCCGACATGGCTCCGTCCTCATTTTATGATCAACAATAATGACGATGATTCCAAAGTTTTTTTGTTTTTCGATATCATACTGAAAATGGGAAACTCCCTTTGTACATTTCGTTAAAAATCTGACAGCAGATTCAACATAGATTTATTAATAAATATGAGGTTGTAATTCTTACACTCGTCAAATTGTGTAAATCCGTTTGAGAGACCCCTGATACCGTCACAATAGGTTTTGTGAGGCTTTATATACAAAGCCAGGGTACCTGGGTTCGTATCCTGGTAGGGACGATAACCTTTTATCGATTTTTTACATTATATAAGTTTATAGCTACAAAATAATTCTGGCGTGGTGGTCCGCATGTCGGGTGGATTTTCTTTGGAATACGCGTTTCCGTGCTTAACAATCCATTTCTAGCTTAAGGATCCGGCTTATGCTTTATAATTTGTGTAGTAGTAGTCCTTACTAATAGAATTTGATGTAAAAAGATTTCGCCAACTTTAGCTTTACTTAGAGCATAGTAGATGTGACCCACCCGAGGTGGTTCCCGCGGGGCGAATACCCTGAAGGGCCGAGAGGCCCTAAAACGGCCATTATAATTATTATATATAATTAAGAGGTGAAATATATAAAAAATCCAAAGCTATAATCCTTTGGAAATTGAAAACACCATGTCAAAAAATAAGCAGAGGATTTTTGTAAAATATGGTTTCCAAAGTAAATTAGTGTACTTACGAAAGTACATAAATATGAGGTGTACTTAGTACTTAAAAGGTGTATAAAATACTTAAATAATATTTAGGCGTGTCAAACAGTATGGTTGCCCAGTCCTGGGAAATAGATATTCCCGTTACCTTTAATACAAATCCGTCAAAAATGGAAACCAACCAATTCCTTAGATCTTTATCATTAATCAAGTTTACCGGTTGCCATAAGTCATAACACGTCATAAAGTTCGACGTAAAAAGAATGGGACGGTATTAACTAGATTGATGATATGAAAGTGTTAGGACTGCAAGCAAACCAAGGAATAGCGGGTTTTCTATCAAGTGACCATATAGGCTTATTAGCTGTATTGTTAATGTGACCATAGAGGCTTGTTATTATCTTGTACTGTTATTTCAGTACTTAGGTGACTTAACAATAATTGACTAACAAGTTTTAAATTCAACGAGAAATTACTTGTGAAAAAAGTTGTTAATTTCTTTTTTAAAACTTATTATAGGACTTACTTCATGTTTAATTGTGTTCTGCCTCTTAAAAAACACATCAACACAAAATACGTATGAATATTTTCTTTTCTATTATCCTTGGTATTTCTTTTCTAAATCGACCCGGATTAGAACTGCACCAAATCTGGTCTGCACATTATTGAGCCAACTTTAAATAGAAAAGGATACTTATGTTTTATAGGGAAAAGTAAAAAGTGAGTTAATGGGATGGAATCCTGAGGAAAAAGTTTATATTTAGTAGTATATTTTATATATACCTATACACACACACATACAGAGAGACAACTTTGTGAAAACCACTTAGGAGGTCTTAAAAACACCTGAAACGGATAATTACGGTGACATCCCGGTTTCAGATTTTTTTGAGCAAACACAATACTTTTCCTATTTACCTACGGTATATAGAATATGTATGTATACGGAATCTATGTACACACACACACACACACACACACACACACACACACACACACCCCACATATATATATATATATATATATATATATATATATATATATATATATAATATATATATATATATATATATATATATATGAAGTGTTTACCATACATTAGTAATGGCTAAAGCTTATTTTTTTCAGTTTCTTGTAATTGCTACAGAAACTAAATCATGGTTTTTTACTGAATTAGATCCTGCACTCGGACTTTAAGGTGTAGAACGTAGAACACTATTTTTTACTGAACGAAGTCAGCATAAAAGGACCTAATTATAAATCCAACTTGCTAGGATCAAACACATTTACTATTTAGATCTATAGATTGGGTCCTTTGATCCTACAATAACTATTAACAATCTTAAGATTATAATGTCAAAAATTAGCCCTCTTTTTGTATGATTGCATCCTCCATCCATGAAGGAAGTAGGAGACCTTTTTTTATTAAGGCCTCCCAATAAAACTTAAAATGTAAAAGGAATTCATACCTTTTTCTTTCTGTTCTTTTGGATCCGAAATTCTTGTTAGCTACCGCAGTATAATACGTAAATGACCGGTTTCACGTGTTTACAATGCGTTACAAGCTTACTGAATGACTGACTGTGGTACGACTGACTTACAGGTTCCTAGACTCACCGGACTCCCCGTACACTCTCACTGTGTAGAAGGGATCAGGGAAAGTTACCGCACCGTTCCATTACTATGTACCGACTAACCGGCCGAATACCCTATTACTATTTTATTGTTCTAAGTAACATTAATTATGTTACAAGTAACATATTAATTAGTATAATTAAATCCAGCTAAGTAATAGCATTTGCTCTGTTTTAAAGGCTTTATTAAAGTAAACAGTCAACAGAAACCTGTACAGATCAGGGACAAACCACCAAAAGTCCCCCTCTCTTAAATTAAAACCGTATAACAATAATTAATGAAGCAGTAGTAGTAATATGAGTGAGTGGCGGTAACTAAAAAGCAAGTAGGCCACCTTGTTGGACCCTTTTTGCCGACTCCCTAAGATAAGTTGTCTACTCCTTTTAGCGGATTTCCTTTGGGAATAAAATTCGCTAATGGGATAGGCGTCATGGCAGAAGTCGAACCTCGGACCACGACACAAATCCGTTTCAGAGGTCCCTTATGACGAAACATACGTTTCGCGAGACACGAGTCTGTATTTTTCAAAGGAAATACGCTAAAACCTTTAAAGATAACTGACTAAGTTTAAAGATATGTAACTAAGCTTTAAACTAGTGCAAATAATAGTACGAACTCTAATTTTGGAGGCATAGTTTTGTATAACCAACTGGATAATTATGCGCATTTCCTTTGAAAAACACAGACTTGTGCAAATTGTGCTTGACAATTGAGTAACTGCTTAGATTCTAAAGCATGGACCGGAACCTTAAGCAAGATGTGGGTTGTTATGCACGGAAAAACGCATTCTAAATTAAATTCGCCAAACAGCGGACCACCGCGCCGGAAATATTTATTTAGTAGTTGTAAACTTATATAATGTAAAAAAACTATTAAAACTATCATTCCAACCAGGATTGTTGTAGAGCACGGAAACACGCATCCAAAGGAAATTCGCCCAACATGCGGACCACCGCGCCAGAATTATTAATTTCAAGTGTAGGTATATTTCATCTAATCTAGTCAGAAGAGGCGTGAATTTTTTGGTTCCTTTCATGCTTTTTCAAACACTCATACATATTTTTACTGACTCATATAGTCTTGTGAAAACTAGGAACAACGCGTGCTCTCACTGTTAAACCAAACCTCCATACAATTTAAACTACAAGGCAGATACACAATAGTATTATTATGAACTATGAATGGTCCTAAATTTTGCCTATAACCAGTTTCATTTAGGGTAAGGGATCTTTAACGAGTGCCTGACAACGCATAGGCTCGAGTCCACCGGCTTTAGTCCCTTCTGAAGGACGTTGTACGCAGAATTTTCATCCCGCTCATAAAAATCCCAGAGTCTGGGATTGAACCCGTGACTAAATAAACTCAGAAGTTTAAAGTCCACTCATTCTGTGTATTGGCCCCTTTATCTTTACCACTACACCACAGTCCTCACTCCAGCAATCGCTTTTGAGGACTCACATTTTTGAAAGAAATCTATTGCTGTTACATATAATTAACTCTACTCTAAGTATAGTATAACTTTATATTTTGTACAAAATTTATTTATATGTATTTTTTTGATTAGTATATTATTTAAATGGAATAAAGCATACTTACTTACAGGTGACTAATATAAATTAATGAAACTTGGGGTGCATTTTTGAGTAAAGGGAACTTGTTTTTGAAGGTGTAGTTAACTTTGGATGTACCATGTAACACCAGATAAGGCAAAAAAGAATTTAAAGAGTAAATTGGAATGTAAAATTTCATTGGGCTTTATTTTGCCCATTGCATTTTTTGTCCGATATTTTAGCGGGAATAACAGCCAGAAGTTAACACTTAGGGCTTTTGATTACCTGATACTGGTGATTTTTTTCTAATGCAAATACGTTGTTTCAATTTTGGGTTAAAATGTCCAATTTTAACAAATTGGACATGGTAGGGGTAGGAGGTTTGGTGGTTTTTTTTGGAGGGGGAATCACTAATAAGGAATTTAATATATATATATATATATATATATATATATATATATATATATATATATATATATATATATATATATATATTATATATATATATATATAATATATATTATATATAATACGTTTTTGACTAATGCATTATTCGTAATGCAGCGTACGAAGCGCGAAGCGCCGAGGTATAGGTACCCACAAACTTTTTAGCAGAATAAGCAGTATTGCATCAATAAATATATATTTTATTTATTGATAAAAATAAATAATTTACAAAGTAAAAATTATTTATCTAAAGAACTAAGACTTGTACTTCTAGAACTACTAGTTGTTTTTATCTTTGCTTAGTCCGATGTTTCACGCTACATATCTCACGATATGTTTTACGTTACAAAACAGTAAATAGATTAAACGTTTTATTTTCGTTAAATTTTAAATATTCAAATAGCGTCCAGTATCAAAATGTAATTTGTTTATTTACAAACTACTTTACATGTACATTCTGTACATTTGTTTCAAATTTCAACTCGATCGGTAAATATTTCGATTTAAATGACTTTATAAGATTGTAGATGACTTTGCCAAATTTAGTTATCTTGGTCTGAAGTCTAAAAATATTATCTTCTAAGCTGCAAAACTAGATAATTATTTTGAGCTAATAAATTGAAACCTCTGTTGAACACAGACAGCGTGATAAACGTCATATAAGTACCTGACACAGATGATTATAATAAAATCTCGGCTTCCCATCGGGAGTTAAATGGTTTGGTTTTCAGTTTGCTTATCATTTGTCTCGGATACCAACATAGTTCTCAGGAAAAGAATAGCTTGGGAGTTAAATGGTTTGTTTTTCAGTTTGCTTATCATTTGTCTCGGATACGAACATATTTCATGAAAATAATAGCTCGGGAGTTAAATGTTTGGTTTTCAGTTTCTTTATCATTCGTCTCGATACCAACATATTTCTCATGAAAAGAATAGCTCGGGAGTTAAATGGTTGTTTTCAGTTTCTTTATCATTCGTCTCGAATACCAACATATTTCTCATGAAAATAATAGCTCGGGAGTTAAATGGTTTGGTTTTCAGTTTCTTTATCATTTGTCTCGGATACCAACATAGTTCTCATGAAAATAATAGCTCGGGAGTTAAATGGTTTGGTTTAGTTTCTTTATCATTCGTTCGGATACCAACATATTTCTCATGAAAAGAATAGCTCGGGAGTTAAATGGTTTGGTTTTCAGTTTCTTTATCATTCGTCTCGGATACCAACATATATGAAAAGAATAGCTCGGGAGTTAAATGGTTTGGTTTTCAGTTTCTTTATCAATTAGTTCTCATGAAAAGAATAGCTTTAAATGGTTTGGTTTTCAGTTTGCTTATCAATACCAACATAGTTCTCAGGAAAAGAATAGCTTGGAGTTAAATGGTTTGGTTTTCAGTTTGCTTATCATTTGTCTCGGATACGAACATATTTCTCATGAAAAGAATAGCTCGGGAGTTAAATGGTTTGGTTTTCAGTTTCTTTATCATTCGTCTCGGATATACCAACATATTTCTCATGAAAATAATAGCTCATGAGTTAAATGGTTTGGTTTTCAGTTTCTTTATCATTCGTTTCGGATACCAATATTTTCATGAAATAATAGCTCGGGAGTTAAATGGTTTGGTTTTCAGTTTCTTTATCATTCGTCTCGGATACCAACATATTTCTCAGGAAAAGAATAGCTCGAGAGTTAAATGGTTTGGTTTTCAGTTTGCTTATCATTTGTCTCGGATACCAACATATTTCTCATGAAAATAATAGCTCGGGAGTTAAATGGTTTGGTTTTCAGTTTTTATCATTCGTCTCGGATACCAACATTTCTCATAAAAATAATATCTCGGGAGTTAAATGGTTTGGTTTTCAGTTTCTTTATCATTCGTCTCGGATACCAACATATTTCTCAGGAAAAGAATAGCTCGAGAGTTAAATGGTTTGGTTTTCAGTTTGCTTATCATTTATCTCGGATACCAACATATTTCTCATGAAAATAATAGCTCGGGAGTTAAATGGTTTGGTTTTCAGTTTGCTTATCATTCGTCTCGGATACCAACATATTTCTCATGAAAGAATAGCTCGAGAGTTAATGGTTTGGTTTTTCAGTTTGCTTATCATTCGTCTCGGATACCAACATATTTTCTCATGAAAATAATAGCTCGGAGTTAAATGGTTTGGTTTTCAGTTTCTTTATCATTTGTCTCGGATACCAACATAGTTTCTCATGAAATAATAGCTCGGGAGTTAAATGGTTGGTTTTCAGTTTCCTTTATCATTTGTCTCGGATACCAACATATTTCTCAGGAAAAGAATAGCTCGAGAGTTAAATGGTTTGGTTTTCAGTTTCTTTATCATTCGTCTCGGATACCAACATATTTCTCATGAAAGTAATAGCTCGGGAGTTAAATGGTTTGGTTTTCAGTTTCTTTATCATTTGTCTCGGATACCAACATATTTCTCTGGAAAAGAATAGCTCGAGAGTTAAATGGTTTGGTTTTCAGTTTGCTTATCATTTGTCTCGGATACCAACATATTTCTCATGAAATAATAGCTCGGGAGTTAAATGGTTTGGTTTTCAGTTTCTTTATCATTTGTCTCGGATACCAACAATGTTCTCATGAAAAGAATAGCTCGGGAGTTAAATGGTTTGGTTTCAGTTTCTTTATCATTCGTCTCGGATACCAACATATTTCTCATGAAATAATAGCTCGGGAGTTAAATGGTTTGGTTTTCAGTTTCTTTATCATTCGTCTCGGATATCCAACATATTTCTCATGAAAATAATAGCTCGGGAGTTAAATGGTTTGGTTTTCAGTTTCTTTATCATTCGTCTCGGATACCAACATATTTCTCAGGAAAAGAATAGCTTGACAGTTAAATGGTTTGGTTTTCAGTTTGCTTATCATTTGTCTCGGATACCAACATAGTTCTCATGAAAAGAATAGCTCGGGAGTTAAATGGTTTGGTTTTCAGTTTCTTTATCATTCGTCTCGGATACCAACATATTTCTCATGAAAGTAATAGCTCGGGAGTTAAATGGTTTGGGTTTTCAGTTCTTTATCATTTGTCTCGGATACCAACATATTTCTCAGGAAAAGATAGCTCGAGAGTTAAATGGTTTTGGTTTTCAGTTTGCTTATCATTTGTCTCGGATACCAACATATTTCTCATGAAAATAATAGCTCGGGAGTTAAATGGTTTGGTTTTCAGTTTCTTTATCATTTGTCTCGGATACCAACAATGTTCTCAGGAAAAGAATAGCTTGAGGTTAAATGGTTTGGTTTTCAGTTTGCTTATCATTTGTCTCGGATCCAACATATTTTCTCATGAAATAATAGCTCGGGAGTTAAATGGTTTGGTTTCAGTTTCTTTATCATTCGTCTCGGATACCAACATAATTTCTCAGGAAAAGAATAGCTCGAGAGTTAAATGGTTTGGTTTTCTGTTTGCTTATCATTTGTCTCGGATACAACATATTTCTCATGAAAATAATAGCTCGGGAGTTAAATGGTTTGGTTTTCAGTTTCTTATCATTTGTCTCGAATACCAACATATTTCTCACAAAAGAATAGCTCGAGAGTTAAATGGTTTTGGTTTTCAGTTTGCTTATCATTCGTCTCGGATACCAACATATTTCTCATGAAATAATAGCTCGGGAGTTAAATGGTTTGGTTTTCAGTTTCTTTATCATTGTCTCGGATACCAACATAGTTCTCATGAAAAGAATAGCTCGGGAGTCAAATGGTTTGGTTTTCAGTTTGCTTTATCATTCGTCTCGGATACCAACATATTTCTCATGAAAGTAAATAGCTCGGGAGTTAAATGGTTTGGTTTTTCAGTTTCTTTATCATTTGTCTCGGATACCACATATTCTCAGGAAAAGAATAGCTCGAGAGTTAAATGGTTTGGTTTTCAGTTTGCTTATCATTTGTCTCGGATACCAACATATTTCTCATGAAAATAATAGCTCGGGAGTTAAATGGTTTGGTTTTCAGTTTCTTTATCATTTGTCTCGGATACCAACAATGTTCTCATGAAAAGAATAGCTCGGGAGTTAAATGGTTTGGTTTTCAGTTTCTTTATCATTCGTCTCGGATACCAACATATTTCTCATTGAAAATAATAGCTCGGGAGTTAAATGGTTTGGTTTTCAGTTCTTTATCATTCGTCTCGGATACCAACATATTTCTCAGGAAAAGATAGCTTGAGAGTTAAATGGTTTGGTTTTCAGTTTGCTTATCATTTGTCTCGGATACCAACATATTTCTCATGAAAATAATAGCTCGGGAGTTAAATGGTTTGGTTTTCAGTTTCTTTATCATTCGTCTCGGATACCAACATATTTCTCAGGAAAAGAATAGCTTGGAGTTAAATGGTTGGTTTTCAGTTTGCTTATCATTTGTCTCGGATACCAACATATTTCTCATGAAAATAATAGCTCGGGGTTTAAAGGTTTGGTTTTCAGTTTTCTTATCATTTTCTCGGATACCAACATATTTCTCATAAAAGAATAGCTCGAGAGTTAAATGGTTTGGTTTTCAGTTTGCTTATCATTCGTCTCGGATACAACATATTTCTCATGAAAATAATAGCTCGGGAGTTAAATGGTTTGGTTTTCAGTTTCTTTATCATTCGTCTCGGATACCAACATATTTCTCATGAAAAGAATAGCTCGGGAGTTAAATGGTTTGGTTTTCAGTTTCTTTATCATTCGTCTCGGATACCAACATATTTCTCATGAAAATAATAGCTCGGGAGTTAAATGGTTTGGTTTTCAGTTTCTTTATCATTCGTCTCGGATATACCACATATTTCTCATGAAAATAATAGCTCGGAGTTAAAATGGTTGGTTTTCAGTTTCTTTATCATTCGTCTCGATACCAACATATTTCTCAGGAAAAGAATAGCTTGAAGTTAATGGTTTGGTTTTCAGTTTGCTTATCATTTGTCTCGGATACCAACATATTTCTCATGAAAATAATAGCTCGGGAGTTAAATGTTTGGTTTTCAGTTTCTTTATCATTCGTCTCGGATACCAACATATTTCTCAGGAAAGAATAGCTCGAGAGTTAAATGGTTTGGTTTTCAGTTTGCTTATCATTTGTCTCGGATACCAACATATTTCTCATGAAAATAATAGCTCGGGAGTTAAATGGTTTGGTTTTCAGTTTGCTTATCATTTGTCTCGGATACCAACATATTTCTCTGAAAAGAATAGCTCGAGGTTAAATGGTTTGGTTTTCAACTTTCATTCGTCTCGGATACCAACATAATTTCTCATGAAATAATAGCTCGGGAGTTAAATGGTTTGGTTTTCAGTTTCTTTATCATTTTGTCTCGGATACCAACATATTCTCATGAAAGAATAGCTCGGGAGTTAATGGTTTGGTTTTCAGTTTCTTTATCATTCGTCTCGGATACCAACATATTTTCATGAAAGTAATAGCTCGGGAGTTAAATGGTTGGTTTTCAGTTTCTTTATCATTTGTCTCGATACCAACATATTTCCTCTGGAAAAGAAAGCTCGAGAGTTAAATGGTTTGGTTTTCAGGTTTGCTTATCATTTGTCTCGGATACCACATATTTCTCATGAAATAATTAGCTCGGGAGTTAAATGGTTTGGTTTTCAGTTTCTTTATCATTTGTCTCGGATACCAACAATGTTCTCATGAAAAGAATAGCTCGGGAGTTAAATGGTTTGGTTTTCAGTTTCTTTATCATTCGTCTCGGATACCAACATATTTCTCTTGAAAATAATAGCTCGGGAGTTAAATGGTTTGGTTTTCAGTTTTTTTATCATTCGTCTCGGATATACCAACATATTTCTCATGAAAATAATAGCCTCGGGAGTTAAATGTTTGGTTTTCAGTTTCTTTATCATTCGTCTCGGATACCAACATATTTCTCAGGAAAAGAATAGCTTGACAGTTAATGGTTTGGTTTTCAGTTTGCTTATCATTTGTCTCGGATACCAACATAGTTCTCATGAAAAGAATAGCTCGGAGTTAAATGGTTGGTTTTCAGTTTCTTTATCATTCGTCTCGGATACCAACATATTTCATGAAAGTAATAGCTCGGGAGTTAAATGGTTTGGTTTCAGTTTCTTTATCATTCGTCTCGATACCAACATATTTCTCAGGAAAAGAATAGCTCGGGAGTTAAATGGTTTGGTTTTCAGTTTGCTTATCTTTTGTCTCGGATACCAATATTCTCATGAAAATAATAGCTCGGGAGTTAAATGGTTTGGTTTTTCAGTTTCTTTATCATTTGTCTCGGATACAACAATGTTCTCAGGAAACGAATAGCTTGAGAGTTAAATGGTTGGTTTTCAGTTTGCTTATCATTCGGATACAACATATTGAAATAATAGCTCGGGAGTTAAATGGTTTGGTTTTCAGTTTCTTTATCATTCGTCTCGGAAACCAACATATTTCTCAGGAAAAGAATAGCTCGAGAGTTAAATGGTTTGGTTTTCAGTTTGCTTATCATTTGTCTCGGATACCAACATATTTCTCATGAAAATAATAGCTCGGGGTTAAATGTTTGGTTTTCAGTTTGCTTATCATTTGTCTCGGCTACAACATATTTCTCATGAAAAGAATAGCCGAGAGTTAAATGGTTTGTTTTCAGTTTGCTTATCATTCGTCTCGGATACCAACATATTTCTCATGAAAATAATAGCTCGGGAGTTAAATGGTTTGGTTTTCAGTTTCTTTATCATTTGTCTCGGATACCAACATAGTTCTCATGAAAAGAATAGCTCGGGAGTTAAATGGTTTGGTTTTCAGTTTCTTTATCATTCGTCTCGGATACCAACATATTTCTCATGAAAGTAATAGCTCGGGAGTTAAATGGTTTGGTTTTCAGTTTCTTTATCATTTGTCTCGGATACCAACATATTTCTCAGGAAAAGAATAGCTCGAGAGTTAAATGGTTTGGTTTTCAGTTTGCTTATCATTTGTCTCGGATACCAACATATTTCTCATGAAAATAATAGCTCGGGAGTTAAATGGTTTGGTTTTCAGTTTCTTTATCATTTGTCTCGGATACCAACAAATGTTCTCATGAAAAGAATAGCTCGGGAGTTAAATGGTTTTGGTTTTTCAGTTTCTTTATCATTCGTCTCGGATACCAACATATTTCTCATGAAAATAATAGCTCGGGAGTTAAATGGTTTGGTTTTCAGTTTCTTTATCATTCGTCTCGGATATACCAACATATTTCTCATGAAAATAATAGCTCGGGAGGTTAAATGGTTTTGGTTTTCAGTTTCTTTATCATTCGTCTCGGATACCAACATATTTCTCAGGAAAAGAATAGCTTGAGAGTTAAATGGTTTGGTTTTCAGTTTGCTTATCATTTGTCTCGGATACCAACATATTTCTCATGAAAATAATAGCTCGGGAGTTAAATGGTTTGGTTTTCAGTTTCTTTATCATTCGTCTCGGATACCAACATATTTCTCAGGAAAAGAATAGCTTGAGAGTTAAATGGTTTGGTTTTCAGTTTGCTTATTATTTGTCTCGGATAGCAACATATTTCTCATGAAATAATAGCTCGGGAGTTAAATGGTTTGGTTTTCAGTTTGCTTATCATTTGTCTCGGATACCAACATATTTCTCATGAAAAGAATAGCTCGAGAGTTAAATGGTTTGGTTTTCAGTTTGCTTATCATTCGTCTCGGATACCAACATATTTCTCATGAAAATAATAGCTCGGGAGTTAAATGGTTTGGTTTTCAGTTTCTTTATCATTTGTCTCGGATACCAACATAGTTCTCATGAAAAGAATAGCTCGGGAGATAAATGGTTTGGTTTTCAGTTTCTTATCATTCGTCTCGGTACCACATATTTCTCATGAAAATAATAGCTGGAGTTAAATGGTTTGGTTTTCAGTTTCTTTATCATTTGTCTCGGATATACCAACATATTTCTCATGAAAAGAATAGCTCGGGAGTTAAATGGTTTGGTTTTCAGTTTCTTTATCATTTCGTCCTCGGATACCAACATATTTCTCTGAAAATAATAGCTCGGGAGTTAAATGGTTTGGTTTTCAGTTTTTTTTTATCATTCGTCTCGGATATACCAACATATTTCTCATGAAAATAATAGCTCGGGAGTTAAATGGTTTGGTTTTCAGTTTCTTTATCATTCGTCTCGGATACCAACATATTTTTCAGGAAAAAATAGCTTGACAGTTAAATGTTTGGTTTTCAGTTTGCTTATCATTTGTCTCGGATACCAACATAGTTCTCATGAAAAGAATAGCTCGGGAGTTTAAATGGTTTTGGTTTTCAGTTTCTTTATCATTTGTCTCGGATACCAACAATGTTCTCAGGAAAAGAATAGCTTGAGAGTTAAATGGTTTTGGTTTTCAGTTTGCTTTATCATTTGTCTCGGATACCAACATATTTCTCATAAAATAATAGCTCGGGAGTTAAATGTTTGGTTTTCAGTTTGCTTATCATTTGTCTCGGATACCAACATATTTCTCATGAAAAGAATAGCTCGAGAGTTAAATGGTTTGGTTTTTCAGTTTTGCTTATCATTGTCTCGGATACAACATATTTCTCATGAAAATAATAGCTCGGGAGTTAAATGGTTTGGTTTTCAGTTTCTTTATCAT